>CM041296.1:75801308-77001308 GCA_023052935.1 Piezodorus guildinii
AGTTAAGTAACATTAAATATGTTGTGGTTTAAGACTATCATGATGAAGGATTACAGTATTGCAATGTAGTTTTAGTCTTAATAGTGCAGTAAAAAAAAAAAAAATAAATAAGAAAGCTGAAACATATCAGAAATTCCTGATTAAACATCTGTATGTATGAGTATGGGAAATCTGCCCCCGCGGCTTTATTTGCTCTATCTTAGGAGATCAATTTGGTGTCTAAAAAAAATAATTCACCTAAATTCTTACCTTTTTAATTCAATCGGTTTTTCAAAAACCTCTTTTATCGATTTTATTTTTTATTTTTAATAGTAAAATCTGAAATTAATTAATGCTAATTATTTGCCAATTTATTAGGAGTCAAAGACATGAAAAAAATTGTATGATTATGATTCTTAAAAAAAAAGGCGATTATTAGCGAAGAAAGTAAATCGAAATATATATTTTTTAACCTTTTTGAAAGGTGTCAATCACCAATTATTTGCTGAAAATGTCATTTATACTCCTCTATACACAGACATTTTTTTTCGAATTTTTCGAAGGGGTAGAACAATATTATAAAAATTAAATACGATTTTGGTTCTGAAATCGAAAAAAAACTTGAGTACACAGGAGCATAAAAGACATTTTCTGACAAAATTCGGTTAGTAACAACTTTCAATGAGGTAAAAAAATTTTATTTTGAATTTGATTAAACTACTAAATATCGGCTTCTCCTTCAAGAATCACGATCATATATTTTTTTTTCAAATCGTTAACTCCTGAAAAATGATTTTTTAGCCGTTCAGCTATAACCTTTTTCAATAAAAAAAAAAAAAAAAACTCTTTTGGATTTTATAATTTTTGTAGTATTTCAAAATTAGTTATGATGCTTTTTTGAAAAGTGTCATTCACCGAATTTCGCCAGGAAATGTCTTTTTTGGAATTTTTCGATGTGGTGGAGCAGTATGAAAAAAACAAAACAATTAAAAACTCATTTTTGTCCCTGAAATCTTGCGTTTTAAGAAACTTATTATATTTAGACTATCTAATAATGTGTAAAAAAAACTTTTTTTAACAATAAGTACCGTTAATATTACAGATTCAGAAAAATTACCCATATCATCTTATTAGGATTGACAAAAAGCGGCTAAATATAAAAGTTGAATCCAGACATGAGGCTTCTGGGTGTAAGTAACCACTCCCCTTCAGATAAAAACTGTTCTTTGCACCAGAAGATGACATTATAGTCGAAACCTAGTTAATTAATAATTAATTAATAATCATAATTAAATACAATAGTGGTGAAGTTAATTATCTGCCTCCAACTTTATTTTTAAACTTTGACCTTCACCTACAATAATCTACACCTAGCGTTTTTTTCACTTTATTTACCAATTAAAATGGAAGGTAAAAGAGTTTTAAGACGAAGTTTGAAGTAAGTGTGAGGCACTTAGTATCTCAAAACTATTAAACGTACAAATATCTATTACCATTCGAATCAAAAGGCCGTGATTTAATTTATATTCATAATGTTTTTGGGAAGTACAGTTTTTATGGTACTCTACACAATGAAATAACTTAATGTCGTTTTTCGACTTTTTGAATAATTAAACTATTAAACTATTAAACGCAAAAATATCTACTGTCACTCGAATTGGACACATTAAATAGGCCATAATGTACATTATCTTCATATTTTTTGTTGGAAAAACGATTTCTATAAAATTTGACACCTTAAAGTAGCAAAATGTTGATTTCCAGTTTATAGGAAAAAAAAAGGTATAACTTAAACTGTTTCATTTCTGTAATTATGGACGTTAGGATTTCTATTACCACTCAAATTGAAGCCAATAAGATCGGTCATAATTTTTTTTATCTTCATAACTTCGTAGGGAAAACAAATTGTATGATATTTGAAAAAATAAAGTTTAAAAACGCTGAAAATTATTACACAATGCTTTATTATTTCCAAAATAACAATATTAGGTTATAACTGTTTATATAAATGTTAATAGGCAATTAAGTAATATGAAAAGCAATAATTCAAAGAATAATGGCATATCACTACTGCTAGTTTCAAAACGCTGTATCTCAGCTAGTTGTTAAGCAATTTCAATGATTATTATTTCATTTTGTCGAAAATTTAATTCTATATCAAAGAGCACTAACTCAAGTTGGAGTTTCCATTCGCCTACGATAAGCCCTGATGATGACCTACAATGGTGGTCGAAACGTTGGTAACAATGAATAGTTGAAACTATTTAGTTGTTTCATTTACTGACCGCATTCCGGACTAATTCCTTCCAGTAATTCTCAACTAATTATATCCACTTTCATATCAAAAATTGTTTAGTACCCATCTATTTTTAACTGATTTTAAGTCTCAGTGTTTTTTTATTGCGTGACTTATTACAAGTAATACAAAACCAACTGATTAAAATATCGATATTTTCCTTTTTTAGTCTTATTTAGGTGTAATACATTTTTTTTTTGCACTCTCATAAAACAATTTAATTCTTATTTGCACTTTACAGCATACACAACATGCGTCCCAGCAAACTAAAGATAGAGCATTTAAAAGGATAAGACCCCGAAAGTTCACTTTACTCCTTCCAGAAGGAAACTAAAATTTTACCGTACAACTATAAATACATAACAACAACGGGAAAGCATACCAAAGGTATTTTAAAAGCACACTATAATTGCTAATGCTGGATCATTATCAGATCTCTTTATGTTTAGTAGTTTACAAGATAACGTTATTTAAATTATTCTTTTTTGGTTAAAAAAAAAGTTGAATCACCATTTTTTAAATTTATTTTGTCAAATATCATACAATTTGTATTCCCTACGATTATAAATATTTAAAAAAATATGACCGATTTTATTAGCTTCAATTTGAGTGGTAATAGAAATTATTACGTTGGTAATTACAGAAATGAAATAGTTTAAGTTATACCCTATTTTTCAATATAAATTGGAAATCAACATTTTGCTACTTTAAGGTGTCAACTTTTATAGAAATTGTTCTTCTGAACCTATAATATTAAAGGTACATACAGTTAAAAATAATTGTCTACACATTATTCGATAATTTTAATACAATAAGTTTCTTGAAACGCTAGAAAAGATTTCAGGGAAAAATGAGTTTTTAATTTTTTCATACTGTTCCACCACTTCATTCTTGAGTACAGAGGAGCAAAAAAGACATTTTCTGCAAATTTCGCTGAGTGACGACACCTTTCAAAAAATCATGACTAATTTTGAAAAACTACGTTGGAAGAAAATAAATGGTTGAAACTACCTAATTGTTTCATTTATCGACCAAAACCCGGAATAATTCCTTCTCGTAATTCTCAACGGTCAACTAATTATATGCAATATGATAAAACTACATTAATTTATTAGCAAAGTTAACAATAAATAATTAGTTTCTTTCACTCAAGCATTGATATTTGATTTGAAATATTAGAATTGTTGAGTCGAACACTGGCATAATTTATTGTGTGAATATTATAATGGAAAATATAATTTGTCCATCCAGAAGGCAACTATATAATTATTAATTAAATAGATTTTAACATAAGATCTTCTTGGGGCCAAGTTATATTTTAGATCTCTCGCATAACTACAATTTTTGATTGTGTATTGAGACATAAAAATAAATAATGTTTGTTTATATATTTAACGTCATTTTATGCTCCTGAGGCTAATCGGACGATGCTACAGTGGGAGTCCTAAATTTTGCCTATCCAGGTTTAATTAGGATAGGGATCTTTAACGAGTACCTGACATCGCATAGGCTCGGGACCTCCTTTAACGTCCCCTTCGAAGAACAGTATAACTAAAGATTTTTAACTACCATTAAAAAATCCTAGGACCACCAAGCGGTTATGACCCCGTGATCTTTGCATAGAAGGCTGTTATGCTAACCACCCTGCTGCAGGCGATCCGAAAATAAATAATGTATTGTTGAATTATGTTTTTTATACACATTTTAATGCATATATAGATGTTGCAATTAAACTATTATATATTTTAAGCAATAGAAAAGTGGGTTTGTTTTAAAATTAAAACATTTTTTAAACAAAACAATTTCATGAAATACTGAAAACGAAATAAAATAATCAGTGAACAGGCCTTTTTACTAAATGAAATTCGCACTATCTATTTTATTTCATACGTAATAGATAGCTTTATTTAATTCTTTTCATTTCATTTATTCATTTTCGTCTCTTTGATTTATTTTTTTTTTTTGGTTATTTATTTATTTTTGAGTAATTTTTGTTTTTTTATTTCTACATTCAAATACACGTTAAATTAGTGTTTTGGAACCAAAATCCTAAATTGTTAATTTTAAGGATAACCGACATGATGTATATTGTAAATAAAACGTTTCTTTCTTTCTATATTAATTAATGATTCTTTCTTTCTATTCTAATTAATATTTATTCTATAATAAATAGATAGAATATCTATAATAATTCGCAGAGCACCGTGAGAATCACGCCATAGGATGTTATCAATATGGTTAATTTGAAGTAAAAATTAAACCACTACCTCTAACTGTGGTTTTCGAGACTTCCTTTCATTCTTGTGTATATAAGCTTGCGCTCAGAGATAAATTTCATTCCCTATTCAACTGTTAATAGTTAGTTTTCATTCTTACAGGCATTGTAAACTGAAAGGTAACATTGTAAAGTATAACATTCCATAATTTTTATTTATATTTTGATATCGCAGTAATAAAATAGAAACCTTCCGCCAAATAAAAAAAAAATGTATCTTTCTCATAAACAGTTTTTTTTTTTTAATGCTACATACTCTCTTTATGTTGTTAAGGAGTTTCAACAATTAATACATTGCTAATGTATTTTTTTCATTGAATTTTTCCAAGTAACAAAAGATGTAAAATAGTTTAAAAACATATTTTATGATTAACGGAAGGATAAATATTTTCCCAGAATAAAAAATAATGTAATTTTATAATTTTTTTATCTGAGCTGTCAGATTTATCAAATAATTAAGAAAAATCTATTAAGACTCACTGTGTCGTGTAAAGAGTATCGGTTCATCACTCGATTTGGTTTCATGTTATGTTCACCCTAGGGTGAAACACCTTAAGAAACAAACATAGGCCGATCACATATTTTATATGTGTGTAAATGTGTAAAAAAACGATCTTATATCTGTAAAAATATTGCATTCAGTAGGTATTATTATATGCGAGGGCATTTCATTCATCTGAGCTGTTTGATTTGTCAATCTGTTTAAAATTTATGTAGGTATCAATAAGGACTTTTTGAAAAATGATAAGTGCTTTTTATGATTGATCATTTCTTGTAAATTAAAGTCCCATAAAAGCCGTTTCAGATTATTTTCAAAAGTAATGCTAATTTTTTTCTAAAGATTTAGTTATCAATGTGTTTAATAATTCTTCCTATAAATTTTCAGAACAATATGGCAGCTGAAGATCTACTGAACTTGTATGACCGACCAACAGAGCCCGTCTTCGTTCCTAAGGGAGACAATGAAGTTTTCGTCATTCCCGATGATTATCTTGTAAGATTATTCAAAGCACATATATTTATTTATTTATCGCTAAAAGGGCCAATGATGGACCTAGCGTTTATCATGTTTAGTTGTTTTGTTTTTTTAAACCAATATTCTTTTTTCTCCCATATCACTCTGTCTTTCCTTTGTCCATATTTTACCATCTTGCTTCTTATTCTCTCTTACAAGAAACTTTATATCTTTTAATACTATTCCGAATTTACCCTGATATATTAATAAATACAGTCAGAATAATGATCTTGATTTCTAATATAATAATAGTATACATAAAAATTAATCCCCTTTGCCCTTGGTGATCGCATCACGCATGAACGGTTTAACCAATTTCGATAATTCTTTTATTATGTCAGGAGAAGGATCTTAAGAAAGAAAAAAAGATAAAATTTATTTTGGTCGTTAGGTTTTTTTTTTTTTTATATAAATTTTTTAAGGTAATACTTGAGACGTTGACTCCCAAAAGGTACTACTATATCCATTCTGGGGAATTTTACAGGAAGCGCAAAAATCTCTCATTATTATATTATTAAACCATTTAATTTGATTCTTTTCGCATTAAAATCTATAATTGTTTCTTTACTATATTAATAAAACCAAATTAAAGTTATAGAATGAAATGTTCTGGTATGATTTGGAATGAAAATAAATGTGTAACTAGTATTTTAAGAAATTAATAGCATTTCTAAATCACGTTATTAAAGGACATGAGTGGTTGATTTTGATAAAACTAAATGAGGAGAATATGAATATGTAAAAATATCAATTTTGTAAAAAATGTCCTTTAGTACCTTTTGGAAATCAAAGTATCAATTTTCTCTTGATATTTATATATCTTATATGTTTTAATACTATTCCGAATTTACCCTGATGTTTTATATATATATAAATAAATAATTACAGTCAGAATAATGATCTTGATTTCTAATATAATAATAGTATATAAAAAATTAATCCCCTTTGCCCTTAGTGATCGCATGAACGGCTTAACCGATTTCGCTAATTCTTTCATTATGCCAGGAGAAGGATCTTAAGAAAGAAAAAAAGATAAAATTTATTTTGGTCGTTAGGTTTTTTTTTTTTAAATAAATTTTCTAAGGTAATAATTGTCTCTTGATATATATATATATAAAAACCTAACGACCAAAGTAAATTTTATCTTTTTATTTTGTTTTCAATTTAAAATTAATTAACTTATTTATGAACGGCAGACCGACCGCTTCAAGCCTCTGGGAAATGGGCTTACAGATAGAGTGGGAGGAGGAGCGAAGAAGATACCAGTGAAGAAGATAACAATGCCTGATTTCAGCGATGTTCTCAAGCTGGGCAGAAGGGCCAAATTCTCTCTCTTTTTGCCCAAACATCGAGAGTTGGCTCGCAGGCTGATTGAGATCTTTCTGGGTGAGCCATTATATAATATTCATTAATTACCTCAGATATTTCGTACATGCAATGTCTCATCCTTTAAAAATCACCCTCAAAAAACAAAACTACAGACATCATTCCGTGCAGATATGTGGTATAGATCTTTATTCTATTGTTATTCCATTTCATTTATTTTAACATACGACCATTTTACAACTTTTACAACTTTACTTGTATATATGTGTAGTTCGTTAAATATTTTAATAGTGTAAATATTTAAATTTCTATTTTAGTTTTTATGGCTATAATACAATTCATTCCACTTCGTTTAAATATAATCTGTCTCTCAATGATTCTCATTTAGGCGTTCATTAAACACTTACATACATTTAATGTTTTAGGAATGAGGAACATTGAAGACTTCCAATCAGCTGCTGTCTACGTTCGGGATCGTGTAAATCCCTATTTATTCGTCTATGCATTGTCCGTTGCCATCTATCACCGACCTGATACAAAACATTTAAA
The DNA here is from genome assembly GCA_023052935.1 of Piezodorus guildinii. NCBI lineage: Eukaryota > Metazoa > Arthropoda > Insecta > Hemiptera > Pentatomidae > Piezodorus > Piezodorus guildinii. The sequence goes on from CM041296.1 coordinate 75,808,749, forward strand.
TTTACCTTCCCTCGCGGAAGTATTTCCAGACAACTTTTTGGACAAAAGTCTTTTTGCAAGAGCCAGGGAAGAGACCAGTCTCGTGGAAATAAACGACAGGGTACGTTACTTTATTCAAGATTATTTATCAATAGCTTAACAGACAAATACAGATTGTAAGTTTTGTGTCTTTCTAGGAACCTATAGAAATTCCCAGAGACTACACTGCTTCTGACTTGGATCACGAACACCGCATTGCATATTTTAGAGAAGATCTTGGCATAAATCTTCATCATTGGCATTGGCATTTGGTCTACCCACACGATGGACCAATGTCAGTCGTGCAGAAGGACAGGCGAGGAGAACTCTTCTACTACATGCACCACCAAGTTTTGGCCAGGTCGATGAAAGATAATTTCTATTAGAAATATAGTTCAAAATTTATAGAAACAAAGAGGCGATTTGGGAGTGAACAGAAATAAAACAAAGTAATGGAATGTTCACAGACTGTCGATATTCAAAATTCATTACAGTGTTTTGTTTTGCGACAGAATCATAAGATCACCTCTCGCTTATAAAATACTTAAGGTTCGTGTTTTTATATTATAATCCTTTACTTATTAAGTTTATGTATTTCTAGATACAACATGGAAAGACTCTGTAACAATTTGTCCCGTGTTAAGCGCTTTATCAACTGGAGAGAACCTATGGAAGAAGGATATTTTCCGAAATTAGACAGTTTAGTAGCCAGCAGGAACTGGCCACCAAGATTCAACAATACAAAACTATCTGTAAGTTGAAAAAACGCTGCAAATTAGTATACAATAGTTTATTATTTCTAAATAACTGTATTAGGGTATAACTGTTCATAAAGCTATTAATAGACTGTTAACCAATATAAAAACAAAAGCAATAAATAATTCAATGAAAATGGCCTTAAATGGCCAACACTGCTAACCTTCGACGAACCAAAACGATATATCTCTGCTATTTCTGAACGGATTTCAATGATTCTTTTTTCGTTTTGTAGAAAATTTAATTCTCTATCGTACAGCATGACGAATAGCAGTAATTTTTTACTAAACCAAGCGGTAGTGTCACCACATCTATATCATGTCAGTTTACTATATGCACATGACATTAACATGGTGTATTTCAATAGGGCTGCAAGTACAAATAAACATGTTTAAATAGAAAAAAAAATAGTAGCTCATACTATTTGGAGTGAACTCATGTATATTTTAAAATAATACTATGAGCTCAAAATAATAATATAAATACTATTTTATACTAATATAAATAATGAGGCCTGGCCAAGTGCCGTTCCGCCTAGGCCTAGCCGAGATACAAAACAGAGCAGCACCTCTCCAACTCCTTTTTTCCTTCCTTTGAGTGTTTATTCTTCTTCTTCTTCCAGTGGCGCGACAGGCCGTGTAGGCCCTGGGCCTCGTGGTGTAAACTCCTGCGAATTTACTCTCACGTTTCACGATGCAATTTTTAGTGTAGGGTCATCACTCCCTACGACTAACTTTGTGAGTGGCCACCCTTTGGCCGACTGGTCTCACATACCCGGGGGAGAGGCTGTGAGTGAATCCCCATTTTTTTACATCCTTATAAAAGCCCCGCGGGGACTGGGATTCGAACTCAGAACCTGTAGCATGAGAGACTAGCGCGCTAGCCACTCAGCCACGGGCTCTCCCCGTGAGTGTTTATAACTAATTAAAAAAGCTTTTAGAAATTGTAAAACAAGATGAAGCAGTTTAAGTATGAGATTTATGTATGCACTCACAGTTATATTTATTAATCTTCAATATTAGTTATACATGCAACGAGATAAAACTGCACTTATAAAACAATAGTAATTAACAATTTTTTGTACTTTGATTTCAGGACATTTACAGAGAGATAGATAATTTGAAATTCGATATTCAAGATTTGGAAAGGTGGAGGGACAGGATATTTGCTGCGATTCACAGTGGAACCGTTGTAGATGTAAGACGTCAACTTAAATCTTATCATAAAATCTATAAGAACAAAATCATAGCGGTGTAAATGATTTTAGGGAGACGGTAACTTCGTGGAGCTTTCCGAAACTCGCGGAATAGATTTACTTGGAAACATGATAGAATCGAGTGCATTATCGATAAACAGGAACATGTACGGTGATATCCACAATCTTGGCCACGTCGCTATTGCGCTATGTCACGATCCCGAAGGAAAACATTTGGTAAGAGATCGTAAATTGTGAACAACTTTGCTTAATTCTCTCGTTAAAACAAAAACATGATATATTTTGAAATTCTTTGCTTACAGGAAACATTTAGTATTATGGGAGATACTTCCACAGCGATGAGGGATCCGATATTTTACCGTTGGCATGCCTTTATCGATGACTTGTTCCAAGAGCATAAGAACACCCTACCACGTTATACAACACAGCAGGTAAGATGTCATTCCCTTTGAATATGTTTAATTAAATTTAACTGGTTATAAAAAATTATATAAAATATCTCCGTTTTACAGCTTGATTTCTCAGGCGTAAAAGTCACCTCACTAGAGGTTCAAGCTGTCAAAACGCCCACGAAAAACAAACTATTCACATTCTGGCAACAAAGCGATGTAGATCTATCCCGTGGTCTTGACTTTACACCAAGAGGACCTGTTTTGGCAAGGTTCACACATCTTCAACACAGACCATTCACCTATAAAATTGTGGTTAGTGGATAATGATAGTTAATCTTTGTCTCGAAAAAGAAAATTTTTCTGCTTTACTACTGATATGATGATTCACAATTTATAGGTTACAAATGATGGTCCAGCGAGAATGGGAACTTGTAGGCTTTTCATGGCACCGAAGACCGACGAAAGAGGTCTTCCAATGTTGTACAGAGATCAAAAGAATCTGTTCGTTGAGCTGGACAAGTTCACAGTCAATCGTGAGTTTTTTAAGCTAAAATAAAAATTAATTATTAATTATTAAGTGTATGTATCGTAAATAAACAAAGTTTGACAACACGTAGATAAATAATATGAATTTTCTTGAAATGCTTATTTTGGAGATATTGGTCAAGAGGATATTACAGGGATCCATCGAGGTAAAGGAACAGAAAAGAACCTCGAGGCTTAGATAATTTTATATTCGATTATTTATTTAAAAAAAACAAGATATTGATAATTCCATGTTTCAAATGATAGATTATAAGATACAGGATAACCTTACGATTAAAGTGTCGGTTAAAGGGCAGAAATGACAAGTCCAGAATCTCCAAAAATCGAGAACAAGGCATCTCCGGTCTTAATGCTGTTATAGTTTAGTCATGATGTCTGAATATAGATGTCGCAATACGGGATCTTAAAATATAAGCATTTGCAATAATAACATTTCTAATTACAGTGAAAAAAGGAAGTAACACCATCACCAGAAGATCAGCCGACTCTTCAGTGACCATTCCTTTCGAGAAGACATTCAGGAACTTGGATAGCCAGAGACCTGCAGGTGGAGAACAACTGGCGGAATTCAACTACTGCGGATGTGGTTGGCCCCAACATATGCTCATCTGCAAAGGAACTGGAGATGGATACAAATGTCAACTTTTCGCAATGATATCCGACTTCAATGAGGACAAGGTGAGGTTACGTTGATATATATTTAGCAAAAGACTAAATCAACGATAATTAAGAAGGATGATAGTTTTAACTATTTCTTGCCAAATTCTCGAATGTGTAGGTCTTCATCAGGATACCTTAAGGGGATAGTAACCATGTGCCTTATGGTTTCCTAATTTAGATCTACCATATGGATTGAAATGTTGGTAATTAATAGTCAAAACTATTAATGAAAAAAATTAGACTATTTATGAGTCTTACTATGACAAATTGTCAACGGACAACGAGTCTTACTTGACCGTCACATGGACTATCTTCCTTCTGAATTTACCAACGGTAAACAGTAGATATTTATAACGATCAATGAGAATGGACAGTAGTATTTTAAAAGCTAAAACAAGCTTATTGTATAATTTAAAAAAGTTAATTTTATAAAAATAGGTGGAGGAGAAGAACACCGGCCCAAGAGGAGCTGCGTGCGCTGATGCTGTCAGTTATTGCGGTATCCGGAACAGAATGTACCCAGACAAGAGGTCGATGGGCTACCCGTTCGACAGGCAACCAAGGGATGGAGTGGATACTCTTGAAGAATTCCTCACTCCCAACATGATGGTGGTCGATGTTGCTATTCATCATGCCAAAGTTACTGTCAAACCTGGCGGTGTCCTTGAAGAAAGCATTGCATAACTTTCATTAAAGCATTACAGGATACTGAATCCTTCCACATATATGTACACATGAGAAAATAAATGATGTTTTAAATTAACATAATCTTCATCTTCAGCCTTTACAAATATTTTCGTATATTTGAGTGAAAACATCCCTTTCTATGGTTAATTAGTTACCTCTAGATAGTAATTTAACTACAAATGCGCTCTAATCAGTAATATGTTTTGGTTTAGAAGTTATGTTATAAGTACTTAAAATATCCATCTACATAGTTTCATATGGGGAAGATACTTATTTATTGCCTCAAGTTCATCATATAAGTCATGAAAAATACTCGAAAGCACAAAAATGCTAACGTTTAACTATCATTGTTTTGACTTGTGTTTTGAACATAATTTACGCATAAAATAGTTGACTAGTAGTTTGAACCTTTTTTTTTTTTAAGCAGGCAGTCGTATAAACAATACCATTGCTACCAAAGTAGCTTATTGCTGCGCAGAGCCCCTGAAAATGCAATTCATGAAGAAAACATTTCATACCAAAACAAAATTAAATATAATTATTTATTTATTCCAACTCTTGGATATATTTATCACCTCTCAAATTTCATCCTCCCGAACCATAATCAGATCGCTGAACGACCTTTCATCAGATCATATTCTGGTTTTACTTTCCTCACATTACAGTTTTGTTCCTAAACCCCTTCCTCCTACATTGATCAAAGGACAAGTAAACTGGGACGAATATCAATAAAAAACATTAAAAGTAAATGCGAGTTAACATGCACACGAGCGATAAAAAATACAGCTCGAAAAAAGTAATTATAATACCCGAAAACACATTTATTATTTAAAAAAACTACCCCACCTCTCTAAAATATCAAAATCAAGAACTATCTTAAAACTAAATAGACGATAATTATTTTTTTTTAAACATTAGCTAGTAAAAAACATAACTTGATATGAAATATCTAAAAAACAAAAAAAATAGAGATAGGATAAGCCAAAATTATTAAAAAATTCATAGTTTTAATTAAACTAATTATTTTTCAATAAATAAATAAATAAAACGAAATATTTAAGGCTAGAAGTGAAGAAAAAGGTGACATTTGACTTGGAAAAGGTAACATTTGAAATGGAAAAGGTGACATTTGCTTTGGAAAGGGTTACATTTGAAATGGAAAGGGTTACATTTGACTTGGCAAAAGTTACATTTGACTTGGAAATGCTATAGCTGTTATAACCTTTTCGAATTTCGATAGAGAATTAGGGTACTGCTCTGCGGGTCCCAGGTTCGAACACCGGCTGTTGCAGAATTAATTATTCTGTAATGTCAGGCTTGGAACGACGCGGAGAAATGGAGACAGTTCTGAGGGCACACCCAGCCTCTAGAAAGTGGGTACCCATGAATGTGATTTAGGCATACTCAGCCCCTTGCACGGCCGTTGGACGTGAAACAGTATGAATATAATAAGTACTAAATCCGAGACCCTACATGGGTTGAGATACAGGTTTTTTTCTATATGGACTGTGGGAAAAAAAAAAGTGGAAAAAAAGTAACACTCAAAAACTTGAGAACCAAAATTTTAAAAGTTAATAGGAGAAAGTAGGATAAAGTAAAGTAGTAAAGAAAGAGTTTTGTAACAGAGAATTTTACAACACATCAATTAACGTGAAATATTAATTACAAGCTAATCGTTTTTTAATTTAGAAAAATTAGAGCAGTAAAAAATTTCAAATTCAAACTTTTTTTTTTTTCGGTTGTGCAACAGGCGGTATTGGCCGTATTATCTGCTGGGAGAATACACTCGCGTTCCACAATGAAATTTTATACGGTAGGGTCATCAATTCATACGAGTATTTTCTTGAATGGCCACCTGTTGTTAAGGATCTCACATACCCGGGGGAGAGGATGTGGGTGAATCCCCATTAATTAATATATTAGACTATGAGTCGTTAGAATGCCTAAAGACAAAAAATGATAAGTTAATATATTATATATTATCCCCAAATATAATATTTATTATTTTATAATAGAAAATAACTGTTTTGAGTGACTATATATTATAGAGTCATTCAAAACAGTTTAGCTGTATTTTGATTTTAATTTAACTCGATATTGATGTAAAATGTAATGAGTATTAAAATTATGTAGTTTTCATTCTGATTGAAATAGTCTAAAAACCGAATAGTTGAATTTTCTTCCACTAAAGTACCTTTATTTTTGGGGATCACTTGTAGCTGGGTGGCTAGCGTAACAGCCTCCCATGCTAAAGGTCACGGGTTCAAACCCGCAGGTGGTCCTAGGATTTTTTAATGGGAGTAAAAAATCCTTAGTTACGCCGTCCTTCGGAGGGGACGTTAAAAGGTGGTCCCGAGCCTGTGCGATGTCAGGTACTCGTTAAAGATCCCTATCCTAATAAAACCTGGATAGGCAAAATTTAGGACTCCCACTGTAGCATCGTCCGATTAGCCATAGTAGCATAAAGTGACGTTAAATAAATAAACAAACAAACAAAACCTTTATTTTTGTAGCTCCCAAAAAATTAAACATATCATTATTACAACAAATGAAAAACTCCTAAATATACAAGTTAAACGAATTCGATAACCAATCGAAGGAGAAAAGAGAAAATTATTTTTTTAGGTAAAATTGTTTTACTAACATACTCGTAAGTAATAGTAATGTAGATTGTTCACGTAACACGTACGCTCAATTTAATAATGTGCCACATGCGGCAATATTTTGTTATAAAAAACATATGTTAAGAAGAAAACCCGAAGTACAGCTGAAGCGTGCACGCTACACACCGTTTCCCTTCTCCTTTCTTTTGAGTAGTCTGCGCTAAGGATGGAGTAGAGGAGAAAAGGTCGCCCTAGGCTGGACGACAAGGCGATGAAAGAAGAGATGAAACGAGTGAAAAACCATAACAACTATAACCAAACACAATTGTTCAAAATACACCAATATTTCATATTAACAGTTTATCTTTCACTTATTCAATACAGTCCACTTGTTTTAGCTGCCATTTGGTCTAGTCCTAATCATTTTTCATAATGACGGTTAGACCAAACATAGATGTATAATATACCGCTAGAAAGCTGAAGATTTTAGAATAAATGTTATGTTTTATGAAAAATTGTGGAATGTAATGTAAAATGACGAATAGCTCATAAACGTATGTGATTATTGTACATAACAATTTTATATTATTATTTTATTTAATCTAAAAAATATGTTTCCAACGAAACTGAATATAATTCTTTAACCTCCAGCTCTAACTTCAGGTAATAGTTGTTAAATTTTTTTTAACAACCGACAAAAGTAAAAGTCGTGTGTTGCCGCACCAGAATTTTTAATTTACAGTTTAACTTCTACTTACGTATCAGATACATTCGTAATTAGAATATGCGATCGTTCTTTTCTGATTAAAATATAGAATTTTATTTTGCATAACTTTTTGGAGTAAATTAGACATTTTTGTTTTTCATTCATTGAACATGAGCCGAAATAAAAAAAATATATTTGTAGGGTTCTTGAAAATCTAACCATTAAAAGAAAATTAGAAAGGAAAGTTTGAAATGAAATTAAATGAAAAAAAAAATTATTCTGGGATCAAGTCTCCTAAGAATAACAAACATTGAACGAAATAAATCCTTAATGGAAAGTTTAATGCAATAATAACATATGGCAGTTTATAATGCACTAAATACTCTTTAATTATTGGAAATTTTCACATAGTTTTCTTCTTTACCACCTCGTTTTCTTTCTTTTATGTTTCCGTATATAATAATAGAAATTATATCTACTTAAGTAACAAAAGGTATTTCTGCATATTTATTATGCTTAGGTATTATTGCTTCTCCACTCCATTTCTTTCCTATTTCATGTTCTACTATTTCTTTATTATTAGCAATAAGAATTATTATTTCTTTATAATTAATAACAAGAATAAATGGTTGATTTTTTTCCGATCTACAAAATTAATGGCAGAAATTTTGGCTATATACATCAATATAGCGAGATTAAGTCGCGGAGACTCAAATGGGCGAGTAAAATTGTTGGGCTCGGTGAGGAACGGATTCCCAGAAAGTTGGTATTTGCTGATCCGACTGGTAGGTGTCCGAAAGGTAGGCCGAAGCGGCGATGGGAGGATTGCGTTAAAGCTGATCTCGGGGGTTTGGGGTTGACCGGCGAACATTGGACGAGTCTGTGCAGGCGAAGTTTGGTGGTATCGGCATCGAACCTTCGGGTTCGGTAAGCCTATTATTATTATTATTATAGCGAGATTAAAAACAAAATCGTGAGAGCCATTTTTGAAACATTGCAAAAAGTTGCAAATGCATGGTATTGAGTATCGCTTCAGGTTCGTATATTTTTTCCGAAAAAAGTAAGCTATAACATCCCAGGCTTTTTTTTTTTTAATGAATATATTTATTGCTGTTTACAATTTCATAAAAAATACAACAAGTAAATTTGAGTAAAATATAAAAAGCATGATACACTTCTAGAGAAGTTTCCAATTGGAAGCTATCTAAAAATATTCTAAATTAGAAGGTCTTAGGGCAATCCTCTTTTCAGACGTCTCGGAGGATTATCATGAGTTGAAGAGGAAGAACGTATGGAAACTAGTGGATTAGAGTGGGAATGGAGTTTGTCATGAAAGGACATTAAGGACTCAATGGATCAGTTTATTCGTTACAAAGTGAGCAGAATTGAGGATTTTGCGAAGTATTTTGGACTGTAGAGATTGGATACGGGAAGAATTTGATAGTTTAGAAGAGCCCCAAAGCGCAGTCCAAGATTTCGGATCAGTTCATCCGGAAAGAGTAGTGTAATTGAAGGTTACTGTTGGGCAGGATGTCATAGGTTTACGACGTACTTTTCTTAAATATGAAATGTCAGTTCGCACAACTTTTACTTTCACTTACCTATATATGAAATATACTCGTATAGTAAGGGAAAGTATTGCGATCTTGAAAATTTTCGAATTCCCAGTTTTCCCGGAATACATGTTTTGGGTCCCTGAGTCCAATGTCCAAGTCCCGCAAAAAAATATATGTGTGTTTAAGACAACTACGCCGAGATGTTAAGCAACTTTTTCATCAAAATATGCTAACCAGAAGAGCCACTTTATAACATGCATTTAGCACTTTTTACGATTTTCTATAAAAGGCTCTAACAATTATGATTAAACTCCCTATAATCAATGTAACATTTAATGACTTTAATATCAGTAGGTTTCATTCCTAATTTAAATAGCTCACAGAGTTAAAATACCGATATCTTAAATTTTCTTCCTCTAAAGTACCTTTAATTTTGTAGAATCTATAGAAATAACTATATAATCCATTTAGTAATGATAAAAAAACGGATACATTTATGATTTGAACGATTACGATATCGAACTAAAGGAGAAAAGTGCAAACATATTTTTTTCTGCAATGTTGGTGTTATTTAACATAAAAACAATAATACAGGTGTATAATATACCGCTGGAAAGCTAAAGATTTGTAGAAATAATATTATCTGATAAACAAAATTGTAAAAGTTATTGGAGAGTGGTGAAAAGTAGATAAAATTTACTGATTGTCATAGATGATAATAAAATGGATTATTTAATAAAACACATGTTTCTATTGAAATTCAATGTAATTAATTCTTTCACAATTTATTTTTATTGTATCTCTAAGTTTATTTAAAAATTCTTGAAAACTATTACAATTGATTCTAACAACAGAGGCAAATGAAAGTCGTGTGTTCAGGCACCAGATTTTTATTTATGAGCTAGACTATGTTGTGGTACACATTCACTCAGATAAAAGACACACAGACCTTTTTGTGGGACCTAGTCATTTGCACTCAGGGTGCCTTAAAACGGGTATTTCTATTGAAAACTATAATTTTAACATCTTCACGATCGCATTACTTCGATATATAGGTAAGTGGAACTAAAAATACTTCCCTATTAATGAAAAAAATAATAATTTCTGTAAAATCATAAATATATTTATTAATTTTTTCACAATACTATCTAATTTTATGATACAATACATAACTATCACTTGTTGTGGGTGGCTAGCGTAACAGCCTCCCATGCCAAAGGTCACGGGTTCAAACCCGCAGATGGTCCTAGGATTTTTAATGGGAGTAAAAAATCCTTAGTTACGCCGTCCTTCGGAGGGACGTTAAAAGGTGGTCCCGAGCCTGTGCGATGTCAGGTACTCGTTAAAGATCCCTATCCTAATAAAACTGGATAGGCAAAATTTAGGACTCCCACTGTAGCATCGTCCGATTAGCCATAGTAGCATAAAGTGACAAATAAATAAACAAACAAACAATACATAACTAAGAACATATTTATAAAACAAAGTAAGTATTTTTCCAGTCTCAAAATATAATTTTTTTTTTGTGCGAAATTCGCAGTATTTAAATATCTACAAAGGATGTTGTTATCAATGTGGTTAATTAGAGGTATGTTCTTAAAAACTTCTAGATGTGGTTTTAAGACTTCCGCCCTTTCTCAGGTATATAAGCTTCGGATCTGAAATCAGTTTCATTCGCTGTTCAGCTGTTAATAACCAATTGTACTTTTCCTTTGTACAGGCATTATAAACTGAAAGGTAAAATTTTACAAAATAATATTTTATAAATTTAATTTAGAACATTATAAAGCAGCAATGAAATAAGAGCTATTCAACATGTAACTCTATCTTTACTTAATGATAGACACAAGCGATATATTTAAAAAAAAATGCTGCATGGTCTATTTGCTTTTTTTCAGAGTTTTATTAATATGTTTTCCCCAATACTTCGTTATTAATAGTAATAAAAATGATACAAATACCAATAACTATAGATTCTATATAAAATCAAAAAGAACGAGAACTATTTTTCCAAAAGAAACAATAAAAAATAACAAGTAATATGCACTAGGAAATCACAACATTTTAAATAAATAACACATAATTACTAAAATCGTAAAGGTTGATGGAAAGTAACAAAAAACTTATGAAGCTAAGTTATTATTGTTCATAATAATTTTTACCTTTAGATTATTTCACGAAAATTAATGTTTCTAATCAAAGTAAATTGAAATTCAATAACAACTAATGTAAGTGTAAACTTCTAAAATTTATTTAAAGTAGGTCGCGTAAGTGAATGTTATTATATGATTTTACTTACCATTTTTGTTTTATAATTAAGTGATATAAATAGACGAGAAATATTTAAAAAAATCTTGTATTGGGGTTTTCAACGGAAATACATTTTTTAGGATCCTCTTAATCCGAACAACTAATTCTAGCTAAAATAAAGTCGCTTACGCGAACGCAATGTAATTTTTTCGTCGAAATTGGCGGGTGATATTGGTTGGAGAGAACAGGCCTATTAGTACACCGCGATTAATCATAAAAAAAAAAAAAAAAACCTGAACCACTACAACCCATGAAGGGTCTTGGGCTAAGTACATATAGAGATTCGTACTGTTTCTAGGCCAACGGCAGTGCAATGAGGTGATAAGGCCTTAATCGCGCTCAGCCGCCAGGATTTTCCCCAATTATTTTGGGTACCCACTTTATAAAGGCTGGGTCTGCCCCAGGAGGGTCTCCATACCCTAGGGTCGCCCCCCGACTGAATTAACAGAATAAATAATATTCTGCCATAGCCGGGATTCGAACCCAGGACCCGGAGCACAGCAGACTAGCGCTCTATCCACTAGACCACGCCGCTCCCGATTAATCATAAAACAGAAAAAAAAAAAGAAAAGGAAAAAAATTATCTATATATACTTCCATGACTCTTATTTTTGTTATTTTTGAAGATAGAGAAAAATATGTATAGTTTTAGGACCAGTAAACCGTAATTAATAAAATTTAAAAAAAAATCATAATATTAATATGGTAGATATTATTGAAGATAGAGAAAAATGATATATTTTCAGGATCGATAAACATAAAGAAAAACAAAATAAAATAAATAATACATCGCTGAGTCACAGCTTAAAAGAGATGTAATTCTTCCATAATGTTTTTATTCAAAATTACTATTAAACGCACGAAAATGACGAATTTTCATATTTCAAAGAAAATACCCGATTTTAATATTTTAAAGAATATTTTAATTATTTATTTTTTATAAGCTACAATACATTCTTGTTGAATGGATTTCGAACAATAGAAATGTTTGGTAACTAGGATAATATTCAAAATTAAATAGAGTTAAGAATTAAATTTTAACGCTCAGACATTGAAATATTTTAGGAATAAAACTGATAGATTCTACAAATGTAGGATCCAAAACCATTACTAAAAATGTCAAAATGTACAATAACTATTTGTTGAAAATTGTGCTATTTTAATTCATTAAACTATATTCATAATATATAACTAAAATAACAACATAATACGTATATGATAAACAAACCATCATCAGGGAGACGTATTTAAAAAAAAAGTGTTTAAAGACCCTAAATTTTAACTTATTTGAATAGGTTAGTTTATTTTTCATATACAACCAGATTATTCCGAACAAAAAAAATCATTTCTGCCTACCTACTTAGACAGATTCAACTTGCAGAAATGGGCCGAATAGCACAGCTCATGGCTAAAGATTTTGAATTATTTGTTTAATGTTTTAATATTAGGCTAAAAAATATTTCCTTATTTTCCGATTGTTAATAACATTATCTAATTATAGTAATGAGACGAATTCACACTATGGATACGGACGTTGAAACACAATCAATGTTTTTTCTGATTAGTCAGATTCATCAAAAAGAAATTTTTACATCAAAATTTAACGTTGTGTATTCCATGTAAAATCAACTAATAAAATCGCAGTCAAAACGTCATCTCATATTCACATGACGGTTTTATTATTGCTATAAAGTTTAAAATTTGAAGCGGTTTTTTTTTTTTAGGTGTCTCTTGAGCTTAATATTGAGTCATTAATGTTATTTGAATTAAATTAAATTTATTTGTTTAAAATTTTCATTTTGCATAAATTTAAATAAATATTGACAATTTAACTTCACACACATGAATATAGATTATTGTATTTTTTTTTCTTCTCTTCTCTGGCGTTAGAGTTTTCCATATAGCCAATAATAGTTACAATTATCGTACTTGTGGAATAACAATCATCATAAAAAACAAACATAGTGAATTGAATTAGTTAACTCATCTAAGTTTAGTTGAACTTAGCCTTAATTAATTAGAACACTTAATTGGTGTGTGGACTATCACTTTTTAAATAAACTAGATCTACATGATGACACTAAAACCAAGTATATTCTATTTAGTTTTTGTAGGGTATTGATTTGGTGTTGATCTTTTATTTTATTATCTTCAGTGGTGGAAAAATCATTCTAAATATTTACTTATGTTATGTCCCAAAAACCAACTTAAGTTTTTTTTTTTGTTTTTTTTGGTTTTATATGTCAGGTAGTTCCCTGGACTAATAATGTTGAAGCTGGATAAAACTCTAAGAATGGGATCCAATTCTAAATGGAGCTCATAGATCGGTAGAGAGATGATTTTTCAACTTCCAATATTCCATCTAGCAGGATGCATTCTCTACAGGTGAACTCCTCTATACAACCGCAATGAGCAGAAAATGCTATCCCTTCTATTACCCAAATAAAGTTTCTAATATCCAATGAGATTAGCCTCATCGATACAAGGTTGTGAAAACATCTCTTCTGGCACGAGTGACAATTAGGATCAGTAGTTTACGATCTTCATAACTCTATCACTCAAGAGGTTTCAAACAATTTCGAGACGAACTATGTTGTTAGCAGTTCTCCACGGCCATCCAAAAAGTTGTTTCAGCTGAACCACTTCAATGGTTTCTAAATATCTAAAGCCCCATATTTCAAAAGCATACATAAGCGGTGAAGATACCATTGAAGAGCCATTTTTGTATCCCAGAAATAACTTCAACTTCTTTGTGAAATTTCCAACACTCTTGCTGCAGCAACGGAGGACGTTTGAATAAATTGCTCGTATGCTTTCCTGGGAAGAAGAAGGTACCCCCAATTAAGTGTATTCAAAATTTTCTTCACGCCAGTAAAGGGGCTTAGGTTGCTTCTGTCTAAAGGATTTATGGAATACAACTAATTTTTATTTTTTCACATTTATAGTCAGAGAATTCATCTCGCAGTATTGTTGGAGGAACCTCAGTTTATTTTGCTCTTCTTGTCATGTATTACTGAGAAGAATAATGACATCTCCCAGTAAAAGCTTTGCTGTCTCATGAGTTCTATCAATGCTGTCGCCTATGGCTTCATTATATTGGAGAAATCGGACTACATCTGATATGAAAAGTATGAAGGATAAAAAGTTTTGGGCTAAGGTTTCCTCCCTGCAAGAGGCATGACGTTTTATGTATCTATATTTTCCGAAAGTTGTCCTGTGATTATTATTCATTATATTTTATTCATAAATGTCACTTATCACCTTCAATATCGTGAAAAATACTATAATCATATGCTACTAAACTATACTAGTACTACATAAATACTTTATGTTCTCATTTATTTTAATTCAAGCATCTTCGCAGCACATTAACAGAACAAGTTGGAGATATGGTAGTCAATCTTTTCTAAATGACTTATAAACTTGATTCTCTCCAACCTGGTTTTCGACCACCCAGCACTACTTTTGTCATAAAACCTATCCCAATCACTACAATCAAAATTCTACTCTTTTACAGTTTATCGTTTATCTTTTATTCAAATCTCCTACGCTGTTAGAGTATCATCTCACATATTCCTATTTGTATTTAACGATGAGTAATTATGAGTATTTAATGAAAAAAGAATCTCTGTCTTCAATTATTTTAACAATGAAGCCATGGAAGTTCCAAATTTATTCTTTACCCTACGATATACATTCCTCTACAGCACTAAATATTAATACCATTAATTCGGAAATTAGAACTTTTTGAAATAAAGGTTGTGAGTTTGAATCCCAGTCTCGGATGGTCTTCTTCAAACATGTAATTTTAGAGCAAATCAATCGAAAATTCGCCCCGGGTATGGGAGGCCCGTTCGCCAACTGGTACTAAACACAAAATTGGGCGTGGGGAGTGATGGCCTTAATCTATAACGTCATCGATAATCGCGACGTGTAATCTTAGTAAACTAAGATTCTATACGACCGGTCGCGCTACTACAAAAACGATTCTACAACAATTCCAATTATTATTTACATTTCTTAATCCTTTCATGAAATGTACAACCCATTAAGCATATAATTAATTGTTCACACTCAAATTTGCACTCTTTAACTTCCTTTTATTATACATTTATTTTCTTTTACAATTTATTACATAGTTTTTCTACGTTTCGGGGTTCTTTCCCCATTATCAAGACTGAAACAATTTTTTTTATAGTTTAATTAGTGAAAATACATTATTTGAATATTTGTCTTTGATAATTATCTTTATTAATTTAAAACTTACTAGCTGTTGCTCGCGTCATCGTCTGCGTCAATTTCTGTTATTATGATCGCTAATAAGACGTTTTTAAAAGAATGTATTGGGTGTCTGAAAAGTACGAAGAGAAATTTGGACAAAAATAAAAATTGATGAACAGCTTAATATGTATTTATTTAATCTACAAGATTAGCGATTACCCATTCCCAACGGCTTGAAAGGTCCATCATCCCTTTTTTCCAAAACTCACTGTCCTTACTCCCGAAGAACAATAAAAGGTCCGTTTTGAATGTCAGAAGAGTACGGCGGGTAAAACCTCCCATCTAAAGTTTAATAACTTCTGCCGAGTCCTTAAAGACACATGGGTGGGGAGGGAGGAGGGGAGGAGGGATGGTCATAGCGTTGTCTTGGTGGAATAGCACTCCTTTCCGATTCGCCAACTCTGGCCGTTTCTCTTTAATTGCTGACTTCAATCGATCTAACTGGGCGCAGTAAAATTCCGTATTTATAGTTTGGTTTTGTGGAAGGAGCTCAAAATGTATGGGTCCCTTCCAATCCCACCAAATACAGAGTATCACCTTTCTTGGATGCAAGCCGGCCTTTGGTGCTGCGAGTGACGTCATTCCACGCAACCTCCAAGATTTTTTTCGGCTGGTGTTGATGTAAAGAATCCATTTTTCGTCACCAGCAACAACTCGTTTCAAAGATGGATCCTCCACATTTTGTTTCAGCAGAAAATCACAACATGAAATCCTTCCAATAAAATTCCTTTCACTAAACTCATGAGGAACCCAAACTTCGTAAAAACAGACGTACACAGCCTTCTTTAGATGATCAAAAACGGTCGATTTGCAGGCTCTTATTTCTGCAGCTATCTTACGGACAGTAATTCATGGATTGTTGTCGATGACCGTCATAATATCCTTGATGTCAACGTCAAGAGTTGAACTCCGGCCAGCACGGGGTTGGTCTTCCAAATTAAAATATTCTGATCTAAACTGCGAAAAACACTTCTGAACCGTGCTATCAGCAATTGAATCGCAGCCATACACGGCACGAATCTATCTTGCAGTTTGGGATGCTTTTTTACCTTTTTTTAAAAAAGAACAGCATAATATGCCGAAAATGAACCGAACCGTCACTCATGTTGGTTCGCAATAAACTACTCTAATGAGCCTTAATAAAGACGAATTCAGTGTTTAAACATAGTTTACTCCTTTAGGATTAAAGGCATATAAATAAACATTAGCTTCGTAATTCATTTTTAGTAGAAATAATAAAAGGTAAATTTTATTTTAAAAATCTCTATGAAATTTTCGGACAACCCAATATTTTAAAGTACTTCTGTGTAAATGATATTTTTGGTTTTCTGTTGGCAGAAGATCACCATACTGATTTTCTCCGCAACCCGATCTTGAAGTGAATTTGAGTGAATGATTTCTACGTGTTTAAATGTTTGCCCATGTGATTTAATAATTGTTACGGCAAAAGATAACTTAACGGGAAATTGAATTATTTTGAAATTAAAAGGTATATCATTTAGAATCAATGGGATGCGAGGATGATTTATCCCTTTTTTTCCCCAGATTTTCGACTGATTCTTCGGTCCTATTGGCCGCAGTGTGATTTTAAATAGCCTATAGCCTTTCTCGATAAATGGACTATCCAAAACAAAATTTTTCAATTTGAACCAGTAGTTTCTGAGATTAGCGCGTTCAAACAAACAAACTCTTAGCTTTATAATATTAGCATAGATTAATATGATTTACCTTTTTTAAAAACACTTTTAACACACAACACATTATTTTACATTTCTAGCTTACTGCTATTCGTCCACTTCGATATTTATTTCTAGTTTTACACTTTGTACCTTTCTATTGTTAGTATTCCTATGTAATCCCTGTGCCATGTATTCATTTTTATTTTTATTAATTGTATATTCTAATTATGGTTTTTGGGCTATTGTTATATTTATTTTAAATTTTTATTTTATTTATGATGTCTGTGTAATATAATTAATGTATTTATATGTATATATTTTCAAAAGTAATTTGATTTCTTTAGTAACGAATAGCCTACATAATTATTTTAATTAATTTACAGAGCAGAATGTCAGGTAAAACTCTATTGAATTTATATGACCGACCAACAGAGCCCGTCTTCGTTCCTAAGGGAGACAATGAAGTCTTCGCTGTTCCAGAAGATTATCTTGTACGTTTATAAAATAAAAACTTGAAAATAATAATATACATTTATCCTTTTTCAAATTTAACATTACTTAAGATATGTATAACTTGCGCAGACCGATCGTTTCAAAACCTTGGGTGGCGGGCTTACAGACAGAGTGGGAGGAGGAGCCAAGAGGATACCAATAAAGCAGATTAGAATGCCAGACATGAGCCTTCCTCTGCAGCTCGACAGAAGGGCTAAATTCTGTCACTTCATGCCCTTCCATCGAAAGATGGCTCGCAGGCTGATTGAAATCTTTATGGGTAAGCCATTCCACTTCATTGACATTAAAGCTGTCTCTTAAAGGACTGCCATTCAATCAAACGGTTCGTTATTCACAATTGGATGCTCAACTCGATGTTTCAGGAATGAGGACCTTAGAAGACTTCCAATCAGCTGCTGTCTACGCTCGAGATCGTGTCAATCCCTATTTATTCATCTATGCATTGTCCGTTGCCATCTATCACCGACCTGATACAAAAGATTTGAATATACCTTCACTAGCGGAAGTATTTCCACACAAGTTTTTGGAAAAAGATCTCTTTGCAAAAGCCAGAGAAGAGACCAGTCTCGTGGAAGTAGAGGACAGGGTACATTACTTAATTGATGATTATTTAACAATAATTTAGCTGATAATGATTTTATAAGATCTATGTCTTTCTAGGAACCTATAGAAATTCCCAGAGACTACACTGCTTCTGACTTGGATCACGAACACCGCATTGCATATTTTAGAGAAGATCTTGGCATAAACCTTCATCATTGGCATTGGCATTTGGTTTATCCAGAAGATGGCCCTCGGTCAATCGTGCAAAAGGACAGACGAGGAGAACTCTTCTACTACATGCACCATCAAATTTTAGCCAGGTTTTCCATTGTTCATTCAGATCACACTAAGAATTTATGTGTATTTATATATTACTTTATTCATGGAATGAATGGATTTCTAGATACAACATGGAAAGACTCTGTAACAATTTGTCCCGTGTTAAGCGCTTTATCAACTGGAGAGAACCTATGGAAGAAGGATATTTTCCGAAATTAGACAGTTTAGTATCCAGCAGGAATTGGCCACCAAGATTTAACTATGCAAAGCTAAGTGTAAGTAAGAAAATATGAATTTTAAGGCAACATACAAATTACAGACACCCGACTAAAACATAGCTACAAACCTCATATCATCTGTACCGATGAAATATTTACACCTAAGTTACTTATCGAATGTGTCTAAGTCTTCTAAAACGAATTGTGATAATTCTATAGCTTTTTAAATTAAATTATTTTTCAGATTTTTTTCTTAAATAAAGTGAGGGGATGTGATATAAATAAAGTGAATGTGAATGTGGAAAGTTTCAAAAACAAAACCTTTTGACTTTAGTAGTCAGTGCTAAACAATTATCAATGTTTAACAGAATGTCCTCAAGACAAAAAAATGTATTCCAGAAAACATACACACATACTTCCCACAAAGAAACATCGAATAGTGACAGAAAATCTTTTCAACATATCTACAAACAACAGTTTTAAAAAAGATGAAGCATATACTTGAGTTTCAGAGAACATAGTTTTTTTTATTTCCCAATTTTATAATATTTTTTGTAGTTAGTTAAACTTACAGTATTAAGACTTGTTCATTAGAAACAACTAATCATCAACAATACTTAATGATTCAATTTCAGGATGTTAACAGAGAGCAAGATTATTTGAAATTCGATATTCAAGATTTGGAAAGGTGGAGAGATAGAATTTTTGCTGCGATTCACAGCGGAACAGTTGTCGATGTAAGACGTCACTTAATCTGCTAAATGTTGTCATCATGAATCGTCTAATTCATATCAATATAATAATATTTATGTGAATGATTTTAGGGAGACGGTAACCTCATAGAGCTATCGGAATCTCGAGGCATAGATTTATTAGGGAACATGTTAGAATCGAGTGCGTTATCGATAAACAAGAACATGTACGGTGATATTCACAACCTTGGTCATGTTGCTATAGCTGTATGTCATGATCCCGATGGAAAACATTTGGTAAGGAATCGCAAATTGCATAAACCATTGTAGATTGTCAAGTATTCTTATCTTGTGATACTCTGAAATACATTACTTACAGGAAACATTCGGTATTATGGGGGATACCTCTACCGCAATGAGGGACCCGATATTTTACCGTTGGCATGCCTTTATCGACGACTTGTTCCAAGAGCATAAGAACACTCTTCCACAATATACTACGCAACAGGTTAGATGTCATTCATTTCGAATATGCTTAATTAAATTTAACTAGTTTTCAACAATTCTATAAAATATTTCCGTTTTACAGCTTGGTTTTTCAGGCGTGAAAGTCACCTCACTAGAGGTTCAAGCTGTCAAAACACCCACGAAAAACAAACTATTCACATTCTGGCAACAAAGCGATGTAGATCTATCCCGTGGTCTTGACTTTACACCAAGAGGACCTGTTTTGGCAAGGTTCACACATCTTCAACACAGACCATTCACCTATAAAATTGTGGTTAGTGGATAATGATAGTTAATTTTGTCTCGAAAAGGAAAATTCTTCTGCTTTAGTGATATGAAGAATCATACTTTATAGGTTACAAATGACGGTCCAGCGAGAATGGGGACTTGTAGGCTTTTCATGGCACCGAAGACCGACGAAAGAGGTCTTCCAATGTTGTTCAGGGACCAGAAGAATCTGTTCGTTGAACTGGACAAGTTCACAGTGAATCGTGAGTTTTATACCCTCCTATATTTATTTATAAACTAATGAATAAGTGAATTATAATGAATAAGCGAGTTTCGATAACACTATACATTTTATGAAATGTGCTATATTTATTTTGAAGGTGTAACGGCGACCATTAAAAGCCTTCGTCATGATAAAAAACTAAAGCGAAAATACAAATGTTTCTAGCAAGAAAAGCAAGAAGCAAATATTAATTTGTTAGTAATTATAACAATCAGAAATCCATAAATATCAATTTTTGGATTCCGAGGCTATTTTAATGACGGAATAAGATATTTTTAAA
The DNA here is from genome assembly GCA_023052935.1 of Piezodorus guildinii. Lineage (NCBI taxonomy): Eukaryota > Metazoa > Arthropoda > Insecta > Hemiptera > Pentatomidae > Piezodorus > Piezodorus guildinii. Next base: position 75,829,702 of record CM041296.1, read on the forward strand.
TATATAAATAGATTTAATTAAAACATTCATAATTACAGTAAAAAGCGGTAAGAATACAATAACCAGAAAGTCTGTTGACTCTTCGGTGACCATACCTTTTGAGAAGACATTTAGAAACTTGGACAGCAAGCGTCCTGGAGGTGGAGACCAATTGGCGGAGTTCAACTACTGCGGCTGTGGTTGGCCCCAACATATGCTCATCTGCAAAGGAACTGGAGATGGATACAAATGTCAACTTTTCGCAATGATATCCGACTTCAATGAGGACAAGGTGAGGTTACGTTGATAAAGTTTACAAAAAACTATGCCATAACGAGAATTGGCTTACAGTAATGTTTAATAAACCGAAAAGTCGTTATAAAAATGGCTTTTAACAATGATGATTTCATTGATCCGTGTTTAAGAGAATTTATGATTATAAAAATGGCTTAAAAAGTTTATTTAATGAAATTAGGTGGAGGACAAGAACAGCGGGCAAAGAGGAGCTGCTTGCGCTGATGCGGTCAGTTATTGCGGTATCCGGAACAGAATGTACCCAGATAAGAGGTCGATGGGCTACCCGTTCGACAGGCAACCAAGGGATGGAGTGGATACTCTTGAAGAATTCCTCACTCCCAACATGATGGTGGTCGATGTCGCTATTCATCATGCCAAAGTTACTGTCAAACCTGGCGGTGTCCTTGAAGAAAGCATTGCATAACTTTCATTAAAGCATTGCAGGATACTGAATCCTTCCACATATATGTACACATTAAGAAATAAATGATGTTTTAAATTAACATAATATTTTTCTTTAGCCTGCACAAACAAACAAAAAATTATTTATTAATAATTCGATACCTTTCTAAAATTAATTTATTGGCTTCAAATAGCATTTTTACTTCAAATCAGCTTAGGAGCCCATAATTGACAAATAAAGACTGAGAATGGTTATAATGGTTCTGCTCACATTATCCATATTTTTGGTAAGAGAAAAACTTGTTTTTGAAGGGAGAAGGCAGGAAGCTTTAATATACTAAAAAACATCAATTAAGACAATCTGGCTTGTTATATAACAGCGACTCACAAATATTAGAATCAGAGTGTTTAGTATAGGTTGTGGGATTTTTAACAACCCCTTGTTTATTCATTTTTTCTAGGTGGTAATTTTGGTGTGGGAAATTTCCTTTTTCTTCTCTGCTTTTTTTTTACAATATAACAGAACCTGCAATTATCTGAGATACATTGTTTTACTGAATAAGATTAATTAATTTATCTAACTCGTTATTCATAGCAAAGATATACGAGGAGAGGATATCATTTAGTCATAATTTACGGTATCATAATTTATATTTAGTTTCTATGAACACAGATAGTTCAGGAAAGAATCAGTGAAAAGTAGAAATACTTTTTTTTTTTTTTTTTTTTTTTAACTTTAAATCTTTATTCACACCTGTAAATAATACAATGAACAATCAGTGAATGTGCGGTCAATTTTAAGAAACATGGCGTGATAGGCATGAGGGAGAGCAGCACCCAGCGGTACCTACTCCTGGCATGAAATTAGTGTATATTACTAAAGGAGAAGGTCTCTCATCCAACTCCTCTTCAGCCTTCTGTAGGCATTTCCTGGTATGAGTGTTGTGGCCATGTCATTGATTAGTGTGTTAGGGTGACCTTGTAGTTTGTCGTGGAAACGTTTGTAGTGTGTCCGTATGTGCTCATTGACGGTTGGCATCTTAAGGTCAGTATGTAAAGTTATGTTGCTAACGTACCACGGTGCTTTTGTAATTGTTCTAAACGTTTTAGCCTGAAAGATTTGAAGTTTGTTAATGTGAGTCTTTTTAGCTGTCCCATATAGCTGTGATGCGTAAGTCCAAATAGGTTTCAGTAGGTAAGTATAGGTGTTTAATTTCTGTCGAAGTTTTAGTTTCGAGTGTTTTGAAAAGAGTGAGTAAAGAAGTCTCAGTCTTTGGTTAAGGGTTTTCTTTTTTTGGTTAATATGCGGGCCCCAAGTCATTCTTCTGTCAAACGTCAAACCAAGATAATGTACAGTGTCCGTCTGTGGAATTTGTGTGTTGTCTAAGAAAACGGGAGGACTCGTGTCATGTCGAAGAGTAAAGGTGATATGGTGTGATTTGTCATTATTCAATCGGATTTTCCAGAGTTTGAACCAGTCATGTAATTTTATTAGATGTTGTTGTAGGATCTCTGAGGCGTGGGTTGCAATTTTATGTTTTGTTAAGATCGCTGTGTCGTCGGCATAAGTCGCTGTTAGAATATTGGGGCTGTAAGGTATGTCATGAGTGTAAAGAATGTAGAGTAACGGAGCGAGCACTGCACCTTGGGGTACTCCTGCTGCGATAGATCTCATGGCAGATAGCTCTGATCCCTGTCGAACGGAGAAAAATCTGTGAGAAAGGAAAGAATGAATAATGAGGTAGTAAGTAGGCGGAAGGATAGTCTTGAGTTTGAAGAGAAGCCCCTGGTGCCAAACTCTGTCGAAGGCTTGAGCAACGTCGAGAAATACGCCAGTAGTGTATAACTTCTGCTCTAGTGCGGTGGATATGTAGTCCGTCACTCTGTGTAGTTGGTGCAATGTCGAGTGATGTTTTCTAAATCCAAATTGATGATCTGGTACGATGTCGTTGTTAGTTAGTACATCAAGAAGTCTTTTATGTAGTAGATGTTCGAAAATTTTGGAGCATAGCGGAAGTAAGCTTATTGGTCGGTATGATGAGGGAGTATTTTTGTCCTTGTTGGTCTTGTGAATCATTGTAATATGTGAGTATTTCCATTGAAGCGGGAATTTGGTTGTCCTCAGTATCGCGTTATAGATTGAAGTCAGAAACACTAGAGCTTTCCTGGGCATTTGCTGGAGTACCTCAGCGTTAATTAAGTCGTGTCCAGGGGCTTTCTTTTTAGGCAACTTTCTGATTTGTTCAGCGACTTGAGCAGGTGTAAAGGAAGGAGGAGGTAATGTCAGTTGTAAAGGTTCATCCAGAGTTTTAAGTACAATTTTATCATGTTCGATGTTGTTGAATTCTGTGTGTGGTGTAAAGATAGAAGATAGATATTCGGCGAACAGTTCGGATTTTTCTCCGTCAGCCATGGCCAGGAACCATCTTCTTTTCGGAGGGGTGCAGGCACTTCCCGATGCTTAGTAAGGTTTTTAGTATGCCTCCACAAGCTGCCATCATCAGTCGAAAGGTTACTAATGTAGTTATCATAAGTTGTTCTTTTAAATTTTGCAATTTGTCGTTTGAGTTCGTTGTTGAGTCGGTTGTAAATTTGTTTGTCTGATGGAAGTCGGTCTGTCTGCCATATTTTCCGGGCTCTTCTTTTTGCTCTGATCAAATCCCTTATGTACTGTGGATAAATTGGTAGCTTTTCATGTTTTCTTCGTCTAGGAATTGATGAGGACCATGCAGCGTCTTGTAGCTTCTGTGTGAAGCATTCTACAGCATCCTCAAGCTCTTCTTCATTTTTAATAGCCAAAGGAATGGAGAGAGCAGTATTTAGACAGTTTCTGAACGCATCCCAATCCATTATGCCATTTGTGAGAGATGTGTGTTTCTTAGCTACAAGTGGTTCTTCAAATAGTTCTAAATGCAAAAGAGAATGATCAGAGCAAAGATCTGTGCTCGTACTTATTGTGTGAGGTGTAGTGCGGAGTCCTTTAGTTATGAAAAAATCAAGTAAATCTGGTGTCTTACGTCTAGATGTTGGCCAGTAAGTAGGTGAGTGTGGTGATATCGTGTCTAATGAAAGTTCGTGAAGGACATACCTGAGATTTCTTCCTCTTGGGGTTGATAATCTAGATCCCCAAGTCGGGTCTTTAGCATTATAATCGCCACCTGCGACAAAGCGTCTGCCGAGACGTTTGAAGAAGTTACTAAACATCGTGGAAGTCAGGACATATCTCGGAGGGCAATAAACAGCAGCAAGAGTAATGTTGTGATGTTCAGAGAATAGTGAAATGGCTGTAGCTTGTATGTCAGGTGATATGGGTAATTGCAAAGGATGGTGTTTTAGTGTTGATCTGATGAGAATAGCAGTGCCTCCGTGTGAAGTATTGTCTGGATGGTCAGTTCTATAGATTTTGTAATCATGAATGTAAAATTTGGATTTTGGTGTAAAATGTGTTTCAGTGATTAGTGCTATGTCAATTCGTTTCTCGTGTAAATATATGTCTAGTTCTGTCCTATGTTGATTAAGTCCGTTTGCGTTCCATAGTATGATAGACATGGAGCCTACAGTCATCTGATTAATGGGCATATAATTGTCTAAGGGCAAGGGTAGTTTGAGAGAGTTGTTGAAGAAGACCGAAGAGGGGCTGAATGAGATTGTTTAAGTTATTGATAATATTGTATAACTGGCCAGAGGAGTTATCTACCGGCGGGACCGGTAGGGTAGTGCCCCCACTCATACCTGTATATCTGTGTCGTTGGTGTGGCGCTTGAGCTGGTAGCTGTTGGTGTGGGGCTTGCGATGGTTGTTGCGGCTGTCTCTGGTGCTGTTGGTACTGGGCTTGAGCTGGTTGTTGTGGCTGTCTCTGATCTTGATGGTCTGGTGCTAGAGCTGGTTGATTCAACTGCCTCTGATGCTCCCGGTCAGTTCTTGGATGAGGTGGCTGAGGTGGATTTAGTTGTGGAAGAGGTGGAAACTCATTGAGGGCAGGCGGTGCATGTCTTACTGTTGGAGGTCGCTGAGGAGCGTACTGCTTCGAGCGATGTTTTCGAAGTTCTTTCAAAGTTTGGCAGCCCCTATAGTTGGCGGGATGAGCGCCATTACAGTTGGCGCAGGTTGCAGCTGTTTCTCTTGGTTTTGTGCAAGCACTGCTTTCGTGGCCCAGTCCACATCTTACACATTTTGGTGGGTAGTTGCAGTACGTTTTTGTGTGTCCGTACTGCTGACATCGAATACATTGAGGAATCATTTTTCTTTTGCGCGGTTCCTCTATTTTTATATGGGTATAGTACAAAAATTCAATGTCAAAGATTTTGTTATTGAATGTTGCTTTTGAGATGTCCACGAAAAACATGGGAAGGGGTGTTTTAAATCGTGAAATGACGTTGACAATACTTGTTGCCTCATATCCATATTTGGCCAGTTCTTCTTTTATGGTGGTTAGTGGTGTGCCGTAGTGTAGGTTTTTGATAACAACTCGTGGACTTTTTTCCTCTGGTAGTTGATATGTGTGGAAGTACGCACCTCCCTTTCTTAAACTAGACACTAACTTTCGGTAAACATCTGAGTTTTCAGGGTATACGGTTACTCCCCTGACAGATGTCTTGAGCCTGAAACTGTTTGCCCCTCCCTCATTATGAAGGAATGTTATGAGTGCAGGGTAATCTTTAACGTCAGATAAATGTATGGGTGGCGGTTTGGTGTTGGTAGGTTGATTAGTTGATGGCTCAGGTTCATCTATTGAGGGTGATAACGGTTCGAACCTGTTCTGAGTATTTGTAGGTGGACTAACCTTCATAATTTTCCTGGGGTCTCTTTCTGCAGTTAATTGTCTTTTTCTTCCTGACACAAGCTCCCAGGAGATATTTTCGTGCTCGATAGCATTATTGGAAATGTCTAAGCCACTGGTTGGAGCACTTGAAGTTGAGGCTTCCGTCATTTTTTCAGTGGGAGAACCCACTTCACTAAATAAATTTTACTTCTCTTCTTGTTTGCTTGTTCAGCACACAGTTAGGAAGCAAGTTTGTTTGTAAACACTAAATTTTTTCACTTAAAACATAACAAAAATCGGAAAAAACTAGAGAGCAAACTTATCACAGTTATAACCTTCCGCGTCCAAAATGGCGACAAGTAGAAATACTTAAATCAAATTTTTGAGTCTACCTTATTTTTCTTCGTGATTCTCTCCATCAATAGGCCTAAATGAGAGGGAAATGAAGGAAAATTTAAAAAAACAATCTATAAAAACTGTGGAGAGTGTTGCTTAGAAGCAACATGGGACAGGCCATGTGTGAACCCGCATTGCGCGTTTTGCTTGAAAGCAACGTGGAGCGAACCAAGGTACTTGCGGCAAATGAGCAAAATAAGATCTTGTAAAACGTCAGGACAGCTTCTTTTTTGTTGAAGGTGATATGGTCCAACATGGTACCCCGTTGAAAAAATCGTATACTATCCCGGATGCACCACTTCTTGCGAAAAGCTTGAAGCCCCGTTTGGTAGGTTTTTGCTTCATATATTGTTTTCGTCTTTCTTCGGGTATCTCAAGAAACTTTTGTTGAGGTATTTGCTGAAGGGTCGGATTTTACTAAATCGATCGTATGTATCAACGGAATTGTACGCAAAATGCAAAAATCTATGAATTTTCTGATAGTGGTAACGACCCATCATGTCAACAATCAAACCATATTTGTATTCATCGGACCAATAGTCTATAATTCGCCATTCCCCATGAGTAATTTCATTAGCGATGAAGTCTTTGATGTCATTTATAGTTGGACCTGCAAATGTTTTAGTCTTTTGGACACTGTTGAGGTTTGTTTTTTCGACTTTCATTGTTAATAGTCCATCGGTAAAAAAAACGTGTGAAGTAATCAATGGGTAGTATGTCGGTCACAATGACAGTTAATGTGTTTTTCAGGGATTTTTATTCCACTTGGAAACATTTCTGGCTTATCTCTTTTGCTTTTTCGTTTACTTCTTTTGATTTCCCTTTGGTTTTCTTTCGTTGGTGTTCTTCTTGGTAGTGGGTTTCCCTTCAGAGGGCTGTGGCAATTATTTAGAAGTTGAAGGTCTCTGGATGTCTTGGATCCTCGATGGTTCAGGAGATGGAAATTCTGGAATCAGTTCCACATCATTGACAGGCATGATTGGTCGAGGAGCAGTTTTCAGATGCTGGTCTTGATCTTGAGGCGTTGTTATTTCAGGAGAGCAGGGTACGCCTTATGGGATTGCTACAGATAATTGTTTCCACTGAGGAGCACATTCCACGTCATTTGACTGTCCAGTACTCCCCTCTTCCACTGAGTCGGCATTTTCAATCAGATCGCGATGAGTACTTTCAAATATTGGCTCGACGTGGCTCTAAGTTCTTCGTCACTGTTGGACTCATCGACGCCGTCCTCTGATTCTGAATCAGTATTCGCGATAGGAATGATCACTCCAAATGTAGGGTCTTATTCGGTTGGGTCGAGGAATGATGGGTCTTGCTAGGTTGAGTCGAGGGCAGCTCTTACTAGCAGTTCACCCCTCGATTTGATGATAGAATTTGATACCTGAAAATGAGAATAGGTAAATAATAATATTGGTACCTCGGTACCAGCCAAGAGTAAAAACTGGAAACTGCCTCAGAACCTACAAAGGTGATTTACCCAGTCAACATTTTGCCAACAATATGAAACGGCATCCAGTGCATTACCTTGCATACCTTCAATACTGAAGAATATCAGAAAACAAACTTGACGAGGAACAAAATTATTTCAGAAACAACTAGATTACGTAAGTAGGTAAGTTTGAGCACACATTGTCCACTGTTGCCTTAAGGCAACAAGGACCCTAGGTTCTGAGTTGGGGTGGGCACAATCGAATGATCGTCATAATCGAATGATTCATGTATTCCGAAAGGCAATATGGTACTATTCCCCTCTCTATGATCACTGAGCTTAGGTGCAAATAGGATTTATGTGATGAGAAAAAAAAAAAAAAAATCATTCGAATATGCCCACCCAGAATGTTTTTATGTATCTTTGAATATATATCGTTAAAAAATTAAGTTCCAAAGATCATTCGTTTCTCCAGACAATAATCGATTAATTCGAATGATCTGATAATCGTCATTCGATTATGCTCACCCCCCTCAAAACTTCTGAGAACTGTACGGCCCACTGTCGCTTAGAAGCAAGAGACCTATATGTGATCATAACGGCAATACGAACGAAAAATTCAACTATTTCAAATCATTTTCAGCTAAAATATAATGTAATTACCCAATAAAAATTGAAAGCTGGTTGCTAAGAAGAAAAATAACACATAAATCGTCAAAAAAACTTACCCTCTGCGACGAGACCCTCCTCCTTAGCGACATGGTCACGAATGAAAAGACAATGCTTTATGAGTCCAGCAGCTCAACTAAAAGGGCAACACTGAGTAGCTGAGGTGCAATAACTTGAAAGAATACCTTCCCAATGTTGTTACTCTACGCGCTTTTTTTTTTTAAATCGTGAAGCCGAGGTTGCTTCAAAGCAACACTGGGTGCTTAGGGATTAAGGGTTTCTTCATGATTTTATTTGTTCAATTAATTTTACTAAAATCCTAAATTTCTAATGGTGCATTAGAAATCCTTAGAAAATGTTTCTCCTTCTTTTTTCATAATTTGTATTTATACATTTCTTATTGCTGAATATAGTGAGAGGTGGTTAACTTAATTTATAATTAGGAATGGAGTAAGAACAAATCTATATAATTATTCCTTAGGTCGATATTATAATATCTACCACCATTTTTCTCTAGATGTTAATAGGATAGCACCCTCCCAATATTTAGATCCATTTCGGCGCGTTTTGAAGACTGTAGCGGTAGCGGGTTCCTAGAATTCGCGCCTTTTGGTCAGTACTTCTATTGGAATAGTTATATAAACTTATGGACGTTAATTTTTTTTCCATAATGAATATCAATAGCATTCATTTTCTTTTTTTCTTTTGATAATATAGGATAATAATTTAGTACATGCTTACCTTCAATTCCTACAGCATATATGGAAGGAGTGGACACTTTAGTTTTGTTCTTGCAGCAGCAATAAATCAAACCATCTTTTAAAATTAGGTAGGTCTCTCTTGATTATTTTCATAAAATGTTTTTTTTGGGGGCAAAATAAGACATTTTTTATGGATTCATATTACTTGCACTGACCTATATAGAAAATAAATGGTATGGGAAATGATTGCGATTGTGAAATTTTTTATTTTAGTTTTCAACAGAAATAAACATTTTAGGTTCTCCTGAGTCCGAATAACCTCCGGTTTTTTTTATCATAATTGCTCATCACAGACAAATTCATTGTTCTAAGTGATAATGTTGCTAGTTATCATTGATGAGTGGCAGCTTTGGCACAATCACAACCTTAAAATTTTTCATTTTAATATTTCGAAAGTAATGACCTTAAAAGACAGATGTAACTTCTAATAAGATAATGAACGATATTTGATTCCTTTATCATTATTTTATCTATCTTCTAATATTATACCTATCTTCTATTATTTTAAATTTTATTTCTGAAATTTAAGATGATGAAGTTGAGATCCCAAGTAGAGTGAATGAAAATTGAGGCTGTATAGTAGACTGTAGAAACCATTATGGGTGGAATAATCAGGAGTCAGTCTTTTTCTAAATATTTTTAATTTTGCCGATATTTCGGCTCTAGCTTGTAGCCATCATCAGGGCATTACTGAGCCATGTCCAAGCATAAACTGCAGTTCTGCAGAAAGAAAAGAAAAAGTAATCAGCCAAATAATGAGACAATACTGGCAAGACAAAAAGAACAAGAAAATAGAGTCATAAGTGCTTAGTGCCTTCCTATTAGGGAGATATCGCACTAATAATAATATATATATTATTATTCCATATTCTATATTATATATATATATATATATATAATATATATATATATATAAATATATATATATATATGATATATATATATAAATACATACACACATACATATTATATTTGCACTGTAAAACACACACTAACGGATTAAATTATAAGGATTACATTATTAATATCTAAAATACTGCCATAATACATATATTACCAACAATATGTACAAAAGTAACTCAACAAACACTTTAAAAAAAAATTAATGAAATTTAAAAACATTGTGGATTATTGTCAATTTCTGACACTAATAATTTAACAACTTCTGGCATCATTTGATTATCAGGGACATTGTAACTCAAATAAACAGGTTTATTAAGTTTTTTAGCAATTTTGGAAACAAAACTTTTAGAAACAACATCTGAAGAATTTCCAAACAAATGCGAACTAAGAGGCATGTCACTGAATTTACTTTGTAGTCCTAAACACAAATCACTAAAATGTCTTTGTTCTTTGAGTCCTATCCATATTAAAACTGACTGTTCCATTTTCAACACTGAAAATTGAATATCTGTATTGAACACTGTTTTGGAAAATTCATGAGTCTTAAAAGAAGAAGACACTTCTTGAATCACATTGGCTTGATTCATTTTTTCTAACATTTCACCTGAAACTGATAAAAAAATATAATCAATAATAACTTTTTGATATGACATATTTGTTATATATTATATATATATATATAAGTATATAATCTTATATATATAAAAGTAATCAAAGCTAGATACTTAAATTTGATACACTCCATTTCATAAATAGTTTAGCTATCAAGAAATGATTATTCTTTGGAACTGATATTACTTAAAACATTGTTTAATCCTAATATTTTCAACTTTGCATTTGTCATAATCTTTCCTGTAATTTTACAAAAAGAGAAATGAGTGTGTGTTACAAATACTATCAATAAAATATAAGATTGTGGATAAATCATAGTGTATCCTCTTAAAAATGTTATAACATTCTATATAAATTTAGCTATTGTTAATTCAAAAGAATGATTGTATTAACATTGTTGGTATATAAAACACTTCAATTTTATCATTAATAAAATCATACAACAATGAATAATTGAAAATCTCACCGATATTCTTGATTTTGTGAACGAAATATCTCCCAAAATATTATTAAAGAATGATATGATATAAGTAATAATTTCTACCAACTAATAAGAAATACTACATAACAAACTTCAAAACAAAATGTCATGGACTAGACATGAGGTCAAACTTGAAGGTTACAACGTGGTTATATTTACGCTCTGTCAGTTGAGTTTGAAACCACGTGCGTGTTGTCGGCTTCTTTCCTAGTCTTGTTGACAGTACACAGTGCCCAATTGTGGTGATGATTTGTCGAATATTAATGACATAATGTCTGCTAGTAACTTTTGTGGTAAATCTCCTGAAGAGTTCGAGTACACTGTGAGGCAAATCCTTAAAGGATTTTCCAAATTATCAAAATTCTCCCAGACTAATTCTGATACCTTCAAAGTTTTTATTGAGACAGATCCAAAGGTGCATTAAATTTTGTTTTTAAAAAAATATTAATAAATGGTTTTCAATAAATAATTTACTTTATGGCATCATATCCTCAAAATTATGGTTGTCATGTAAATTTTCAAGTCATAAAACTATTGTTTTTGTTATTCTCTGATATTGATGAAGCAAGTTAACTCTTTAAACGGCCACAGATCTTTCTAATTTACAATTTTAGAATGGCTACTGAATATATCTGATTCATATTGCGCATAGGACTAGGATGATATGTCTTTCGATCTTTGATTTTTTAAAAAATGTTTTCTTAACATAATTTATTTACTACCATCATTTAATTAATATTCTTATTAATTAGTATTTTTGAAATATTGATGTTTACAATATTGCATTTTTTGGTCTTTATTATCTTCTGAACACATAAATCATCTTACCTCATTTTAAATATATCATTGAGCAATGTTAGATAATATCATTAGATACGCTGACCCAAGTTAATGTTAATCCTGTGGATTTATTGTAGTTGGATAGTGTTGGTGATTTGTTTCTAGATTTAAAATTTTCAAAATTTTTTCGAGTGTGATCAACATAAGAGTTTTCTCTTTGCTCTTGTCTTTGATAAACGGAATGGCCATTTTTAGGACTTGAGTTGTTCATATTTATTTTTATGATTTTACAGGTTTATAAGTTTAATGAAAAAAAAAAAAAAAATTGGTGATGGAAATATTAACCATTCATGTTTAATAGGATTTGTCTGGATCATGAGAATTTAATACTGTTGTAGAGGAATACTGAATTTCTATCTTCATTAAAAATACTAGAAGAGTATGCAGTCAGTATTACACTTTAAATTGATGTTTTTGCACCAACCCATTCACTTAAGCGATATATTCTCATTTTGTAGTGTCTATGTCTGCTCCATGAGCTATATCTTGCTATCTGTGTCAGAGATGGAATATTTTTTTATGGGAATCTATGTTTGAAAGCCTTACACATAACTTTTTTAAATTATATAATTTATCTATTATACATCTATTTATGTTTGTTTCAGAAATGGTCGGTCAACACTTTGGAAAAATCCTTTATATACCTTTCACATCTTATTTTGAATCCATATCATACCAAAAGTATTCTGATTTTATTTGAGCCTTGTGCTTTGGAAATTATCAGATATGCCTTAGCAAGTGAGGCACATTATCAGACCAAATGCTCAATGTTAAAAATAGTTTTTACATTTAGACATGATATTATCCAGTAAGATCATTTTAAAGCTGATATTTTTATACAAATATAATTATATTATTAAATTATCAATATTTGAATACCTGTTTATTTTCTAGCCAATTTTTGTCATTTTTTGATGATAAAAATGCACCTTGGGTTTCGGAAACGCATGATTCAAATCAAGCGAAAAAGAAGAAATTCAGTAGTTCTGAGGTTTCTGAAATAGAAATTGTAGAGAGTTGTTGGGTTTTCCTTAAAACATATGCTTCATATTTCAAAACAAAATGGAACTGGGGAGATTTTATAGAAAAATTTCTTTCACATAATGATGACAAAGTGCGATGGTAAGTGTTTTAATTTATTTGGTTCTAAATTCATTTTACTAAGTAAACTTGTGAATCTTGATTCTATTTCTTCTTGTTCCTCTTTATAGTTGTCGTTATCGGTGATAAGTAGATGCATTCCTTTTGCATTTTTTTCAGAATGTATTATCGTTTATGAAATCTAATCTTTATTGAAAATTGAGTTTCTTGATTTTAAATAATTGATTCAGAGGGCTATTTCACAGCAATCTTAATATTACATCTCTATTTTTATTCTTTTTTTTTTTTTTTGTTTTATAATTTTTATTTATCTCCTTGTTTACTCAACATTAATTAAAGTTGGTCGCTATATTTTTCTCTTTTATTTATTTTTTATTTTTTTTATTTAGGGTTTCATGCCAATGCATTTCAATTATTCTTGGTATGAATGAATATAATAAAATGAGGCTTGTGCATAAATATTTTTCTAATGAACAGCACTACCAGTATCTTGTTGAATATGAATTGGATAGACAATCTGCCTATTACTCGCTGACTTTAGATGCTGGTTTGTAATTTCTTATTTTTATAAAAGATTATTATCAACGATAATGGAGTTAGGTTTTCAGTGATTATTTTTTGCTTTTTAGAACTTAGTCCATCCAGGGCATTTGAACCTTTGTTTAAACAAGATCTAGAGAACTTATCTGTGAATGTTGCTGGAGTATATCTTCCTGTTCTCAATCCTAAAAAACAGGTATGTAATGCTGTACATCACGATAGTGATTCTGTACAATACTTTGAACTATAATATTTTCTAAATAATTTGGTTCCAGAAAAAAGAAGGATGCTTAGTTGAAACCAAGTCAACGTTAAACAATTTAAGAAAGATTGCTATAGCCATTTCTACTGGTAAAGCCGTATGTCTTGTGGGCCCAGTTGGTAGTGGAAAAACTTCTTTGGTTTCTCACTTGGCTATGGTTACAGGTAAAAAAGTTTGTTAATCAACATAATATGAGGTAAACTTTTTATAATTGTCTTTATATCGCTGTTTATTTTTCAGGAAGAAGCGAAACTAAAGATTTATTGAAAGTGCAGCTTGGTGAAGAGACTGATTCCAAACTTCTTTTGGGTACATATCAGTGTACTGATGTTCCTGGTGAATTTGTTTGGTCTCCTGGAATGTTAACCAAAGTGAGTTATCAAAATAAGTTAAATAGAAAAAAAAAAAAAATATATATATATATATATATATATATATATATATATATATATATATATATATTATATATATAGTAGGTCTTCTTGATGAAACAAACCTGGGATAGTCACAATTACTTCACTTGATGGTTATTGTTAATCATACATGAATATTACTACAAAAAAATGATATAAAATATATATATATATATATATATATATATATATATATATATATAATATATATATATATAATATAATTATATAATATATAATAAATAAATCTGTTCTGACTTTCTTTCATTAAACACTAGAACCCAATCAATCATATATGTACTCTTATCATATGGAACTGCGTCCTTTCAAAAATCCTTTGTTATTCATACTTTTGGAATTTGCCAACTATCTCTATCTATAACACAACTTCTCTGTCTTCTTTTAAGCATCAACTCTTAAATTATCTACTTGAATCTTCATCTTCTGTTCTATTGTAAAATATAGGTATATATGTATGTTGTATATAAAATTATATTGAATAATAACTGTTTTTTTGACAGTTTTTGATCTAAGAGGACTTTTTTTCATTTCATTTCATTAAAATAACCTTCTTTTTTTTTCACTTGTTTACTCTAGGCTTTATTAGAAGGTCATTGGCTTTTACTAGAAGATATCGGTAGCGCCTCAAGTGATGTTGCAGCGTTGTTATCTAGCCTTTTGGAAGAGAATAGCATTGCTATACCTGGATTCAAAGATAAAGTGCAACCAAGTCCTGGATTTCACCTTTTATGACACATAGGTTGTCATTTTGTATATATTACAAAATTCTCTTAAACATTAATATATAGATACTGATTTTCTAAACCTTACATAATTATTACTTATAAAGATATTAAATTAGCTAACTGTCCACTTTTATTAGGCTGGTGAACAGTAATCAGGGTTATAATCGTAAAGAAGCTTATAATACAGAATTGTTGGAAAGACATTGGGTTAAAGTCAACCTAGAACCACTGACAAAAGAAGAACTAACCATATCATTCAGATTAAGGTTTTTATCTAATTGAAATACATTGTTTGTTAGAAATTGAGTCCTTTATCTTTTTTTTAATGTATATGTTTCTCTTACAGTTTCCATTGTTAAAAACAGTTGCATCACGTATGACTTCAGTTTTTTTATTATTCTCTGAAGGTAATCATGAAGGGGAAACAACCAAAATATACTATGGAAGTCGTCTGATTTCAACAAGGTAAAAAATTATATTTGAAAGGTATCCTTAATATAATTATTGGATTAACGAAAAGACCAATGTTTATTCTTAGAATATTATTTTATATTTATAGTTTGAATTATTTATCACAGTATTTTATTTAATGTTTTATAAATGATATTATTTATTTAGAATTATTTTTCTATTTTGTTTGTTCTATTAATATTTATTTGAATTTTTTTTAAATTTAAGTTACTTCATTTATATTATATAATTAAAAATTACAAATATTTTCAGGGATTTATTTAAATGGTGCAGTAGAGCAATAAAATACTTTGTTGTTACTTCTGTTGATTCCACATTAAAAGTTTTACAAGATGCAATTGACATATTCTGTTGTAGCTATAGTGATCCAGGTAATAATCTTGCCTTGCTAAACTTATCAGAAAAATAAAAGTGTGGTTCCTATTAAAGTATGTTTTTTTTTCCAGTGGCCAGGTTGGAGTTGTCAGGGCAAATTGCCGCCTTGTTAGGAATCCTTAAGCCAAAGGCTGAACATTTCTGTTTAAGTTATAAACCAAGTGTCATTATCACTTCTACATCATGTGTTGCTGGTCGTGGCGTTCTTGCCCGTCTTGATTCAGTTGAAAACATTTCGTTAAAGAGGTAAAAGTTTTAAGGTTAACGGTTGGGCTACTTTAACTTTATTTATGTATTTTAATCTTTAAATTTCTACATTTTCCAGTTTGTCAGAGGGAATGAAATATGCATTGACAAAAACTTCATGCTGTTTACTTGAAAGGTTGGCTGTTTGTCTATCTTTAAATGAGCCAGCATTGTTAGTTGGTGAAACTGGAACTGGCAAAACGACTACATTACAAATTCTTGCCAAACAAACTGGACATACATTAGTTGTTATTAATATGAATCAACAGAGTGATAGCTCTGATCTTCTTGGCGGGTAAAATGTTTTATACGATGTGTATTTCTTTTGTTTCCTATAGTTTTTACTGGCGTATATTTTCATATTATTTCAAAATTTTATTTACAATGTGTATTCTTATCAATTTAAAACAATGTTTATTATTTTAAGATTTTTAAAAGTTAATTTTAATTAATGATTTTTTTTTTTCCTGGACAATTAAGTTTTTCTACTGCCCCAAAACATATTTAAAAATTATGCTAAATGTTAAACTTAACTGAAATTAATAGCTGGAGAGCTATTGAACCCTCCGAGTAACAGTCTTCCTGTAAGGTTAGAAATTTGTACACTTTTATGATTTATAGCATGCTAAGGGCAATAGCCATGACCTGGCTGTCAGCCCTTACGTCATCATCCAATTTATTTTTTAAATTGTTAAAAAAATAGAGATAAAAAACTTGTTTCTGTAAGCATGGAAATTTAATAGGATGTAGTTTATTTGTTGTAAATTTGAAAAAAATTGACAGGCGATTACAATATCAACAAGTATGTGATAGGTGAATTGAAACTTGTGAGGTAAAATAAACTTTCTCCTGTATTGTTAAATTTGGATATGTTTTTGAGTAAACATTTTAGAATCAATATTACATTGACAGGCGAGTTTTGAATAACATAAGACCTCGGCAGGCGAGGAGAAAGCTGCTAAGGGCCTGCGAGTAAGAGGTGTTATTACTTTATTAACGTTATTCAAAACCGCCTGTCATTGTACATATGGATTCTAAAATGTTTACTCAAAAACATATCCAAATTTCAACTATACAGAGAGATTTTATTTCACCTCATCAACTTTCAATTGCCTGTCACATACTTTTTGTCATGTAATCGCCTATCAATTTTTTTTCAAGATTTACAATAAATAAACTTATCCTATTAAATTTTCAATGCTTACAGAAACAAGTTTTTTTCTCTATTCTGTTTACAGTTTGAAAAATAAATTGAATGATGACGTTGAGGGCTGACGTCTGCCAGGTTAATTTGAAGAAGTTGATAATTCTCTTGTGCGATATTTTTTCTTCACGGTAATTAAGTTTTTGTAACGTTTCACATGGTAACCAGTATTTGCATTAATTTAAAATAAATATCATTAAATTTTAAATTATTGTCTTTTCTTATTTTTCATATTAATTTGCTTTTATTTCATGTAGTCGCTATGAATAGTACTATTTTTTCACCAGTTTCTTTGTCACAAACCACATGTTCAGACTCCATCCTGCACACTATTTACTGAAATGTTAATATAAAGTACAGCAATGCACAAAATAAATACACAATAATTAATATAAAGTTTGATTTTCAAAATATGAAACATAATAGTTCGTAGCATCTACACATTTAAAAATTGTTTGCACAAGTGATGAAATTCTGCTGTTTACATTGTTGATCGAGATTAGGGCAGGTTTAAGTCTCTTTCTCCTTAGATAAGGTCTCAAAACACCATAGGCGTTCACGAAATGCCTCATTTCTGCTAACATTCAATTATTTTATTCAATAAGATTTAATATACTGTCCTATGCAATAGAGCTTGATATTAAATTCTTAATGACCTAATTGATTTATTATATATATTTTTTCTATTTTCACTAGAGGAAAACATTATCGATGAATTAAATGATGATGAAAACCATAGTAGTGAAGTGTCGGATAATGATTAAGAAAATTTATGTAAAAACGAATGTGGATTACATTAACGCTAATAAAATATATTGTATTTATCATATTTATTTTACTTCATGCCACTCGGTCCATAGGTGTTCACATAACACCTCTTACTCACAAGCCCTTAGCAGCTTTCCCCTCGCCTGCCGTGGTCTTATGCTATTCAGAACGCCTGTCATTGTACATATTGATTCTATAATGTTTACTCAAAAACATATCCAAATTTCAACTATACAGGAGAGATTTTATTTTACCTCATCAACCTTTCAATTCACCTGTCACATATTTGTTGAAATCGTAATCGCCTGTCAATTTTTTTCATTTTTTTTAGATTTACAATAAATAAACTATATCCTATTAAATTTTCAAGCCTGCAGAAACAAGTTTTTTTTTCTCTATTTTGTTTTACAATTTAAAAAATAAATTGGCTGATGAGCATGGCTATTGCCCTTAATATGCTATAAATCATAAGTGTACAAATTTCTAACCTTACAGGAAGACCGTTACTCAGAGTGTTCACTAGCTCTTGGACTATAAGTTCTATATTAGTATATCTATAAATCAGATATAAACTGCTCTAAGTAACATTTCCAAAATTTTGAAGAAAAGCATAAGAGTTTTAATATTGGTTTTGAAATGCTCTGTATTTCATCACCTTTTTGGCTTATTTATGATATGCATTCATATAAAATATGACTTTCTAGTCATTTTATCTCCATCTTCATCTCCATCATTTTATCTATATCTTTTAGTCATTTTATCTCCATTCATAATTCTTTATGAATGAAGATAAAATCATAATCATCGAAATTTGGAAGTATATTACCTATGATTTACATATATATCAGTAGTTTCATCAATTAATTGTAGTTACTACTTTTCTTTTAATTTTTGTAATGTATTTTTTAGTTATAATATCTTTCTTTGTTTTGTTTCAGGTATAAACCAGTTGATGTAAAAAATATAATCATGTCTTTGAGAGATGAATTTGAAGAGTTATTTAGATCATTTTTTAATGTAAAGGAAAATTTAAAGTTTTTAGAAAATATTTCCGTAAGTGAAGAAATGATTTATAATACTCTTTCTTTTTTACTCTTAGCATTGTTCTATTAAAGGAAACACATTACGTAATGCATATGTTGTTTTTTTCAGGTTTGCATTTCGAAAAGGAAGTGGTCAGTACTTTTGAAAATGATGCTTCAAAGTCAAAAAGCAGCTGTAAAAAGGCTTGCTGATAAAAATAATCCTACTGTATTGCAAAAATGGCTGCAGATGGGTATAAAAATACACAAATTACAATTACAAATAAAAAATAATGAATGTGCCATGGCTTTTTCATTTGTTGAAGGTGCTCTAATACATGCAATGAGAAGTGGTTAGTTCATCATATCTTTTCCAATTTAAATTACATTGTTTTATAATCTCCTTAAGTAGTTCACAGTTTTATTACTTTAGGCATAGAATTATTGATTTATATTACATACATTTTTTGTTTGAGTTGCTTATTGGTTTTTTTGTTTGGGATGGAGGGAGGGGACAAGAGGGTTGGGAAGTATTGTTTATTGATCATTATAAAAGTTGTGGTCAGTATTCTTGTTTATCAGCAGAATTCATCCTTCTACTCTATATAGGGCTTCCATTTTTCCCCTCATTTAACTGAAAAAATAGATTTTTTTTTTTACGGACAGACTCAAATCTAGCATTTTAAGTTAAGCAAGTTTTAATTTTAAATGCAGCAGCAAGTTAAGAGTCCAATACTTAACCATCTCATCTAAGTTAATATCTGCACCTCAGAACCAAACTACATAATATGTTTTATTTATTTATCCTATGCCCACTCTTGGTCGTATTTTATGATGTGCTGATAAATAATGTTGGAGCTTTGTCGAAAAGATCTTTTGAATGCTCCTGATTTAAAAAAATGTTTAAGTTTTCTGAATTCATAAATCCATGCCCACAATGTTGGGATTCTGATACGATATAGGTATGAGACCAAATAGTCATTCCCACTTTTCAGCCTATTGGCAACAATGATGACTGCTAAAGTTAGCTGCATAATATTGTAGTTGAAGTATTTTGTATTCCATATTTTTTTCAGCAAAGATGTTTATCTTATCACTATCTATAATATAATATATAGCCTCTGTGTTTGTTCTAATAATATCCTCATTGTAATTACACTCCTCATTGGCATATGCAGTTTACCTATGACGTTGTCTCTGCTTGAGTTTTAACTTTGGAGCTTATACTTAAAAGCTTGTACCCCTTTATATTGTATTGTAGAACAAGTTGAATTGTAGTCCATGAACGGTTTACAAATAGAGGCGAGCACTGGCAATGGTGCTGTATTTAACACCTTGTTGAGATGACAGCATGGTCAGTGATATACTTTGACTATCTTATTTATTCTATGACTAATTCTATTTACTCAAATTGTGATTGAGTTGGTCCAATAAGGATTTAAAAAACTATCGTTTCTTGATCTTATATATTAAATACTTATATGTTAAATATAATGTTAATGTATTTTTCCAATAATTTATATGACAGATAAAAAACTAAATAAATTTGGTATGGATCATGGCTTAGTTGAACAAGTTTATATTTAGTTATCATAATGTGACTTATTGAGTTTATTTAATTCTCTGTTGTTTATAGGTTTTTGGGTTCTACTTGATGAAATAAATCTAGCATCCGCTGAGACATTACAATGTTTGTCAGGTCTTTTGGAAGGATCTGAAATAACTCTTTTAGAGCGTGGTGATGAGAAAAGTATACCAAGAAATCCAGATTTTAGAATCATGGCTGCGATGAATCCAGCTACTGATTTTGGTAAAAAAGATCTTCCTCCAGGGATCAGAAACAGGTACTACTTTTAGTTCATTATACTTAATTTTATGGAAGTAGAGCAAATATTAATTGATTTATTTTTTCCTGAAGGTTTACTGAACTGTTTGTTTCTGAACATACTGAAGAAAATGATTTAATCCTTGTTGTTAATTGCTATCTTCCTGATTATCCTGCTGCAAAAGTTAAAGCTATTGTAAACTTTTATTTGAATGTTAGAAAGAAGGCTGTTGAAGTATTATCTGATGGGCTGGGATATCGTCCTCACTACAGGTATTAATTTAATAATGATATAATAATTCTTATGTATAATTTTATTTTTAATTAACAACAAACAATATAGGGAATCACAAGAACTTTTATTTTAGAAAATATATTGTTTTTGAAGTGAAAACTTCTTTAGGCCCATTATGCGATTTTTGGCAAGGGCAAAAACTTCTATTTCGTAACCATGGTGACGTTACCAACATGCTGTAGACTGGCGCATGCACAGCGGTCTGATCCTTTTTTGACACGATATTTTTAAATATCTTCATTTTTTATTAAATTATATATAAAATTTAAAAAAAGTAAAGTAAAAAAATATATGGAGAAGATTCCCTCCTTTGAGTAGAAAATCCTGTTGTATTTGCAAATTTCAATTCAAGGGAGAAAAATAAAAAAATAAATTAGGTTTAAGCGATATAGGAATAAGAAGAAAAATTATGCAATAGTCTAATCAATAAATTTCTACATCAACAAACAAATTGACAATAACGATTGAAGAAAAGATAAAATCTTCTAATGTAGAATAATTCGAATTATAATGCCGAAATTCAAGATGAATAGAAAATTAAGGGTCAACATAGGTAAAAAAGTCAGAGACAAAAAAAGAGCAATTCTTTCACTGATAGACCAATCTTTTGACACAGTTATAAAGCATTTTCCTAAATGTCCAAATTTCTGTAATATAAATGGCAGGTCCATGAAAAAAAAATGGTGCTATGTATTCCGCCAACTCATACAGTCACATTCAGATTACGATGGCATAATTCAAGATGACATATCTCTACAGGGTGATGATGTTTTACAATTAAATGAAACAATAATAACAAAACATGCATTATCAACATAATTTACTTTTACAAATGTACTCTTCTTTCCAACGAAATTCCAGTGCAAATCATGAATTTAAAAAAAGTTTTCACTTCTATTGGCAGTCCCTATCACTGCCTGAATTTTAAATGTTTTATTTTACTTATAATGTGTTTTTTACTTCAGTAAGATCGTCATATGTAATTAACAGCAAGAAGTGAATACCCACATCCGAGTTATGAATTTACTGAGGTCATTTGATAGTAACTTATTAACGATGCTTATATTTAGTGAATGTTGAGCTTTTAATAAGAGGACAGGAGCACTTAAAGCATGATTAACATGCAAGAAATACTTGCAGATATTCCAAAATAGTAGGCAGTCTGGAGGATTTTATAAATATAAACATTTGTATTTTACTATATTATAAAAATCTAGATTAGAAATGACCTTACCGAAACAAGATGATGATTGCATTTGTGATATTTGTAATTTAAGTTTAAACAAACCCTAATAGTGGCAAGAGTGAAATAAGTTTATAAATCCATGACACTGAATACATTTCTTAATTACCTGCTACCCTTTTTAATTTTAATAAATTTTTTTTTTTTAGTTTAAGAACTTTGTGCCGTGCTTTGGTGGTTGCATCTGAAAACAAGTGTGGATCAATGGCCAGATCGTTGTATGAGGCTCTGTGTTTAAGTTTTCTGACACAGTTAAATGCAGCATCATACAAGATTGTGAGGGATATGATAGCAAAGTAAGTAATAATTATTCTTATTGTCATTACTAATGTCAGTCTTAGTATCTTTTGTCTAATTTTTATGGGTTAGAATACTAAACATTAAATTTATTAAATTAAAGATAAACAAAACAGACATGAAACAGTTATAGTAGACGATAGTCAGCCTGATCATCAACATTATTTAAACGATAGTGTAAAAATATTCAAAGCATCTCAATATTAATTATATGGACCATTCTCAGCAAAATGTACAATTGGGTGCGTCTTTCTTGAAAATTTCTAAAAGTTGAATTTTCGGTCCATCCTTTTTTTTTGTGTCCCTACATATGAAATCTGATCTGATGTAGCACTCAGCAGAGCTTGTAATTCGGTGTAATTATCATAATAATTTACTCCATAATTAATTAATTAAAATAATAATTATTCCAGAAATCAGAAAGTGAGCTAATGACAATCTAGTGGTGAGCCAATGATCTTTGGAATGATCTCCTAAAGGTTTTTGAACGTCTAAAAGGGTTAAGGCAGTCCTCGCCTCTTCCATCTGTTAAATATTTTAAAAAATTTGCTTCTATTTACGATCAGCACTCGATTGAGTATGATAAAGTGTGAACGAAATATTTCTTCATACCAGAGCAGTAGGTTCAAAGGAAAAAAAAAACAAACATCCGTTTTATCATTGGCGCACCTTCTATGGGGTGCGCTAATGACGGGTGCGTCAATGACGAATCGAAGGTTTTCCAAATAATTTTCTATCCAAAACAAAGTATCAAAATAAAGAAGTACATCAATCTACTCAGTAAGCTGAACCCTATCACGGAAAAATAGAAAATTAATCAATTAAAAATAACTAGCAGAGGTAGAGTGGGTGCGACGATGACGGCCAATAAAAATACTCTCACTCACTAGCATACGTCTTCCCTCCCTGCCACTGTGAGAGATACAGAAGGCGGTTACAAACCTCTTGGTCGGCTTGCCAAAGGTGTAATGGCTTTTGCGTGCATTTTCCCGCCTTTATATGGCTTAAAGGGAGATCACGGTTTGGGGGGCTCTTATGATGCAAAATCCCTTGGGCATTTCAGTTTTATTTATTTGAAACGTATATAACCGTTTTCTAAACCTACAATTATATATTCTAAAACTATAGAGTGTATGTATGAATACAATGGACCAAACCAGTAAAATCTTTTCAGCACCTTGACTGGGTACCACGTTGAAGTTGGCAAAGTCTGATTTGGACAGGGTGAGCCAATGATTTTTTTGACATTTATTAAAATTTTACATACAGGAATAATTTATTTATTTGACCTTATGAATGTGCACCAAGTAGAGCAGAAAAATGTCTACCAGAAAAGAGAAAAAAGTTTGAAAATAACCAGTTTCAGTATGAGAGAAATCATTTGGACAGCGTTTGTACGTTTCGTTGAGAATGGCCCGTGTATAATTTTTTTTTTTATATACTGTCTGACTGACCTGGAGTACCCACATTCGACAAAAACGCAAAGAACTCAACAGACGATACGGTCTTTTATCTAGATTACTTGACAGACGCTCTAAATTATCATTAACCAACAAACTAACTCTTTACAAAGTTTTGCTAAAACCAATCTGGACATACGGGATAGAACTGTGGGGCTCTGCCAAACCAACAAGTATCCAAAGAATACAGTCCTTTCAGTCGAAAGTGCTGCGCAAAATAGTGGACGCACCGTTCTACGTAACAAATGACGTTATACATAACGACTTAAACATTCCGACTATTTCAGCCACTGCTACAGAACAATACAATAACTTCCACCAAAGACTAACATACAACACCAACCCTCTTACAGAAACATTAAAATGCTCTACGAATCCTTACATCCCACCCCGATGACTACGCAGGCGGTGGCCAAGAGATATGCTGATCACTTAACGAACTCTGCTATGATGAGCCGCTGCTTCAGCAGTCCACAAATTTGCTTATTGCAAAAGAAATGCAGATGGCAAATTAAATTTTATGTCAAATTTTTTGTTTTGTAATAAATAAAAATATAGTTGTTCTTCTTGATTAATTTCTATATCAATTATTCCATAACAAAAAATATTTTTTTTTAAACATTATTATTTTTTAAACTATTGGAAGGCATGAAAAATTAAAGGCGGATTATATAATTCATTTTATAAATCAGAAATTTTGATGGGAATTGAAAACGTTTCACACTGTGTCAATCCGAAAGTATATAAAAAAAAATTATAATACCCTTTTTTTTATAACCATTTATAAAAATAATTGGATTACTTTTTTTCTTCATCAAATTTATTTATCTGTAATTCATATGCTTAAAAAAATATTATAGGAAGTGTTTATTTGTTAGGACTGTGGCAGATGAAACTGATATCAAGAGTATACTTAAGCAGCCAATCCCTGAACCGAGCATCAAAGAAAAATTTGTTTCTTTTGAGGGCTATTGGGTTGCACGAGGCAGAAACAGATTGATTTCATCTCCAAACGTTTGTATTTTATTAATATTGATTTTAGTTATAATGAAATAAATTATTTTCTATTTATTTATTTTGATGTGTGTAGTATATTTTCACCGCAAGAGTGAGGCGGAACCTTTGTGACCTGGCTCGTATTGTGTCACTTTCTTCTCATCCAGTCCTCATCCAAGGTGAAACTTCTGTTGGTAAAACATCGCTTATCATCAACATGGCAGAAGCTTCTGGACATAAAGTTTTTCGTATTAATAACCATCAGCACACAGACCTACAAGAATATGTTGGTTCCTATGGCGTTGATCCTGAATCTGGTGGATTGGTGTTTAGAGAAGGTGAATTTCCATGCTATTTTTTTTAATCCATCTAAAAGACAAACAATGCTGCTTGTGTGAAAAGCTCAAGTTGAAATCTATAACACTGAATTCATGCTTTCTGGAAATAAACTGAATTCCACCTAAAATAAACTATTTTATATATCTTACATAGTAGTGTTGTAGGCAGAGTAAGTCATTTTATGAAGTTTGTTTGAGATAATCAAAACCACTCTTAAGTGACTTTTTGATATATATTTTTTGCATTTAGATAAACCTCAGATTTTTATAGCTTTAAGTGGACTCCTTGTTTTGCTAATTTTCATAAACAGAAAATTTTTTTATTTCTATAATATTTTGATTTATTAAATTAACATCATTCATATTAAATTTAAGGTGTTCTGGCACAAGCAATGCGAAACGGAGACTGGGTTATTCTGGATGAACTCAATTTGGCTCCGAGTGAAGTATTGGAAGCTTTGAACAGGGTTTTAGATGATAACAGAGAATTGTTCATTCCAGAAACTAGTGTTACAATTAAGGCTCATCCTGATTTTAGAATTTTTGCAACACAAAATCCACCTGGAACTTATGGTGGTAGAAAAGTAAGCAACAATAAATCAATATTTTATTAAATATTCTTGGCTCCTTTACTGTCAAGAATTAATTTTAATATATATATATATATATATTGTTATAATATTTTACTTTTTAAATGATTTATGTCCCTATTTGGGCGCCAAATGTTATAATATTTTATTTTATAAAGATAATTGAATAATGCGTTCCTGTTCGGGTGGTAAATGTTATAATATTTTATTTTTTAAACATAATTGAATAATCCGTCCCTGTTCAGGCTTAAAATGTTATAATATTTTATTTTTTTTAAAGTAATACTATTTAATTTTTAAATGAAAAACGAGTGGTAATTTTAGGGTTTTCAAATTAATAACTCTGAGTCTTGGCTAAAGTTAAAAACAAACTTATATTCTTTAAGAAATATACTACTATATGAAACATGACTTAAATTAAAAATTTTAAATTTTGAATATATAAAAAAAATTAGTAATTATCTGACTAAGCCGTCTTCAGTTGATTCTCCATTACTATTTTCAAAATGTTGTCTTCAATTTCTTTGATTTAAATGTATTATTAGTGCACTAATGATGGTTTGAACTCAAAATGATTTGATGGTTGGTGGTATAATCCAATAACGTATCTTCAATGTCTTGCTTCGTCGACGTCTCACAATCGAAGAGAGATTTTACAATTGGCTGTCAACGATATAATAACGGCCATTCCCGGAACCTACGCCGTAATCCTGTATTTCGGTTATTCTCTCTCATTAGCCGATCACCTCACGCCTTCTTGATTTTCCTTAATTCAATTTTCTCATTGGCTGATCACCTCGCGCCTTCTTGATTTTCCACAATTCTTATTATTTCTGCCCATTTAATATATCCCAACATTATATATATATATATATATATATATACTTAAATAAAAAATATATCAATTACATTAAGTCATACTTTTGAACACGTAGAGAAATTCAAGTATTTAGGTTCAATTATAACTAGAAAAAATGAAATCCAGGAAGAAATAAAGTCCCGGTTAAAGGTGCGAAATGCGTGTTATTATTCAGTTGCTAAGTTACTTAGTTCACGGCTTCTATCTAAAATTTTAAAGATTAGAATTTATAAAACTATTATTCTTCCAACGGTTCTTTACGGATGTGAAACGTGGCCGCTTACTTTGAAGGGTGTACAACGGCTTAAGGTTTTCGAAAATAAGGTATTGCGTAAAATATTTGGTCCGAAGAGAGATGAGGCCACTGGGGAGTTTAGAAGGTTGCACAACGCGGAATTGCGGAACTTGCATCCTGTGAATATAATTGAGCTGATTGCATCGCAGAGACTCAAATGGGCGAGTAAAGTTGTTGGGCTCGATGAAGAGCGGATTCCGAGAAAGATGGTATTTGCTGATCCGACTGGTAGACGTCCGAAAGGTAGGCCGAAGCGGAGGTGGTAGGATTGCGTTAAGGCTGATCTCGGGAGCTTGGGCTTGAATGGTGAACATTGGACGAGTCTGTGTAAGCGAAAGTTGGTGGTATCGGCATTGAACCTTCGGGTTTGCTAAGCCTATTATTATTATTATTATCAATTACATTAAGAGTTAAAATAAATCCATTCCTACTTATGACACTTCAACTGAATAAGAATGATGAATAAGAGAATGATATAATTTTTATTTTTTAATAATATAACTAAAATTGTATTTTTTCAGGTACTGTCGAGAGCATTTAGAAATCGTTTTGTGGAATTGCATTTTGATGTCATTCCTTCTGCGGAATTAGAAGAAATTTTACATTTACGATGCCAGATGCCGCTGTCTTACTGTAAGAAATTGGTTGGAGTTATGACCGATTTACAGGTATGCATTGCTTTTTAATCAAGGTGTGCATAGATGTTGTATTTAAACGTTATAATAATAATTTTTAATTGTCATCAAAAAATAAAATTAAACATTAGAAAAGTCTGATTAAAAGAGTATATTAAAAGATGTTAGTAATAAATTACATTTTTCATTAAGAACTTATATTCTCACCTTGTTTATTGTTGTAGTATTTGAATTATTCAGCTTCTTTTACCTACCCTTAATTCTTTAGTTAGTTATAAGTTCATATTTAGTGAAAATGGGATCTAGTTTGTTTCTCCTCGATTTCTTCCTTTATAGTGAAAATGGGATCTAGTTTATTTCTTAAAATAACCGTAATTATTTTCTAGCTGAGAAGAAAAGGTAGCGCAGCCTTTGCCGGTAAGCAAGGCTTTATAACTCTCAGGGACTTATTCAGATGGGGTGAACGATATCGGCGTGCCAGCAGTATGGATCATTTAAGTTATTATGATTGGGATCAGCATGTTGCATTTGAAGGTATTTATTAGTTCATAAATCGTTGAATCTAAGTTTTTAGTCTGTCAGAAATATCAAAATATTTTTGAATTATAGGATACTTGATCCTCGCCGGTAGAGTTCGAAAACAAGAGGAACGAGATATCATCAAAAGTGTTATTGAAACAAGGTTTAAGCGTGCCATTGATCTTAATAAATTATTTACATGTGAGTACTGTTATACAATACACTTTTTTATATTAGGTTATAGACTTTAATCATACCACTACTAAGATTGAAAACTTGAAATTCAATGGTTTTGTGAATATTAGATGTTTGTCTAGTTATTATAATTTTTTAATATTTTTTTATAGTGAATGAAGAAACTTCACTTGTTACTAAACATATTCTCGAAAAGATTGTCGCCCCTCCTTTACCTAATGGTTTCGAACATTTAGTATGGACATTCAACCTTCGGGTTTTGGCTGTCTTAGCAGGTTAGTTTAGTATTATGTTTTTAGGCTAAGGCATTTTAAGCATAAGGTTTATTTTAAGCTGATCTGCACCCATCTACTTATTCCAGTTATTTTATTATTTATTTTTTAAAGAGAAGTTACAAAGTTAAATTATAGGAGTTTTAAAATTCCACCTTTGTTGTAAATCATCTTAGAAAATTCAGAAATATATGTTTTTCTACTAAGTTTATCATCAATTTTTTTTAATTTTTCAGCTAAAGCTTTGGAATTTCAAGAACCTCTGCTATTAGTCGGTGAAACAGGATGTGGCAAAACAACTATTTGCCAACTGTTGGCTGCATTAAACAATCAGTCACTTTATTCTGTTAACTGCCATCAACATTCAGAAAGTTCAGATTTCTTGGGAGGATTACGGCCAGTTAGAGAAAAGGTATCCTTCACATTTGTATATGTATTTATATATCTTACCTCAATTCATCACTGTTTAAGCAGTAACTGATTTTTATTCATTGATTCATAGTCCGAAAACAGCATGAAGCTTTTTGAGTGGGTCGATGGTCCTCTCATTTTGGCGATGAAAGAAGGACAGCTGTTCTTGGCAGATGAAATATCCTTAGCTGATGATAGTGTTTTAGAGAGACTTAATTCCTTATTAGGTAATTGTATTAAACATTAATTTGTCATTTTTGACAACTTTTCATTGGAGAAACAAACATTCTTTGATGCAGTTTTTGTAGAACAATGCTATTTATCATGTTTTTCTTTTAGAACCTGAGAGAAAATTACTAATTAGTGAAAAAGGAACTAGTGAAGAAGTTGAAATTACAGCAAAACCTGAATTTCATTTTATTGGTACTATGAATCCTGGTGGGGACTTTGGTAAAAAAGAGGTATGTTGATCTATATTTAAAATAAAAATTAATAATCCTGATTTTTCTTTCTTGAAGGATGTTTAAATGGACCTGTATTTTTATCCTCAAGAACTAGTGTGTTATCCAAGATTATTCTATTTGTATTTAACCCGATTGAACTTCAAACCTCTTGGAATAATTATAATAGATTTTATCTTTATGTTTTGTGCGTGCACATCATTACCAGGTTTACTAACTTTCTTAGTATTCACAGTGCAGTCATAATATTAGTCAAGGTGACTCCCTCTCGCCGGTTTTTGTAATACAGCATTAGAACATGTCATAGAAAGAGTGTTAAAATTTCTGTTCTATGGTTTGTGGATGATTTAGTTCTGCTGGGATGGAAAAAATGGGAAAAACTATAAAATTAAATACAAGTACATTAATGAAAACCGGTAAAGAGATATGGCCAAAGTTGTTTTGTTCTGTAACCAGATTTCTTTTAATTTATGTCACCACAAATTATATTTAATTTGTTTAATGAATTTGATATATTGATTATATTTTGCAATTGTTAATATTATATATGATTATCATGTCCTTAATATTTAAATATGTATATCTAGCTTTCTCCAGCCTTGCGGAATAGGTTAACTGAAATATGGTGTGAAGGTGCTACAAGCTCTGATGATATTTTAAACATTGTTGAGCATAACTTACGCCCTGGAATAGTTTTTGGGGACTGTGAAGATGGCAATACTTCTGGAATTGGAACAGCCATTGTGCAGTTTATTGATTGGTTTGGTAACACTGAATTTGGAAAAAGGTGATGCTCAGATTTATAAAACATTCAATTTTAACATGCAACTATTAAACATATATATTTATTTATATTTTTCATTTTTTTTTTTTTTTGTACTTAAAGAGTTCCGGTTAGCGTCAGGGACATTCTATTATGGGTAGATTTTATCAACAAAACTGAAGGACCATTAAATAAAAATGGCATAGATACAGCCAGTGCATATATATATGGAGCTTTTCTTACATTCATTGATGGAGTTGGAGCAGCACAGACATCTACTGAAAAGTAAAATGTCCTATAATTTTAATTTTAATTTGTAATTACCACGCATAGTTTTGTGTGGTGTTAGTGTAGTAGAGTTACAAATTCAAATATATATCATTCTCTAACTATGAAGTATATAATAATGTTGTCATTTATCGACAGTATGATTATATACTAAAAATAAAATATAAAACCTTATAGAAACCCTAATTTTTTAAAGCTTTTTACCTTTAATTGATTCATAGTTATCCATAAATTAAATAACAAACATTGAATATTAAATAGTTAAAATATAATGAAACCGTGAAATGAATGTAAAAGACAAGATGGTTCGGGTGGTGGTAAAACAAGATTAGAAAATAGTGAACCAACTATTTATTGTCCGTTTCGACCCATGCGGGTCTTCATCAGAGCTTTAACGCAAGAGTCAAGAAGTAACTCCCGCAATGTAGCTAGAAACATTGGACAATAAAGAGATATATTGGGTTGTATCACATGAGATGTCCGTTTTTATAGTGACATTTTCATGACTTTTCTTCATACTGCATATTTACTTATTATGCTTTTTTAATACAGTTGTAAATTACAATAAAAAAAATAAAAAAATATTTTTTTACTCTAAGATGCTGAAGTTCCAATTTAATTTTTTTGTAATATTATTCTAAAGGGACTTGTCCCTGAAAAAATTAAGAATTTATTATTATTATTATATTCCTAGCATTATCCTTTAGCCCTGATAAAACAACAGTACCATGGGATAAATATTATGTTGTTTAACATGAAATGTCCATTTTGATAGTTTCTGAAATACATAAAGGATTTTGCAGGTCTCTGTTGTTTTTTTCCGAATGTTTACATATTTAAAGTAAACAGTTACTAATCCCTAACCTTTGTATTATAACCATTAGCTTCCCAATCAATTACCCACTTTTTAGTATACCTCCAAATATGAACATAGGAAACACCATTTTCGAGTAATATTTTTGTACGAGTTTAAACTCGGCCTTTCATCAGCTGAGGCCGCTAGAAATATTAACAAGGCGTTTGGGGAAGGGAGTGTTAATGAACGGACCATTCGCCGTTGGTTTGCTAAGTTTTCAGCTGTGGATACCGACTTGGAAAACTTGCCCCAAGGAAGACCTCCGTCCGTAGTAGACAACAATGTCCTGAAACATACAGTAGAAGGAAACCTCACCAAACAGTTAAAGGACTCTCATCACAACTAAATGCTAGTGCATCTACCGTTTCCAGACATTTAAAGTGTATTGGGAAAGTAAAAAAGCTCGATACATGGGTACCTCATGATCTCACTGAGCGGCAGCAAGACCTCATGTTTCAAAACATACCGTGCAAAAATTGAAAGAACTGGGCTACGAAGTTCTTCTGCAACCACCATATTTTCTCGACTTGTCTCCAACAGATTACCACCTGTCTAGGAATTTAGACAACTTCGTCAAAGGAAAACTTTTTGAAAATGAAGATCAAGTGAAAAGTGCGTTTTCAGATTTTGTTTCACTTTAAAGCTCAGAGTTTTTCAGTTCGGGGATAAAAAATTTGGTGACACGTTGGGAAAAATGTGTAGAAAAAGAAGGTAAATACTTCAAATATAATTATCTTGTTTTCATATCGTATTTTTAATAAAAATCCTTTACCTTGAAAACGGACATTTCATGTGACACAACCCAATAAAAATGTTTGATGGGTTTTTAAGGTTAAACATTTTCTAAGTTATATTTTCTTATAAGATTTACATTTTAATATCCTATGATTTATTTCGCATATAATTTATTGATAATTTGTTATTTTAATTATATTCTATTTATTTATTTAACGTCACTTTATGCTACTATGGCTAATCGGACGATGCTACAGTGGGAGTCCTAAATTTTGCCTATCCAGGTTTTATTAGGATAGGGATCTTGAACGAGTACCACTTTTAACGTCCCTCCGAAGGACGGCGTAACTAAGGTTTTTTACTCCCATTAAAAAAGCCTAGGACCACCTGCGGATTTGAACCCGTGACCTTTGGCATGGGAGGCTGTTACGCTAGCCACCCAGCTACAAGTGATCCCTTAATTATATTCTAATTTATTTGTTTGATATTAGTATATTTAAATTATTATATTTTAATTTAATCCAATTAAAAAAAACATTAATTTTTTTTAATATAAATTAAAAAAGAAGTAGGTTATTAAAAAAACAACTATACATTGAGGTATACATTAAAATATATTACTGATTTTTCCAAACTGTGGCACTTTATAATAATAATAATTTAAAAACACTTTACTCTGGGACTATGTCCCCTAAGAATGACAATATTGCACAGTATTATACCTATTAAAATATATGTATGGACGAGAAACCAATAAAATTAATTTTTATTTAGAAATGTGCAAGCTTAAACAAAACAAAACAAAAAAAAAAAAAAAAAAAAAAAATGCAAAATTGATGGTTATATCTTACATTAAAATAAAGATAATTGAGTTGAAAATTCAAATTTGTTGTGTGTCTGTTTGGGATGCTAAAAGATGTTGAAAAAGGTGGGATTTGAATGAGGTAAGTGTAGAATTTAATTTAATTGAATTCATGGTGAATTTTTGTAGATAGGGAATTCCAGAGGGCTGCAGAGCATCTAAAAAAGGAATGATTGAAAGATTTAGTTCTTTCTCTAATTTTTATTTTCCTATATTTTATATTTGTAGATATCACATTAATATATTTTATTTATTTTAGCTATCGAGCATTGGAACATTTCAAAAATACATGTCTAGAATTTCTTCTTAGCCAAGCCAATGCAGCTCAAGGTGATTCGTCAGTTAATTTAATATTCACACCTAGCCTTGTTTTTGGTAATATAGTGGACCGTCCAGATAAGTTTGGTGTACATCCCTTTTATGTTAAGAAAGGCAAGTTTATTTTCATCTTGATCTAGGTTAAGATTGTTTTATTTGTTGTTCTAATGTTACTATTTTGTTGTTACAGCTAAAAGGATGCATTCAAGACAGCAGACTCTATATCAAGCCCCAACTGTTCTACTCAATCTCCTGAGATTGATGCGAGCTTTGCATGTTTCCTCCAGGGCAGTTCTTTTAGAAGGCAGTCCTGGAGTTGGAAAAACATCCTTAGTGCTTCTTATTGCTAAACTCACTGGATATGAGGTTGGTGCTGTTTCATATCTGTATATATTTTATGTAATATTAACTTTTATTGTTTTTATCACTGCTGGGAAATTATCCTAGATTTTGAGTACATCCAAAATGGCTTGTTAACAAGTTGTGCTGGCTGTGATTGACAGAATTTTAAATGTAATTGATTAAATGCTTAACAATTGAATAATGTTATTTCAGTTGCATACATAGTTAATATTAGTCAATCTTGGGTGGTTTGAAACAAAATTTGATGGTTTTGATCAACCTAAAGGCATAATGTAACAAACTTCGTTTCTTGCATTATTTTAGTGCTGACTAATTTTTATATCTTTAAGTGGATCACTATCAACATATTACTTTTTACTTGTGGGATTAAAAAAAGAAATTATTGTCAATAGGGATTTAATCAAAACAGGTTTGGAAACACTTGTTTATATAGCTTTTATTAGTATCTTTATTTTTTAAATGATTAAAATGTACTGTTTTGTTGCCTATGAATGATAAAAAGAAAATGAAGAAAGAATTGATAAATGATGGATTAAACACAATGGTTTAACTTATTTATTTTAACAGGTAACCAGGATAAATCTTTCAGAACAAACAGACATTTCTGACCTATTTGGTGCAGATTTACCTGTAGAAGGTGCCGAAGCTGGTACATTTGCTTGGCGTGATGGTCCATTTCTTAGTGCTCTTAAGAAGGGCCACTGGATTCTTCTTGATGAGGTCAGTTTAATTGTGTATCAAAAGGATTGTGTGAATTTTAAATGTTTTTGTTTACCATGAGTAATATATTCAACAAATTTTCTCAGTTGAACTTAGCCTCACAGTCGGTCGTTGAAGGATTGAACAGCGTTTTGGACCACCGTGGTGAAATATACATTCCTGAACTTGGTCGAACATTCAATGTGAAGGCTGGAAATACAAAACTGTTTGCATGTCAGAACCCTCAGAGAGAAGGTGGTGCTAGGAAAGGCCTTCCTCAGTCATTTTTAAATAGATTTGCTAAGGTATGTTTGTGCCTTAAATATTTTTTTCAAATTATTATAATATAGTAATGATTGTGCTCATACTCTTATTTTGAGTATATGTAATGTATAGGCTAATGTAGATAAGGGTAAATAGCAGGTTGCAAATGCCATAAGCATCAACATAGGAGAACTCAAGAATCAGTCTTTATTATAATAAAATACATTATAAAGTTATAGTATTCATAGTATTACGGCAATATCTTACATTGTTAGGGAAGTTGGTTTGAATTTTTGTAATGTGCATTGTACTAATTTATATACTATACTCAAGTATACCCAAATGATTTATCTAAAACATTAATCGATTGTCAAAATTCCTTTTCCCCAATTTTCATAAAACAGTGCTAACATTT
Organism: Piezodorus guildinii; assembly: GCA_023052935.1. Classification (NCBI taxonomy): domain Eukaryota; kingdom Metazoa; phylum Arthropoda; class Insecta; order Hemiptera; family Pentatomidae; genus Piezodorus; species Piezodorus guildinii. The sequence goes on from CM041296.1 coordinate 75,864,638, forward strand.
TGTATAGTTCAAATTAATATCCAAAAAATAGATATTAAATTTTAAATTCTAAATTTTAATTCAGTGGTTCTAAGATATAAATAGCAATTGTTTTTTTTTTATTTCACTTTAAATGATAATCTTATTGTTCCTATATTTTATGATTTAGGTGAAATCTCTTATAGTTTTTTAAAAATGTATATTTTAGTTAGAAAATATATTTTTCTTCTCATCCAAAATTTCTACTTTTGATTTCAGGTGTTCTTTGAGCCTTTCAACAAAAATGATTTGGAAAATTTAATGACATTACATTTCCCAAACTGTGAGTTAGATATCAAGCAGTTGGTAGAGTTCCATTCTCATGTTTCATCTAATAAATCCTGGGCAAGTCCTGGAACCTGGGAATTTAACCTGCGTGATTTGATTCGCTGGGGTGAAACTTTAACTTGTAACTTTGATCCAGGAGTTGCTGTTGAAACTATTTATGCCTCAAGGATGCCAGCAGAACTTGATAGAAAAGTGGTAAGGTTCATTTATATTCTGCTCTCTTGTTATATATTATTTTGTTGTGTATTTCGTTAATCTTATTTACACTTTTTCTCCTAGATCTTAAATATGTATTCAGAAGTTTTTGGAAATCAATTTCCTATAACGAACCCACTCTCACCTTTACTGTTGTCTCCAAGTAAGCTTATCATTGGAGATGTAATTATTCCACGAGATACTGGGGAAGATTACTATGACTCTTTTAATGGAAAGGATGATCTTCTTATTCTCCGAACACAGCAGAGGGCCCTGAAGTCTCTCGCATTATGTGTCAAGATGGGTTGGATGGCGATAATAGTAAGTATAAATAATATGCTGATTAAATTAATAACGTGATAAATCTATTAAACAAATATTGAGATATATTAATATGGTATTATGGTAAAAATATAATAAAATACTGCCTCCTTATCAGCATTTTTTATATGAGGCACAACCTATCAATTCATTTTGATGATGTAGTTTAGTTGACCATTGAGAAATTAGTTGAGGAAGATGGTTGGGGGTGAGGTCATTTAAGAGAAACACACATTAAAACTTGGTGATATTTTAATTATGTGCCGACGTTTCAGCCTACATTGTGGGCCTTCATCGCGGATAAAAGAAACAAGATAACAAAAAATGTAATTATAGACTTAAAATACGTGAGGTATATATTAATATGGTGACAGTAATATATAATATGGCAACAAACATAAAATTAAATGTAAAATGATAATAAGATGATAGTTATAAAGTATGGAAGTAAACAAAATTAAGATGATAATATTTCAATAAGAATATGTAAAGAGAAACCAAGAAAATGTTTTAATGTTTAAAGAACAATATATAATTAAAATTTAAAATATGAACAATTTTGAAGTCATATTTGACGGTAATATATGTATTAAAAAAAAATAATAGTAAGATCATAGGTATTAAATAGTAAAGATCATAGGTAGTATATAAAAAGAACATAGTCATTGGAAACGAGAAACAATATGAATTAAAAAAAATTAATTTTAAATTTTAAAGTAATGTAATATTAAACTAACAATTATATGTCAGGGTATACAACAGAAAAATAGATGAATAGGGAAAGAGGGAGGAAGAAATAATGGGTGAAAGGAGATCATAATCAATAAGAAAGAAAATACATACTTGATTCTGAGACGGTGTCTAAAGAAGTGATACCGTTTTCTGTTATGAATGCTCATTGCGTGAAACAGAAAATATGGGAACTAGTAAGTTCGTTAGATTAGGTCTTTTCTAGAAAAGCTTTGTCATGTTTACTGATTACTGATTGTTTATTGAAGAAAAAACCAAAGGATTGGCTAATTCATTTGATGCCAATATGATGAATGTTGTATGTAGTTTCTCACTGCATTTCATAAGACTGGACAGCAAAAGTTTGTTTAGCTCTCTTATATCTGAGAGCCCATTACATAAGATTTTTCCTAGTTTTTTAATGTAATAAGTGAATGTCGATTTAAAGGTTGGAAAAAGTGGAAGTGGGAAGACAAGTCTAGTACACGCACTTGCCCATTTAACTGGGAAGAAACTGCACACCATTCCAGTCAGCTCTACGATGGATACTACTGATCTCCTCGGAGGATTTGAACAGGTAAGCTGACACAAAGTATTTCCTTATAAGTTTATTTTATTGTGAAATTTATTAATTAATATTTTTTTTTTAATATTTTTATAATTTAATTTGTTTTGTTTTTCTTTTACAGGTATGTCTGATTGATCTTATATTACCCGTTTTTTACAGCTATCTTTATGTGAGTAACATATGAATTAATAGTATTACTTTGATCTGTAATTATATCTACTTTTGATTTTTTTTTTCAACCACTACAGTATAGCAAATAATTGATTTTTACAACCTATTAAAGGACATCAGTGGTGGGAAAAGTCCGATATATCTTAAGTCCGTTTCACTTTACCAGAAGTACAGTATCAGATATATCTGAATCCACTAGTACAATCTAGAATCCCAACTTATGCTATTATAGGATCACAATCTGTATAGCCATGGAAATAGTGCAAAGGAAACATTTCCAAACTTTCCAACCTGGATTGCCGAGTCCCTTTTTGACTAAAAATGCAGGGCATTGCTCTAAAAAATTATGCATAGACAGTTATAATAATTATTAGCTGTGATAATATGAAGGCCTGGAAATGTTGATCATCGTCAGAAAAAGCTATGAATATTGAACTTTCAGACATTTGAAAACTGAGAAATCCCAACTACTCCTATAGTCTTTACTAGTAGGATAACCTAGGAGTAAAACCATTCAAGTCTAGGTTGAACTCTTGCAAATATTAGAATGGTACTATTCTCAAGAGAGAAAAATAAAAATTAATCTAGAAACTTTGACTGATAAATTTAAACAGTTACTAGAATTTTCAAGATTGACGACTATTCCTAATCTCTACTGTCAACACTCAGTACATGACAATCTTCTGGAAGCAGTTGTGCTTTGGTTTCCTCAAGTCAATTTTGTTTGTCAACTTCTTATTTCCTTATAGTGTTATTACCCTCACCATTACCTCAATAAATTGAATATTTTTTAATAAAATATTCAATATTTGGACATCTGATAAGATGGGTTTTCTTTGATTTAAGTAAAACCTCTATGAACGCAGGTGCTGAAAGAAGTGTTAATTTACATCATACACAATATATTAGAGATTAGTTGGCTTGTAAAAATGAATCATGGCATAACAGCATTGTGGTTCACACTTAGCTCTGCTCCTCATCCTTTTTTAGTTAATTTGTTTTCTAAGGACACAAGTTTTTTTTTTTTTTTCATCAGGGATTTCTTCAATATGAAGATTTCCTCAACCAAACTCCTGCCCCAGCAGGTCTTTCCATCTATGCCGGTCCATTGCATCTTCCTCCAACAGCCTCCTACCAGCCATACTCTCCACCACTCTATCCTTCCATCTAACTAGGGGTCTACCTCTCCTTCTACCATCTGCCTCCCAATCCATAATTATTTTTGTTAACCGGTTGTCCTCCATTCGTTTCACATGGCCGTACCGTCTTAACCTCCTTTCTTCCATCACCTCAAGAATGTTATGCTTTATTTCGAGTTTCTCTCTTATAGTGACTTTTTCACCCTTTTGATTCTCGATATTCTTGCCGCTCTCCTCCAAAAATCCATCTCTACCCAAAGAAATTTTTTCCTGGGCTTTGCTGAGGGGCCATGTCTCTGAACCATACAACATTATGCTCTCTACCAATGCTTTGTATATCAGCTTCTTCCTTTTCACCAATATAATGCTGCTCCAAAGTAATGAGTTAAGCATTCCTACTGCTTTTTTCCCCGCTTGTGATCCTGTTTTGGATTTCTGCTTCTGCTCGACCATTACATTCGATTATGGAGCCCAAATAACAAAACTGTTCCAAACAAGTTTTAAAATTATTTCTTGTAATCACTAAGTCAATATTTATTTTTAAAAACATTTCTTCGTTATATGTGAAGGGTAGGTGGAGTATTCAGTGAGATGAATTAAATAGTTGGAAAGAAATATGCAACAGATATAATTTTTTACATTTAATTTTTTCAAACAAGTCCTTTACTTATTCATTATGTTTGATGAAAATAATATGTTCATAACATTAGCCTACTTATTGTTAATATCGAACTAAACCCAAAAAATGACTTTTTAAACCTTCCTATAATCCCCAATTAGCTGAAATAGACTTGCCGATTCAACCTCCAGTCATTTTGTCTTGTAAATAACTATTAATATTCAAAAGCTTTATTAACTAAATATGGATTTCTCTATTTATTGATAAAATTAAACCCTAACCATCAAATTAAAATATCTAAAGGCAATCATTTCTATTTTAATAAGTGAAAAATTAAACTGTATATTATGGAGGAATTATATCCGATTAATGGTTTTTAAATTCTGCAGTTTCTTTACTTTTTTTTGCTCTTTATAGCTCTACAGTCAAAAAAGAGCAATTGTCTATCATTCCCATCGATCTTCGGCCTTCCTTGACCATACTCTATTTTTTATTATGTAAAATCTGTTTCCAAGCATAGGTACAGTCAGTAGCTCTTCTCTATAATTATGTTTGAAAAGAGTTGGGTTCTTGTCATTTTATTTTTTTAAAGGAGAATTTTTGATCTGGAAGATAGCAAATATTTATTAAAATTGTATATTAGCGAGTATTCATTAGTAGGTACTGTACTAGTTCCTTATATTTCTCATAAATATATCAAGCAATTTTTTTTATATAAACACCGTAATTTCTGAATTACTCTGATGTTGAAGTTGAATAAAGTATGCTATAATTAACAATACAAATTCTTGACCCTTCAATGATTTGGTGTAAAACCTGGAATTTCACTGTGATTTAATATAATAGTTATTAATGAAATAGTAATTCCTTCTAAATTACTGGACTTTAAATCTATAGTGGTACTTTTTTTTTTTTTTTTTTTTTACAGTCTTAAGTACAGATAAAGTCCTTAGTATCAATGCATAATAAACAAGCAGCCACAATGTCTTCTGTGGTTTAAGATTTTCTAGCTTCTTAAATTTCAGTAGTAACTTTAATTTTTTATTCTTACATAATGAGATGTCTATGAATCGAAAAATGGTGTGGTTTTATTTAAGTCTAGCTTAAAAAACGAAAAGTCACACCAAATTGAAATTGCCTATTTAAAGTTTAACCAAATTATTGGAAGTAACATTTTATAATTTAAAGATTTTCAATATTTTCTCAATAAATACTCAGTATAGCAATCTATAATTAAATGGTCTGTAGTATCAGCCAGATTGTTGAAATGATATGGCTGGGCTTAATTCTGAATTTTCATCATTTGTTCTCCTTAAAGTACGTTTTGTTATTTTTATTGGAACAATTGACCGTCTTACATTTTTATTAGTTCTAATATATGTACAAATATAAATTAACAATATGGTGTCGCATGAAATTGGAATACCCTATTTAAGGTTTAAGGATATTATTGGAAGTATTATTTGATAAAATAGAATCTAATTATGAATTAAATATAAAATATTTCGAAGATTAAAATTGATATGGATGAATGATAGTTCTTTTTTATTTTACTTTTTTATTTATAGTAATTTACAACTGTATTAAAGAACACAATAAGTAAATATGAGGAATGAAAAAAAAAAGTTATGAAAATGTCTTGGTAGTGGTAGCACTTCATTCATTCAGTGGCACGACAGGCCGTGCAGGCCCTGGGCCTCGCGGTGTGATCTGGGAGATTACACTCGCGTTTCTCGATGCTATTTTTAGTGTAGGCTCATCACTCCCTGCGACTAATTTTGTGAGTGGCCACCCTTTGGCTGACGGGTCTCACATACCCGGGGAAGAGGTTGTGAGTGAATCCCCATTTTCTTATTTTCTTATCCCCATTCCGCCAGGACTGGGATTCGAACTCAGAACCTGCAGCATGAGAGACTAGCGCGCTAGCCACTCAGCTACGGGCTCCTCTGTGGTAGCACTTCACTAACTATTTTAACTCAGCAGGTCCTGAGACCACCTTTTTTTCAGTCGCCTTGGAGGGTTATCAGGGATATCTAAGGAAAATAAATTATGGACAAGTGGATTTGTATGGGTAGGGAGTTTAGAATGAAAAGAGGAGTATCTATCACGGGCTATGTCTGCAACAAATGGGATGTTAAGGTCATTATGAATGAGTTGAGTTGTAACAAAATAAGGAGCATTCAGGATTTTGCGAAGGATTTTTGATTGTAAGGACTGGATGCGGGAGGAATTAGATGGTTTCGTAGAGCTCGATTCCATATGTCCAAATAGGTTCGATAATAGTGATGTAAATGAGTCTTTTGTTATATACTGGAAGTTTTGAACGTTTGTCTAGTATGTGTTGTAGTAATCGATATCTTCGAGCAGTTTCTTGTCGTTTCAGTCTTGTGTGAGGATATGATAGTTCTTAATTAGTAATGATGTATATACTGTTGTAAACCACATAATTTTGTCAAATTTAATTAGTAACACAAACAGAAGTTAAGGGTCACCTGTGGTTTAGAGCTCGCACACTAGCCTTCTTTTTCTTCTCATCGATTTGAAAAAAAAAAAATCTGATACCCCAATTACCGACGCTGGGACCCGACTGATGGTTATAACTCAGTGGCGCATGAAGAAGCTATTTCCTAAAAAAGTGGATACCAGTCAGTGGCCATGAAATTGGGTTCCCGACTCTTTACTCTTTCTTTATTGCCTGGATTCATATTATCGATATATGGGAGAGCCTTTGTTGATTGGACCGTGAATATTTTAGCCTTTATACATATTCATATATATAATTCAACAGTCGAGAACAAAATTCTATCTATCTATGTGTATCTATGTATCTTATATACACTATCCAAATTCAAATTCAGAAATTTATCCAAAAATCATAAAAATTATGGATATATCCGCACGCGAAGAATCTAATTCATACAGTTTTTTGGAAGGATGGTTTCAAACAGAATAACGCACGAATTAACACTTTCTGAAAGAAAGAAAAACAATGCAGCTAGACCAGACCAGTAAAGACTGATCTAAAAAGAACTGCAAGAATTAGACCCACTATATCTAAAATACCGAGATTAAATGAGAAATTTGCTCACACCTGGTGTTTTAATAATAATAATAATAGGCTTACCGAACCCGAAGGTTCGATGCCGATACCACCAAACTTCGCCTGCACAGACTCGTCTAATGTTCACCGGTCAAGCCCAAGCCCCCGAGATCAGCCTTAATGCAATCCTCCCATCGACGCTTCGGCCTACCTTTCGGACGCCTACCAGTCGGTTCAGCGAATACCAACTTTCTCGGAATCCGATCCTCACTAAGCCCAACAACTTTACGCGCTCATTTGAGTCTCCGCGATGCTATTAACTCAATTATATTCACAGGGTACAAACTCCGCAATTCCGCGTTGTGCAACCTTCTAAACTCCCCAGTGGCCTCATCTCTCTTCTAACCAAATATTTTACGCAGTACCTTATTCTCGAAAACCTTAAGCCTTTGTTCATCCTTCAAAGTAAGCGGCCACGTTTCGCATCCGTAAAGAACCGTTGGAAGAATAATACTTTTATAAATTCTAACCTTTAAGTTTTTAGACAGAAGCCGCGAGCTAAGTAATTTAGCAACTGAATAATAACACGCATTTCCCACCTTTAACCGGGACTTTATTTCTTCCTGGATTTCATTTTTTCTTGTCATCATTGAACCTAAATACATGAATTTCTCTACGTGTTCAAAAGTATGACCTGAAATATTAATATCATCAAGATCACCACCATTTCTGCAACTAATAATATATTTCGTCTTATCGGTATTTAATTCGAGACCTATTTGTTTACCGGTTTTTATTAACACACTTGTATTTAGTTGTATAGTTTCCGTGTCTTCACCTAGTAGTACCAAATCATCGGCATACCCCAAAACCGGAATCTTGTCACCCATATTTAAGCCTTTCTCGGTACACATCACCTTTTCTATAACATATTCTAAGGCTATATTAAACAAAACAGGTGAAAGGGAGCCACCCTGTTTCAAACCCGATCGCACCTCAAATCTCTCGGAGTAATTATGACCGATTCTAACTTTATGAAATGTTTCCGACAAACACATCTCTACTAGGTTTACTAACTTTTTAGGTAGCCCCTGTTCAATCATGATGTTATATAGCTTCTGACTCGGAATCATAAGCCTTTTTAAAATCTATATAAAGTTGATGGACTACACCGTTGTATTCCAGCTTCTTGTCTAATATTTGACGTAAGGAAAATATTTGATCAATAGTCGAGCGATTCCGCCTTGTGTGTGCGCGGGTGTTTTAAGGAACGAGGAAAAAGTATATTGCAGCTTTAAATGGCCAAATGAAAGGATACTAATTCGTTGCTTATGAAGAAATATGGATTAGAAAGAAGACCTACCAAAGTTGATTTTATGCGTTCTTTGGTTACCCGTTTTCAAAATAATGACATAATTTTAGTCATGCGGTTCTTCCGAGGGGACATAAAAAGGTGGTCCAGAGCCTTGCGATTTGAGGTACTTGTTAATGATCCCTATCCTGATTATTCCTGAATAGACAAAATTTAGGACTCCCACTGTAGGATCGTCCGATTAGCCACATCAGGCGTGTTATGTAACTTGGGTGACGTTAAGTGGTGAATAAAGGAATATAATCTTAAATAAACTGATTTCAGCCGAAAAATATCAACCTTTCAGTTCCGCATTTCTGAAATAAGATATACATAAGTTCCTTTGCAAATAACTTCTTATCTCAGCCTGAAAGTAGAATTTTAAATAATCCTGCTTTGCACTCTAAATTTGCAATTTAGGCCGTAGTGTATTGCAAATGAGTAAATAGTTATATCTATATTTCCATTCTACTAATGCTTATATTTATACGAAGATCAACTGTTTTCATTGCTTCTTATCGCTGATAGCATTGGTATAGGTATATTGACGGATTCCTCTATTAATAATTTAGTTTCTAGTATAATGGTGTACTGATAAATATTCAAGATTATTTCTTTCCTAATACCTATTTATTACTATAAATAAAAAACAATAACATTGATTTTAGATAAAAGAGTTCATCCATTTAATCCGTGTAATTAAAGTATTTTTATTTTATACATATATTTTTTTATAGAGTAAAGTTTTTACTTATTAGCCTCCAGAGCTATTGAGTTTTAGAGTGATTTCTTTGAATTTTACTCCAGAATTTACAATTACAAATTCACAATTACGATGGGGTGGTAATATTAATTCTGTGTTCCGGCACACATGGCGCTTAGCTTAATTGGAATCGTGATCATTGGACTCATCTTATTTGCTATATCAACAGGATCGATCTCAACCCTTTGATGTCCGTGTTAAACAATGGAGTAACGCACATCATTTAATTTATTTGCCAACTTTATTAATTCGGTGAAACCTAACTGAACTAACTAAAAATAACGAGTATTAACAGTTCCAACATATGTTAGTAGCAGGAGAGTTTCCCTATATGTGCTTTTTGTAAAAAAAAAAAAAATGCGTGTGTCTATACATGTATTTTTAAAGAAAAAAATCTGGTGCGCGAAACACATGACTTTCACTTACCTCAGTTGTTAAAATCAATTTAAGAACTTAAACATAAAGTTTGAGTTGAAAAAAGGCTAAAGAATTACATTGAGGTTTAGCGGAAAAGTCTGGTGCGATTTTTACTTACCTCCGTGATTAAGATCAATTAAAGAATTTATAAGTACATTTAGAGATAAAAATAACAAACGGCCCTAGAGGCTGAAACGTTGCGATGACTGGATTAAATAAATTGTTTTTAAAAAAAATATATCCAAGAATTCTTTTGTAAAACGGCCTAATATTTATTAAACAAATATTCAAACAAAAGAACAATTACGACAATGATGAGATAAAAATAACTTATAAAAAAATTAATTAAATTGAATTTCAATAGAAACGTGTGTTTTATTGAATGATCTATTATATTTGTATCTACCACAATCGGTTAGTTTTATCGGCTTTCAAATTTTACTATTTTGTGTATAGCATAATGTTTTTTCTAATTTTTTTAGCTTTCCTACGGTATATTATACGTCTATAATTCCATGGCGTTTTTATGTTCATGAACACCAAAAAATATTTTTGGTCATTTCTCTTTCAGTTGGATATCCTAATCGTTCAAATTCTATTTTTTATAATTATAGTTTTTTATCAATACTAAATAGATGATATAGTTATTTTTATATTTTATAAAAAAAGGAAGGTACTTTAGAGGAAGAAAATTTAAAATATCGGCATTTTAAGCCCTGTAACACTTTCAATCAGAATGAAACCTACATCCATAATAGAGCCCATTAAATTTTACATTCATACAGCGAGTTAAATCAAGATTCTTAGAGAAAAAAGGTCGAAGGAAGAAGATCGTAAAAAGGTGCAAAATGCATGCATAAAGTGGCTCTTCTGGTTAGCTGATTTTGATGAAAAATTTGCTGGCGTATAGTTGTCTTAAATATGGAATTTCAGTTTCGTACAGCTTTTAGTTTTTGCGCAAGCATTACCACGCACGGACACGCAGATCTTTTTGCAGGACTTGGTCATTTGGAACCAGGGGACCCTAAAACGTGTATTTCCGATGGAAACTCGAATATTTACTTATTTTTTATCAATTTTAAGAACATGATATGATTTTCTAGGAGTCCTTCGTTATTCAGTGCCATAGCAATCACCCCATAAATTAAAAAAATCGTAAATAATATAAAATAGTATCAATATATATATATATATATATATATATATATATATATATATATATATATATATATATATATATATATATATTCAATTCTATTCTATTCTATTCTATTCTCTCTCTCTCTCTCTCTCTCTCTCTCTATATATATATATATATATATATATATATCAGGGTTTTATTTAAACCCGCTGACCACACAAATCTTTGAGGAGTGCGTTTGAAAATTCCATTCTTCTTAGTATGTTTTATCATTTCCTTCCTTATTATAAAAAAAAAAAAAAATTAACATAGTAAAAAAAGTCTAAATTTCAATGCAAAAGTAATCAAGTAAATTAGTCAAATATAAAATGTCTGAATATTCCCAAAATAGACAGAGTACCTATTGAAAAACATCGTCTTAATTTTAAGGCGGATCCGACCAACAGCAATCTTTTGTTCTTGAAATAATAGACTGATGATGATGGATTGCAATTGAAATCAATTGTTAAAGACAATCCAAGATAGTATATGCACGACTCTTACTCTGAGAAACGATTACAATACGAGAAACGTATTCAGTGAATTACTGAAATTTTGGAATGCACATTTACCCAAAATTCCAACTGCAATACTTTCTAGGAACCCATCTTTACCAATCCTTCTGAACCGAAAAAACCCTCTATATCTATAACATGCTCGCCCTACTCTTCTCTGTCCACTCTATCAACACAAGATCCCAGTCTCTGAACCTGTTCATTCCCTCCTACAAAACTGTTCCCTTTAAGAGATCTTTCGTTATTGGCGCTACTTCATTTTGGGATTCCTTACCCATGTCCATTCGTACATCCCGATTCTTAACTTCCTTCAAGCACAAACTATTTATCCATCTCCTTGAATAACAGTCTACCGCGCCTTTATAAGTTTTGGCTATTCACACTCTTTATTTTATTTTAATTATTCAATGTTTTAGTTCATTTTATTTCTTTTATTTATTATAAGGTTGCAATATTACCTTGTACATATATATATGCTTGTGTTTAAGTGTATGTATAATTTGTATAGTATGCTCTATAGTTTAGTTATTTTTTAAATGATGTATATTTTGAAGACGTAATAGCCATAAGATTAAGATTTAATGTACATTTATATTATTCTTAGGGGACTAGCTGTCCCAGAATAAAAATTATTTTTCATTTCATTTCACATTTAGATACCATGCGCTACCTAATGTGTCTATGCAATACGTGAGTGATTCTTGTTACAAGCCAAGGCTTCGTAAATATTTTTCATTTAGGTAATTAACCATTAAGGACCCCTTAGATACGTCTTCGGACCCCCGAGGGTCCGCGGACCACTTGTTGGGAACCACTGCTTTAGAGAGAAGTCCTTTGTTAAGAAATTTATCTTTATACGGACGGGACAGTATTATTTTTTATTATTGAGGGGTTTTCGTTTTAGGTAGCTTCACTATTTTTCATTGGAGAAACCTTAGAAATTCATTGGCGATAGTATTGAGCCGTATTGTCGAATCAACGATTCTCTGACTCTTAGCTCTATACAATATTCTATTATTGCTCCATAAATGATGGAAATGATAAGAGGCCTTGAATCAAGCTGAATAGCCCTGATGATTTATTGAAAGCTATCTATCTATCAGCATCCGACCATCTATTTCCTTTTCACAAGAAGAGCCTGGATAAAGGGTAGCGGAGTGTGCTGGGTTCAGCTTCATCCAGACTGATGCTGCGAATAGATCAAGGGTACAAAGGAACATCTCCTTCCTCTTTATATACGGTTCGCTGCTGACTTGTCTTCGGACGAATTTTCGAAGGAGCATGACGGCGCATTTTTCAAGTCATAATGTCAGCCGTAGTATTTTCTCCTAAAAAAAAAAAACAGACTTGCAATGTATGAAATATCGTCGAAGGGTAGATTTCAGAGTTTCTTTTAAATTTGTTTCACTACTCCCCTCCTCACAAAAAAAAAATATGGACATATGTCTATATTCTATACATTTTTATAGGCTCATATTTAAACATTTGGGCTCGCAACACATGACTTTCACTTACCTCCGTTGTCAAAATTCATTTAATAATTTTTAAATACATATAGAGATGAAAATAAATTGTTATCGAATTAATTAAATTGAGCTTCAATAGAAACATGCGTTTTATTAAATACTTTCTCTCTCTCTCTCTCTCTCTCTCTCTCTCTCTCTCTCTCTATATATATATATATATATATATATATATATATATATATATATATATATATATATATATATATATATATATGTATATATGTATATATGTATGTATTATCTACAAGAATCATTCAGTTTTATCAGCTTTCAATCACTCTCCATTAACCATTACAAACTTGTGTGTAAGACAATATTTTTTCTAAAATCTTTAGCTTTTTAGTGTTATATTATAGATTTGTATTGCTGTTATTATGTTAAAAAACAAAAAATGGGATCACTTGTAGCTGGGTGGCTAGCGTAACAGCCTCCCATGCTAAAGGTCACGGGTTCAAACCCGCAGGTGGTCCTAGGATTTTTTAATGGGAGTAAAAAATCCTTAGTTACGCCGTCCTTCGGAGGGGACGTTAAAAGGTGGTCCCGAGTCTGTGCGATGTCAGGTACTCGTTAAAGATTCCTATCCTAATAAAACCTGGATAGGCAAAATTGAGGACTCCCGCTGTAGCATCGTCCGATTAGCCATAATAGCATAAAGTGACGTTAAATAAATAAACAAATAAACATAAACAAAAACAAAAAATTGCACTGAAAAAATATTTTTTTCTGTTTTTCTCCGCTCCCTGGTTATTGAATTCATTCAACTTATATATTTACCTGTTCTTTACCAATATTAAAAAGATGGTGTGGGTCATTTTTTCGAATCTACGAAATAAAAGGTACTTTAGAAGAAGAAATTTTATAAAATTGGCACTTAAGCCCTGTTAGACTATTTTAATCAGAATAAAAACTATATATAATTTTAAAGCCCATTAAATGTTACGTTGATATAGCGAGTTTAATCAAAATCGTTCTAGCTGTTTTTGATAAAATCGTAAAAAAGTGCAAACTGCATGGTATAAAGTAGATTTTTTGGTCAGCAGGTTTTGAAGAAAAAGTTGCTGAACATCTTGGGCGTATAGTTGTCTCAAATATGAAATTTCAGTTTCGTACGATTTTTCGTTTTTGCTCTAGACTTACCACAAACACACAGACCTTTTTGCGGGACTTAAATTAAAAGAAGAGGCATATCGAAATTCAAATTTTTTTTTCAACCCCACCATTTTCGAGCTTCAAATTTTTTTAAAAATACTATTTATATTACCATTTAATACTGGAGCTGTTATTTTCACGATCTCATCATTTAATTTTAAATATTTAAAAAAATGAAGAAAAAAAAATTTTAATATTTGATTCTGTGTCTGTAATTATGGTATCTAATATGATTTGATTATTTTTGTTATCCCTATTAAAGTTTTATTAAAATTAGATTTTAAACGATAAAGATATGCCTTATAATAATAACGGCTTTACAATTATTTGAAGTTTTCAAGCTCACTGGAGATGAGTTTGTTGTTGAAGTATAGATTATAGAGTTAGTTTTTTTTTCAGCAATTAATTTAGAAATTTATTTCCTTCCCGAGGACGTTTCAATAGTAGGAAAAATACCAGAGGTAAGTGATATAGCCGGATTAACTTTTTAATATAAACCAACCGTTTCACAAAAGTAATTTATGTTTCGAAATAAATATAATCTGACAAGTATTTTTATTAACTGAATTAAGCGGGAAAAAACAACAAACAAACTATATAAAGGTGAAAACTATAATTTTGTAATAAAATCAAAAGTGTAAAATTTCATACTTAACTAACATCCTGACCTTTAAATTCTGCCGCCCAGACCAAGTGCTTCAGTTATCCTCCGTCGTTTCGGGTCTAATAGAGATAACAAAAACCTGTTTCCTTTAAGATTCTTAACCCTCTAAAGTATAAAATATCCTAATAAATGAATAGATAATGCCTAAAGTTACTGTTTGAAGTTTGTTTAGTTTCACGGAATTTCTGAAGGAATCCAAAGAAATGTAGATCCATTTTTAATCATTCTTATGCCCAGGATTGACATACATTACCTTTACTCTGCGTCGCAAACCAATGACTTCCTGCCCCACTGTATTCTTTAATAATACCCCACTCATACCTGTTGAACAAATCCGATACCTAGGACTCCATCTTTTCAAAAGTCTTACATGGAATCCTCACACGAAACTTAAACGACAAGAAACTGCCCCAAGATACAGATTACTACAACACTTACTCGACAAACGTTCAAAACTTCCAATTTATTACAAAAATCTCATTTATGTTACCTTCATCAGAACCATCTGGACATATAGGATCGAGGTTTGGGGCTCTACTAAACTATCTAATTCCTCTCGCATTCAATCCTCACAATCCAAAATCCTTCGCAAAATCATAAATGCTCCTTATTCCGTTACGAATAAAATCCTCCATAATGAAATAAATATCCCATTCATCGCAGAACTATACCAAAACGGATATGCCTCTTTTCATTCCCAACTCCCGACCCACACGAATCCTCTTGTACGCAACTTATCATTCCTGACAACCCTCCAAGGCGATTGAAAAGACGATGGCCTCGAGACCTTCTAAATTAAATTGACATTGAAATGCTACCACTGGGTAGTTCTTCACAAGACATTTTCAAGCTCATAATTGTAAATTAACCCATTTACGTATTGTATTTATTGTAAGTCAATTGTAAATATCAATAAAATGTTTAAAAAAAAAAGGATCGACATAATTTACGTCTTGAAGCTGTAATTGTACGTCTTAAAGCTGTAAAATTGTAAATATCAATAAAATGTTTAAAAAAAAAAAAGGATCGACATAATTTACGTCTTGAAGCTGTCGTAAACGATTGATTCCTTTTTATGTTACATATTTCTGTGATGCTATAGGGTAAATAATGTAGTAACATCGATTCTGAGATAGATGGCTTGGAAATCCTTTAGTTTATGGCCGAGGATTCTGGGAGTGTTGGTGATGAATTATGCAGCTTAGAGTGTGATTCTCCTCATACGTCCTAAACCTCCCTTCACCCATCTCTCCATCCTGCATCTGTTTTATAGGCCAGCGTCTTGAAGAACTTTATCATGTAGTTTATAGTTTTATAGCTTTCTTTATAACTTTTTTTTTTTTTATGAGAATCTGCTGAATAGCTAACGTTTATTTTTACACTTCGTATATAATAATATTATAATTTATTTCTACACTTGATAGCAACAACACGAAAATTTTGACGAGGAATAATTATTGTTGTGTGTTTGTTTATTCATTTAACGTCAGTTCATAGAGGCTAATCAGTGGGGGTCCTAAATTCTGGCTGTACAATTTTAATTGGGATAGGGATCTTTAACGAGTGCCTGACATGCACCGCCATTTTATATCCCCTCCGAAGAACGGTATACCAAAGGATTTTTTAATCTCATTAAAAAATCCTAGGGCCACCTACAGGTTTGAATCCGTGATCAATAGCATAGAAGGCTGTTATCCTAGCCACTACGCTATACCCGTTAAATTATTTTTAAGCAACATGGAATATTCATGATAAATTTAACATTTATAATTATTCTAAATTATTATTGCTGACTTATAATATTTGGATCAATTTAATTATTTAAAATAATTCTACATTATTGACTATTCAAAGCCTTTTTTACTTTCACTTACCTATATGTACAAAGTAAGTGAAAGTATTGCGATCATGAAAATTTTTGAATTGGAGTTTTCAACGGAAAAACACGTTTTAGGGTCTCCTGGGTCCAAATAACCAAGTCCCGCTAAAGGTCTGCGTGTGTGAGTCCTAAATTTTGCCTATACATTTTTAATTAGGATAGGATCGTTAATGAGTTTCTGACATCGTACAGTCTCAGGAACACCTTTTTACTTCCCATCCGAAGGACGACATAATTAAGGATTTTTTACCTCCATTAAAAAAATGTCGCGCCACCTACCAGGTTTGTACCTGCGACCTTGGGCTTAAAAGGCTGTTATGATAACTATTACACCACAGGTGACCTCAATAACTACCCATATGTCTAATGTGCAAACCAACTAAAATCAGAAGTGTGCGGCTGAACGTCTGCTCTCATGCACTGGAATGATCCAGATTATTTTATTTATTTTTTTTGATTGGTAGGAGATGCTAGATTTTTTTTTTTTTAAAAGAGGAGATGAAAGGATTTAATAAACTATTGACCTGGCTTGAATAACGTCTATACAATAGCATTTCACCTCTACTTGTTGCCTCTTTACTACGGAAAAGGATTGGAGGAAAAATTGAATACAACTAAAATAAATAAAAATTATTTTGGTCTCTATATTTAATTGGCATAATTTTTTGTAATATGTCTTCGAAATTTCTATTAAATTTTGTTTCGACTTTCCCATTTAAGAGATCTTCAAGGCACTTAAATTTTTGTAGTATATATACAGAAAATTTAATCCCTATCAAGAATTTTGTAAACCTTGATTTATTACCAGTTTCAAAGTTATTCTTCCCACCGTACTGGAACAATCAATGGCTTGTTATGTTTTGTTTTTTTAAATGAGAATAAATACAATATTCACTTACCTGATAAGTATTCTTGCGTTGCATGCTTGCCAATATATATGTTGTTTCTTCACCATATTTCTCACACATACGCTGCTCGCTGTTTAAAGTGCATTAGGTTGAATGAAACATTTATAGACAGTATGTTTTACTTTCTCTGGTACAGAAACGGAAATATTTAGGAGTTATTTTTTAAATAATTGTAAGTGACAATAATGTTTTGCATTATCAATTTTTAGAACAAGCTAGAAATCTAAATTTGAATCATATACAATGCAATGACATAATTTTCTATTTAAGATAGACTTTTTAAATTTTTAGATATAGTTTTTTAAAATATATGTATACATAAATAGTATCATTATTAATGTAATCCATTAAAAGTGTTTATCATAGGATTTTTATATACATTTTTATTTTATTCACATTTTTATATTAATATGTACAATTTATTTAATTCGGCTTTTGTCCGATTATCTCGTCAGGAAGGTCAAACCAATAATTAGCATTTTCTTAAACTATTTTAATAGATTTCTTAGTAGTATGTTGAAAATTAATGTTAATGTGAAAACAAACCAAGCATATTCTGATTTTTGTCTTAAGTTATAATATTACTTAGCGAGTTATTTCCCTGGGCCAACTAGCTATTTTTGTTGAAAATATTTTTTTCTTTGTTAACATAATACAGTTATAGATAACATTAAATAATCTTTCTTCTATTAGTTATTATGTATCGATACAAATGTAAGGAATAATATATTTAAGATGATTTTGCTAAGGATCTAATTTGACCTTCATGGCTTTACATGCATTTAAATCACTTAGTATTTACAGACATCGATAATCGAATAGTGCAGTATAGTTAATTTCATAAACTCATGAATATATTTTATGAGTGTGTCACAGGATACAGTAGTTAGTTATAATTATATTTTTTATTAGTAATATATCAATGGTATTTTAATTATAATATAATGAACCTTACATTAGTGTATGGTATTTTCTAATAACGAGGAAACCGATAGATCATATTGTACATAGATATGGGTAGGTGTAATATGTTATAATAATTGACAGAAAAACTTACAATTTAACACTTTTCTTACAGTAAATCAATTCCATTGTTTCAGCCTGGGTAGTCAGTTTTAGGACGAGGGTTTGGGATTTATATTTAAATATATATTGAGAACTTATCCTCTGGACCACATAACCACTTTGCCGCTTACCTTCATTTATAATTTTCTCAATTACGTCAAGCCCTTATTTACTGTAATATATAATCTTCCAAGAATTACATGTTCTAAACATGCATTTTTTTTATGATACAAACATGTTCAGTGATTTATTTTGTTGCCCGATATTTCATCTCATAGCCATTGTATAGCTTTTTGACAATAGCCCAAGAGCTGGTTGCAATATCAGCTTCAAAAGATCCTGCCGCATATGAAAAGAATAATATAACTGGAAGAAATCCCAGTATTGTGATCGAAAACACGATTCAGAGGTTACGGAATTCTTGAAATATTCTCTAAAAAAAATGTCCAAGCATTACTATTGAATGTTGGAAAGTATTTTTAAATGTTATAGTAAAAATTTTCGTATTAATTGGTTGTGTCCCTATTTCAACCCCTCCCCCCTCTCTCCTCAAATGATATTTTTCTTGCATTAATTTTATATTTTATTTAGCAACCTTTTCAGAAATGATAAAAATACAATCACCAGCCTTTTTACAAATACTATGTATTTCTAAATCTTACAAGTTTAAGAGAAGAAACAATTTAAATCTACATTTTAAATGACTGAACTAACTTCGGATTCAATGTTTTTTTTTTTCTCTTTAAAATTTAAATCGTCTAAAAATAAAAAATAAATCAATAATACTGTTAAATTAAAAAAAAATTATTGGCTTCAAAAAATTTGTTATAATTATTTTTCATTCATATTATGATTTAGTAGTTTCTTTCTGAAATATACTTGGGTTCAGTAAAAATCCATCTATCTTCCTTATAGGTCAAACTGAGTTCGTACTAAGATTTTTGTACCATGCCCGACCATGTACCGAGAAGATGGGGATTCTTAGATCAAAACATATAAATTGATAAATTAAATACTAGTCGACCCAACAAACGTTGTTCTGCCATCTGTTCTGTTCGTGTGTTGCCCGCACCATATTTTTGTAATAAGAACGATACTTAATTTATTTAATATTATTCATACTAAATACTAAAATCACGGTTAAAAATGGGAGGGTGAAATTCGGGGTTTTAGGTATTTTTTTATATAATAAAAAAAGTACAAAAAAAAACATTTTCGTGAAAAAAAAATCTGTATAGGCACACCCGAAACACTTAGCGGTATGAAATATACTTTAAGAGCTATTTTTATACCTTCCAAAAACACATACATTTTTTCATAGAAATCGGGCGAGGCGTTTCGGCGGAATACAACCACAAACACCATGACACCGGATTTTTATACATTAGATATTATTTCCAAAAAGACACACCTACGTAAAATTCAAATTTTCCAATCTAGAACATTCATAACCATTACAAATTATCCCTTGTACGTTAGCGACAATACTTTACATCCAGACCTTCACATGCCAATAGTCAACGATCTGATTCGGACTATCTACATACGTTTTCACAAAAATTTATACGGACATACTAACGCACTAATGCAAAGCATGACCATTAGTAACATGCAGGACGATACTCGCAGAATGCTAAAAAGAAGTTGGATGAGGGTCCTTCTAAGCTAAATGCGTAATAGAAAGCACGGCAGGAAAAGGTGCTTCTCTCCATCATGCCTATCACGTCAGACTATCATTCCTTCCTCATATTCGCTAATTGTAATAGGTATGAATAAATAAATTTGAAGATTATATATATATATATTATTTAATCTAAAGCATATGTTTCTAACGAAACGGAATAAGCTTTTTTCAACTTTAAGTTTTTTTAATAATTCTCAAATTGATTTTAACAGCCAAGGTAAGCGAAAGTCGTGTATTGCCGATTACGAACGACAATTAAATTATTTGGATATTGTTCATACAAAAATATTTAAATCGCGATTAAAAAATGCGAGGGTGGAGGGAGGAGGGTGAAAATTTGGGGTTATAGAGAATTTTTGGTGCCAAATAAAATTTAAAAAATCAATTATTAATAAAAATGAATAAATAAAATATTGTCTGTATAGAGACACCCGAATAAAATGAAACTAATAAATATACTTTATAGCCGATTCTCATAACTACCAAATATGTATACAAAATTACATAAAAAATCGGTAAAGCCGTTTCGGATGAGTACGACCACAAACCATCATGATTCGAGATTTTTTTATATTACATTTTATTTCAATCTTATTTATAATTTATTACATCTGAGCTTCCTAAGTTCACAAAGTTTCTGCCTTGGGAACTCTCACTAAACCCGGTTTTCTCACGGAGTTGCTGTTCCGTGGACAAGGATAGCAAAAGTTAGCGGTGTTTGTTGAAGACAGCGCCTGAGGTCGGCATTGTAATTGTTACTCCTTTGAGAGGGACTTGTTCTGTAGTTACCCTGAGAGCTGTAGTTATTGCTGGATTAGAAAATTATATTTGTCTTTGTAGTTGTGTAATCTTGTACTATCCTCTGGTATCTCCTCCATCCACTCTGGCTTCTCGAAAATTAAACTTCCTCACGAAAGGTATATTGGACTCCAGGGCGTAACCCCGACTCCGGTAATTTAGTTTTCAAGTGCTCACTTCATTTCGGCTAATTCCTACATAAACTGAGATATATCTTGGAATACGCTTCGAAGTTTTTATTCCTCATTTCTACGGGCCATAGAATTTCTTCTTAATTCCCTTTTGACGCTAGGCATTAAAATATAATTGCTGTTCGAGGAGGAGATTTCAGATTCGAGATTAAATTCGCTTAAACAGTTCATTAAAACTTTTCACGCCTCGCTGATAACCGACTTTAAATTATTCTATTAGTCAGGCTTTAATAACAAAAGTTGTCTCTAAAACTAAATAGAACTGTGGTTTAAAATGTATTTAACTTGATTTCGGGAACAGTTGTACATTAAATTTATTCTGAAGCAACAGGGATTGCAGTTAATTGGAATTTTTCCCCTAGGGTAGTTGACAATAAGTTAGTTTTCTGCATGAATGTGTTTGTTCGTTTTTGTTTTTGTACATAACCCAGTAAAATAAGGCTAAAACTCAAGGTTTGTGAGAATTAATTCAGACTGAGCTGGAAATCGTTTTAATACCTCTTAATGTTCCAAAATAAAAGTAATCTGAGTTTGCACCATAACAGGTGGTGAGCTTTTTGGAGCCGAAAAATCTTGAATTTTTCGTACTTTTTTCGACTCGAACACTCTACTTTTTACAGAAAATATCTCTCTTTTTGAAATAAAATAACGTTAAATTTCTCTTTTAAAAGTCACCATAGTTATTAAATTTGATTCAATAATATTGCAGCAATCGTTCGTCATAAATAGGGAATATTTTACATTTTTGTTGAAAAACCCTATTTGATCATTAAGAGAGCTTTAACTATGAAACAACTATACAAATCGACACAGTTAAGCTCTTCACCCGTGATGGTGCAAATTCAGATTAATTTTATTTAGGCAACTTCCTACAGTTAAACAATTTGTCCATTTTCAAACTTATTCTTATTTCAGTAAAACTCCTGCCTCCGAAAACCCATTAATAAAAAAAAAAAAAAAGGTAATTATAATAAATCTTCTTTGAAACGCTACACTCATAAAAGAAAAAAGATGTGATGTTAAATTAAGATAGTTTTTTTTTAATTTATAAATTTTATATTTTCGACCATTTGTTCTTTTGTATACGTAGGTTTTTTGTACACTTTTACCTACAACTGCTCTATAATTTCAGTTTCAATCTATTACATTTAAGTCATTTAGGCTAATGAATAATAATTACCTAAAAATCTTGCTCATCGTAATGATTTCTCACCCAAAATCATTTGTTAATACCTTGTAATTTTGTAAATAAAGTTTATTTCCTTTCTTAAAAAAAAAAAAAAAAAAAAAAAATTATCTTAAGTATAATCTGTCTTGAAAATTCCGAGGGGATTAGAAAACCCCTATAGATTTCTTATAGATAAATAAATGAGATATTATTACGGAGCCTTTTTTACGGTTTTCGAATCTTCAACATATCATTTGAGGAGACATTAAAATAATGAATTAATTGTTTTATATTTAGAATAAAATCAGTAACCTTATGTGACAAATTCACTCGCAAGTTTCCGAGCACCGAAAAATACTGTCGTATTTAAAGTTGTTCATTTTTAAACCATGCTGTTACCAGCAAGTGGATCTAATTTTCACACACTCATGTTCACTCTTCATTGCCATACTCTTCGTCATCGGAGAGCTGCTCCCTGCCTACCGGACCAAGAGGACGACGATGACCAGCCTATTCCGAGCTGGAGGACGAAGTGGATAGTTGGGGTGTGCCCATCCTGAAGCTGGGTCCGCCATTCTGGCCCGCTGACTTCCAGCTCCCCTCTCTGTACATCAGATCCTCGTCTCCCTGGCACCAAATTATTTAACATCACTATATCAACATTAAGTTTTAAATTAAACATCATAAAAACAAATATATATTTTCAAACACAATAATGTTCATCATGCTTGAGAATATTAACAATAGGGAATGGGTGCACAACTTTGGCGTGCTTTTCACAACGTTTAAACCAATTCATAGCATAATTAAATAGATAAATTTTAAAAGCATTTAAAATACATTTAAACAAACAAGTGCAGTGGTATATACAATCAAATCGTATCAAATATGTGTGTTCCCTATCTTTTCAGATAAATAAGTTACAATATTTTTATTGCATGTTACTATTAACATAATAAAATCATTTTTATTCTTATTAAAATCGATTAATGGTTTCCCCTGAAGGAATAACTTATATACACTGCTGACGATTTTTTACTTAAAATATGGTTAATCTTATTACCTAGCTGTAAATTAATAAATTTTGATGGAAAAATTGGTTGGGAGGTCATCTAGAAAACACACTAATAAGAGAAAATTACTTTATTTGTATGTCGATGTTTCAGCAGTAAAAAAAAGTACGGAAACAAACAGTAATATTAACTAATAATAGTGGTTCGAAAATATTCGGGAGATTGAAAGTTATGGAAATAAAGATTATTACAGCGTATATGTATAGTATATTTAATTTTTTTGTTAGCCCTAATGGTGGCCCATTATGTAGACCGAAACTTGGGCACACAAATAAGATAAGTTTTTACTTTCACGTACCTATATATGAAGTATATAGTAAGGGGAAGTATTGCGATCGTGTAAATTTTCGAATTCTAGTTTTCGATGGAAATACACGTTTAGGGCCTCCTGAGTCCAAATGACCAAATCCCGAAAAAAAGTGTGTGGGGGAGGAGGGCTTAAATGCCGATATTTTAAATTTTCTTCCTCTAAACTACCTTTAATTTTTTTTTGTATCTTATTGACATTGATGAAGGACGGCTAAATAAACAAATTGGACGAATTTGACGACCAACTGGAGGATAAAAGAGTAAAATTATATTTTTATGTAGTTTTGGGTTTTTTGATAATATGAACAGTAATATAGTAATAATATACCGTTGGAAAGAGAAATATTTTAGAAAAAATATTATCTGATACACACAGTTGTAAAAGGTAATATGAGGTGACGAAAGGAGAATAAACTTACTACTCATTAGCAATTTAATATAGTTATAGTATTGAATATAAATCATATGTATCTAACGAAAATTAATATACGTTTTATTAAAATGAAGTTGAAGTATTTTTCAAATGAAGTATATTTAATAGTTTTGAAATTGATTTTAACTGTCGAGGTAATTGAAAGTCGTGTGTTGCCACCCCAATCAATTTCTTCATCATTTATTCTCACTGTCAACGATCATCGTTATAAATAAATTCTGTGTTTTTCTTATAATATTTTTATAGTAACAAATTTTTTCGATTCTACTCTATTCTAAACCAACCATATTTTTCCTCGTTTACACTTATGGGTTTCAATATTGGGATTGTAGTGATTCATGCAATCAAAATTACATTTCATGCAACGTAATCACACGCACAAAATAGGAAAATTTTAATGATTGATTTATTTACAATTTAAAATGAATTGGTTGTGATATATTTACAAGATTTTCACTTTCTACAAAGCCTAAGTTATATACATTCATTATTTAATACAATCATGGATAATGTTAATACCTATTTTAAGTTCGTTTTTTATATTTTTTTAGGGAGTATCTTCTCCCGTAAATACTGTAATATCTTAGTAATGAAAGGTGAAGAATTGTATGACTATAATTTAAGCTTCATTTTTTTGGTTGTAAATTTTAGGAAATTTACTTTAAGCTTTTTAAATATAAATTATCAATATTAATTATTAGAACCGTTAAAGATTAAGATGTGTGTTGAATGTTTCATCATAGGGTACCTACGTTATATACATGGTTTGGTGTACTTAGGTAATTATATTAAGTAAATACATATGTACATATAGTAAAAAGTACAAACACATCATACATCATGCAAGTTTCCAAAACATTTTATTAACCAAATACCTACACACATGCTGACATTTATTTGCATAGTTGCAGGTAATCAAAAAAATGTCAAACACAAAATATTACCTCTGGGGTGTTTTATTTGTATGAATATGTTTGTTTTTCCTTTAATTTAACGATTTTTATGGTTCGGTATGTAAAATTAATGTGTGTGTGAAATTTTGTTTTTAGTTTTTTTACGAGAAAAAGGGTATGGGTCCGAACACATCGATATATTGTTAGCTATAAAGATTAATTTAATGAAGAAAACATAATTTCTTTTTTTTAGAATAGAACTTTTTTTTTTAATACATCATATCATGGAATGGTCACGTTTCTCATAAGATATATAGATAGTCTCAAATTTAATGCTATATTTTTATATCATTTATTTATTTTATTACTTATTAATTTTTTAATCATTTCATATCATACGAATTTAAATTATATTTTAAAGATTTTCCTATTATATATATATATATATATATATATATATATATATATATATATATATATATATATATATATATATATGTTTTTACCGAAAAGTCTGTTTGACTATCGGGATTATGTTAAAAAGTAGTTGTTTTTTTTGCTTATGCATTTAATCCTGTCTGATGAAGGAATGGGGAATTATGGAACGTTGGGTAATAAAGTCCAAATGACTCCAGAATTGTCTTGGACGGAGTAATCACTCGGAGCTAATATAAATCGTTTCGAGGGGTTGTTTCAGTTTTATTCTCTTTTAATTGAACGCTTCAAACCACTTTAAATTTTCCTTCTTATACATTGTTTCCGAATTTATACAAGAATGGCTCAACACTCCTAACAAAAGAAAAGATAATAAAAGAAAATAAAAATATAAAACATGAATGTAAAAAGAAAATTCTGTTAAAAAGATCGTTATAGTTGCATATATATATATATATATATATATATATATATATATATATATATATATATATATATATATTGTTGTATATATATTTTTATTGTTATATATATATGTAAATATATTTATTATTATTATATATATATATATATATATATATATATATATATTGTTGTAACCCCTAGTTTATTGTTCTCATAATCATGCAATTTTAGACAAAATTGCATGATTATGAGAACAATAAATTCTCGAAACGTCGCATAGATAAAATCGTTTATTCATTGACTGATACCTGAGAACAACAAAAACTTATATTTATATTTCAAGATCAATCATTAGTTTATTTATTAATTTTTTTTTTTTTTATTCGTATATATTACAATTTGTCATAATAGACAATAATAATAGTGCTACAGGATCTCATTCATACAATATTTACAATATAAACAAAAGGAAAGTCAAATTACATAAAATAAAATTAAAGTAAATAAACGTATACAATGACAAAATTAAGTAGACAAAATAAATGAAGTTAACAAATAAATAAACAAAACATGTCACATTCATACCTATGTACAATTGTAGTTTATTAAGAATGAAATCTAATGGCTTTGAATCTGAAACAAAATTTTTGCGGTGGCAAAAATTAGGCACCGTCATGGTTATAGTTTTCTTCAGTGTTGTCATCAGGTAAAAAATTAAATCACTGTCGTGACAGTTTCTACTATCAGGTTTTAAGCCTTCCTTAGCAGTATCGGACGTAGCGGTGACAGTAACTGGGATGTGTAATCGAGTCGACAGTAGATCCTAATTAAACCTGAATAGGCAAAATTCAGAACTCCCACTGTAGCATCGTGCGATTAGCTACAGCTGCATAAAGTGACGTTAAATAAATAAACAAACAACGCTTTGACAGTGAACTCTCGTGCCTTATAAATTCATAATGCCTAGCCTATTATCTATTTTTGTGATTTGTCTGTTGGTCTCAGTAGTTGTTTTTCCAATTTACCATCCGTTTGATCATTGGTTTTTAGCTTTAATACATAACATCTTGTTCATTAGAGAATGCCAAACTTACACTTCTCTATTGAGGAAATCTGTCTCTCATTCCGAAAACCGAGAGAAACGAAAAATACTAAACTGCCAAACTCCACGTGCTGTCATCACCTTTATGTATGTAGTATCAATTATATTATCTCCCCTAAATTTAAAACATTTCGCTATTTTTCGATCTTTCCCACGCACGAAAAAAATGTCTTTTTATGTACAATTATATTTTATGGTGAGACAGGGACAGCGATCTGAAGAAAACTTATATACTAACGCACAGTCAACTATTTATGCTTGAATCCGCCGCAGTGCAGAGTGCTTCATTAGCTGTTTTATGCCTTTGTTTGCTACCATTCCTCTTTATTCAATCCATCTGGTATGGCATCCTTTATGTTTCCGATTTCTAATGTTATATATGAATTTCGCATCTGTGGTTTACTGTTATGTTGTAGGTATGTTATAGCTGTATATTTATACTCAAACCGCATGGGATAGGATCGTTTTCCCTTATCGCATATATTTAATGTATACTTTTATGCTGACACGTTTAGTACTTCCTTGCTATTTTTTTATTAAATTCATTTCGATACTAAGTAAATAAAGATCTGTCAACAAATCATATTTTCAACTGGAATAAAAAAAAAATGTGTGCTTGTTTGTTATAATTTTTTGATTAATTATTGTAGAAATATTATTGTCAAATTGGTTCTAACGATCTGGATGGAGCTACAGTTATCTCCCTACAAATTGTTGATAAATGTAAGATAAAGCCCCGATAAACATTTAACAAATATTTTTTATCTATATATGGAATATTATGAATTTTCGCCATATTTTTGAGGATTTTAGGTGCATGTTTCTATTAAAATCATTCACTATCTTTAGTTTAAAAAAAATCCATATCTCAAGGAGTTATATTCAAGGTGCTCATTTAATGGATTTAAAAAGTATATTATATATATGTATGTACATATACATATATATAATAATATAAAGGAGTAAGGAATGTTTTTATATATGCCATATATCTAAAGTTTCTTAGTTAAAATAATTTTCTTGTCATTTTTATGATCATCATTTTTCTTATTTATAAGAGAAATTTTCAGTCTTTCGAATTGCTTTCTTTTTTATTGAAAATGTAGTAATTTTTCTAAACTGAAAAAAAATTAAAAATTAAGATAAATGAAACTGTATAGTAGTATATATAGGTTTACAATCTTCTAACTTAAGTTCATCAGACGTTGCTTATCTTGATTACATCTTCCTAAATAACTTAACAGATATCTCACCATAGTTTCTCTTCATTTCCTTAGTCCTTTAAGGAATTAACTTCGCATGGAGATATCTCTTCTAATCTAATAGGGTAATTTAGTCACAAATATTACATGTTCTCTGTATTTTCCATTAAGAGATCTTAAATTGAAATTGAGCCAGCCCTAAAAATAATATTTTGTAAATTTATTATGTTTCTTAAGACAACTTTTTGAAGTTTTAGTCATTCGACTATATGCTTGGTTACGAAGTGAAATTAATTCGGCGTGAGTGATAGAAGGGTTCCCAAAGAAAGTCAACAAATATTTACCGACTTTGGCGCCCAAGTCGCCCACAAACAAGTTGGCTCCTACCCTCTATGAGCATAAACACTTGAGAATTTATTATTGAACCTCTTAAGTAATAAACCTTATTCACTAGCTTGTAAGTGATAAACTTTGGTGATATCAGAAAGAATATATTAATAAAAGAATATATCAATCAATACTTCGAAACTGTAAGCTATTTCAAGTTAAATCGTCTGCTTCACAGTTGCTACCATTCAAAGCTATTATTTGCTTGTCATATTTATTTAATACGAAATATGTTGTAGACATTTCTAAACTATAATATTTCACCTATAAGGTTTTACAGTTTACAGACTTGTTACGTTTTCAAAATAGACCAGTCGCACGTCACACCCGCCCGATCTCTCAATTGAGACGTTGATTTCCAAAAGTATTTAAGGACATATTTTACGAAATTGATTTTTTTACACATTTATATTCTCATCATTTAGCTTTATCTAAGGTACATTTTTTCTAAAGGTACGAAATTACACGTTTGTTTTAGTTCGGAATCATACTAAAACATTTCATTGCACAACTTTATTATTTTGTTATTAATATAATAAATTTTTTTTACAAAATCTAGATTTTAATGTGAAATCAATCAAATTAGCCAGTTTAATATATCGTAGAGTGATCTTCGCGCATCATGTAAAATTTCCTATAATGGATATAGTAATCATTCTTGGAAATTTTACAGGAAATGCTAAAATATGTCATTACTTTATTATTAAACCAACTTATTTGTATCTTTTCGCATTAGAATCTAGATTTTTTTTTCTGTATTAATAACACCGTATTAAACTTATGGAATGAAATATTTTAGTATGATTTAGAACGAAACTAAATGGGTAATTAGTGCCTTTAGAAGACGATAGCATTTCTAATTCGCGTTTTAAAGGGCTTGAGTGTTCATTAGATAAAATCAAATGGAAGATTTTGATAAAATTATATGATTAGAATACAAGTATATTCTTTAATGCCCTTTAGTTATTTATAGCCTCAAAGCGTTTCTCCTATTCTGAATTATTTCTTAATTTTATGGATGTTAGTTAGTATTTAAGACCTAATCTTCCTCCAGTATTTATTAATAAGGAGTGAATGATGATACAATATTTTTTTCTGCGACTTCAAACTATTTTATCTCATTAGATAGATAAATGAAATGAAACATTTTAACACTATGACGGTCATTCACACAACCTGTTGGAGTTATTGTACCCAATATTCAAAAATAAAAATAGTTTTTAAAAAATTGGTGTGTTTTTATTTTAAGTCGATTATGACGGTTTAATTTTAAAAGCGTTATCTAGAAACATATTTAAAGCGTTTAGATGGTATTGGTGTAGCGATTTACTAATACTTTATCTTTAATTTTCATAAATCGCCGAGTTAAAGTTTCTAATGGGCCACCATTTCAAAACGAAATGGCTGATGTTAATGATAAGTTTCAGTGGTCAACCTTTGACTTTGTTGGTAAATAAAAAAAAATGCCTTCAATAGTCTTGGAGAAACGAAAAATGGATTTTAGGCATCTTTAAACGTAGAAATTAAATAGAATTTAAAAATGATTTTTTTTTTCATGGACTGAAGGCAAAGTGGGTAATCAAAAATAATAAATAATAATAATAAATAATAAAATAATAAAGTCTCATTTATGATGTAATATGTGATAGAGAGCTGTTTATAGCCTTACCAGTTCATATCACGTACTGCTGCAGGGCGCTCAATATGAGAACATTCCCTTTACTAGTTTATAGTTGTTGTCTTCTTATAGTATCGGTTTTCGTAATAAATAAGAAAAGTAGCACAGTTCTGTCTTACTAAAAGAAAAGTTTCGAACTTGATTAAATTGAGTAAATGGCATTTTATTTATTAAAATTGGAGTACTGCCAATGGACAGATACAGGCTTTTTTCATGTATTTAACATATTTACTTGTTGTACTTGTATTATCAAACAGTAGTAAATTTAAGTGAATGAAAATAAAAAAAAAATATTAAAATTTATAAACAGAAAAGCTACCAATATTAAATGAGCTATAAGAGTTAACTGCTATTATAGAAAGATTAAAGTGTTAATGATTATCGATTAAAGACAGACCATTTCTCAAATTTAGACGTAGATTTCAATAAATATTGCCCACATACTGACAGTTATTGCCGGAATGGTCCTACCGTACACTACCCGAAAATATTTCGAGTGTCCTCTACATGTGGTCAAAAAATTATTTCAATTTCGATCAACCATTCAGCAGGTGTACCTCAAGGTAGTATCCTAGGTCCGATCCTCTACATGGTGTATACAGCTGATCTTTCCATTAAATCAATTCTATCCTTCCTACCTACACCATGACACAAGTATGTTATCTTTGAATAACGATCCTGTTGCAGCATTCCAAATCTCAGAGAAACATCGTTCAGCCATTGAAGAATGGTGTCAAAAATGGAGAATTAAAATAAATCCTGTCAATTCACTTTTACTATACGTCGTGTATATATGACCTCCTGCTCCACTGTAAACCCTTGACAATATCTTACTTACTCGGGTTGAACAGATCTAGTACTTACGACTCCATCTTGACCAATGCCAAACATGGAATATTCATATCTGACAGGAAACTGCTCGCAGATGCCGATTCCTACAACACTAGCTCGACAAACGCTCAAAACCTACTATTTACTACAAAACAAACTCGTTTATATAACCATCATCTAATTTGGACCAATGGCATTGGGCTATGGTGCTCCTCTAAATGACCACATTCCTTGCATCCAATCCTTGCAATCTAAAATCATTCGAAAAATTCTTAATGATCCTTAGTTTGTTACTTATCCAATCATACATAAAAAACATACATATCTCATTAGTTGAAGACAGACTAAAAAAGATATTCCTCTTTCATTGGGACTTTTCATTCCAAACTTCCTGCCCACACAAACTATCTTATCTTGTTTGTTTATTGTTTATTTATTTAACGTCACTTTATGCTACTATGGCTAATCGGACGATGCTACAGTGGGAGTCCTAAATTTTGCCTATCCAGGTTTTATTAGGATAGGGATCTTTAACGAGTACCTGACATCGCACAGGCTCGAGACCACCTTTTAACGTCCCCTCCGAACGACGGCGTAACTAAGGATTTTTTACTCCCATTAAAAAATTCTAGGACCACCTGCGGGTTTGAACCCGTGACCTTTAGCATGGGAGGCTGTTACGCTAGCCACCCAGCTACAAGTGATCCCACTATCTTATCTTTAACCTGGGCTTCATATTTATTCCTGACAATCCACTGAGGTGACTTAAAAGAAAATGACAATGATACCTCCTACAATAAATTAGACATTGGAGTGCTATCAATAGGTAGTTTCTTCACCGGACTATAATGTGTTTTAACCATATTTTTTATCTCATTTACTTGTTGTATTGAATATGCAATACAGTTGTAAATTTCTTTAAATGAATAAAAAAATTGATAATTCAAATTCTGTTAGAAAAACGTCTAAACTCTCGCGGTCACCTGTGGTTTAGTGGCTAGCATAATAGGCTTCAATGTCCCAAGTTGCGGATTTAAACTCGTTAGTTCGCCCTACGATTTTTGGCCTGTGCGTTGTCAGGTACTCGGTACAGATCCATATCCTAATTAAACCGGGATAGGCAAAATTTAGATCTCCCTGTATAGCACCTTCCGATTAGCCAGAGTAGCAAAAAGTGACGTTAATTGAATAAACAAACACGAACATTATGTTTTTAATTAATCTCATACGTTTTCTTATTTATTTTACCATTTCTTATCCCTTTTCTAGGCTTCATTGGCCTGACAATTAACTATCCTTATCGATTAATGGAGAGTATGAAACTTTTTATTAATGGAATATTTATTCGATTTAAATCGATTAATTTCCAATGTCCAAGACGGGAGGATTAGTAAGACTAGAAGAGTAAGACGTAAGAGGTTAGAATTACAGGGGGACTCACTAAATCAGAGGCTAACATCCCACCTGGGTTGTCCAATTTCCTTGTGGGATGGAACAGGTGTCATGTTCAGTTATTAATGGTTAAAGCGGCTTGTTCCAGCATCCTGCCTCGCAGCGAATGAGTTTTTGTTGCCTGATTGCAGTATCCAACTAATGGAATACATGATAACCAATTGCTACCTAGCCTCCCGTTTTTAATCGTCATGTTGATTGCGTTATCAATGTTCTAACTGAACTTGAAACAGTTTCTGAACATGACTTTGAGTCTATTTCTATCATATATATTTTTAGCACAATTAGTTTTTCCTTTAGCAAAACCTTCATGTGATTTAGTAATTAAAGATTTAAAATGTTGTTATTGCACTTTTTATATTACTGAATTCATAGTTGAACAACTTAAAGCCGCGGTACAAGGTGAGTTTAAGTAATTCTTCAGTAAGCAATTACTTAATTGGTTCATTGTTGGACTCTCACTCCTTCAATCGCCCAGAGGAAGGCCTATAATTTAGGCCGAAACGTCGGTACCATATAACATTAAGTTTATACTTAATTGTGTGTTTATTTGACTGCACTCAACTAACTTCTCCTAATAAAATTCATAGTTTTATTTTTTGGAATTTTGTGGAAATAATAACTACCTCTCTTTTTATTCTCTTTCCTTTTGAGCGTCTATGCTGTTGATGGAGGAAAGGTAGATGGGATAAAGAATACAAAATTGCATGAGGTTCGGAAATTCAAAAGGAAGGCAGGATCAAAGATAGCCACTACCCCGTTGTCAAAGATATGCTGAACAGTTGAGGGAGGATTGGAGATAGAGGATAGAGCCCTGGTAAAGATATAGGAAAGTTTTATGCCCGATGAGAGAAGGGCTCTTCTTGTTTACAGCCAGCGGCCGAAGCATAAATTGACCATTTGGCTATCTCATCCTCTCCGTGTATCTCTTGTTTCCTGCGATATTTTTCGTTGTTTTTTCTCGTCTCTTCTGCTTCAATTTATATCTGTGTCGTCCTGTAATTGCTCTACGATAAAGGAAAGACTACCTGTCGACATCTTTTTTTACTTAATGGTTTCCTGTTTGTTACTGAGTCACGTTGTAGGCTAAGCTTGGCAATTTTTTATTTTACTCATCCTTCTTTTGGGTTTGAACGTTTGTGATTAAGAATAATGAAATTCGATAATCATAGGTAGAAATAATCGGGAGTCGGTCGTTTTTTAAATATTTTAATTTTGTCGATTTTTGTCTCAAACTAGTGAGCCATCATCAGGGCTACAAACATCAGAACAACAATAGATATACATATAAATGCTTCAATTTTGTCATTATCATATTGATATGTATCAGTTTTGTTGTTCTGATGTTTGAAGCCCTGATGATGGCTATTATTATAGCCCCGATTATTTCTACCTACGATTATCGAATTTCTATGAGGATGTATAGTCGACTGTTGAAATTATCGTAGGTAGGTCCTAATATTATCTTTAACTAAATATTTACCCCTACTCAGCCTAGTTCGAACCCTGAACCAGAAAGCTTAGCCCCTATCTTCTAAAAAACCCCACTCTAAATGGATAAATACAATGCCATTAGGCTTTGTTGGGGATAAACTATCGCTAAGGGAAACTGTTTGCCTTTACTAAAGCTTATATATTTTAATAACCATCATTATTCTCAAACTAGACTATCATCTCATCATTAATTTACATCTTAATTAACTTCGGTCAATTCCGATCATTGTGTAATTGAATGATATTCGATTACAATATCATTATTAAATATTGATTGAATACCTTGAATGATCCTAGTTGCTTCATTATCCGCTTAGTGAAACATGTTTTGTTGAAAATTTATGTTACAAAAGGTGACGAAATCATTAATTTTGTCATTAAGCTAATAAAGCTGTCGATTTTTTTTATTAGAAAAGACATTCAGTTATTAGACTATTGCTTGGTAAACAAGCAGATATATTTAACTTATTAGTATTTGATCAACTCACTATTTTTTCTACTACGTAATTCTTAACTTATTGCGCAATCCTATAAGTTCGGCTGGGTTTTGATGCAATATGTCGGCATTAGCTAAGTATGTAATCTCATTTCATAAAACATAATTTTTAGAAGGAGAAAAACAGATATAAAAGCTCTGTTTCACACAAACCTGTTACAAATCAGACATTATATTATTACAGTATAACGGCAACTTTGTCCAAATTGTCCTGGAATTTTCTTTTCGAGTATACGAGGTCAAGTATAATTAAAGTGTTTCATGTAATATTTACTATAAGTTATATTTTGAACTGACCCAGAGCGGTGAGATATTAATATCAAAATAGGTGTTTTTTTGTCTGTTATTTTTAATAATAAAAGTTATTATTCGACTTGGAAAAAAATACCTCACTCAAGATTTGTGATATAAGTCTCAAGATTCTTTGAAATCGGATTTTTAAATGCTACGACTTTATGACTTCAGTCAAATATGGTTCGGTATTTTTGTAATTTTTTGTTTTTTCACCTCACTTGGCGAACTTTTATTAGTTATTAAATGCCTGGTATATATGATACTTAAGACCTTGCATTGTCGCTTTTGGTTAATTCAACACTTACCAGGCATACGCTCAAACCTTCTACTCAACTACAGAACTCATCTTCATGGCTATCGTATGGACAATTAAGATTACGGAATTGAACTTTGGGGGTTTACTAAATCAAATAACTAATCTGAAGCAATACTTAGTCACGAATAAACTCGTCTATAATGACCTTCTTAATGTTTCGTATATTGCTGATTTGTACCGAACCAGGCACCTCTTCTTCCATGACTAACTTTGTTTCCACTCTAACCCAATATTTTCTTTTCTTCGATTCATTATAAACCTCGGAGGCATCTGAAAAGAATATGGCCCCGAGACCTTCTGGTTGTATTCCAATGGGTTGTTTCTCTTCGCGTGGTGCATCATGATTATTTAATGTATTTATCAAATTTACTTGATGTATTCAATAGTGCAGTTGTAAATTTCAATAAATATAATTTAAAAAATCTGGTGCGGGCAACACACGACTTTCACTTATCTTCATTTTTAAAATCAATGAAAGAATTTTCAAATAAAATTAGATATAAAAACACGTGAAACTATTAATGAATTAATTAAATTAAATTTCTATAGAAACATGTGTTTTATTAAAAAATCTATTATATTATTATCTAAAACAATCACTTAGTTTTATCGGCTTTTTGTCACTCTTTATTAACTTTTAAAATCTTGTGTATGAGATAATATTTTTTCTAAAATCTTTTGCTTACGAACGGTATATCATACATGTATATTACTGTTCTTATGTTCCAAAACGAAAAATTGCATTACAAAAATATTTTTTCTGTTTCCTCCTTTAGTTGGCTATCGAATTTATTCAATTTATATATTTACCTGTTTTTCATCAGTGGTAACAAGGTAATATAGTTATTTTTATAGAATCAACTAAATTAAGTGTACTTTAAAGAAAGGAAATTTGAAATATCGGAATTTAAGCCTTGTCAAACCATTTTAAGAATGAAACCTACATGATATTAAAGCCCATCAAATTTTACATCGATATAGCGATTTTAATTAAAATCGTCGGAACTGTTTTTGAGAAAATTGAAAAAAGGTGCATAATGCATGGTATTAAGTGGCTCTTCTGGTAAGCTCATTTTGATGAAAAATGTTTTGTCTCGTCTCGGGCGTATAATTGTCTTAAATATGAAATTTCAGTTTCATAGGACTTACCGTTTCCGCCCGGGAGTTACCACAGAGACACACACACACACCTTTTTGCGGGACTTGGTTATTTGGACTCAGGGGACCCTAAAATGTGTATTTCCGTTGAAAACTGGAATTCGAAATTTTTCACAATCGCAATACTTTCCCTTACTATATATAGTAAGTGAAAGTAAAAAAAAAATAGGCTTTGAAAAGACAATAGCCTTGTATTATGTTAAGATCATATAGGATTTGGTTTCAAATCTTGAAGGTCACTTGTGAAAAAAAAAAAAGAAAAAAGTATTATGTTAAATTATTAAATTAATCCAAATATTATAAGTCAGCAATCATTATAATTTAGAATAATTATAAGTGTTAAATTTATCATGAATATTCCATGTGGCTTAAAAATAATTTAAGGGGTATAGAGTACAGCCTTCTATGCCAAAGATCGCGGGTTCAAACCTGCAGGTGGCCCTAGGAGTTTTTAAGGGGAATGAAAAATCGTTAGTTGTTCCGTTCTTCGGAGGAAACGTGAATAGTTGGTCCCGAGCCTGTGCTGTGCGATGTCAGGTACTCGTTTAAGATCCCAATCGTAATTAAACCTTGATAGAAAAAAAATAGGACCGCCCGGTTAGCCGCTGTAGCATAAATTGACGTTAAACGAATAAACAAACAAAATAATTTAACTCTTTGTCGAGAAATATTTTCATGTTGTATATATTAAACAAACATGTGCTATTGCACAGACGTTTATTAATTTATGAATATTCATTTTATGTAGTTAAATGTATCCTAACCTGTAGGATATTATTATACAAGTTCCATTGGGAATACGATTAATGCCCGTTAAGTATTAATTTAAGGTTGACACTTGGTATCATGGAGGGTGAATGGGATGAATGATTTATGATATAGCGCTATTAAATATGAAAAGCCCCCGTGGCTCTGACCATTAATAGCAGCGAGTGCTTCCTGTCTCCGCACCCTCCTTTGCATGTCTAATTAAAATTACCTCTTTTCGTTTGTGTTTGTCCCACTTGCTAATGATTTCTCTCTGTTTATTTTAAGTTTAATTATACAGATTTTATTTAGATTGTAAAATAAGACCAACCAAAATTCCTTTAATAGTAAATGTAATTAAAAAGCTAATGCATAATGAGCCATATTCGGTTGAGATTACCAGAATTTATGGTAATGTAGAAGTTATGATTATTTGATATATTAAACTTAACAGAAAATTTATTATATTTTTATTTTATTGAGCACTCGGTTAATTTTTTTTCCATTGTGAAATCTTGGATTCACATTTCTCTTTCATTCCTAAAAATCTGGGGGAAAAAATCAACCGTTTTTCTAATATTTTTTTCCCACACCTATTTTTTTTATATGTTTTCATATATTACCTTGTATATTTATTGTATTTATGATTATCTATATTTTGTCCGAATTCTAGTCATGTTATGTGAATGTTGAATGATTATCAATGTTTTTTTCTTGTTTATATATATATATATATATTTATATTTATGTATTTAAGTTTTACTCATTTAAAAATATTTAATTTTTTAGCTTTGAGAACTTTCCTCTGTAATCCTTAGTAAAAAAATAATAAATTTTAATTAATAGTTTTGGATAAACGCCTTATTATGATAGCTTATTTTTTTTTTCGATTTAATAAGTTCTAGGGAAAAACTTTTGGTATAGATTAGCTTAAGGATTCATTGTATGTAATCGTGAGGAACCAAAATCGTAGGCCGTAATCGAATCAAAGATAACGAACTTGAGGGACGGGGTTCTGAGTGGGTTAGTGTAAGTGAACAGTCCGCGTGTTTACCAGCAACCTCATGAACGATCTCGGTGTTAATCCCCCGCCCTCACCCCTTGGCCTGTTTAACCTCCATAGCCAACAAAGGTGAGGTAGGGGTGGAAACAAAAAACGAACCTATCTTGGTTTTTAGCTTTTCTATTAATATTCAATATATATATATATATATATATATATATATATATATATATATATATATATATATATATATATATGCCAGCAATCTGCCTGATACTGCTTAAAATAAAACTGCTTTATTTAATAAATCTATTTTATATTTTAAATATTTACAAATTAATATATGCGTGTTTTCCCTTTGCTTTGAGGGGCATAAATGAGTAAGAGGAATCAAACCGTCGTTTATATTTTATATAAATTAACATCTTACTTAGTGATTTTAAACTGTAGAAAGTTTTGGATTGTATGCTGGTTTCAAAACATTGAAGTGGATTGGTGGGTGAGTTATCGTATGTATATTATTGTTGCCAACTTCATTGTCTTTTGTCACCGCGTACTTACAGTAATCCATAAGGTATTCACTTAATGTTGTGGATTAATTAATTTGTAGTTAATAAAATCCATCAATTTATAAAATATCGCGGAAAACAGGCTTACAAATATTTTTGAGAAGACGGAACAGATGATCACAGACACCGGTTTTAAGAAGAAAACGGTTGAAACTAAACATGGAACAATTAAATTTACTCAGAGATTTAAGTACCTTGGAGAAATAATATGTAGCAATGGGTCGGAGAGAGAAGGGTTTAAGGAAAGGGTCGCTTAAATAGAGAAATTAAACTTTACGACCAACAATTTTTATAACAAAAACTAAGGCTCAGATACGACATTATAACACGGTCATCAAGCCAGTGACTTTCTATTGAACGGAAACCTCGTGTCTTCTCTACCTCAGATGATCAGATGACCCAATTCTCAGAATGATCTACAGACCCAAGAAAACACCTGAAGGATACAGGTTTAGGTCGAATCTAGAGATCTATAAAAAAACAACAAACCTGGAGACTGACTCTAGGGAGAGAAGGCTGAGGTTCTAGAAGCACATGATAAGTATGAAACATGAAAGACTAAACCATAGATTTGCTCTAGGAATCTGCGTGATCTGAGGAGAGAAAACGTAGACACGCAGAGCTCATGAGGAATACAATATATGGAAGAAGCGGAAGCAGATGAGGGAGAAACATTAAAGCATTAGATTTGTGATATGAGTGTGTTCTTCAAGGATTTTTCGTGGGGGGAAAAATCGGATTATTATTATTTTTATAATTTTGCTAAAACAACATTTAGAGAAACAAATAGAGGTTATAATGGAACATACAACTCAATTGACATATAGAAAATGAAATAAATATTTTCTTCTGATTTGTTTTATGTTGTTGCCATTATAATAATGTTTATTAATGATACGAACATGTTTATTTTTTTTCTTCTGAGGGAATTCAGAAGTGGCTCCTCTCTCACAAAATATTGAGAGCGTCTGTCAGTGGATTGTCTCCGTTTAAACAAGATAGTCCGGACGGTAGTCAGAGGTAGGGTTATATATTCCATGAATAAATTTTGCCCCGAGAATAAAAGCTACCTCGGGAGGAAAATATAGCAAGTTGCATGTCGGCAGTTTGAGTGATCATCCTCGTCCCCAATCGTTGCCTTATTCAATAAATCCTTTTCTTTTATTCATAAATGCTTGTTTATTATTCAATATTCCTTTTTAAAGTCAATAATTCGTCCTATTGATCCATTTATTTTGATCCATATCATCTACTCTATTCATAAATAATGTTGCTAGCTAGTTCATATTGTAACATTATCTGTTTCGGGAGGGAGAGAAAACCTGCCATTTTATATATATTTTAATGTATGATGTAGTTTCAATTGACCGTTGAGACTATATGATGTGAAGTTGGTTAGGGGTGCGGTCTAGAACTAATTAGAAAAAGTTATTATGTTTGTGTACTGACGTTTCGGTCAGCATTGTGGACCTTCATCCGGGCGACTCCAAGTTACCTTTCGATGCAGCCGCACAGCGTAGGCCGAAACGTCGGCACACAAATATAATAACTTTTCCTTGCTAGTGTGTTTTTTTTTATTTTTTTATGACACACTAATAATAACATAGCTTAACTCAGAATTAAGTTTGATGTTTTTGGCGCACTGTGCGAAGAATTCCCCCGTGATAGTAGAAAATGTTGAAATCTAATGAAAAAAAACGTTCAGATGCTTATTCGCATCAAAAGTTTAGCCAATGTAGCTTCTTCAGAGTAGGTATAAACAAGAAAAAAAAACACATGTTTGTATTGTAATCAAATAACCTTTACATTAGATTTAAGGTTGAAGAGGGGTAGTCCACTGAACTACTGATCTGTAAGTTTCGGGTACAGTAACATCCTGTTATTTCAGCTAGGGGACGACCCTAGTGTAGGGAGACGCATATGTAGCCCACCCCACATCTATAAAGTAGGTTCCCAAAAATTGGGTAGATGTTTAAAATGATAAGCGTGATGCTGGATAATCTTGATGGTTGAATAATTGCCTAGAAACAGTGCGGGTCACCAATGTTCACATATTCTGAGATAGATAGTAATGGTAGACATTTTTTTTTTTTTTTTTTAGTTAAGGTACTTAAAATAATAATAAGTATTGAAACTAAACTTTTTTTTTTTTTTTTATAACATCATTTATTGAAATTTACAACTGTATTTTAAAATACAACAAGTAAATGTGTAGATGACAAAAGATAAACAGCGTGATACAGACTTGAGGAAGAACTACCCAATGGCAGCACTCCTGTAACTTTTCTAAACTAGAAGGTCTCGTGGCCATCTTCTTTTCAGACGCCTCGGAGGATTGTCGGGAATGGAAGAGGAAGCAAGGATTGAAACTAGGGGGTTAGAGTGGGAGAAGAGTTTGTTATGGAAGGAGCGATATCTGGTTCGGGCTAGATCAGCAACAAATGGAATATTTAGGTCTTTATGGATGAGCTTATTTGTGACAAAGTAAGGAGCATTGAGGATTTTACGAAGGATTTTGGATTGTAAGGATTGGATCCGGGAAGAATTTGAAGGTTTAGTAGAGCCCCAAAGCTCAACTCCGTAAGTCCATATAGGTCTAATGATAGTCATGTAGAGGAGTCTTTTGTAGTTAAGTGGAAGTTTTGAGCGTTTGTCAAGTAAGTGTTGAAGTAATCGAAAGCGACGAGCAGTTTCTTGTCGTTTCAGTCTAGTGTGCGGATTCCATGTTAAACGTTTGTCAAGTAGAAGCCCTAGGTAGCGGATCTGTTCAACTGGAACGAGCGGAATGTTATTAAAGGATACTGTAGGGCAGGATGTCATAGGTTTACGACGGAGGGTAAAGATTATTTGGTGGGATTTTTCTGAATTTATTTTAATTCTCCAGTTCTGACACCATACCTGAAGGTCTCTGATGTGGGATTGTAGGGTTTGAGAGGCAATAGTAGGATCGTTATTGACTGATAACACACAAGTGTCATCAGCATACGTAGAGAGGAAAGTGTTAGGATTGGTTGGGATGTCAGCTGTATAGACTGTGAAGAGAATGGGTCCGAGGATACTGCCTTGTGGGACGCCAGCGGACTGAACAAAAAGGGATGAATAGGAGCACTTGTGATTTATTTGGAAGGATCTGTCAGTGAGATAGGACTGGATGATGAGGAAGTAAGTTGGAGGAAGGAATTTTCGGAGTTTGTAAAGCAGTCCTGGGTGCCAGACTCGGTCAAAGGCCTGTTCTACGTCAAGAAAGGCTCCAGTGCAGTACAATCCGCGCTCCAAAGCGGAGGAGACCACATCCACCACACGATGACATTGCTGGATAGTGGAGTGGGATGTTCGAAAGCCAAACTGATGATCGGGGATAATATTATTGGAATCAAGGATGGGATAGATACGTTTTAGGAGGAGTTTTTCAAGGATTTTTCCCATGATGCATAAAAGAGAGATGGGGCGGTAAGAGGACGGATATTCTGGTGGCTTTTTGGGTTTATGTATCATTTTTACAGTGGATAATTTCCAGGAGTCAGGAAAATATGTTGTACGGAGTACAGCATTATAAATGTAGGTAAGGAATAGGATGGCTTTGCGTGAAAGGAGTTTTAAAATTTGGGATGTGATTAGATCGGGCCCTGGAGCTTTGCGGGAAGGCAGACTATGAATAATACTGAAAATTTCAGAAGGATGGAAAGCTTTAGGTGGAAGAGACATTTGGAGAGGAATAGTTAGTTCTGCTTCAATACATTCAAGGTGATCGGGATTAAGGATATCCGGGTGTGGAATAAAAGTTTTATGAAGGTGCTGACCAAAAAGCTGGGCTTTTTCCTCGTCTGATCTTGTCCAGCTTTGGGATTCGGTAAGGAGTGGATGATTGAAGTCTTTAAATTTGAGTAGCTTCTTAGTGGTAGTCCATAATGTTTTGTCAGTAGT
This sequence comes from Piezodorus guildinii, assembly GCA_023052935.1. NCBI lineage: Eukaryota > Metazoa > Arthropoda > Insecta > Hemiptera > Pentatomidae > Piezodorus > Piezodorus guildinii. Next base: position 75,907,185 of record CM041296.1, read on the forward strand.
GTTGAGATTTTCGGTAAAATTGAGTAAATTTTGTATTTTGAATTTTTTTATTTCTGATTTTAGTTTGTTAGTCAGTTTAGTATAATAAGTTTTATCGGATGGGTATCTAGTCTTATGCCACTTCACTCTTGCTCTACGTTTTTCCCTTAATAGCATGCAAAGGTGAGGTGGCAAGTTAGTCTGTTTTGTATTGATTGTAGTTCTGTTTGATGTATTATCTTTTAAACTGGTCTGTATTGATGTTGTAAGTGTTTCTACTGAAACTAAACTAAATTTAAAACTGCATCAAGATGCATAAATAAACCTCTATCTTCCTCAGCTATTAGGATATATAGCTATAAATATATTTGCAGTGTGATACATCAAAATACGGATTTGAAGTTCCAAAAATCGGTATTGATTTTTTTTTGCGTAATCAAATATTTAAATACTTATTTTAATTTTAACTAATTTTTCATTGAGATGTTGTTTCCAGTTTTTAGTTCTACTACTCATTTATTGAATTTATGATCTTCATATCTTGAAACAGAATTGGATTCATACCTCTAAGATGTGATATAAGAAACGGAAAAAAAAGTGAGGTAGCACAGATCGACAGACTTCCATTCCATTGTTCCTAGAAGAAAGAGCGTTACGAAACCTAATTCTTTCTAGTTGTCAGATATTGTTTCGGATATCTTATTGATTTTACGTTTGAACTCTTTTACTACAGTTAGATTTTTTTTTCTCCCCTCAGTGGTTTTAGTGACTGAATTATTACTGAGAATTATTTAGTGGTATTTAATGCATTTACTTGAATATTCAAAGCTTTGCTAGTAGCATATTATGTGTGAATAAATTATCGCTTTTAGGACTGATTAAGGTGTAATAAATAAAATGTGTGTGGTGTGTAAATTAAAAGATTGGGGATTTACGCAATTTAATCGTCTTAAGTTAAATCCCTAAACGTTTTTCCTATTAATTAGCTAAGTCAAAATTTTGACCCTTTACGTTATGATTATGATAAATATACAGCTTATGACTATAAAAAAATACACAGATTTGAAACTATGATTTTTATCTTCCTCTTAGAACAACGATTTAATTTTAAGCTAACAATATACCATGGTACCATTGGCAGATTTTTTAATTAATAAATATTTTAGTTATTGTCAAGCCATAAAATTAATTTTAAAAAAACTTATCAAATTTAAGTGGTTTTTATACTGGCTTTTCAAGTACACCACTTCAACATAAACGTAGAAGGTTTATCGACCTGTCCATAAACGTTTTACTTTAATGTTGAAGTGGTTTAGTTGAAAAACCAGTATATAAACCACTTAAATTTGATAAGTTTCTTAAAAATTTATTTGATTGCAGTACTTAATACAGGGTGGCTGGCAACAGGGTAAACCGGGAAAGTCAGGGATTTTAAAAACATATGAAAAAGTCATAGGAAATTTGTGCTTTGGTCTGGGAAAATGGTCCCCAGATAGCGTCGTTACTTCTTCACTCAGAAAAAAGCTCTAATATGCCTACTTGTTGATTCAATTATTTAAGAAAAGCTCTTAAAGTTTATATAGATATATTTATTGTAAATAATTTTTAAATAAATTTTTAGTCAGTTTTGTAAATATTGATTATTACTATTAGCAGTATCCAAGTTCATCATAATTCATTGGTAAGTCAACATAAACAACTACAATTTCAGCTGGTTTTGGGTAGATATTGTTGAATGTTATCGTAAAGTAATTAGTCATTAAATATATTTTTAATCTGGTATACCATATTAATTATAAATATTCTTTGTTTTGTCGATTTTCACCTAGATTTGGCCAGGTAAAAGACTTCTTACTATAAGTAAAAGTCAGAGAATCTCTTTGACCTGATTTGTCAGATACCCTGTTGACAATAACTAAAATATTTAATAATAAAATCTACCATTGGTTCAATGGATTTTACACTTTTTGCCTGATTAGATATGCTATAATTTCATCTGTCATGTTTTATCCTTATTTAACTGGCTGATGCAGCTTAAATGTCTAATTTTCAAAATATATTCCATTTAAAGTAGGTTTAATTAAAAAAAAAAAAAGGGAGCCTGTGGCTGAGTGGCTAGCGCGCTAGTCTCTCATGCTAAAGATTGTGAGTTCAAATCCCAGTCCCGGCAGAGCTTTTATAATGATGAAATTAAATGGGGATTTACTCAGAGCCTCTCCCCAGGGTATGTGAGACCCGTCAGCCAACTGGTGGCCACTCACAAAATTAGGCGTAGGAAGTGATTACCCTACACTACAAAATATATCGAGAAACGTGAGTGTAATCTTCCAGGAGATTACACCGCGAGGCCCAGGGCCTATACGGCCTGTTGCTGTCACTGGAAGAAGAATTAAAAAAAAAAATCATTCACTTTATATTGTTGGTAGTAGTATTAATTAAATGTGTAAATGTGAATAAATGAAAATTATTTAAAAACAAAAAAAGAAATATTTGTCCATGTATTTATTAAATTTTTATTTTTTTACGGATATAAGAATAGTGGTATAGATGCATATAGTATACAGTTAAAAAGCTAAGTATTTTAGTAAAAATGTTATCTGAGTGATAAACATCTCTTAACATTTTTATATAATAATTACTATGGTTATAAAATTCAATATAAAGTAAATTATAATTTTAATGAACAACCTAAGCATATAAAAGACTATAAAATGAGAGTTTCTCCTACATAATGATTTTATCGTAATGATTGATTTCTAACTATACTAAAGTATTCCTCCTCGGTTGGTGAGATTTTATTTGCTTGGATACTATTGGTAAAGTACCTTTCTTTATTAAAAGTTTCTGTCTATACTTTGTAAAAACAAAATTACCGTAATTGGCGAGTGAGCGTATTTTACTTGTTGACTTTCTTCAAGTTATTGAAAGTTTAAAATTGCAATTTCCAACTCTTTTATTACTAGAGTTGTGGGTAAGTCGGAGGAAGGATTCTTTAGTTTCAGCACGTAGCAGCAATTGTGCCGGCTCCATAATGAACTAGAGGAAATCGGCTTAAGGTTTTAAGGCCTTAGGGTGGAAACTTTGTGTTTTTTTCCCAGTTATTTATTCTTTTAAGGAGTTTCATTAAATTAAAATTAAGCTTAACAATGTCTTCCTGTTATTATCTAAGTTAAGGGAGTATGTGGAGCGTTTAGAATTCGTCAATTTAATTTCCTATATAGGTAAGATCAATCTTAAAACAAACTTTTGTAATAGCGAACAGAATTTTTCAACTCAAGAACTACCTGAGCCTCAGTCACTAAGTTTATGTCTCTTATGCGTATTTATATTGATGTGCTTTCTGTATTACTTTAATAATTTTTCACTTAGTCCCTTCTGAGATATTTCCATCTCAAAAATTGATTTTTTTTATTTTTGAAAATTTATATTTAAAAAATACTATGGTCTCAGTATCGAAATTTTTACAGAATTAGAATTATGACTAAGCTATGAAACTGAAAATAATCAAAGGCTTTAATAAGCCCTAACTCCTTAAATGTGTAGTTTTTGAATTAATTTTCGAGAAAAAAAAATTAACAGCTTCCTTCACCATTTAGGTAATGTTTTGTGTGGACGTAAGTTGTAACGCACATTTTCTTGATAGTTTTTTTTTTTATTTGAAATCCACGAAATCGCCAGACTCAGAGAGATTTTCCCTACACATATTTTTAGCCGCGAATCTGATTTAGATTTACTATATACTAAACTTTTTAGAAAGAAAAATATTTTACCCATGGTTCTATATTCAGGATCGGATGGAGTACAATTGTTTAAAAATTTCATTGAAATAAAAAATGTTGTGCGTCAAAATTAATAAAAATTAGACGATTTAGAATAGATAGATCAGTAAGTGAAAAAAAAAGGTAATTAATTACCTCTTGAGAAAAAAAAAAATTATAAATTACGTTAAGGTTATTGTAGTTGCAAAGTACTTTAATTTATTAGAAGAACTTGGGCCGAAATATCCCGCATTAGCTATCATATATTTTTAAAAATATTAATGACTTTTATTACTTCATTTTACTTTCGAAACATTTAATTTTATAGAAATTGTAGTTTCTTTTCTTTTTTAATTTTTCTAGAAGTTTTTTTAATATTAACACTTAAATGAGCACACCTTAACTTCCTTTTGTTAATTATTTATTTTATTATATAACCATTCACATAACCTATCAACGTTTCGGGGTTGTTTCCCCATTCTCAAGACTTATTTTTTTATAAACAATTTCTCATATATAATTAATTACTTCACTCATTATCTTACTGCTATTCGTCTACATGGGTGTTCATTGGCTTACTGTGAAATTTTAGTGTGATTCTTATGTTAGGAAGGAATGTTGTCGACAGAATGTTAGAATGCTATTTTAGAACATTTAGTCTCCCGTGACATCTGGTTATTTTGCCTGAAACGGACAGTCTACCTCAAATAACAGAAGTCATTAACGTGCCTTTTGTATATTTCTGATTGTTTCCTCTAATTCTAGTCTCAGATTATTCCATTCAAATCCTGTAATTTATCACGCATTCTGTTTAATACAAATGATACTATGTTTTTCCTAGTTAATTTATCTTGGGCAGTTATGACAAAAACAAAATTATAAAAACATTTAACGCTTCTTATATTCTTTTACTACTGTTATTTATATTCTTTTACTACTGTTTTTTCAGAGTCTAGCCCAAAGTAAAATTTTATATTTTTTAAATTTAAAAACGATATTGTAACATTCATTTTTAACCACCGTTTTATTATAACGCAGAAAAAAAAAAAATCTGTCCCTCTTAAATTCTTAAAAGGTCTTAGGTTCAGTACTTATTGAGATTCGTTCTTTTTCTCGGCATGGTTCATGCTCAGCCTCCAGGTCCCCTCTTTACAATATTTGGGCTTCCACTTTATAGTGTCGAGGCCGGGTGTGCCTGAGATGTACTTCATAGCAGAAATAACAGGATAAATATTTCTGCCGCAGCTGCTGGGGTTCGAACCCCAGTATTATTAATTATTCATTAATTTGAAAATATATAATTTTCAAGTATGCCTAATTCGATATTGATCTTAAGGTGTCAAATTTAGTCACAATTTTTCGAAGAATGAGATATTGCCTATGTATGCCAAATTTGTTTAAGAACATAAAACAGTTGGTGCACATTGAGAAATCCAGTACATCTTTTCCTTTAATATTTAAATTTAAAAATGAAAATTATTTTAGTTTATATTTATTAATGCTGTGGAATGTGGGTGTCTTTCAAAATACTGTAAATATTATATGAAAATACATTTAATAGCAGGAAGTATTCTTCCCGGCGCTCAAGGATACAATGCCGCATAACACAATGGTTACAGTATTATAAGTGTGCTCTGGACACGTTATCTCAGCATTATTTTATTTAAACATTTAAAAATTACTGTAAATTATTACAAAATGGTTTATTACATACACATAGTTATATATTAAATATATCTGGCATGTCCATTAATTCTTACTTTCTTGCCTTGGAGGAAGGAAGTCATATATGTAAAATTCTTTTCTTTCATCGTCTTCATACATGAATGAATTGTATGTATGATTAAATCGTATTGACTGATTTTAATGACGTTTTTTCGAGGATCATTCTAAAATAACTTGTAAATGGTGCCAATCATGAGACAAAAAATTATATATATATATATATATGAAATACCGTGGGCCGATCCATTTTTTTTTATTTCTATTTATTTATTTACTAAAATTTCGAGTTTCAGGGACATAAAAATTAAATAACTTTATTTTTTCGTTAATTTTCACATTTATTATTAAAAATTAATACACTAAAAATAGATTATTTTTATTATATCTTTTAAAGAATACTATCTAAGCTATTACAACAGATTCTGTCTCTGAAAACACTTCTCTTCCAGACCTTTACTTACGATTGATATCGTTAAGTATACCTGATTGTAATTTTAAAGCCTATAATGATTTGTTAATAAAATATATCTTAATTAATTTTTTCATAGTAAATTTTTTTTTTAAATATCTTAATTATTAAGTATTTATTGGGTTGTTTCACATGATATGTCCGTTTTTATAGTTTCTGAAATACATAAAGGATTTCGCAGGTCTCTTTTGTTTTCTCCCGAATGTTTACATATTTAAAGTAAACAGTTACTAATCCTCTATCTTTGTATTATAAACATTAGCTTTCCAATCAATTACCCACTTTTTAGTATACCTCCAAAAATGAACATGGAAACACGCGATTTTCGAGTAATATTTTTGTACGAGTTCAAAATCGGCCATTCAGCAGCTGAGGCCGCTAGAAATATTTGCAAGGCGTCTGGGGAAGGGAGTGTTAATGAACGGCATATTCGCCGTTGGTTTGCTAAGTTTTCAGCTGGGGATACCGACTTGGAAAACTTGCCACGAGGAAGACCTCCTTCCGTAATAGACAACGATGCCCTCAAACAAACAGTAGAAGGAAACCCCCACCAAACAGTTAAAGGACTCTCAGCACAACTAAATGCTAAAGTGCATCTAACGTTTCCAGACATTTAAAGTGTATTGGGTACCTCATGATCTCTCTGAGCGGCAGCAAAACCTTGTTTCAAAACATACCGTGCAAAACTTGAAAGAACTGGGCTACGAAGTTCTTTCGCACCCACCATATTCTCCCGACTTGTCTCCAACAGATTGCTACCTGTTCAGGAATTTAGACAACTTCCTCAAAGGAAAACTTTTTGAAAATGATGATCAAGTGAAAAGTGCGTTTTCAGATTTTGTTTCACTTCAAAGCTCAGAGTTTTTCAGTGCGGGGATAAAAAAGTTGGTGTCACGTTGGAAAAAATGTGTAGAAAAAGAAGGTAAATACTTCGAATAAAATTATCTTGTTTTCATATCGTATTTTTAATAAAAATCCTTTACCTTGAAAACGGACATTTCATGTGACACAACCCAATAAGTAAACATCTAGGCTATATTTCTGGTACTATGTTAACCACACTTTTTTGTGCTGTTTTTTTTTTTTAGTTTATTTTTACTGTTATATTCATACTTATTTTTATTTGTCTCCTGTCAATTTAGGAATTTTAATATTTGTGAAAATATGTTTTATTGATGTTAATAATTATTTCACATAGGCTATGATGGTCACTGCAAGATAGGTACTGAGTTTGCTTTGAAACAGGAAAGCTTACACATCGCCTGAAGCTGTACTTGACCTTAATGCTGTGATGTTCATCCCAGGAAGTGACTCCTAAGCACTGCTTCCTACCGGGTTTATGTTTAAATATATAGACTGCAGAAAATATTAGGATAATCAATGATTAATAAAATAAACAATATAAGAAATATTCCTACGTTTACATTTTTACTTTTCCTTACCTATATATGAAATATATAGTAAGAGAAAGTATTGCGGTCGTGAAAATTTTCGAATTTCAGTTTACAATAGAAATACACGTTTTAGATTCCCCTGAGTCAATAACCAAGTCGATAAAGTTTTTTTTTCTTAAACGACTCTAATGATTTTGATTAAATTCGTCGTATTGATGTAATATTTGATGGGCTTTGATATCATGAAGGTTTCATTCTGATTACAATAGTCCAAGGGGGCTTAAAATCCGAAATTTTAAATTTTCTTCGTTTTAAATACCTTTAAGTTTGTATATTTTATAAAATTAACCATATCATCTGATTAGCATTGATTAAGAAAAAAAAACTAAATATAGAAGTTGAATGAAATTGATAAATGACTAAAGGAGAAAAGAGCAAAAATATTTGTGTACGCAAACAATGGGTTTTAGAGCATGAAACAAGTGATATAGATGTTTAATATGTCGTTGGAAAGCTAATGATTTTATAAAAAATATTATCGTATACAGAAAGTTGTAAAAGTTAACAGAAAGTAATTAAAAGCCGAAAAACAAACCGATTGTTGTAGATAATAATAATAGACTATTCCGCAAAACGGATGTTTCTATTGTAACTCGATTTAATTAATGCTTTAACGATTTATTTTCATCACTTAAAGTATTTAAAATTCTTAAATTGATTTTAACAACGGGGGTAAGTGAAAGTCGTGTGTTGCGCGCACCAGATTTTTTCCCCTTCAATTTACTGATCATAAAACAAAAAAATTATAATCTTTGATTGTGCAACAGCATATGGACATCTCTTTCATTTTATATCGGAATAGGGAGTTCTTAGAATAATATATTTTAATTTTTTTATTTCAAAAATGTATATATATATATATATATATATATATTTTTTTTTTTTTTTTTTTTAAATAAAAAAATTAAAATATATTATTCTAAGAACTCCCTATTCCGATATAAAATGAAAGAGATGTCCATATGCTGTTGCACAATCAAAGATTATAATTTTTTATATATATATATATATATATATATATATATATATATATATATATATACACACACACATATGCATATATATAAATAAATATAAAAACTGTACCTGTACAACCTATGAAGGGTCTTTGAATTCAGTACTTCTGCACATTATTGTTATTTTTTTTCAATTGCTTTATTTAGAAATGATAAAAAAAAAAAAAATATAAAATAATCTTTCACTATCCTGCTCAATGAGTATTAGAGCTATAAGAAATGGCCAAATACATGCCATACGTACGCAGTAATCAAAAATAGAATAAAAAATTACACAGAAGAATAAACAAACATAATTAATGAAATCTGGAGATTAGTATTGTTTCATAGTCTACCGCAGTGCGATGTGGCGATTAGGCCCAGATCACGCTTCTTCTCAATTTTTTGATGCTTACTTTTTAGAGACCGGATAATAAGTGATACAGTCTCAGCCGGAGTTTGAACCTGGGACCCGAAGAACAGTAGACTAGAGCTCTATCAGTACGCCAGTCAGTAAATATACGTTAAATCATTAATAATAAGCTTGTAATTTTTAATTATTTTGTCGTTTATATTAAGTTTCCAACTGAATGATTTACTTAAAGACCATTCTATAGCCTGGTTATTTCAGAAATTGACTTTATCTATTATCGCTCCAACTTTTTCGTACGACTAAGGCCGAGTTGCTTTTAATATCTAATAAATGTAACAAACTTTTATATTAATATGTTATTAAATTTTTCCGACTTAAACTTTGACATTCCTCTTTGATGTTTCGGTGTCTCTTGTGCTTTAATATTAAACTTGTAATATAGGCATTCCAGGATTCAGGAAGTTATATGTTTACGAAGTAATGGTTTTCGCTTTCAGCTTCTGGGACCGGAGTAAGCGTTTTGAGATGTATTTTTGATTTTAGGATAATTTAAAAAAAATTAGGAATTTATGTTATTGATTTGGAAAATTTAATGTTAAAAATACGTCTAAAAGAAACATATTTAGTTTCATTTTAAGCTAGTACTGACTAAATTTTTAATTGGTCCAAAACAACGATTTTATTTAGTGACTTTTATATTTCCGTTCTAGGTTAAAGCTATATTTTATTTCTCTCTTGGTCTCTCCCTGCGAAAATATGAATATATACATTGCATATAAAATAACATAAATACATGATAGTTTTCTACATGCCCTCGGGTAAAAGAAGGAAATATTTATCAATGTTATATACATGAAATATATTATTTATTATTTTGTATGTTTTTGTTTGAAAAATAAATGAAGGAAGAAAAAAAAAATAAGATAACACATTTCAGTACACATGATTTCTTTTAATATAGTTTTTCATGATATGTCAATATTAAAAATGAATAAAGAATTCAGACCAATTCTAAATTTAATAGCTATTATTTTGTGTCATGGAAACCGTGGATCATATTTAATTGTTCAATGAATGAATTATTTCTTCAGCGAATGGATGGCGAAATTGAATATTGTATTTTTTATAATAATTAATTAACCTATGATGTAAACTATTAGAAGTGCGGTTTCGATTCGAAAACAATAAATGCGATGTACGAGCCTTAATATTATCGATTATTTTAATTAAATCTTTTCTATCCTGCATATAAATTATTTTACGATTGCTTTATGATAATTTGTATGCAAATGATGTTTTTCCTCATTTACTCGAACCATAGATAAGAGCTAAGATTAACAATCTTGAAATTAAAAATAAACAGGGATCTATCTATGCTGAGTTATATCCTCAAAATAAAAAAAAAAAAAAAACCTGAGATACCACTAGGTCCTCAGGACTTGGCAGGGAACTAAGAAAACCACTTGTGAAGGCAACAATAGATGTCAGCTACGGCACAGGGTGCAACTGGCAACTAGATAATGAAATTGCTTCTACATCCACGCCACAGTTCACCGAGATATACTTCTCTAAAACCTAACATTAAATTGTGCACACGTCAGAGGATCTAGGTTTTTATTTCTGAAATTGGTAATAATAATATCATGCTAAAATCTTATATCATCCTTAGTATAGGAATGGGTCAAAGATTTTTTCCTGTGGCTATTAGAATTTAGGCTAGAAATTATAAGTAATTCATGTACTCTCTATTATTTTTCAATATAAGTTTTACTTTCACTTACCTGTATATGAAATACATAGTAAGCTTAATTAAGTATTGCTATCGTGAAAATTTCAAGTTTTCAACGGAAATATGCGTTTAAGGCTCTCTTGAGTTCAAATAACCAAAGCCCGAAAAAAGGGTGTGTGTGTCCGTGTGTGGTAAGTCTTGCGTGAAAACGTACGAATCTGAAATTTGATATTCAAAATAACTAAACGCCAGAGATGTTACAGCAACTTTTTCGCTAAAATCGGCTTACCAAAAGTGCTACTTTATCCCATTCATTTTGCACCTTTTTACGATTTTCTCAAAATCGGCTCTATCGATTTTGACTTAACTTGCTATATCGATGTAAAATCTAATGGGCTTTAATATCATGTAGATTTCATTCTGATTCATTTTAAATTTTCTTCCTCTAAAGTTCCTTTAATTTTATAAAACCAGAAGAATTACCCATATCATCTTATTAGTACTTATAAAAAGCGGCTAAATTTTTAAGTTAGAAATTTTTTTTTTTTTTTTACATTAGGACAGATGTATAATCATATCGTTGGAAAGCTAAAGATTTTAGAAAAAAATATTATTAATTACTATAATTGAAACTTGTTTGAGTGAATAAATGTATTTCTAGGTTCTTTTTTAAATAAATTGATCCATTTTCACTCAACACTTCTTTATTTTTTTTCTCCCTACGTTTCGGCCTTTGTCGTTTTCAAGGGTTCTTTAATCTTTCTTTTATATTGCACTTATATAAAATGCATTTTGTCAGATTAAAAAAAAAAAAATCTATTACAGGCTGAACTAGCCTTGTCAGCTTGTTATATAACAAATATGACAAATAGGGCATACAATTATTACTGATAATTATGCTTAACAATTTCATGTTACTGTATTATTTAATTTAAATGATATGTCTCCTACGTAACTAAATTAGAAGAAGAAGAAATTCCAATTTGGATCTGCTGCTCAACTTCGCTGAGTTTCTATGATACCGGATCATTCTTGAAGACAATTTCAAAGAAAATTTATTTAAATAAACTTCGAAATTTTTAAATTTAGATTTATTTAATAGTTCTTAAATTGATTTTAATAGTCGAAGTAAGTTAAAGTCGTTACCATATGTTACCACCCGCACCATTTTTTTTTTCTTTTTTTCAATTTAGTATTTAGTTTTTTGATTGATAATCTTCTATTTAATTTTTAATTGTATTTTACTGCATTTGTGTGTATTTAATTAATTAATTTGTTGATTGAGACGTCTGTGCCATTCTCTTATAGACATAGATAAAGAGAGTATACTAGTATGTTTATCAAGGTCGAGTATCCTGGAGGTAATTATGTTTGAATTGTTAATTAGTTTTAAATGGCTCTCTTGGTAATAAAACATTTATTCCCTCTCAGTTATAAAAGTATTAATTAATTTACTTTTCATTATCATTATCACCAAGAAGGGATATTATTGTGGGTTTTGTTTCGTTTAGATTATTCCTTCTGCTTCCATCATGAAATATTTAAAAGATCGATGTATGAAAGTATTATCTCATTTTTAGCAATATTTACAATACCGTGAATAGCTGTGCTTAAGCAGGCCGGGTTCGCTCAGCATTGCTTTTGTTATATTTATAATTGACACGCTGATGTACTTAAGGACATTTTTGACCAAGTTGATATTTTGACATCCGATTTCATCTAAAAACATAAAAAAATAGAGACAAGTAGCAGTGTGCTATAAGATGTAGTGAAGGATGAAAAATGTAGCAAGGAATAAGGTAATTAAAGTTAGTTTAAAATAGTTATGACAAATTGCTGAGCTTCATTTTTCAAAGAAAAATATTTAAATAATGTAATTTTATTCAATAATGAGAGTATAAATAAATTGTTTCAGTCTTGAAAATGGGGAAACAACCCCGAAACGTCGACTAGGATGAAAAAAATGTTAAAAGACTTATGAAATAAAGTGATTAGATGATGAATGGAAGGTAGTATGTGCTTTTTTAAATGTTCCAATTAAGAAAACTTCCAAAAAAATTAAAAAAGAAAAGAAACTAAAAAATATTCAAGATCTTAAAAAAATCGTTTGTAAATCAAAGTTCTTTCCAAAGTGTTCTTAATATACATTTTATTCCTAATCATATTAATATATTTCCATAAATTAAAAAAAATAAAACAAAATTATTAACAAATTACATGTGGGAAGAATATGAATTATATTTTTTATTGGCGGCTGATCATTATCTTCGGGAGAGGTATTTTTATCGTTTGATAGTTATTGTTACGAAAGCATTACCTACCCGCTTTTATCTGATTAGTAATTTGTTCTTGAAGTTTGAATTTCACTACCTTTTTGAATTCTTTCCTTCACGAAATTACACATATTTTTGTCAAGGGTTTTTTATTTTCACTTCCAGAAGTATTCGAATGCATCTTCTAGAATTCATTTAGAAATTACTTATTTTCTGCAGGTAAGCAGATTGTTTACATTAAAACTGCCCGGTCACTAACATCTCAGTTAAAAATTTATGTGTTTTTCCATTATGAGTTCGCGCTAAATTAACATTAATATATTTGCTGATTTATAGTAGTTACTTCTCTCTCTCTCCCTCCACGGAAAACTATAGAAAATGGTCATGAAGATCCGTAATATATCGAATATGTTAGTATATTTTTTTTTTAAATCTTGATTTTATCATGTCTATTGTATTTAACCTCTGATTTGTCTACTTTGAAATTAGTTGATATAAACATATTAAATAAAATATTTGGCTACGTTTCGGACCTTGCCAGCCTGCTCATGAACTTTGGAATTGTAATAAACTTATTTTATTTAATTTTTTATGTAATTTAAACTTTTTTTTGTTCCGATATTTTTATTTATTATTTTTGAATTGTGTGTCTTTCTACTATTATAATTTCAACTCTATTCGTACGGCATAATCCCTCAAAAAAAAAAATTAAGATATGAGTAAATTAACTTGTTAGTAAACTTCAAAATAATCTGTTTGGCATAGTATTTCGATTTCTGTTTGTAGTATATTGTTAATTTTCATTGAATTACAGGTCGCAGACATTTTTGTAATTGGAGTGAGAACAATAGGTGTTTTTTAAAGCGATAAAAATATAAAATAAAAATTTATATTCGAGGAATATTTATACTGTTAGTTATCATCGTGTGAATCTTGATTTTGTCATTATTTTTTTGCATTGATGTTTATTTCAATTCATTTTTTTTGTTTTCTTTTTTTTAGTGAATTAATTTTAATACAGGTTGATTAATAATTTTGATCTATATTTTTCTTCACTCAACATTTATTTTTCCTTTTCTTTCCCAACATTTACGTCAAGGCCATTTCATGTATATATTTATACACACACACAAGTATGTAGTAGTTCATCTAAAAACATCTTACGCTGTACAAGCCTTTCAAGTTATATAGTGAAAGCAGAGTACAGTGTAAGGTGTTGTCTTTAAATGAATGATAACAAACATATATACGTGTGTGTATATGTATATATATATATTGTTTGGTTTTCGACTGTTGATAGTTCAGTTTATGAGGTTCAGTCAATAATTAAGCAATTTTGTTTAGGCTTCTTTTCGGGAATTATCAAAATATAATAAACGTTCTATCAAAGTTTGTAGTATCCAAACAGATCTATGTAAGGTATTATTTTGTCTCATATTGTAAGGAATATGAGAACAATAAATTCTTTATTGGTACATTTATGAGTGTAAAAATAAATTTTCTGTCTGTAAGAAAGGGCCACAGGCCCTAAGACAATTAAAATCTAATCTAATCTTTCTCTCTCTCTCTCTCTCTCTCTCTCTCTCTCTCTCTATATATATATATATATATATATATATATATATATATATATATATATATATATTTTTTTTTTTTTTTTTTTTTGTCCTTAGATGGTAATCCTACATAAAGAACGTTTATTATAACACCATGTTCCATACCTTAATGATATACTACATGAATGATAATGTGATTACATATACATATATAATTTATATAATTAATATTAATTATATAAATTAACTAAATATATTAAATATTAATCAAATAAATATATTAATATTAATTAATTATTATTATTAATAATATTAATATACATATATAATTTATATTATATAATTACACACATATATATATATATATATATATATATATATATATATATATATATATATATATATATATATATATATACATATACATATATATACATACAGACACACGCGCGCACACACACACACACACACACACACACACACACACACACACACACACACACACTCACACACACACATATAAATTTAACGAAATTTTTGGATTCCTGGAAAATGGCCTCGACGTTAAAAAATAAATGTTGAGCGAACAAGGATATGGATTGAAATTATTAATAAACCTCTAATTTCAATTAATTTTTTAAGCGATAGCCTTTATTTCGTTAAAATAGTTTTATTTTAGTTTAGAGTTGTGTTCAAATGAATGTAGTGGTGTGTTTGTACTTATGTAGAAGAGTAGATCTAGAGAGACTACGAGGATGTAGAGAAGAAGAAGAAAGAGACATGCGACACTCACAGATAACACTTGATTACCGCATTGTGTTTGTAGAGGGGCGGGGCTGGGGGCGGCGGGAGAGGCTCTGGGGGCGGCGGGGGCCCGATGAGGCCCGACATGAGGAAGCAGCACCCGCAGCACAGCTCTACGGCGGCCCCTCTCAGGCCGCGGTGCAGCACCAGGAACAGCGTCGGGTTCACGAAGGCGTGCACGTAGGCGATGTGCAGCGTGATCTGTGGGCATAGTAGTTGTCTGCAGGCGTATAATCACTTGGCTGTATCTCAAGCGATACTACTATCTATATACATATAACAGCGTATAAAAAACAAACAATTTTAGAGGTAGATACTAGGGCTGATATATTTCTTCCAAACTTTTTTTTTTTCTTCTATCAAATCAACATTTTGGTATCTCACTCCCATCATCAGGACTTTTCAAGTAAAAATAAATAATTCCACATTACATAACAGCCTTTTATGCCAAAGGTCATGTGTTCCAACCCGCAGGTGGTTCTAAGATTGTTTAATGAGAGTAAAAAAATCCTTAGTTATGTCGTCCCCTTATGGTTCCGAGTCTGTGTGATGTCAGTTACTCTTTGAAGATCTCTATCCTTATTAAAGGCAAACTTTATAAATCTCACTGTAGCATCATCCTATTAGCCACAGTAGCATAAAGTGACGTTAAATAAATAAACAAACAAACAAAGCATTAGTTATGTGGCTTTTGTGTAATAGTTTTAACCGAGGTTCCTTATCTTTAAGTGGTATTTTGCTACCTCAAAATTAAAGAAGGAAAAAATCATTTTCGTCATTTAACGATTTTGCGAAAAGGAAAATCCACCGCACAGATGGTTAAAAAAACTTTCAAAATGTGAAGGTTCTATTTCTATTTAAATATTTAACATACCTACCATACCTACCTCTATACGCAAAGCATCTTCCTTAACCTCATTTAAAAACAAATTATTCCATCATCTCCTCAGTAATCAGTCTTCCGAATAATTGTATAAAAAATTAAGAATAATAGTAATATTTCAAGTTAACAAAAACTTCCTTTTCTATGATTACACGATATTAGTGTGAGGTTCAATTATAGTATCTCTGTATGCACATGTTTTCAGTATTATATAGTCATACATGAATGTTCTAATGTCGTTGTATTTAGTACACTATAAATAATACAAGTAGTAGTCATATGTCGTTCAAGCAATAGTATTTACTATTTTTATAAATAATATAAGTGTAACCTTAAGTTTGTTTTTGTAATGTTTTTATTTTTAAGTCCCACAATAAAATTTATTTTTCTTCTTCTTCTTAAAGGAACAGTGAATTAATTTTCATTGACAGAGGACTCTAGAGGTTTTAAATAATTAACTGATACTTTCAATTTCTACTTTATGCTAACCGTGAAGTTTAGGTACAAAGAGGTCCAGTTTAGCCAATGTTAATTACGTTCGTATAACAATGCTTTCTGCGACTACCCCCACAGAGGTGTTGTGTTTGATGTTATTACAATGTTTCATTGTGTCTGCTGAATATGTGTTTGCTTTTTCCCCTTTAATTAATTAATTAATGTACGGAAAAGATATAGTGGCAGCAGAATTTTTCCATCCAAATTCTTGAATAAAGTTAGTGTTTGTTTCAAATTTATGTTTGTATAATACTTTTTTATTCCCCTTATTATTTACGTTTGTGATGTTGACTATGTAGCTATCGTAGTGTATTTGTGTTTATAATTCGCTTCAACCAATCATTCCTCTAATCACAATATTTAAGAATAGTGTACAAGACCGTAATCTGACTAGGTCATTTAAAGTCTTTTAATAATAAAACTTGGATTATATTTTATAGTTGTTGACAACATTTCTTTATTAATGGAAGGAATTAGTCCGGGTGGCGGTCATTAAATGAAACAACTAAATAGTTTCAACTATTTTATTGTTTGCCAACGTTTCGACCCCCTTTGTGGGTCATCATCAGGCCTAAAATGATACAACAGAATATAATTTCAATGGCATTACATACAATATTATATAACCTATTTAGCTAGGGAACGTCGGTATTAAAAAATAACATAAGAACTGTATATGTAAAAAAAACTTAATTAAAATACAATGACCATAGTACAATAATGAAAGTGTTATACAGAAAAAATAAAAATGTTTATATTATTAAATTTTTGTTAATGTTTATTAATTTTAAATTTTATATTTCATATTTCATGTAAATTATTGATACCTGTGTAAAAATTGTGTTTAGTGAACATTTTTATTTTTTCTGTATAACACTTTCATTATTGTACTATGGTCATTGTATTTTAATTAAGTTTTTTTTACATATACAGTTCTTATGTTATTTTTTAATACCGACGTTCCCTAGCTAAATAGGTTATATAATATTGTATGTAATGTCATTGAAATTATATTCTGTTGTATCATTTTAGGCCTGATGATGACCCACAAAGGGGGTCGAAACGTTGGCAAACAATAAAATAGTTGAAACTATTTAGTTGTTTCATTTAATGACCGCCACCCGGACTAATTCCTTCCATTAATAAAGAAATGTTGTCAACAACTATAAAATATAATCCAAGTTTTATTATTAAAAGACTTTAAATGACCTAGTCAGATTACGGTCTTGTACACTATTCTTAAATATTGTGATTAGAGGAATGATTGGTTGAAGCGAATTATAAACACAAATACACTACGATAGCTACATAGTCAACATCACAAACGTAAATAATAAGGGGAATAAAAAAGTATTATACAAACATAAATTTGAAACAAACACTAACTTTATTCAAGAATTTGGATGGAAAAATTCTGCTGCCACTATATCTTTTCCGTACATTAATTAATTAATTAAAGGGGAAAAAGCAAACACATATTCAGCAGACACAATGAAACATTGTAATAACATCAAACACAACACCTCTGTGGGGGTAGTCGCAGAAAGCATTGTTATACGAACGTAATTAACATTGGCTAAACTGGACCTCTTTGTACCTAAACTTCACGGTTAGCATAAAGTAGAAATTGAAAGTATCAGTTAATTATTTAAAACCTCTAGAGTCCTCTGTCAATGAAAATTAATTCACTGTTCCTTTAAGAAGAAGAAGAAAAATAAATTTTATTGTGGGACTTAAAAATAAAAACATTACAAAAACAAACTTAAGGTTACACTTATATTATTTATAAAAATAGTAAATACTATTGCTTGAACGACATATGACTACTACTTGTATTATTTATAGTGTACTAAATACAACGACATTAGAACATTCATGTATGACATATATAATACTGAAAACATGTGCATACAGAGATACTATAATTGAACCTCACACTAATATCGTGTAATCATAGAAAAGGAAGTTTTTGTTAACTTGAAATATTACTATTATTCTTAATTTTTTATACAATTATTCGGAAGACTGATTACTGAGGAGATGATGGAATAATTTGTTTTTAAATGAGGTTAAGGAAGATGCTTTGCGTATAGAGGTAGGTATGGTAGGTATGTTAAATATTTAAATAGAAATAGAACCTTCACATTTTGAAAGTTTTTTTAACCATCTGTGCGGTGGATTTTCCTTTTCGCAAAATCGTTAAATGACGAAAATGATTTTTTCCTTCTTTAATTTTGAGGTAGCAAAATACCACTTAAAGATAAGGAACCTCGGTTAAAACTATTACACAAAAGCCACATAACTAATGCTTTGTTTGTTTGTTTATTTATTTAACGTCACTTTATGCTACTGTGGCTAATAGGATGATGCTACAGTGAGATTTATAAAGTTTGCCTTTAATAAGGATAGAGATCTTCAAAGAGTAACTGACATCACACAGACTCGGAACCATAAGGGGACGACATAACTAAGGATTTTTTTACTCTCATTAATATATATTCTTTTGTATCTTTTTAGCCCTGATGATGACCCACAAAGGGGGTCGAAACGTTGGCAAACAATGAAATAGTTGAAACTATTTAGTTGTTTTATTTAATGACCGCCACCCGGACTAATTCCTTCCAGTAATTCTCAACGGTCAACTAATTACATCCACAATTTCTTTATTAAGTTCTTATCTAAAGTAAAGAAATGAACATGAACGCCATCAACTAAAATTAACCACGATTATTCTAATTTATTTAATCCAGTAGATTATACTAATATTTTATCTTTTCCATATTTGCTAATTAAGTAGATTAATTCTGTCATTAATTAACATTTTAATTGACAAAATTAAAATTAAACTCAATTTATATCCTATTCCTCTCAAAAGTTTTAAAGGATTCATTAGTGACTCATTTAGCTTAAATTGATATTTACTACTTAAAGTATGATAATGGAATTTGGTTCAAAGATGGAATGATAGGAAATCAATATTAAGGAATTGCTCTATTTCCATCATTTATTCTCATTTCATTTTCGTTCTCAAAGTTTTTCTGCTCTAATTTTGTCATCTATTTTGTAATCTCTTAAAAGTGGATTTAGAGATTAAACTTGAATGTTAATGTATTATTTCATTTGAAACATGTAATTTGCGTATTAATTAAATTATGAATTATTTCTGTTAATATATATATTTTTTTTTTACGATTTTATTATTTTACGTTTCCTGTACTTATTTTTCTTGTACTTGGATTAATTTTTTTTTTTTTTTTATCTTTTCAGGTAAGGCACTATCTTAAATGTTGAATTATTAAAATGCTCTTTCATGTAAGTAAAGTAACACATTATGGCCTTTATTTAAAATTATATCTATTAATCTTAGTTATTTTTATATATAAATATTTTTTTATACTAATTTATTTTCTATATTTTTAAGTCATGTTAGTCAATAACACATTTTATTTTTATTTCATATGAATTTGGGAAGCTTTTTTTGTTTTTCATTAATAAGTTTTTGCATTTTTTGTGAAGTACTATTATACTACTCAACAACTTTCAGGATTTAGAAAAAATTAGTAAATAAAGAACTGAACAATTTATTTTAAAGGATATGCTCATAATTTGTTTATCCGTGGTCAGGTAATAGTGTTTCCCAGAAAAGGCCTACCATGAAAAACTTCTAAATCAGATTCAAATAAACGGTGTACCATATTTAAAATAGTATAGGTCGCCATAATAAACTCATTATACCATAATAATAATTCAGCATAAAAAAAAAAAAAATAATAAAATAAAGAAACAACCGTACCTCTCAACCCATAAAGGGTCTTGGACTAAGTAGATATAGAGATCATACTGTTGATCGTAATGAGGTGATTAGGCCTTAATCGCGCTCAGCTGCCAGGTTTGTTCCCCAATTTGGGTTTATTTAGACTTAAAAGAGGCTGGGTCTGCCCCATGAGAGTCTCCATGCCCTAGAATCGCCCCCCCTCCCTCCCTCTGATGAATTAACAGAATACATAATATTCAGATCACCATTTTACCAAATAATAAACTCATTTTTTGATTATTTGACTCTTTTTTTCGAAGCATACGAGTATCTTAGTCATAGAAATAACGCGACGCTTTTTCTCATCACTGAATGGAATTTATTTGTAGGATTTCCTTTACCTTATGTGTTCATTTATGGTAATGAACTTGAATAAGCCCCGGTACCTTTTAGACATTTTTGGCTGGTTTATTATTTATCCATTTCACTTTTTGCTACTGTGGCTAATTGGACGATGTGGGAGTCCTAAATGTTGTCTATTCCGGTTTCATTAGGGATCTTTAACGAGTAACTGACATCGCACAGGCTTGGGACCACCTTTTTATATCCTTTCCGAAGGACAGCAGAACTAAGGATTTTTTACTCCCAGAGAGAAATTCTATTTGTCATTAACAGCACAACAAAACAAAACATTGCTGCCTAACTGTATTGGGTTGATACCACGCACTGCGTACTCATCAATCATATGACACATTGCTATATTAGTAGTCATTTTATGAATTTACCTTACAACATTTTCCTCAAACACCCTACGGTCACCTGCAGGTTTGAACCCGCGACCATGCTCATAGAAGACGGTTATACTAGCCCCTACACCAGAGATGACCCCGATTTTTTTTTGTTTATCATGTTTTTTACACACAATTTTGGGAATATCATTGATTGATTTACAAACTTGTTTTTTTTAATATAATGTTAATGAAACACTGTACAAACTCACTCATGAGGTATATTAGCTATGAAGCCGTGGTCCTCGACATTACCTGTTGATGGTATTACCTCGTATCCGAGGGGGTTGCCGATGAGGGGGTGGTGGACGAGGGTGACGAAGAAGAGAGGCCCCCAGAAGATGACATAGGCCGCCGTGATGACTAGGAACATCTTCACCCTTTGGACGCCCTCCCTCTCCACTCGTTCCAGGTAGTTCCGCATCCTCCTGTGTTCCTCCACTGCACCCAGGCCTGTCTGAGGGGAAACAGTTGATAGTAGTCATTGAATAATTTTCACTATAGAATTATCTTATTTATGCATTAAATAATTGAATTTCCTTCAATGATTTATTTATTTTGACAATATCCCACCTTCACGCGAAATACTCAATTGCAGCTAGTTAGTTAACAATAGAACAGAACACTATTACAATTACCTTAAAACTAGGATAATAAAACCAAAAATAATGATAAAGAATAAAATAACTATACGCAAAATAAATAATAATCTTAATAAAAAATCTGGCAATAATAAAAAAGAAATGGGGTAGTTTTTTATTCCCTCCTAAACATTTTATTAAAACTAAATGATATATGAACGTTTTGAGGTATTTCACTCATCTTCATACAATTATACCAATAAGGGATATTTCGAAGAGCGCGCGACTCTATATTATATATATTCACCTTCACAAATACTCATTTATATTAGTGATAACTCTTGTTTTCATCGTTTTATATTTATTTGGATTCCACTTTTATAAATCGTTTTTTTTTTTATGAATATTTGTAAAGCAATCGTTAACTTTTAAGAAGTGTTCACTGAATGGGTTGCTGACATAAATTTGGATGAACAATCCACTACAAGATTGAAATAAATATTAGCTTAGACATATGAATAAACAAAACAAAACCCATAGGACTTATTTGCCAAAGCAATATATTGATTCAGTATTATTGAATTTGTAATGAGAACTTTTTAAGTTTAAAAAACATTAAATTGGTTGATAAATGAAAAATTTAAAATTTATGTAATAGAAATTATATTGATTATTATTAAACTTATATATGGTAAAATATCTATTTAAAAAATTTATTTTTGATAAATAATATTGGGTTGATGCAAAATTAATGCAGGTTTTTAGTAGGTATTGTAAATACGCCATATCTTTACTTTAACCATATATATTTAATCAAAATAATTTCCATCTGAATCAATGCACTTTTGCCAACGTTCAACAAGCTTTCTTATTCCACCAGAAAAAAAATCCGAATCCCTGGACTCAATGAAATCACGAAAAGAATTTTCAATGTCGACCTGGTTTTGAAAATTTTTCTCCCTCAAAAAGTTGTCCAGATACCTGAAAAAGTGGAAGTCTGTAGGAGAGAGGTCAGGTGAATAAGGCGGATGTTGGAGAACTTCGTAGCCCAACTCGTGCAGTCGTCGAAGCGTTGGTTGTGCAACGTGTGGTCTGGCGTTATCGTGGAGCAGGATCGGCCCCTTCCGATTCATCAATGCTGGGCAAAGACGTTGCAATTTTTGAGTTCCGAGTTCCGCCGCCATTTCTCGTGTGGTTTTGGTTGGGTCTTCTTCCACTTTTGACCTGAGCTGGTCGTTGTCCAGAGCAAGATGACGGCCCCGACCTTCCTTGTCTTCGAGGTCGAAATCTCCTCTGCGAAACTTCTGGAACCAACGCTGCACCGTGCACTCATTAATAGCCCCTGACCCCACACCGCATTAATATTTGCGCAGCGCTGCGCCCTAATTTAAATTCGTAAAAATAAATTTGACGAAAATCGCACTTTGACATTTTCGATTCAAGACCTTTGAACACACTGAACAAAACGATTTTACTAAACAAATTCATGGTGAAAGAGAGGGTATTAGATAAGGTTTGTTTTGGTATAATAATGATCAATGTTAGGATTAGCTTTGTTTACACAATTGGAATTAAGATATTGCAATAGAGGAAACCGGCATTAATTTTGCATCAACCCAATAGTTTAATTGAATCTTTATATCACTTTGGTCTTGTCGATATTTTCAATATAAGGTAACTGATAAAGTCAGATCGTTTAATGCTGTATTAATTTTAGCAATATTGGACAAATTATCATGTTTAGCAGCTAATTATATTTCTGTCTATCATTGTACAGGTGCCCGATTTGGCTGGCTTTTATAAATATTTAATGATATGTACACGGAAGGCGTCCCTTGTATTGTCAAAGCAACATTAATAATTGGTTTTAAAGCTCCTAAATTAATAGTGTTCCACGTCAGTCAGCCCGATAAATCTGGCCCTTTCTGTATTATTAGGCTTTTTTTTATGTAATTAAAAAAATAAATAATTTTAAGCGTTTTGGGTGTTTATGACATTTATTACATACTTGAGAGAAAGTTGTAAGATCGGAACCGAGAAAAAAGAAGGTGCTGTCAACGCTTGACAGACAGCTGCTGGAGGCATTTTGTGGTTTAACGGGAAGGGGATTTCTTGTCTGTTATGTTTTCTTTTAAAAGTCTTTGCCCAGAAATATATCTGAATCTTATAGCATATTATCATTGGAATCCAATTTTGTTTTTTAAAAACACATCGTTAAGAACAATATATGTAATTTTCATATGATTTTAGTTTCCTATTTAATTATACTCTGAAACCTGTTATCTTAATAAATATATGGTGAGGAAAACGTTCTGCATTTTATACGATTTTCGTTGACAAAACTTTAATGACGCCCAACAAAAAGATGTAATATGATCGAAGATTTGAAGAAATCTATGCGTGGGTCATTTCATTTGATACTAGCTAAAAAAAAAAAAAAAAATGCACACACACACGTAATAGAGTGTATTGAAAGTATCACTGTTCTGACTTTGGTTTATTATTTTCAATAATAAACCTTTCTAATCTATAAAAAAATCAGCCCCCTCAAAATCTAAAGGCTTACGTTTCAAGATACGCGGAATCCGAATATTGAATATAAAAAATCCGTTTGTCCGCCGGCCGAGGTTTTTCTCCTCGACCGATTTTTTTGAAACTTTGCACAAAAATACTAGCGCATCCAAAGATGATTCTAATAACTGGACATTGAAGCCTGCCGATTAGTTTTAAATTGGCGGACGGTTAAATATGCTTTAATTTAATAACTCCCATATTGAAAATAGAGAAAACAATTATTAATTTTTTTTAAACATGAAACCGCGAATCATTATAAAAAAGAAAATTGAAATTTTACTCATAAATACGCCTATAACTCAGTTATTTTTTAAGATATAGAAAAAATTTAATTTTGTTTTAGGATCAGGACACCGCGAGTAATAAAATAAAAAAGAAAAAAAGAATGAAATTAAAATCTTTCCCATATATACGCTAGTTTATTTATTTCATGCATTCAAATTTCGAATGTTTTGCCTGAATTCCATTAATTTGCAACTGTTTCTAAAACCGTGAGCCACATTTAAGGGACAAAATTATGTAAACACCTGCCCCCAGTTGTTCTGCTAATCTATTTATGCAAATAGTGCTTACCTTTCTCCTTGTTTTTCTTAAAAGTTTTAAAGCGTTGACATTTTTAAGTAATGGGACACGGCTGTGAAGATTGTGTTGGCATTAATTTCACCCGACAACAGTGTAAACTTTGTTTAAATGACTCTTCGTCTATTGTTTTTTAAATTATATTTTAACTCAAAACGAAGTCCAGTCTTCGTTATTTAATACTTTGTTTTATTAATTTGATGAACTAAAATCACTATTTAAATTTTATATTCTTCTAGTATTTAATACTCTAGAATAGGAAAAAAATACACTGGTTATTTAATGATATATTTAAAATTGTGTTAAAGAAATGTGACAGATAATCTTTTTTGTTTAATTTTCCAACAAATAAAAATCGTACTAAAATTATATACCTAAATAGACGATGAAATATAGATATTTTATTAATGTACTCAAGATTGGGAATATATTATTAGTTAGGAAGTTACAACGAATAAAAAGTAGGAGCATATTATTAAAAAACTTCCAGAAGAATATAAAATCTTGTTGAACTTCAATTGTTAAATGAATGGAGCCGTGAGTCGCTTGAATTTTTTTATAATTTTATTAGCAAAATCTTTAAATTCTACGGAAACTAAATTAGTACTTAATTCACTGATAGTTTGGGGAAAAAGAGCTTAAGTCGTGATTTTTATGAAAATATTTTATATTTTTTTCAAGTTTGTATTTTACTTATAAATAATAGCCTCATATGGCATAATATAGTAATTCAAGAACATTGAAATACTTAAAAAGGATTTAAAATAATTTTTCAAATCTTTTGGAAAATGGTCCTGTAAACTTCACTTTGCAAGACTTAAGCCATTTTGCCCAAACATCAGCGAATTAGTTTTCATAAACATACTTGATAGCTTTACGCCACCGATTCTATGTCATAATTATGTTCTCAGAAATTAATTTTTTTTTTTGTAATTTATTTATTTTTTTGGAGGGAGAAGGAGAAATTATTTCCTTTTTACTTTATCCATGGATCAGCCATTTTGATGAATACAGGAGTAACTTTATTTCCATTCGGAAAAAAAACAAACACAATGTTACTGTTAAAAAATGTGGTGCGGGCAACACACGACTTTCACTTACCTCGACTGTTAAAATCAATTTAAAAACTATTAAATATACTTCAATTAGAAAAATATTTTAAGTTGATTTTAATAAAACGTGTATTCATTTTCGTTGGAAACATATGATTTTGATCAAAAAATACAACTACATTAAATTGTTAATCAATAATAAGTTTATTCCCTATTTGTCACTTTATATTACCTTTTACAGCTTTGTGTATCAGATAATATTTTTTTCTAAAACTTTTCTCCTTCCAACGGTATATTATACGTCTTTATTTCAGTTCATAATATAAAAAACAAAACAAAGATTACATACAAAAATAGTTTTTATCTTATATTTGCTCATCAAATTCGTCCAACTTGTATGTTTAGTCGTGCTTCATCAATTTCATTAAAATGATGTGGTTAATGTTTTGGGATGTACAAAATTAAAGGTACTTGAAAGAAAGAAACTTTAAAATATCGGCATTTAAGCACTGCCAAAATATTACAATCAGAATAAAACCTATATGATATAAAAGCCTATTAAATTTTACATCGATATAGCGAGTTTAATCAAAATCTTTAGAGCCGTTTTTGAGAATATCGTAAAAAGGTGCAAAATGCATGGTATAATGTGGCTCTTCTGGTTTGCCGATTTTAATGAAAATTTCGCTTGAACATCTCGGGTGTATAGATGTCTTAAATATGAAATTTCATTTTCGTACGACTTTTCGTTTTTGCGCTATAAAACGTGTTTTTCAAGCAAAAACTAGAATTCGAAAATTTTCACGATCGCAATACTTTCCCTTACGTTATATTTCCTATATAGGTAAGTGAATGTAAAATTTGAAAGCTCTTGAAAAAATGGGGATGTCCAGGTTTGTGAAATTATGAGAATATAGTTTTGAAAATGCGGGGTAAAAAAAAAAACAAAAAAAATGTTTTCTACCACTGTTCTTTCCGTCCATATCTGGGATTGATTTTATTCCCAGTGATTTAACAATGAAATAGAACTGACTCTTCCACGAACTTTGACAATTAAATCCTTCCCGTTCTTATTAGAGAGTTGTTCGCCAAGGAAGTTTAATTATTGAAAAGTTCCTCACGTTCCCTATGAAAACTAATATTGCTATGCGAGTTGATTATAGTTATGAAAGCAGTAGTAAGAATGGGAGTGCAGAATTTAAATTTTCGGACATTCGAATCAAGGAGATTGGGAACAACGGTGTATCCTAATAAGCACGTACACACATACCTAAGTAGATTTGTCAAGTTCCTCCGAATGTAGGGTGAACTTATCGCGATAAAACAGAAGCTGGATAAAAGTTTCCCCCGGGAAGGTTTCAAAGTTATATTTCAGCGAGTTAGTGAGTTAGCGTTTGTCAAAGGGTGATAGGGTCTATCTCGGCCCGCTGCATCGCTCTCCTCTTCCACTCACTCTAACTCCATAACTTCTCTTCCAAAAATAACTCCGTCTTTGCTCTCTATGAATTTTGTATTATTATTTCACTTCCCCGCTCAGAATTATGAACGTCAGTGTCAGATATTTTAGTGACATCCTTAATATTTCTTCGAATGTTACTTTCACGGAATAACTGTAATAAAGACTATATCTTCAAATTTTTAGAGATATTTATAATTTAGGATTGCACCATTTCCCTCTTTTCATGCAAATACATTTTGTTCCTTCAGCATAAAAAATAGTACTATGTTAGCATTGTCGTTCTTTTTTTTCGGTTTAATCGTTGCCATCCATCGAGCAACACTCAAACATTTAAGCTAAAACAATAAATTTTGAAATGGGGGGAGTAGCAACCTGTTGTAACATGAGGAAAGTCTAGTGGAATCTCTAATGCGGAGCTTGTTGTGTATTAAACATTAGTTCAGACACGACTCTAAAACGACAAGAAAGTGCTCGTAGATGTCGACTGTTTGACAAACGATCAAAAACTCCCTCTTTACTTCAAAAAACTCATTTACACAACCATTATCAGACCTATTTGGACTTATGGCATTAAGCAATAGAGGTCATCGTTACCAATAAACTCATCCATAGAGACCTGAATATCCCACTAGTCGCAGAAATTGTCCCATAAAGGTACACCTCCTTTCATTCCAAATTGAAGTGTTACCCATGGATATATTTTTCCCAAGAATTTTTCAAGCCAATTTTCTGTAAATAGCTCATTCACTTATTTTACTTTATACAGTTGTAAATTTCAATAAAAGAATTAAAAACCAAAACAAAAAAAAAAAACACTAGTTTAAACTTCAGCATTATTGGTGCATATCTTATGTGCGCATATTTATGCAAAAATGAATACAGTTCATATTTTACTCAATCACCCTTGATTTGTTTCTATAGATTACTCCAGTTCTTTGCTATAATGACGGTAGATAAGTTTGGCATACTTGTATTTCAGTATTGTATTTTGTGCGAGGAATGGAAAACAATTATGTTTATAGAATCGAAAATTTTTTTAATGTTTGAGGATGATCTTGTATATATTTTATTAAAAAATTAATCTGTTTGTTCATGCACTTCATTCTACTCTGTCTAGTTAGGCTAAATTTTGCATGTCCATGTTTAGTTAGGAATGGGATCTTTAGTGAGTCTTTTACTGCCTTTAAAAAATCCTAGCCCATCTGTCGATTTGAACTCGCGACCTTGAGCATAAAAGGCTGTTATGCTAGTTAATACTACTGAACCATACTTTACAGAGTTTTTTAATATTTGTTTTGTGTGTACTTTTAATTTATTCAGCTGTTGTTTATTACGTTTTCTAAGTTACTTATTCCGATCAATATTTAAATTTCGTTCGGATGTTTCAAATTAATTATTCATTTTACAATATAGAACGAAGGCTCGTTTATCTAGTTTTTGTACATTATAATTTTGAAATTATGATATTTCTATTAAATAACGTAAGAGACTATATAAATGGCGATAAACTTCCTTTCTCGGCCGATATCCTGTTTTTATATATTAAAAAAAAACAACATAAAAATATATTTTTGTATTTTGCTTGAAATCATAAATATTTGATAAAATATAAGTAAAAATGTGTTATTTATATATATGATTACCCTGTGGGGTGCTGAGGGATCGTTGGATATACCGCCACCCCCAGTTACACTGACCAATGTGGTGACCAGCCCTGCCACCCTCACCGCCTCCACGTTGGCCTTGGTCAGGTCCCGGTGGAGTTTGTGCAGGTGGAACAGTGTCAGCAAGACGCAGATCACGTTGATGAAGATCCATAGTACATTCAGGACGTAATGTCTAAAACATTCATTTCGTTATTTTAAATAAAAACACACTTTTATATAGTATAGATATTGGATCATCAAGAGATATAGTATTCTTTAATTTTTAACATATGAGATTATTAGATATACTTTGATAGTTTCTAGTACTATATAAATCCACTTTTACCACTCGATTACTCCTACAGAATATCTTACATTACTAACAGAATATAATAATAAAAGGGCGTTGGGACTAAATATCCCGAATATATCTCGAGTCCATGTGAATGATAAGAACTCAATTAAATAATTTTTATAAATTCTTCACAACAAAACTCATACTGTCTAAATTATAAAATTTACTATTAGGATTTTTTTTAAATTTTTATATTCACTTTCCTATTATGAAGAGTATATTATTATTTTTATTAAATTTAAATAAAATCTTCAGGACAGTATCTATTGCTTATTTATTCATCAATACAACAATTTACTTTTCGAGGCTTTTAGGTACGCCTCATCTTCAGAATTTTCTGTCAGCAACTAATAACAATTTAATATTATATCAAATTTCAACTAACAATAATAAAAATCACAATTAAATAATTCTCCATCACAATATAACAAATTATATTAGTATTTTATTTCAACTTACACAAATCCTATCTTTCAATATTGGTCGAATTCTTTAAATATACTTTTTTTTTTATTTAATAATTTTTTTTATTGAAATTTACAACTGTATAAAATACAAGTAAATTTGCTGAAATAATAAAACACATGAAATAAACATTAAGAGAAACTGCCCATCAGCAGCACTCCTAAGTAGTGAACCTAAACAAAAAGGTCTCGAGGCCATCTTATTTTCAGACGCCTTGGAGAATTATCAGGAATTGAAGTGGAAGCAAGGATTGAAACTAATGGATTAGAGTGGGATTGGGGTTTTTCATGGAAGGAGTGATACCTGCTACGGGCCGATAAAGAAGAAATTAAAAAAAAAAGGATAAAAATTATTTGCAACTTTAGTCTAATTTTTATTTTATTTATTTGTATCATGATTTTTGCTGTATTGTGGTTTTTTTCAACGTCTTCTTTTTTCTAAATACACAAGTAATTAATTTATCTATCTATATATATTTTGTACTAACCGTTATTATTATTTTTTTATCGAGGCTTAATATATAAAATATCAGATATTTATCCTTAACACTGTCTATATATACATATAAATTTAAACTTAAATGCTTGGATGAATGTATCAACAGTTTCTAACCTTTTAATTACTAACTTATTTTATATTTAAATTTAATTTAGCTTATTTGTCCCAATAATTTAATTTACAATAAAATTACAAATATCCTCGACTGACACTGAGCTTATTGATTCAAAGAACTAGTGAGCTCCATCAGTTGAGTCCGATTCCTAATTTTTATCAATCATAATAAATTTTCTCTTCTTATAGACTTCCCCTGCATAATTACAAAGCAATATAACAGATTCCATCATTCTTAATTTATATTCTTAATATCAACACCGAGTTCTGCGCATGCGCATGAGTATAGCGGTCATCTTTCAAGTCGGCTCTTGGATTTCTTGCTTTTTCAGTTGGATATCACTTCAGAACAGTCTTGAAAACATCACCAGGCTTCAGGATAACAACAACAGTAAATATTGGAGCAAACGGTAAGTTGGGTTACAATTTGCACTGTAAAGTGAATGCTGAGTCACCTCATCATATCAGCTGATTGCCAATAGCTAGGCAAGGCTGGTCTTGCTTAATTTTTTTAAGTTATTTTTTTCCTCCCCCACATCTGGTTATTATTTAATTATTTTCCTTACATGAAATGCGATATTATCATCAAGTAATGTCCTCCAAAGCTTCAACTAAAAGATCTAGATCTAGTGGTTCAATCCCGTCTCCTACGAAACAAAGACCTCGCCGTGATACTAATAAAAGATTACAAGCAACCCCTTCGGGTACTAATTCAGAATCTGAACCACAACCTGGCACATCGTCACAAGGGATGACTGACGAATCACCGTTTTTCACCCCAAATCCTTTTCAGATTTTACATAATGAAAAAGATAACATGGAATCAGCTCCTATACCTAGTGAACCACGACCCCCTCCAATATTTGTCAAAAATATTAAAAATTTCCAGTTGTTGTGTACACAATTGAACAAAATTACCGATTCTACCAGCTACTACTGTATGAGTAGAATTAATGACACCAAAATATCTCCTACTACTGCCGAGACATATAGAAAAATAGTGAAATATCTAACTGATACCAAAGCGGATTTCCATACCTACCAGCTACGCCAAGAGAGAGCTTTAAGGGTTGTAATCAGAAACTTACACCCCTCGACACCAGTTGAAGCTATTAAAGAAGAACTAACGGAGATAGGCTATAAAGTGCGGCAAGTCACTAATGTCCTAAGGGATAAAGTTCCACTACCTCTCTTTTTCGTGGACTTGGAGCCATCGGAAGGAGTTGAACAAATCTATGACCTCAATAGATTGTACTATACCAGCGTAAGAGTTGAAAAACCTTACATAAAGAAGGAGATAGTTCAGTGCCATAACTGTCAAGCATATGGTCATACTAAAAGTTATTGTCATCACATACCTCGATGCGTGAAATGCGGTGAACAGCACAAGTCTGTGGAGTGTACAAAACCAAAATCAACACCAGCTGTATGTGCTCATTGCCTCAAGGACCACCCAGCCAACTATAAAGGATGCCAAATCTATAAGGAACTGAGGACCAGGTTTCACAAACCTCAAGTACTGGACGAAACAGCAAGACAAGTAAGAAACAGAAGAGAACCCTCAAAACTTATTGATGCCAATGTATCATTTGCCCACCTATTTGGAGGTGGGAATCAAAGTACTGAAGCCGTGGCCCTGCCGGAACTACAGAATGTACCTCAATCCATTCCACATATACCTCTTTCTCAAAATGTAACCAATCCTAAAAATCCTAATCAACCACAAATCTCTCATATCCCTCCTCTTCAAATGCCACAGACCTTACCAGTTTGATGACATCCTTTATCTCAGAAATTAAATCCCTTGTTATGCCCCTAATATCACTCCTTACGAATCTCGTATCAAATCTCATTCCTGCCTTGAAAAAACCATAAATGACTACACCTAATTCCTTATCCATTCTCCTTTGGAATGCGAATGGTGTTAGAACTCACACTGACGAACTTACAGCCGTACTGCAAGACAAAAACATTGATGTTGCACTCATTACTGAAACTAGACTAACCACTAAACAGTACTTTAAAATACCAGGATACACGACATACAGGACAGACCATCCAGACGGCAAAGCCCATGCCGGTACTGCTGTCATAGTCCACCGATCCCTCACCCATCACTTACACCCAATTTCCGCCCACGATTACCTACAAGCAACTTCCATTGTTATCAAACACCTTTTCCTTTCCGCTTATCATCGCATCAGCATACTGCCCTCCTAAACATCCCATTTCCTCTGCCCAATTTGAATCCTTTCTTAACTACTTGGGTAATCACTTCATCTTGGGTGCAGACTTAAACGCTAAAAATCAACAGTGGGGTTCTAGAACCACCAATTCTCGTGGACGGACATTGCAGTCTGCACTCAACTCCCGACGCTTTCATCTCCTACCTCCCGATTCTCCTACCTACTGGCCAACAGATCCTAACCGTAATCCTGACATCCTCGACTTCTTCATCCACAGCGGATTAGGCTCTCTTAATTTTTCCATAGCTCGCCTTGATGAACTATCCTCTGATCATAGTCCATTGATTCTAAATGTATCCATAACACCTATTCCTAAACCTATCCCACCGTCATTCATTAGAGGCCCTGTCAACTGGAACCTCTTCCGCGAAATCCTCACTAATGATATTGACCTCAGAGTGATTCTCAAAACCCCAAATGACCTTGACGACGCCGTATATTCCTTTACAACCGCTATTCAACAAGCCGCCTGGACTGCCTCCTCTCCAAAGTACTCCCAAATAATTCCTTTTAAAAGCCATTTACCACAACACCTAACACACCTCATCAACAGCAAACGCCGAGCCAGAACATTATGGCAACGCACCCGCCACCCAGAGGATCGCCGCTCCTATAACTTTTTTTGTAGAAAATTAAAGCGGGAATTGGCGATCTTCCGTTCCCAATCCTACAATACCTACCTCTCCTCTCTCTCGACTCGTGACAATTCCCTATGGAATGTCACGAAGAGAATTCTTAAATCCCCCCTGATATCCCATCCTCTCCGGCGTAGTGATAATTCCTGGGCTACTTCTGACAAAGATAGGGCCCAGGAATTCGCACTACGCCTTTCCAAGGTATTCACTCCTCATTCTGATCTCAATCCAACCCATACCGCAATAGTTGAAGAGTTCCTTACGTCACCGATACCAATTTCCTTACCACCTAAAGCAATCAATCCCTCTGAGGTCAAATATCTTCTTAAAAAGCTTCCTCTCCGTAAATCCCCTGGATACGATCTCCTTACTCCTCAAATCCTTAGACAACTTCCACCTAAAGCCATTACATTCCTTACATATATCTATAACTGTATCCTACGCACTACCTATTTCCCTCTGTTATGGAAACACTCTACTATCATCCTTTTTCTAAAACCAGGCAAACCCTCCAACTGTACGTCATCCTACAGACCTATTAGCCTTCTTCCGATCCTCTCCAAAATCTTCGAAAAACTCCTATTAAAACCAATCCTAGCCAAATTTCACAATTTTCCTTCACACCAGTTTGTATTCCGTCCTCAACATTCCACGGTTCAGCAAGGACTCCGAGTTGTAGACCACATTTCCTCCGCCCTTGAGTGCAAGGAGTATTGTTCGGGTGCCTTTCTGGACATAGCTCAAGCTTTTGACCGGGTGTGGCACCCGGGACTGCTCTTTAAGCTCAAAACCCATTTACCTCAATCTTTATACCTAATCCTCCGATCCTATTTATCAAACCGCTCCTTCCGAGTTCGTTGTGGTTCCGAATTTTCCCAACATTATTCTTTTGAGGCCGGTGTTCCTCAAGGCAGTGTCTTAGGACCCGTCCTCTACATCCTCTACGCCGCCGATATCCCTACCGATCCCAAAACCTTTCTGGCAACATTTGCTGATGACACAGCCATTTTATCATCCGATTCCGATCCTGAAGTTGCATCGCTAAATCTCCAAAGGCACCTTTCCCTTGTCGAAGACTGGTGTAACGCTTGGCGTATTAAGGTGAACGAAAACAAGTGCTCGCACGTCACATTCACTCTTCGACGCAAATCCTGTCCAACGGTTTATTTCAATTCCCTACCGCTTCCTTCCTCTGACACAGTCCGGTATCTTGGCTTTTTACTAGACAAAAGACTGACGTGGAACCCA
Organism: Piezodorus guildinii; assembly: GCA_023052935.1. Lineage (NCBI taxonomy): Eukaryota > Metazoa > Arthropoda > Insecta > Hemiptera > Pentatomidae > Piezodorus > Piezodorus guildinii. The sequence goes on from CM041296.1 coordinate 75,941,672, forward strand.
CACACAAGACTTAAAAGAAAAGAACTTAACCGCAGATTTGGCCAGTTATACAGACTACTAAACAGAAAATCTCATCTTACAGTTGACAACAAATTACTAATATACAAGACAGTACTGAAACCAATATGGACCTACGGACTTGAACTGTGGGGGACAGCTAAACATTCTAACATCAAACGCATCCAATCCTTCCAATCCAAAGTTCTCCGAACAATAGTTAATGCTCCTTATTACGTTACCAACTCTACCCTACACCACGACCTTAAAATTCCGTTTATTTTAGACCTGGTACCATCCAAATTTTCCAAATTTCATCAGAACCTTAGTCATCATCCTAACCCTATAGCACAATCCCTATCCAGTACCACCCATCCCTACAATCCTCCTCGAAGATTGAAACGGCAGTGGCCGCGAGACGTATTGTAAACGTTTAAATTGGAGTTCTGACACTGGTCAGATCCTCCACTCATGTAATGTATGTTTGTGGCTATTGCGCCCTAGTTCGGCCTCCACTGATTCACACCAGTGACGCGGCTGAGAGCGAGGGTCTAGGATCTTTTGGATTCCGCTTTTTCCTCCACAAGTGGAGGGAAAAGCCCAGTCTGGGGTCCTCTATAGCACTTGTATATTTTGTATATAGTTATGTTTGTTTGAATGATGTTTGTTTATTTGCAAATTTACTTATCTCAATTATAGGTTAATGTTTTGTTTTGTTTTTATATTCATTATTATTTAATTCTATATATATCATTTATTTGTATTTATCTCAGTTATAGGTTGTTGTTTGTTTTCTTATTTTGTATATATATTATATTTTATTTATTTGACTTTATCATTGTATATATTGTGTGAATGGGTTCATATATCACTATTACTAATGTTCATATAGAAACAAATTGTAATAAATCTCAATAAAAAAAAAAAAAAAAAAAAAAAAAAAAAAATATATCAACACCATATTGGTTGGTTTATTCATTCATTTAACGCAACTTTATGCTTCTATGGCTAATCGGTAAATACCACAGTGGGAGTCCTGAATTTTTCCTACCCAGGTAAAATTTGGTAGGATAGGGATCTTGAACGAGTACCTGACATCGCACAGCCTCGGTACCACCGTTTTACGTACCCGTCGAAGGACGGCATAAGTAAGGACTTTTTAAAAATCCTAGGGCCACCTTTCAGGTTAGAACCTGCGAACCTCTTTGGCATAAAAAGCTGTTATACTAGCCACTACCACCATGGTGACCATACGACTTATATACAGTTAACCACTTTCTATAGGGCTTGTGATTAATACTATAAAATCAGATTCTATTCCACTTTGTATTTGCTCTACGATCATCTGTTGCTAATATGTTAGAATCGTTATTTATTTATTTTTTTATATATCAAAGAATCCCTTTTAGTAGGTCATATACGTGCACGTAAGCGATTAAAATAGTTCAGCGTTTTATACTTATTTTTAACTTATTCTTGCCAATAAAATATTGATCTTAATGAGATCATGACCGCGTCATTTGTGTCTCGAAATAACGAATTTTATAATTTTAATGATATTAAGAAACCACATAATATTCACATTTTGTTGCAGGAAAATGTGTTGGCCAATTTTTAAAAGTCAGTGCCAACAATTAAATTATTCGTGTATTTTTCATTATAAGGCCAAACATTTAAAGTTATAATATAAACTTTGAATTTATGGTCTTACAGCCCACGTTTTTATTTTATTTATTTATTTTAATTAGTAATTTTGCAATACTTTTTTTCGTAAATAATGTTTTATCAGACATTATAAACTTTAAGTTAAAAAAAAAAAAAACGAAAATCTATTATTTAAATTGTATTAACTTAAATTGAATTGTTCTATTAACCGTGTCAGTTATTAGCCTAATTGAAGTATGTAAGTTGTAAAATATAAGGAAATATGCATTTTATTTATTAATAAAAGAAATACACAAATCCTTCCAAAAAAATATGGATATTTTAAATATATATGTTAAGGATTACCCTGTCAATTCAACATTGCAAGATTATCTGATAATCCCTTGACAGTAGAGATCTCAATCATCCGCGAAATTGGATTTGCTACGTATAAAGCGTTTTATTGCTTTATCTGCTTCTATATGCAAGTTATTGACTAACTAGATATATGGGGTAGTTAGCATTACGTATCACATAGTACTTATAAGTAGCAGCTATCTACGTGATTCTGTGTCTATTAAGACATTTTAATATAGTGTTATTATTTCACATCTATTTCAAAATGCATCCAATAAAATGGTCGATCAAACTAGTTAATACGACCATTTATATTATTCATAGTATTCTATTTATATAATAATTGTATTTACATTTTAGCAAGAATAATGAGCTACTTTTATTGTTATTCTCAGCTAGTTAAATATTTTATTTAATAATATTTTGTAGTATAATTCCTTTTATTTAGGAAAGCTTATTGAAATCAAATTTAACTATAAGGAATTTTAAATAATACTTTATTGATTGATATAACTTATTATTAAGATAAATATTAGGATTGGATATTATTGAATTAAACTTGATTTCACATTATGAGGCTATTAAATGATTCCAATTCAATTATTCGGAGCCGAAAGCTGAAGGGTCTTTTATGTGGGCGCAATCTCTTTTTCATTTCATTAAAATTCTATTTATTCACTTTCATTAGTCGTCATCAAGTTTCCCCAATTTTTTTCTAATTGGCTGCCGTTTTTATCATCGATTTCGTTTTGTCCCTTCTGTCATTTCCTCTGATTCTTATAGTTTCGTTGAAATTGTGTGGTACAAAAAAAAAAAAAAGTATTCATTTCTTTGTTTAACAAAATATCACGCTTGATTTTCTCAACAATTTTCTAATAAATCTTTGTTGTTAAGTTAGTTTTTTTATTTGTAAAACGAAATAAGACTTAAAAAAAAAAAAAAAAAAAAAAAAAAAAAAAAAAAAAAGTTGGCTTGTTGAGAGAAAATGATTCTGCCTTCAAGTATTTTAGCCATAGTATTAAGGTATTAATTATTAAAAAAAACTTTGATTTTGTTTAATTCTCACTATTATGCCTTCAGGTCCTGGAAGAGGATCTCTACTTATTTTAGATCTTTTATTATCTTTTTGCATGGACGTTTCAGAGTTCTCAGTTTTTTCATCTTATTTTACCTGTTATAATAACGTAATAAGACTGTTATTTAATAAGATAGTATGATAAAACACTCATCAGTAGTGGTATAATTTGACGTAGTGGCTTATTATCAATTCCATATATTTACATTACGTTCACAACAAAAATAAATAAATTTAAAAAAAATTGATGTGGTAATTTTATTTTATTTTTTATTATGCATAAAAAGGGGAATGTAAATATATAAATACATCCTTACACGTTATGCTATCTGTATAAGGGATTATGAATTGTGCATTTTAAAACTTAAATAATGAAGTTTTCATGTAATAATATATGGTACTTAATGATTCATATTAAGTTTTATTATTTGACCGTGGGAAAATTCAGGGCCATCGTATGGGTTTCGGTCATGAAAAACAATGAAATTTTATTAGTAATGTGTTTACAATGTAGGTTGATACTTGGGTGATTAAATAGTTATTAGTGTATTTTATTGTTTTGTCTTTTTAATAGAAGATGGAATATCTTTTTAATTTATAGCACCTTCTTTTGATATATTTTTATTAATTTTAATTCTAATTTTTAAAGTTCGACTTGTTTTATATCCTTCCAGTGGATATATTTAATTGCGAAATTATTATTATATATTTATATAAACTCCTACACTATACATACGTAATATTTTACCAAAAGTAGACTGGTCTTCTAATTAACCTCATGACAACATAAACATAGGATACAAAAGAAATTATTATAATATAAATTAAATAAATAACTTAATAAAATATGGTTTTACTATATTGCCTTATTACCTGAATGGCCCGTGTATGAGTGGGCAACTGGGTGCGTTATGTACTCCGTCCGAATTAGCAGCCAGCGCACCCGACAGGAAGGTCGGCCCGAGGTTGATGGTGATGGAAGCGAACCAGATCATGAAGGTACCGAAGAGGACGCACTGCGGGGAGTCCATCAACAGCGGGGCCATCAACTCCTTGTCTTCCTCCTCGTCTTCGGGAAACACCGGGGAGTCGTTGAGAACAGTAGTGAGCATGTTGACCGTGGACACTGTGACCAGGAGGAGGAACGCTGTTTCGACCAAGGAGCACTTCCTCACAGGTTCGCAGCGCAGGATGCTAAGGCCGAGAGGTATGAGGATGGCAGCCCTGGCGCAGTCTACCATGGCCTGGTGGAAGAGGAGTCCCTGCGACCACCTGTTGATCACCGCCGATTATCTCATGCAAATCAGTTTGCGGGTGGTGGAATACTCAAGTTTTCAGTGCTATTTTAGGTTTTTGCTCTATATTACTATTTTATTCACATGATGTTCCAAAAGATATTATTAGAAAAAAATAAAATTTGAGGCTCTGTAACTTAACCACTACTTTATTAAAAATTAATGCACAACGTTTCGGCTAAAATGCGATCTTCAGGTGCAAAGGAACAATTGTATTTAGTTATGAGTGGATGCTTACAAAAGATTCAGAGAGGAGACTTCTGGTTGTAAGCATCCAATCACACTAGATAAAATTATAGGTGGAATAATCAGGAGTCAGTCTTTTTTTTTAATATTTTAATTTTTCTGACGTTTCGGCTCAAGCTTGTGAGCCATGACCAGGGCTACAAACATCAGAACAAAAGAGATACATATTAATGTGATAATGAAATTTTTTTTAATGTAGTGACAATGATAACATTTAAAATAAAACAATATGATGATGTTAAGCATTAAACTGTAGACTTAATGTAGAAGTAAAAAATTACATATAAACGTACCATTACTGAGCGATGACCGAGCATAAACTGAGTAAAACCGAAAAATAGGTAGTATGGGGAGGGGCTTTTATGTCAAGATAAAATGTTCCTTTGCACCTGAAGATGACCTTTTCCCCGAAACGTTGTGCATTAATTTTTAATAAAAGAGTGGTGAAGTTACATATCAGCCTCAAATTTATTCACAGAATTTGACCTTCACCTTAAAAAATCTACACCTTATTAGAAAAAAATACTAATTAGGCCCATAGCATGAGTAACTTAGTTTTCTGATTGATTAATATGTAATTTTTGACACTGATAAAATAATATAAGAAACACTTTAAAATAATAATTACATTTTTTTAAAAATCCGTAATTTAAGAATGATATTAATGTGGCAAACCATAAATAATGCTGAAAAATATTTTAAATATAATGAAAGCAAAAACAAGGATATAAAAACAATTGTTAGCTTATTTAGAATAATAAATTTAAAATATATTATATTAGCAAGTATAATTACCTGTTCGTAAATTCTCTATGGCCTAACATTCCCCCATGCAATAGAATTCACTGGTGACGAAATTCTTACTCAGAATTTGAATTGAGTTAAATTTGCGATTAATAACAACAAATCATGTATTCTTATATTAAATAACGGATATAACATAAAAACAATTTAATTCTAGGACTATGTGCTCTAAGAAAACTAAAATTGTTATAAGAAAGAGACGAATCGGCCCAAAATGCAACGCTAACGATTATTATTATTATCATAACACAAAAAAAAAAAAAAAAAAAAAAATCTTCCAGAGACTTAGTTATCTTAAAGAACATCCAAACTATTTAGGCATATTATTTACCTTTAAATACATAGTAATGAATAATAAAATTATAATTTTTGGTAAAATACTTAATTCAGCGAAAAACTTATAAATACGGTTGACCTTTTCAAACAGTATGAACTAAAATTGTTAAAAAAAATACGCTTATGTGGTGTATGTTTTTATTCTGTACAATACATCAAAACTAGATACAAGACGTAGAATTTTTAATGCTAAGTCTGATCCTACGCGACAACCTGTCATGCGCGCATGCGGTGCACACTTTTTTAGAACCGAAAACGTATTGCGCTGTCCAGTTTGTAAGAGTAAAACCTCGCACTGTGACAAAACTATAATAGTGCAATGCTTGTGGTTTTTAGCGATTTTTATAAATATATCTTAGCTCTGGGTATTATTAATTGGGAATAATCTCACTTTCTACCCCGCAAGATGGTGAATGTTGAAATTGGATTTAACGAACAGGACTGTCCTTATCTATTTCCATACGTATTATTATGTCGTATGTTAATTTACCAGGCAGGTTCAGGTTTTGATTTCTGTAGTTGTAAGTTTAGATGCAGTGCACTCGTGTTATTATAAGATTTTCAAGTATTAATCGTATGTAAATATCCGAACATTATTATATTTTTTATATTATTTTTTTTTGTTTTAAATACTATGGTAAACTGACATTTTCTTTTATATTACTCTTGCTAATATGATGTATAGATTGGCTTCCGGTATCTGTATGCTGAGGGAAAGCCCTGAACGAGATGAGGTCCTGTAACTCTCGTTAAGTTATCCACTCACGACAGCCTTAACCTCTTCTCCCTCCCCATCCTAACCCCAAGATACATTTACCTGAGGGGTAACTTAGTCTCGCAGTTTCGTCAGAACTTGGTATCTACTTTTCAACAACTTCAAAACAGTAATCTCTCAGCAGCAAAACACTTGGTTCAATATATACCATCTCTATTTGGTTGGTATTTTTTTCAAACTTAATAATGGGGGAACTGTCTCAGGTCTTACCTTTGCCTTTCTTTTATTGCTTTCTCAGTACCGTGGACAATACTTGATGACTTGCACGAATTAGGAAACGATTTATTAGAGATTAAGAAAACGACGTATCAAATAAGCCGACCAGGATTTCATAGATTTCACCAAGAGATGGAAGATACTGTTGGGTTCAAGCTATTTGAACCTAGACAGTGACATACAGACAGAGTCAGTCTATCATTTTAGTGATATAGGATATAGATATTTTCAAGGATTTTTGAAACTGGTACCTTGTTGAAACCAAAACAGTTTTGTCAAAACTCAAAAACTGTTGTCACTGTATGGTATGAAACATTCCTGTTTCTTACTTTAAAAAAAAAGTTGTTAACTTTTGAAAATTAGACATGTAATTTTTTGTTATTGAATTTTTCTATAAGATAAAAATTGTGTTTATAATCTATGATAAGTTTTTAGAGAATATGAATGGATTCGATTCGTCATTTGGCTGTCGTTCAACTTTCAAAGCTCTCATAGTTTTTAATTCCTCTCAGAGGAGAAAAAAAAATGAACAAAATAATAAGAATAAATTGGTAGCATAATTATAATATGAGGGATTTTTTCGATGAGCTCTGAATCTGGAACAATATTTGGAATCGAATAAGATCTTTTAGGATTTTGCCGGTTTTAAGGATGGAAGGCTTGGAGCTATCTCATTTGATTACCCGCCTTCTACCAAGCATTGTTATTTTCCTTCAGAAAGCTTCTCTTTACCTGTCAGTGGTATTATTTCGTATTTTATCTCAACTAAGCGGATTGTCTTCATTGTTATTTTAGTTAGTTTGACAGAGGGATATTTAAGAAGTTTATTTAGTTTATTGTCCTAACCAATTACTTAAGATTTGGCGATTATTATTTATTAATAGTTCTGGTAGTAACATAAATTAGTAATTATATTAATAATACTTTATCCTAATTTAATTTACTTAAGATGTTGGCTAATAAATTATTTATTAATCAGTTCTGTTGTAGTAACTTTAAATATAGATTAATTAATTATTTTAAAAAAATTATACTTTATGAGGTCACCAGTAGTGTAGTGGCTAGCATAACAACCTTCTATCTAAAGGTCGCGGTTTCAAACCTGGCAGATGGCTCTAGACTTTTTTAATAGGAGTAAAAAATCCTCAATTATACCGTCATTTAGAGGGGACGTTAAAAGGTTGTTCCGAGCCTGTGCGATTTCAGGTTTTAATTAAAGATCCCAATCCTGATTAAATTGGATAGGCAAAATTTATGACTCCCACTCTAGCTTCCTCCGATTAGCCACAATGGCATAAAGTGGCTATAAGTGAGTAAAAAAACATAATATTTTATATTTCAAGAGTTGCCGTATGATAGAAATATCCAACAATTATTTAATTATGTTTCTATCACAATACTGAAACGACAAGAAATGCTCGAAAAGATACTACTAAACACTTACTAGAGAAACGTTCAAAACTTTCAGTATATTACAAAAAACTCAATTACATGACTATTTTCACACCTATAATCGAGCTTTGGGGGTCTGTACTAAACCATCTAATTCCTTCCGCATCCAATCCTTACATCCAAAATCCCTCGCAAAACCTTAATGCTCCTTATTTTGTTTCAAATCAACACCTCGATAAAGACCTCAACATCTCATTTGTTGCAGACCTAGTCAGTGATAGATATACCTCTTTTTATTTTATACTCCCTGCCCACACAAACCCTGTAATCTATCTTCCTCAGATATTCCTGATATCCCTCCGAGGCGATTGAAAAGGTGGCATTGGGACCTAATACCTTAAATAAAATAGTTGGTGAAAATCTACCACTGGGTAGTTCTTTCTCAAGAAATCTTTACGACTTTTCTTCACCCTGCATGTTTACTTATTGTTTTATTTTTCAGATTGTTTATATTTCCGGTAATTGCGTTAGTCTGACTATGTATAAAAAAAAGACAAACATGATATCTGACATATAACATGACTTACTCTCTGCTGCCTTAGCCACTTACTTTATAGTAGAGGAAATCCTCATTCCTGAAGTTAATTTTATTTCATGTATATGAGAATGAGTTTGTTTGGGTGGCGGTCAAATGTTGATAAAACAGTGAAAACTATTTTACTATAGTCTCAACTTTTTTTACCTTTATACTCATTTGGCGGCAAATATTTAATATTCTATAAACTTATTTTATGTAATATGTATTACATTTAATGGGTATTATTTCACTAATCATTTCCTATATCCCTTTTTGGAAGTTATTTTATTTTATATATTTTTTTATTTTTTTTTTTTTACCTCTGGTTTTATTTTTCGAAAAAATACAAATACAAATATAATAGTATAGCGTCAGATTTTATAAATTAAAACGATCGCTTTAGTAAAAAAACAACATATCTTAATAAAAATAACCGCCATATTTTAATTTAAATATTGTTTTACTAAAAAGCAATCGTTTACAATTTGAGAAAAGGAAAAAAAAAAAAAAAAATCCACATTTAGTGAAATACTTTATTCTGAGTGCTCAGCTAATCGTCACATTTCGTTCAATATTTAGGAATTTTCTTAGGAACTATATGATATTTTATATGGAGAAAGCAGGAGAAAAATATGTTATATGTAAGCTAAGAAAATGTTCGAACGGTTGGGATAAACAGACACGTTAATAATAAAAAGCAAATAAAATGAGACCAGAGGATGGCAAACAGCCGGGAGCTGAGACACATATGATGCCAGCCACTGAAAATACAACGCCATCCAAATATTTTTTTTCAAATGATCTACTTGAGATTAAGGAAAAACATAGGGCCTCTATGACTGTTGCTATTGCGAGAATCTACTTTTTAAGGTACTTTAAGTATTTAGAAGGTTAAAATGCTTAATGAAAATAAAGTAACTAATAATTATGATCTTGTTAATTATTATTGTAATCCTTAAATTTCTTTCGTCTTCTTTGCCTTAAGCTACCTATGGTTTGAATGTCTCCCTATCTGGATCCTACCTTGGACGTTATTCTGTTTCAAATGTTGACGAAACAATGTACCGTCTATATGAAAGTCTGTACTTGGATTAGATGTTAATTAATGAGATCTGCTTAATTAAAAATGATTTTTTGGTCGATGGGAAAACAATATGGAACAATTTTATGAGACATTATATTGCACCTTTTTCTAAAAATAAAATAAAATAAAGATTAAAGTGTAGGTTTGATTTATGTTGAACATTTAATTTGAGAAAATTATAATTTTATAGAGGAGCATACCTTCAGGAATTCAATAAATAAGACGTTAACCTAAATGATTATTTAAAAAGAAAAAAAAAAAAACCTGTACACTACAACCCATGAAGGGTCTTCGGCTCTGTACATAACATATTTGTTCTGTTTCTAGGCCAACGACGTGTAATGAGGTAGGTGAATAAGCCTTGATCATCAGTTTTTTCCTTTGTTTGGGTACCATTTTAAGAGACTTGTTCTGCCCCAGGTGGGTTCCATACCCTAGGATCGCCCCCTGGCTGAATTAACAGAAAAATAATATTCTGCATAGCCGGATTCGAACCAGGACGCTGTGAACAGTAAGACTAGTTCAATACCACTAGCCCACACCGCTCCATTACTTGGTCTGTAATTAATGAAAAAATATTTAAAGAAACCCATTAATTGTGTAATCAATGTCTAGCCACATAGTGTACAGTGTTTTTCTGGTCTTTATGTTTACGAAGTTATTGATTACTCAGGAAGTTGCTCTTTCTTGACTGTGTTATTTAAATTTTTTATGATATAAAATGGTTATAGTTTTTTTTTTTTTTTTTTTTTTTGCTTTTTTATGTATTTTTAATACCCCTATCGAAGCTAAATAATAACAGTCTAGATAAAATCTTCTCTTCAGCTTGCTATAACGCCAACGGTTGATTATACTCTAATAACTCATAATTAATCACTACTTATTGGGCAATAAATAGTTTGTGAAAATAACCTACAATAAACTTTTACCCGATTCAATTATTTTTTTTTTTTTTTTTACCGATCCTACAATTATTCTTTATTATACTAAGTGGTAGTTCTTTTTCTTGAATAATTATTTTAAATAATCGCTTGGTGAAAAATGATAATTTCTGTACATTGTATATAATTAGTTGCAAAAAATAAATGTTTGAACTACCTAATTGTTTCATTCATTGAACGAAACCCGGACCAATTCCTTCTGATAATTTATGTATTTTTTATACTTCTATATAGTCCTTAGTTAAATCTTTAGTTAAAAAAAAAAAAGTAACTTCATTGAGTGTCCATTTTAATGTTTTTCTTAATTATATAAATTATAATTATTTTATCTATAATAATTCAATAGGCTATCAGAAATGTAAAATTGTGTTAGATGCACCATCAAATTCCAATCGGCTTTACAAATATCCGTTTGGTTTTGATTGGATTTTCCAATTTTCTCTGGTTAATATGGAATTATCTATGGTTATTTCCTATGCTTAAATGTGGCTAAATATTCTGATATATAATACTGGTATGGTTTTCTTTTATCTTATAATTTGTTTTTGCAACATTGCTTTCTTTGTTTGGAGTTTTTCAACAATAAAGGAGATAAGAAAAAACTTTTATACTATATACAAATTAATAATATATATATAGAAAAAAAAATACATTTCCTGATGTTTTAAATATTGTCTGTAAAACGCAATATGGCTAGACGTCAGATGTCGTTAAAATTATTTTTAAATTGAACTTCCTTAAACAATTATTCTCTTATTGTCAATTATTACGAAATGATCATTTTTTATAAAAATTCTATTTGTAGTATTGTTCATAATAACATGACCCTTATACGAGTTGTTTAAGATATAAATAAAAATGATGTTAGGTGAAAACTCATTGTTACTGTTAATTGCCAAGTAGAAATTGTTCATCTATCATCATATATTTTAAATTTTAATTTAATGATTAATAGCGTTTCTAAAATTTTATTTTCTTGATTGACCATGATTTAATTCAACTTATTATTTATTTATTTTTCCTATTAAACCAAAAACCACTCTGTTAATTAATTCTGTTTTGTTGAATTAATTCTATTGTGAAAATACTGGGCTGTTATCTTTTTATTTACTCAGATTAAACTTGCCTGGTTGCTAAATCCGTTTGTTTTGGTTTATTATTTTTAATAATGAACTTTTGTATTCAAACAATAAAAAAATAAATAAATAAAATAAAAAAATAAATAAATAAAAAATAAAAATAAATAAATAAATTACCTTCCCTCAAAATTTGAGATCTTACATTTCATGATGCGTAGAATCCGAATAACGAATAAAAATAAAATCCCTTGCTCTTTATAAATAAATAAATACCAAAATTTTATCAACAGCTATTTAAACAGTTATACCCTAATATTGTTATTTGTAAACCATTGTGTAAAAATTTACAGCGTTTTTTTATATGTATAATATTTTTTTTATTTTAAATAATTTTTTACCTGTTTTTGTACATCATCTTAGCTTAACATATTTTTACATCGGTTAGTACAATAAAATATAGTAAAAAAGAATCCTCAAATGATGATTTATGTAAAAAGATAACAAAATATAAAATACCCACTGAGTTAAAACCAGTGTGGTTGAATCTGGTGGGGAAATATACGTTAAATCCAAGGGTTCCGCAGGGAATACTTGAGCCTCTTCTGTATTCTTTATGCTCCCTCTTCCTTAACCTACCTCTTACTACCTGCCTTCAATCTCGGGGTTTCCTTATATTTATCTGTACCTTATAAAAATGTTTATTTCCTAATATTTAGTTAATTTTACTGCGTATATGAAGTATATAAAAGTTGTATCTTCCTTTAAAAATAAATAAACATAGCCAAAACAATTTATTTTTTTTTTCGCGAATATAATGATTATTAATTTGGTTTTATTTACCGAAATTCCGAGACAGGCCAAGGATCACTTCGGTCGTAGTGGCAGAACCAGAAGATCATTGTTAACTCATTTATTTAACTTTTAAGGAACGCTTGTAATTGATGATGTATACACTTTTGACTGTTTAGCTACGTGGAATGCAAATTTGAACATTTTTTTTTTTGTAGGATTATGACAATTTGTTTTTCTATGAATTATGTTTGGTATATTTTTTAAAGATATTTATTCTGTTTTATATGATTTATGATTTTTACTTGTTTACATCCATCGTATATGTTTTGTTTTAATGCCATATAAAACTCACTTTTTTTTTTTTTTTTTTTTTTTTTTTTTTTTTTTTTTTTTTTTTTTATTCGTATATATTACAATTTGTCATAATAGACAATAATAATAGTGCTACAGGATCTCAATCATACAATATCTCTCATATTAGCTGACATATATTATCTTATAAAAAGATAAATAATTTTGTGTTTTGTTTTCTCCAATTTCCACATTTTTTTCTATCGTTGACAGTTTTAATTTTTCTTCTGAAAACAATTTATTTGTAAGAATATGATATAATTTTTATGTTCAGTTTTATATTAAAATTTATTATATAAAATAGCGATATTTCCGTAACTGTACAAATAATATTGGTGTCTAAGTTCACTTCTTTAGACACCGTCTCAGAGTCAGGCCTGATGAAGGCCCACAATGTAGATCGAAAAGTCGGCACATAATTAAAATAGCACTATGTTTTAATGTGTGTTTCTCTCTAATGACCGCACCCCCAACCATCTTCTTCATGTAATTTCTCAACGGTCAACTAAACTCCATCATTAAAAATATTTGAGTTTCGAAAAATAATAATATTAATGTAGATACAAACTTTTTTTTTTTTATCATTTATTTTATTTTATTTTTTTGGTAGACAAGTAGATTGAAAGTACATTTATGGGATAATATTATCACCAATTTTTTTTTCATTAAAAAGATAAATAATACTGATTAACGGAGGTATTTTTTAATTATTTTATTGTTGATAAAATAATGACAATTGATTTTAATAAAAACTTTTAGGCTAAACCAATATTACATCTAACAACGTTTATTGCGGTGCTTGGTTTTGATTTCAGGTCACAAGTTGAATTAAGGGGCGGAAAATGCAATATATTAAATTAATATATATATGAAAATATATATATATGAACATATTTCGCGTATATATTTCTTGTTAGTTTACCATTATTAAGAATGCTGAGATTGCTATTGGAATGTTAAGTTATTTCGTAGCCTGGAATGTCAGTAACTCTCTCATAGAGCGGTAAATCTTTTACCAGTTTTCCTCTCCTTTCCTTGGCATTTTTCTGATATAGAGGCCTCTTATTTCTTTAGGGGCCGGGAAGAAATACTCCACTCAACTACATAAATATGGATCCATAACAACTTTAAGAAGTTGACCTGGAAAAAGTTTTTCAACCGCTTTTACCCTCAGAGGCTTTTCTTGCTTGTACTATTAATAAATTATTATTAGAGACGGGGCCAACTTCTAATTGAATCATCCATGTACGATTTTTATTCAATAACAATTTTTATTTTTATTATATAGTTCAATAGCTTACCACTGTACTCTCTTCTTAAATTTATCTGATTAGGATTATTGGTTTTAACTTATAAATCTACTTCGTCTTGTTTTGTTATTGGTTGGCTGTAAAAAATAAATATATATGAGACTGTTACATTATATATTTTTAAATTACTTTAAACATAAATTAAATAGTTCTAGTCTAATAATTGTAATTTTTTTTAAATAAAATAAAAATCTATTATGTAACGTTCATAATCCTATTATATAAACGAATGGCAATAGTGTGTGTTAAATAATCACATTACAGAAAAGGTAAAAATCTATTTTTAAAAACTTTTAAAAATTAACCAAATAGTTAAAATTATTTTTCTAAGCTTCTTTACTCGAGGAAACATAAGTAAATATTTTAGTAGATTTTTTAAAAAAGTTTCTTGCTTATTTAATATGAGTGACATTTGATTTTCATTTAGTAAAGTATAGGCAGATACTTAACTTATTTTTCAAAGATAACTTTTACATGAATTCAATTTAGTTAAAATTAATTTGTATGTCTTAAATCAGCCGCAGTTTTTCCTCCTTAAAATCGATACATGGCTTACAGTAAGAATTTGTAATCTAATCGTTCTATAAAAAACGTATATTTTTGAAAATTATTTTGTATTATTGGGATTGATTGATATTGTACCATCATCTTCTGTTTAGGTGAAAAATTTACGTATTAATAAGATGATAAAATTTGAAATGAGAATAAAAGATGTTTGTTTATTTTTTTTATTTTTTACATTTATAATTGATGAATATTAACAACTCTTTGTACATTTCATTTAAATATTCACGAAATTACTGTCAATGTTTACCAATCAAACCCTGTTGTATTTATGCATTAGTAAATAAAGCATAATTAAGTTCGTTGTAATTAACTGAATTGTTTTCTGTTTTATTTTTCAGGTAAGCTCATTAATTATTCAGTGTGTTGTTTGGGTAAGTTTGCATTCTCTCTCTTTCTCTTTCTTTTTAATAAAAATTTTGTGGATCCTTTGCATGGGTGGTTACAATAAAACGTTTTTCAATGTGATATATCAGTCAACTATTGTGATTTAATTGTTAATATTGTAGCTTTCAATACAATAAAAGGAATGCAGCTATTCTCTTTTATTTTTAGAATTTTTTTTCCAGCATTCTCCTGAATATTATGTTTGGTCTTTGATCATGAAATTAGTTTGCTTAACCGTATTCAAACATTCTCCGTTTGTATGAAGCTATATTTCTTTTACCAAACAATGTTCAATTTTTTTCACTTAATGGAATTTTTAAATAGCGTTTTTCATAGTTTCTTTTCTACTCTCATGCTTCGTATTTCCTTAGGTATATAGGTATAGTCAGATTTAGCGTGTTGATTTAAAAAACGAAAATACGCTCACAAAATATACTTAATTTATTTTATATATTTATCGCCCTAAAACCTTCAAGTCAATTAAATAATATATAAATATACGAATATATATATATATATATATATATATATATATATATATATATATATATATATATTATATGTATATGTGTGTGTGTGTGTGTGTGTGTGTGTGTCTATATAATATATATGTGTTGTATGAAATAATATATTTTATATATATATTTATATATATATATATATATATATATATATATATATATATATATATATATATAATGTGGGGTTAGCTTCAAATAACTTTAAACCAATTTATCCGTAAAGAAAAATATTGGATATACATTATTTACATAATTATTAACAAAATTAAAGCAATGCAATGCAATCATGTTACATCAACCTTAACTATAAGAAAAATCGGTTATTGAAATCAATTTGTCAAATAATATCACTTTTACAATTAATTGAATAATTACAGCGCATCTACTCTTAACAAAACTCATTAAAATAATTATTTAAAAAAATATACGATCTGAAGGTTATAACATTATTATTTCCCAATACTACTAAAAATTTGAATAATTTACTTTAACATTTATATACTCGTACATACACTTATATTTAATGCTAAAAACAGTATATATGTGTATGTATACATATATATCTTCCTTTTTTTTTTTTTAACTGTTAAAATAAAATTTAAAAAATTCCAAATTTCTTTTACTGGATATAATCTGATATTTGTAGACCCGTTTTTCCGAGATATCTTTTTACTACTACCCTGTTAGTTCTTTCCTGCTCTGAGCATGAGATTCGAGCCGAGCTCTTATCCTCTCCTTTAGGACCTGTATTTGACACCCGAAGACCCCAAAGGTAGAGTACGGCAAGGGCATTGAGAACTGGCAAACAATGTGCGAAGGTCCTTTGTCAAGGGAGCAATCTAATGACTCACCTAGCCCTTTCATAGCTGACCCCTCTTAGGGCGCGAGATACCTTAATGGCCTGTCCCCCCTCACCTCGAGTTTCTGTCATCTCTCTTTCTTCTCCTTACCTATTTATTTTACCTTCCTCTCTTCTAGTTCAGTTCTCTTATGTGAAAAAGGAATTTAGATAATGGTGTTGTATGAAGTAAGGAATAGAGTTGTAATCTGTGTTGAACACATGTGTCGACGTATCCAACAATATGCCGACGAACTTCATTCTCATTTATATCTTCGCAGTTTTTTTGTTAAGCTTTGTTGATTAAAGAATTTTCATTGTTTGTTTTATTTTTATTTTTTGGAGCCAAATTATGGAGTGTATACAAAAATAAAGAAATAAAAAAATCCTTAAATATAAAATACATTTAATACTTAAGCCAATTGCTCAAACCCTTTGCTCCGCAATTTCAACATTCGAAAAATTATCAATTTTTTTTTCTCTAAGAAAATAGGCCATGGATCGCAACAAGTAGTAATTCGATGGTGTGAGGTCTATACTAAATGATAGATGAGACAGGGATTCCAACACATGAAGTTCTTTAAATTTTTCTTAGTTTGGAGGAGAAGTGTGTGGACGAGTGTTATCTTGTTGAAATAAAACTCCTTTTTGGTAAGTTAACGCTCTGACAACGCAATCAAGACCTGCATCAGCTAAGTCCCGGCTTAGAGAAATATAATACTACCGTTCCCTTTACCCTTTATAATAAAGTATCGCAAGAAATTTACATTAGACTAAATTACATAAAATAATTATAAGTGTACAAGTATTGATGCAGAACTCATAGGTTTTTAAGCGGTGTGCGCTTTGATATTGCTCTCCTTGGATTTGAGCACGATAGATAATTATTTATTTTGTTATATCGGTCGGTATTCATATTGCTGAGGTCTACTGACCTTCATAGGGCTCACTCAGTCTCTATAAAATAGGTAACGTTGATTGCTGGCAGAACATATGGGAAAAATCTTGATCGAACAAAAACTGTTGATTTGGTCCAATCATCTTGGAATTTTTCGCACCATCCCTCATGGCTCTCATCGATTATTAAGAGCTATATCGAGTACTATTTACCCTGGCTGTGCCTTAGGACAAAATTATTTTGATACTAAAAAAACTGGAAATAATGATAAACCACAGAGTAAACTGTAAAATTACTTCACAGCAAATCGTTTTGTGTTACATTCGTATATTTGATATATTAAATTTAAGGAAATTAAATAACAAAAATACTCTACACAAACACATTTATAATTGTTTCTCGCTTCGGGGCAGTACTTCATTATGGTTTATCGCTTGGAAAAATTTAGTTGGACATTAAAATAATTTTATATTTTAAATTTTTTCTGGTCTTTTCAATCCAGAAATCTCTATAGCCAACTATGCGTTCCACTTTACCAACAGCTTAAAAGTCATTTTATGGTTTTGGAATTTCGTCAGTAGAAATTAGAGACTAAACTAAAAATTTTAAAGTAATTTGCACTTCATTATGTTGTGTATATATTGAGATATTTTAAATAATTTAAAAATTCTTTAAAAATCAATAAGTTGTTATATGAAATCCAAAGTTTTCTTAAACTTATCTTATAGCAATTGTAAACAAAGTTAAGGGCAGGAAATTTGGATATATATAAGAATAATTAGTTACAGAGACCTTTTTTTTGAAATTATCGACAAAGCCTATATATACTTATGACATAAAAATGAGCTAAAATATGCCAAATATACCTTCTTTTTTTGTCAACCCCTACCTCGTCTTTGAAGGCTATACGGGGGTTTCTCGGACTAGGGGGTGAGGGCGGAGGGATTAATGCCGAGATAAAAGTCCCTTCCGGTTCCGATAGTTGTACTCGTAATTTTTGGCTTTCAAGGTATTGGTCAGGTGCTCTAAGCGTCTCCGCTTATAATATGATTTATCTGTTAATTTTACTACGTTTTAAGTTGTGATTTTTTTAACAAAAAGGACCTGTGACGTTATTACTTTTATTTAGTGTGAAGAGAAGAAGAACTTTATGGTTTTTAATTATTTCTGATGAGAAAAACATGTGAACCATAAAGGTTAGTTTTTTTTTTTGTTTTTGTTATTTTTCTTTTTCAAGTTTAAAACCTTTAAAAAAAGACTGTAGTGAGCGATTAAACTTGAAAAAAACGTAATCAGAAGAAGTGTGGGACTATATCGCTCGAAGAAACGGGTAATATGGAGCCGCAAGAAGAAGCAGGTCCGTCAACGACCAATGAGGTTACTAACGAATGGGAACTTGTTACGGGACGAAAAAGGCCATCTCCTTCATCTGACCCAAGAATTATCAATAAAAAACGTATTCAAGTAGAAGTTAGCAACAGGTATGACCCTCTCCTAAATACAAGTAGTGTCGAACCTGACATGCCGCCAAATCAAATAGACAATGCAAAGGTAAAACCACCTCCTATATTTCTAAAAGGTATTCAAAACATAGAAGCGTTAATAGCATTTTTGAAAAAAGAAAATAGGCAATAGTTATTTTAACATTAAAGCTACAGCCAGAAACACAATAATTTACCCAGCCACGCCGGAATCATATAGAACAGCAGTACGGTGCTTGAAAAAAGTGAAAGCCGACTTTCATACCTACCAGCTGCCTGAAGATAAAAATGCGAGAGTGGTTATAAAGGGCCTCCATTCTTCCACCCCAGCATCAGTAATTAAAGAAGAATTGAAGAGTTTCGGCTACGAAGCTACAAATGTCACAAATGCTATCTCGGCCAGGACTAAATTACCATTACAAATGTTTTTCGTTGATATCACGAAAAACACTTTTAATGAAAAAATATTTGATATCAACTATATTTATTACACCCGAATAAAGGTGGAAGAGGCTCGCAAAAAGAGGGAAATACCTCAGTGCTTTAGGTGCCAGGGCTTTGCCCACACCAAATCATATTGTAACCATCAGCCTCGCTGTGTACGGTGCGGTGAAGCCCACGAAACCTCTGCATGCCTTAAAACTAAAGACACGCCCGCGAAATGTGCCAACTGTGAAGGGGCACATCCCGCCAACTACAGAGGATGCCAGACCCTCAAAAATCTGAGAGCACAGCGAACCCAAAGGTACCGCCCGCCGCCGGTGTCTGTCGAACCTCCTCCGGACCTAGAACAGTATCCAGCACTACCGCACAGCCTTCATCAACCAGCACCTCCAGAACCTGTTCGTGCACCCCCAAGGATGGACCGTCAAATCGGAACTCGGCCCAGCGTTGAACCTCAGCAGCAACCACAAGCAAGGTCAGGTATGAGGGAAGACAGTAAACAGCTGGTGCCCCCAGCTGGCTCTGTTCCTTTTCCACAGACAAATTTAATAAATAATTTAAATGCCCTCATCCAGCCCCTTTACAGCCTAATTAGCCAAATAACTCAACTCACTCAAGCTTTAGCTACAACTTATGGACATTAGTTCTCTGACTGTTGGCTCCCTGTCAATCCTTCTTTGGAACGCAAACGGACTACTTCGACATAAAACTGAACTGGAACTTTATGTTCATCAAAAACGTATTGACATTGTACTTCTGACGGAAACACATCTCACATCACGTAACAGACTTTATATACCAAATTATACTTTATACAGAACAGACCACCCCGATAATACTTCTCATGGAGGGACAGCTATATTAATAAAATCTAACCTTAAACATAACCCTATACACGTAGACTCGACGGCTCAGATACAAATAACAGGAATACAGCTACAGACCAACCACAGAAACATAACAATTGCTTCTATCTACTGTCCCCCTAAATACAGCATTACTGAACAAATGTTTATTGAACTATTTAAATCATTTGGTAGAACATTCCTTGCAGGAGGCGACTTCAACGCGAAACACCAATACTGGGGTTCAGGATTATGCACACCAAGGGGCAGGAGACTCAGGTCTGCTGTTACCCAGCTATCATTAACTGTATTTTCCCCCGACAGACCAACTTACTTACCGAATTCTCAATACAAAAAACCTGATGTACTGGACTTTTTTATAGCCAAAGACTCTACCTATTACAATTACAACTGAAACAGACCTTGGCTCTGATCATTTACCGGTGAACTTGATGTTGGGGGTAGAAAAATCCTTTGTGGAAAAAAAACCATCGCTTACATATGGCATCATCAATTGGGACCTTTTTTCTGAACGAATTAATGCCCAGCTGACCGTTCCTAAAGCATTAAAAACCGAAAAGGATTTGGAAGAAGCGGTTGAACTCTTCACGACAACTATTCAAGAAGCTGCTTGGTCCTCACAAGAGACAAAAATACGGCAAACAGTAAGCTCGCCGTCCTACCCTCAATATATCAGAGACCTAATCAGAGCCAAAAGACGGACAAGAAAACTATGGCAGACCAACAGACTTCCTTCTGACAGACGGCTTTTTAATAAATTTAACAACGAACTAAAAAGAGAAATACGGAAATTTAAACAAACTAATTTTGACATCTATCTGGAAAACTTAACGACGGATGACAACAGCCTTTGGCGACATACTAAGCGACTTCTAAAACATCACGAAGTATCTGTCCCATTGAGAAAAGACGATGGTTCTTGGGCTGTGTCGGACAGAGAGAAATCCGCAATTTTTTCTGACCACCTTTCAACTGTTTTTCATCCTCACATAGACTTAACAGACACACAACACGAAAATTATGTCCAAAAATTCTTAGACTCCCCTCTTTCTATGTCTCTTCCGCCAAAATCCTTTACTCCTTCCGAAGTATCTAGACAGATCATGAAAATGCCAAAAAGGAAGGCTCCTGGTGATGACCTTATCACTGCTGAGGTACTTCGAAAAATCCCCAGAAAAGCTTTAGTCTTTCTTACAACACTGTACAACGCTATACTTAGGACAACTAAATTCCCTATCCAATGGAAATATTCTATAATTTCAATGGTACACAAACCCAACAAAGACAAACATAGACCTGACTCTTATAGACCTATTAGCCTTCTTCCGGTATGTTCTAAAATATTTGAAAAACTCTTGCACGAACGCATTATTAACATACTGACAGACCAAGACATACTACCAGATCACCAATTCGGATTTCGATGTTCTCATTCCACAACACAACAGCTACACAGAGTTACTGACTTTATTTCTACAGCTCTAGAACTAAAACAATACGCATCTGGGGCATTTTTGGATGTTACTCAGGCTTTTGATAGGGTTTGGCACCAGGGTCTTCTTTTTAAACTGAAACCTATTCTTCCTTGCACATATTATTTAGTTCTACAGTCTTTTCTTCATGACCGTTTCTTCTCTGTCCGACAGGGTTCAGAGACCTCCCCAATAAAACCAATCTGTGCAGGTGTTCCCCAAGGTTCTATCCTGGCCCCACTTCTCTACTTAATATACACTTATGACTTACCAACAGACCAAAACATCCTAACTGCGACATATGCCGACGACACTGCTATTATTACGAGAAACACAGACCCAATACAGACCAGTTTGACATTACAACACCACTTGGACAATGTACAAAACTGGTGTAAGAAATGGAAATTAAAAATTAACCATGACAAGTCACAACATGTTACATTTACTTTAAGACACGGAACCTGCCCTCCAGTTTATATAGACAACCACCAGATACCACAAACAAATACAGTAACGTACTTGGGACTAATCTTTGACAAAAGATTGACATGGGGCCCACACGTCAAAACAAAACGCAAAACTTTAAACTTTCGACTCAAATTATTATATTCGATACTACATAAACACTCTAAATTACGCATAAGACAGAAGCTTAACGTATATACCTATTTATTAAAACCTATATGGACTTACGCATGCCAAATTTACGGACCTGCTAAAAAGACACACATTCAAAAAATACAAACCTTTCAATCCAAATTTCTAAGACTGACAACGAACTCACCACCTTATGTTTCAAACGATACTCTTCATACCGACCTACGCATTCCGACTACAACAAACCACATTCGAATGTCGTACAAAAGATTTTACGACCAACTACATGGACACACTAACCAATTTGTTCAAAATATGGCTACAACTGACATCCCTGACATAACTCGGCGTAGACTGAAAAGGAGTTGGATGAGGGACCTCCTAGCCTAAAATAATAGATCCTGTTTGAATGTCAGGAGGATGCACCACTGGGTGCTGTCTCCCTCATGCCTAACCATGCCATATCTCCTTATAAAATCACATTTGCTTATTGTAAACATTTTACAGGTGCAAATAAAATCATTAATAACAAAAAAAAAAAAAGGTATTGGTCATCTGGTAGCTAGGCAACGCGTGTTTAAAGCAACTCGCGCTAAAAATACCACTTATACCAATGGACGTGAATTTACTAAGGAAACAAATTAAGTTAAAATGCCTCATATGTCTTAAATGGAACGACCAGTGCAGACTTTTGTCCCGTAAAAGTGCGTTAGAACCAATGTGGAAGTTTCCTTAACACAAGGCTTATTATTATTTTGAAATTATTAAAGTGTTAAAAGTAGTAAACAAAGGAAAAGTAATATAATTAAATGAAAAAATACATTTTTATTGCACATTTTCTGGTTGCATTTCTCTTTTATACAGTATCTAAAAACCTCTTATTTTCATTGTTTATTATTTATTCGATATCCTGAAGTTCTATTGTAGTCTGGCAGTGGAGTGAAAACCATAGTTTTCCTGCAGTCGAAAGTGTATACAAATGTCTTTTGAATTAGGTGTTGTTAAATGAGAGTTAGCTTGTTGAAGCGTAAACGATGTTGATGAGTTGGAATGTAATCAACGTTTCCGAAGTTTGCAGCATTCCTAATAGGTATTGTGTTGCAAGGTCTCGGGAGATGACCGATTGTCGATAATCGCTCATAATCAATGGTAGGATAGGTACCATCGACGTCAATGAATCGGATAATTAATTAATCATTCATCAGTTGCTGTCTCTATCTCCACTGACTACTGCGGAACTAATGGTTAAATTTCCATTTAATATCAGCTTTCTTATTATTTTGAGATAGAATAATAATCGATTTGATATAAAGTGAAGTTGTAAATAAGAGACAAACGGATTATTAATTATTAAGTACTGATTATATGTAAAATACCTTGAACATTCCGAACAGTTTGGGTAAAACTGCACAATCGGAAATCACCTATATATAAATACGATCTATTATTATATTTAAAATTCAGACAGCTCATATAATAATTCGGAAGTTGAAGATTTACTGAAGTTATTTTATTTTGAACTCTTGGGAGCCCGTGGCTGAGTGGCTGGCGCGTTAGTCTTTCACGCCAAGGGTTGTGAGTCGAATCCCAGCTCTGGAGGGATTTTTCCAAGTATATAATTAAATAGGATTACACTCAATGCTTCTCCCCTGGGTATGTGAGGCCCGTAAGCTAATTGGTGGCCACTCACAAAAATATGCGTAGGGATTGATGACCCTACCCTATAAAATTTCATCGAGGAACGTGAGTGTGTAATTTACACCACGCGGCCAAGAGCCTTCACGGCCTATCGCTCCAGCGAGGAAAAATAAACTATTTTGTAGTTCCCTAGAGTTAGTTTCTTGCTGTATTATTCACTGTCAGAGAAACATGATGGTTTGTCTGATTGAGTTTAATCAGATGTTTAACGGCTCGGTTAGTATGAAAGATACTTGAAATTGCTTTAAATCTGAATTAGAATCCTGCTATGGCAGAATAGATATACATTTTAATATTTTAGCCCTCATGTCGTGAAACCCTCTTTGAATTAGGAGGAAGTTTTGGGAAAACTCCCTTACATTGTCATTGGGTCTTGTAACAGACCTACCTAGAATTAATTTAGATATATATATTTTTTTTCTAAAGAATAAATCGTGTTGGACCTGATTTCTGCTTTTAATAGATAATTTTTAAAACCATTTTGGATAAACTCTTCGAAAACATGAAAATTAAAAATGAAACTAAATCGTTCTTCACTTGGATTATTTACCTCACTTGAGGCTTTTGCACAGATTTATTGCCTTTTTTAAAAATATTAATTCGTTCAAAAAATTGTTAATAATTCGTGCTGTATGTTGGAGGATACAAATGCCGTAAAGTGTGCTGCTGATCAAAATGGAGTTTTTCCGGCAGTGAGGCGTTTAAAACTAATTAAAACGGTATGCTTTCGGATAATATTTAAGGTTATTATGTGCCGAAAAATGTGTTAAAATTCAAGGCTTTGTTTTTAGATAATAATTACAATGTTAATATTGTTGAAATATGAGACAGGAAAGATATGCACGTTTAAAATTGGTGAGCTTCCGAACTAAAGAGATATCGCAGTTGTTTACTTTCACTAACTTATATATGAAATATTTGACGTATGATTGAATTTAATAAACAACTAAAGGAGGAAAGTGCAAACATATTTTTTCAATACAATTTTTGTGTTTTTGTTCAGAAGAATAGTAATATAGATGTATAATATACCGTTGGATAGCTAAAGATTTTAGAAAATATTACCTAATACACTTGCTTTGTAAAACTTGATGGAGAGAGATGAAAAGTCGATAAAACTAACAGATTGTTGCAGATAATAATATAATAGATGATTTAATATAATACGTGTTTCCATCGAAACTAAATTTAATTAATTCTTCAATCTTTTTACTTTCAGTTACCCATATATTTTATCTCTAATTGTATTTAAAAATCCTTTAATTACTTTTAACAACGGAGTTAAGTGAAAGTTGTGGACCAGATTTTATATAGTGGATCAATAAATCCTTTTTTATAGCCTCTCTTTAAATTAGAAACAAGAAAAGTTTAATCTCTTATCTAATAGTTACGTAACGAAAATCTAATAAAACATAATCAATACAAAAAGTTTGATAATATGTTCAGTTGTCTTGAGATTTTCATTAGGTTTTCTTTTTTTCAGAGTAATGAAGTAGTAAATTCTACCCCTGGTTTTATTCATATAATTTTATCTGTTTTTGTTCTGATGTTAAATGTAGTGAAACATTTACTATGTAGTTATTTACTGACTAATTTTGTTAGAATCGTAAGGAATTTTTTTTTTTTTTTTTATGAATATAATAACTGTTATTACTGACTTGAAAGTATTCAGAGGCTGAGGATTGAAGGTAAAGTTGTTTACTCTTGGAATTGCTTATTATCGATCCGTTAAGTCTTGGACGTTTCCCAGATATAGAGCTTCAATTTGGAGCCAAACCAGTGGCTTCTGTTGCCGATAGCCTGGTCTCAGGCCAAACATTTCTTCCTAATTAGCCACCATTTCTGAATATTGATTGTTTAATTTATTATTATATTCAATTAGAACAATCTCTTCTCATAAATATATTTACTATAAATTTATATATGTAAGTGGATGTACAGATTTTTAATTGTTTTCGTGAACATACCCATGCTTCTAAAATATCATGTTGCAGTCGTCTACAATGAAAAGGCTTTATAAAAAGATTATTTTATTTTCTTTTCTAAGATATTTCTTAACTTAATTTTTGTTTCGTTTTGATACTGTTCGTCATTTTGTTGTGCGTTTTCACTGTTTTTGTTGTAAAGATTGTACTGTAATTGGACATTTTACACAATGATTTACTACACATACTAAAACATGAAATTATCGATCAAGAAAATTGTGAAGGAAATAAAACTTTATCAACTTCTTCGTTCTTCCCTATATAGCTATGTCAGGTAGTGTAAGTATGAATGCAGAGGTTCTTCTTAGGATCTCCAGGCCTCAGAAGAGCTTGGTCCCAAGGCCTGTTGGTTTTGGACCATATCTGCATCCGTATGTCCTCCACCAACTGGCAGCTTTGCAGAATGTGCTTTGTGGTTTTTGGATTTGACCACATCCGCATAAGGAGCTAGATCCTATCTTAAATTTTTAAAGAGGGTTGACTTCAATTATACATATTTTATGTTTCGAGGACTTGTCACCTCATCTTCATAATAACGCATTCAAACTTCCATATTACTTCGATGTAGGTCATATTTATTATTAAAAATTATTTTACTTGTATTCCACAGTCGTCATTCTCATAAAAGTGTCAATTTATCTTTTCTGATTAAATACATCTATTATCTTTATGGCTATTGTTTTTCATTGTCAATTTAACTAAATAAACTATTGGAATATGTTGGACTTCCTCTTAAAAATCGACCATCGAAGACCACCTCAAGTCGAATAGAAAGGTAAAAAAGCTTAAAAATTGGGTTCCACACATATTAAACAACCGCAAAAAAACAAAAAAAAAAACACTACACTTCTTTGTCGAAACGAAAATTTCGTCAGAAGAAATGTATTGATAGTAGTGGATTATATTTTGATTAAATAAAATAGTTCTACATTATTCTTTTTAAATCAAAATCACGCATCATTTTCGGACAACGAAATATAATTCAATGAGAAAAATCATTTAGTTTTGAGTGATTTAGGAATAACAAAGTGGAACTCTATTATTTTGCTTTGTCGAAGGACTGAGTCATTTTTCATAGGATTTACCCTTGAAGAAAATTGCCAGAGGATCTGTCTGGGACGGCCGAACTCAGCGGCAAAGTTTTCCATCCGTCAAATGGTGGCGTGCCCATTGTGAGTTCGTTTCTATGAAGTCTGTATATCACTGTCTCTTCATTGTTTCTGCCGGCTTCTCCGTTGCAGCTGGGACTTTTTGTCATAAAGATTAATGTATACGAAAATAAAGAAATAATAATGGATAAAATAAATATTTTCGTTTAGGTGAGTTTCTCTTTGTGGTTTGAAATAACAGATGATGTTGAAATTTAAATGTCATTATATTTTGAATTATCTTACTGTGGACGATTTTTTCTTTGATACAGAAATTTTATAAATTGGACCATTTTCTTATTTAAAAAAATATTTCGCCGATTACGCGCAAATGTTTCTTGATAAATAAAATAATAAATTTTTTTGTAATCTTTTTGAATTCTAAAGCGAATATGACATTTTATTTGAAACTGCTAATTTGTTAGTAATTCCTATTTGATGTAGGTTAGAGATCGACGTATTTTTATTTATTTATTTATTATTATTATTATTTTTCTTTTAAGGTTAAGAACAGTAATCACATATGCGAGGCTTCATATTTGATCGTAGAACACATATTTCACTATCCTTTCTTTTTTGTGAAATAGTTTTCAAAAACTGCATTAAATGATATAAAGATGACACTAGAGATCAACAGCTTACTGAATATTAAAATCTTATTATTGTTTTGATTATTAGCAAATTCATTAATTGCTAATAATTTTGGGATGACAAACGAAGTTCTTACATTGTTCTTTGTTTTAAGTTTCAATATATATTTATAGATACACCCGCACATGTATACTGGCATCATGCTCTTATAAAGTCATATTAGGGATACACTGATGAAAAATTGAAAAAGTTTTTTTTAGGTCAGGATGAAAGCAAAAAGTTTCTTTCCTTGAACGAAGGCTCTTCGGGAAGCGCGGAGTAAACATTTTACTTCTACCGACATTTTATTTCTCGCCATACACAAACTGACGTAAACAATAACAGATTTACTGGCAATATTGTATTCAATAAACAAGAAAGATAAAATTGTATTTAAATAATTTATGTGGTGCACTTAAGCTGTTGCATTTCGTGAACAGTTTTATATTTTATATAATACATTATGTTCCAAGAGAATTAAAATTTATACTATAAATTTATGTTTATTGAGATTTTTGAATATCATACGTTATATTGTTTCTGTGAAAAATGGTAGTTAGGTAAATGTACTGATTTTTACTTTCTTAATGCAATGGAAAATTGCTTTATATTTATCGATACCATATGAAGTAAACAAAATTTTAATTTAAGCTCATAACAAGATATGCGTTTTATTTTTTTATTTATTTTCGATTATTATTTTTTTTTTATATATTTTTTATATGAGGTTTTAAATATATATTTTTTTACCTCAAGTAGTAATGAAATATTATAATGACCTATAGGGGAATTAGGTATCCTATTTTGTAAAGCAATTTATCATGACTTAAGTTACTGCGAAAAGAGAGTTGCCCGAGCTTATTCTTTATCAATTATTAATTAAAAATATTTCAGCCGATGGGTCATAAATTCTTTTTCACTAAGGTATTTTTATATATTCAGTATAAAAATTTATTGGAATAAGATATATTTTACAGATCAAACTAATATAAGTTGACCACTTATCTATTTCACTATTATATTTTCTTATTCATTCATCATTTAATTAGTTTCATATTATTTAGACTTTTCCTCGACAATACTGCAATTCTGATGTATTATTGGAGGACGACATACAATTATCCATTATATCTTGTCAATTGTTCTAAAAAAATTTATATATGTAAGTAGGTGTTGCTATGTATCGAGAATATTGGGAGGTGAAGAAATATTTTTGATTTGTACAAAATAGAGTAGTTTCCGGGCGACAAGCAGGCAGGCTTCTTAGAAGGGCTATACAAAAAATAGACCCCTCCACTCGTACAGCAGGGACAGGGGAGTACCTGGAGAGTCTGAGCCCGGACGGGAAGATAAGAGGAAGTCCAGCACGGAAGTCGGAAGTTGGGGGTCAAGCAGTCATGTCCAAAGGTACCTACCTATATGTAATATTATGTGGTAAATAGAACCTCAGTATTCTCGATGATAACAATACCTCAAATGTACGATGTTTTTATGTATGATAAATAAGTGCAATTTGATAAATAAAATGTATATTTCAAGATAATTACTTTATTACCCTATATGCCACGAAACATAGTAGTGTATAGATTTTTAATTGTTTTCGTGAACATACCATGCTTCTAAAATATCATGTTGCAGTCGTCTACAATGAAAAGGCTTTATAAAACGATTTTTTTTCTTTTCTTTTCTAAGATATTTCTTAACTTAATTTTTGTTTCGTTTTGATACTGTTCGTCATTTTGTTGTGCGTTTTATTGTTTTTGTTGTTGTAAAGATTGTACTGTGAATGGACATTTTACATCAGTGCTTTACTACACATACTATAACCTGAAATTATCGATCAAGATAATTGTGTAGAAAATAAAACTTTATCAACTTCTTCGTTCTTTCCTATATGGCTATGTCAGGTAGTGTAAGAATGAATTCAGAGGTTCTTCTTAGGATCTCCTGGCTTCAGAAGAGCTTGGTCCCAAGTTATGTTGGTTTTGGACCATATCTGCATCCGTATGTCCTCCACCAACTGGCAGCTTTGCAGAATGTGCTTTGTGGTTTTTGGATTTTGACCACATCCGCATAAGGGGCTAGACCCTATCTTAACTTTTAAAAGAGGGTTGACTTCATCCGGTTATGTCCAGTTCCAAGGGAAAATATCATAACCTGTTCTCTTCTTGATAATTTATAATATTCTTCATAGGGACGGTGATTCGAGTGATTTGCCTTTCCACCTGGCTTATGGCCCTTTTATTAATAGTTTTGCATTCCTCTGACCTAGGGATGCTGGTAATTTGGGAGAGCGATGTTCCCTCTTTAGCCTGTTGGTCTGCAATTTCATTCCCCACAAGTCCACAGTGCCCTGGAATCCATTATAGGAACACCTCTTGGTACTGCTCTGTTGGGTCTTCCAGCTCCTCAGCTAATGTGCCTAACAAGCATTTCCTTTATCTTTGAGGCATTGTAGGATGGATGCTGCATCTGTTTGGAGCACTATGCGTGAGAGTGGAGACATCTCAAGACCCCAGAATCTTGGCTGCCGTTAGGATGAGTCCCGTGGGGAAGGTTTTTTGGAGAACGTGTCAATGAGGGAATCCTATATGCATGCCCCCTCCTCCGTTGGCATAACGTTTGTAACAGAGCTACCTAGTCCATTTGTTTTTAGGGTAGGCCGCGTTTATCAACTTTCAACTAAAATAAAGCATTATGTCATTCGATTGGTCAGTGCGCTTAGTAAAAGAGCAACCTAATACAGTTATGTATTTTTGTATTATTAATAATATAAAGCATTTATCTCTCGCTTTTAGATAATAATAATTTAATTTTTATAATCAGTAAGTTCTTTGCTATTATGTGGAGGCGATCTCCTGATGATTTTGTCATTTATCTTTGCTGAATCTTTGGCTGGCACTGCAGGAAAACGTTCTACTGTATTAGTGACCTCTGCAATAATTAATTTAGGTACCCTGGACAGTTTTAGATACATATAAATAACTACTGATTTTAACATTATAAGGCTGATTGGGTAACCTATTGATCAATTCTTAGTTAGGAGGCTACTAACACAGCCAGATTGGTTTTGGGATTTATTGCTTTAGAAGTTTAATCAATTAGGTAGATACCTCGTATTTTATTCTGTTTTATAGTTTGTTGGTTTAAGTTTTTTTTTTTTATATACACTAGTTTGTAAAATTTACTGGAATATATTTTAGATTTGTGTTAGTGATATTATTAATATTTAGTGTTTGTCGAAGATTTTACTGGATGCTTTAATATCCATTATTAATTGCTTCTATTTACTTGTTTAATCTAGATTTGAATAGATCAAATGTTACCTTGTCCTGAGTAGTGATTAATTCAACTGCTGCTGAATCGGATGTACTTAAGCATGTAAATTATATTCCGCAATTTATAACTTTTAAAGCCTTGTTTAGATACCTTTGCTTCAAGGTAATAGAACTATCTGACAAGAGCAGCCTATACAGATACTGGTACAAGTACAGGTACAAAACACAATGAGACCCTTAAGGGACTGAGCACTGAATCAAGATCCCTTTATCCCTCCCTGGGGGGCTAGTTGCCCCTATAAATCCCCCTCCGAGGTACATCTTGAGCCATACCGAACAAGGTGATGATTATAGCTACTTTGTTTCGTAATCTCCGTTTGATTTACTGCAGATTGTCTCTCCTTTTGAAATATATATGGGAAATATTTTGTTCTACCCCGATCCTAAATAACTTTAGACTTAAAATTATTGAAATAGAAATTTGGGTTTCTTAAGTAAAAATATAATAATTCTTCAAATGAACTTTCTTATTCTGTTTGGATAAACTTTTTTCTTTTTTTGTTTTACTTTCACTTACCTATATATGAAATTTATAGTAAGGGAAAGTATGGCAATCGTGAAAATTTTCGAGTTCCTGTCTTCGACGGAAATACACGTTTTAGAGTCTCCTGAGTCCAAATGACAAAGTCCCGCAAATAGGTCTGTGTGTGTGAGAGAGAGAGGTAAGTCTAGCGCCAAAACGATAAGTCGTACGAAACTGAAATTTCATATTTAAGTCAACTATACGCCCGAGATGTTACAGCAACTTTTTCATCACAATCAGCTGACCAGAAGAGCCATGCATTTTGCTCATTTTTACAAAAAAAACGTAATTTGAAAACGTTAATTGTTTATAATGTGATTGCTTTATTTGATTTTGTTATATTTATTTGAAAAATATCTGTATGGATTACAGAAAATTTAAAAGAATTAAAAATATAATGTTGAGAATGTATAGTCGACTGTTGGAATTATCGTGAGTTGAAAAAATCGGGATCATTCGTTTTAGAATATTTTAATTTTGCTGACGTTCTGGCTCAGACCTGTGACCCATCATCAGGGCTACAAACATCAGAACAACAAAAGTAATACACATCAATATGATAATGAAAAATTATAAATTTATTACTGTCACATTACATTCATAATTTTTCATTATCGTATTCATATGTATATCTTACATGAACAATATTCAGATGTTAGAAGCACTCACAAGTTTGAGCTGAAATGTTGGCAAAATTAAAATATTATAAAACGACTGACTTTCGATTATTTCTGCCTGGGATAAAAATATAATGATGAGAGTAAAATAAAAGGCTTTCTTACTACTCCACCTCTTTATTGAAAGTTTCACTACGTTTCGCCTAATACGAAACATAAGGTTTCATTTTCGAGGTACTAATACACCATAAAGACAATAATTGTTTGGGACTTGAAGATGCTGCATCTGCCGAAACGTAATGCAATTATAAATAAAGTAGTGGGGTAGTTTCTATTATTTTACTGTTAAATTATGACCTTTACCTTTCGGTATCAACACTTAATTAGAATAATGATTATATTTCACTTAAAATGGCGATAATCCTTGTATATGATTTCCAACTCTATAATGGCAGTCACAACATAATTACTAACTGACGAAGGTCGGAATGAAACCCACATCAGTATAGACCGGGAGATTTAGAATCTTTGGTATGTTTTGTTTGTTGTTTCCCCTTTAAAAAATCATTAAATAGTTCGTGAAATATGACGAAACAAATATTACACACAATAATATAATTGTGATGTAACGGTATTCATTCGAGTTCAATATTAATGAAAACGGCATTAGGCAGTTAAAGCACTTTATAAAACAATTAATTTTTTATTTTTAACTAAAGATTTGTTTATAAGTGGTTAAATGTGTCCGCTAGAGCATTTTGTTAATGTACGGTTTACATTTTCTTAAAAGTTCTCTTTAAATTTTGTCCCAGGAAAAAAAAGAATATATATATATAAATAAAAGAGATTTTTTTAATTTTAGTTTTTCATGAATGTAATTCTGAATACATTTTAGAACGTACATTTCATTTAGTGTAAAATTCAGCGCAAAAAGGAAATTAAGGGTCTCGTTTTAGTGTAACGGATTATAAGAATTCCCATCTTACTCTGAAATATTCTTTTCTACTTTATTTTGCTCCGGATCTCAAAGCTGGATTCATATTGCCGGCAACTGTATTAGGCCTAATTCCGTAACCCACTATTTCTTGTTCGCTTGTAATGAAAGGGTGGGAAACAGAAATGAATGAAGAAACCCACCGTGGGCAATTTGGGAGCTGGGTTGTGCCCGTCCCCAGTTCGCAGGCAGGTAATCTGACTTTCAGATGGGAGCTGCTTTCTTTTTAACTTAGCTCTTTGCATTTTTAAACCTCTATTCCATCCCTTCCCCTTTTTTCGCTCGGCCTATATTCTCATTCCTTCTTTCTCTATTGTGACATTCTGTTTATATTGAATAATTATTTTTGTTTGAAATGAAAATATATATTGGGTTGGTAAATAAATCATTTTGGTTTTTCTTTTAATTTTAATATTACTATGATAAACTTCTTATCTTATGAATTAATCCCTAAAGTGGATTTTTTAACCCGTTTATAATATGTCGACAACAATATCCGTTAACTCTTGTCGAAACTAGCTTAGTATTGTGTTGGAGTGCTATTGCACTGTAAATTTGAAGAAAATGTTCTTCATTATCGGCATATTTTGATGTATATTTTAAAAAAAGTATGTTGCAGAAGCTCACAGAAATTTTGCAGTGTTTGTGGAGACGATGCCTTAACCGAAGACACCTTTCATAATTGGTTTGCCAGGAATTATTGACGTCAATAACGGTCTGAAAATCGAACATGTAATTGATACGGTTAGTTTTAAGGCCATCGTTAATCAAAATTCCACCCAATCAGTACGAGAAATTTCTATTAGCTTGAATTTGTCGCACACAAGCATTGATAGCCATTGCCTCAAAAGTTGAGCTAGGTTTTCAGCTTAATGTTTAGGTCCCTCACTCTCTAAACGAAGTCAACTTGCAAACACCCATTTCTGTTGGCGATTCACTACGGGAACGACCACAAACACGACCTATTTTTTGAAAGATTGGTCACAAGAGATGAAAAATGAATATTTTATGATAATGTAGTGCGTAGAAAATCTGGGAATCTGTTTGTGAGCCTAGAAGAATGTTAAGACCCGGATTGCATCCAATGAATGCTTTCCGTACTGGGTGGGATTTAAAAGGTGTTATTTTCTATGAGCTATTACCATCAGGACAAACAATTTGGATCAATCAATTAAAAATAAACACCCAGAACTGACATATCGGAAGGGCGTTGTGTTCCACCAACATAACGCTAGGCCTCACACTTCATTGGTCATAAATTATTAAGCCCTAGATGGGACGTTTTGCTCCACCCTCCCTATCAACCAGACCAGCTCCAAGTGACTCCAACTTATTCTGGTCTCAGTAGAATCCATTAATTGAAAGAAATTCCAGAAGGAAGAGGATACCAAAAACCACTTGGATATGTTTTTAATAATAAACTCCAGACATTCTATGAACATGGCATTTATACAGTTAGTGGAAAGATAAGAAAAAGCCATATGAAAAAATAGCCAATATATTCTTGATTAAAATAACTTTTATGTCTATAGTACATTGAGTTTTATTTTATCCTGAAAAACCGAAAGGACTTATTTTCTAACCCAATAGATTCTACTGGTTTCTATGGTTATAGGTAAATTATTGCTCTCATCCGTTCTTGTTGAGTTTTTAATTTTTTTTTTTCGTCTTAATCACTTTAAAATGTAAAATCTTTTAAAATGTAATGTGTCGAAAAATTAAATATTCCATTGATAGCGCGTAATAAAGTTTGTGCGTTTCCATGTGTAGTACAGACTAATCGGTTTACTCGTTTTTCAGCGACAGAGATGGAATAGGTGTTCGATCGTAACTGGGAAAATTGCATTTAGGGTTCGACAAGGCTAAACATGTTACGAGGGGTTTCGAAGTCGGTTATTTCTGCGACTGTTTTTTTCTCTAGAAGAGAAAGTTGATTCTGTGTTTATATTTTTAGACTGTGCCAAAGTTGAAGGAATAAATTCCCCCAAAAAAATGTTCGTGCTTAGAGAATTTTTTTTTTTTTTCATTGGATCTTAAAATGTTTAGTGAAGACTTGTTGATTCGGTTTAATAATATATATGTATTTTTTCATTCAATTAAAATTATTGCAGTACTTGGTCCTGTAATCAATCAAGAAATAATCAAGATTTACTATTAAATGTCTTATTTTATTGAAATTATTTAAAATAGTTTATAGAGAGGAAATAGCAGTCGGCAATTTGTTTTTAATTGGTTGTTGTATCATTCAAAAAGTATAAAATAACTTAAAAAACGATGTTTCTAATTCAGAAAAAATAGCTTTGTTTCGGTTTTCTGTATTTTTTATATATCTTCTTGATTCCATACTTCCACTTGTGGTGTTTTTTATTCTATTTATGGTTTTTATTTTATTTTAATCAGACTACAAGTAAGTTTTACTTATCATTTTAGTTTTATGTCAGTTTTCAACAACCAACCTACAAGAAAAAAACATATAGATAACACCAGCATTTATATTGGCGTGGTGCATAAATAATATTTTTTACATATACGGTATTAAATAATATCGTGGAGCTGGATAAGGATTGAGCTAGGGGATTAGGGTGATGGATAAGGTTCTGATGAAATTTAGAGAATTTTAATGGTATAAGGTCTAAAAAAATGGAATATTTAGATCGCGGTGTAAGGTATGGTTGGATGCATAATAAGGGGCATTAACTATTGTTCGGAGGACTTTAGATTGGAAGGATTGAATGCGTTTGATGTTAGAAAATTTTGCTGTCCCTCACAGTTCAAGTCCTCTCTATTTTAAAACTAAAAATCGTTTAATACCATTCTAAGCTGAGCTATTATATTTGTTTCAATGTTGAAACGGGTTTAAATCTATTCAAAATATACTCGCTGTTTTGAAAATATCGGTTTCGTTATTATTTGAAAAAAATAAAATAATGACTTATGGATTATGTTAAATATTATCAAGAAGTATTAGTATGTTCTGTAAATATTATCAATAAGTATGTATTATGTAGAAATATTAAAAAAAAAGTATTACTGTTTTGTAGGCGATACATAACCGTGACTGTGTTAACGCGCAGATTGTGTTACACAAAATAATTCCTGTTTTGGTGTCTATGGCTCTGAGTTAAACGATACTGAGTAAAATCGTTAGAAATCTCTCGGACCTTCCAGTCTCTTAGTTTGTTTGTCCGCCCTTTGAGGTGAGACGGACCAGAGTTAATTCTGTCTCCTCTCAACTGTGTTCTATTTTCGGTTGTGGCTGAAACTTAATAGTTTAAACTTCTGATGATGATTTATCTTTGAAGCGTTTTAATATATCCTATGTACGAGGATGATGTTTGTGAAAGGGAAAGGCTGTTCCATTATTATTATGTACTACTATAATTTTTTAGTTACATGAATTCGTATTTAAAGCATTGATTAATAATATGATTATCATTATAATATATATATATATAATTATATTATATATATATATATATTATCATTAACAAAATAAGTGGGAAACAAAAGAAATATCCTAAAAACTACTAGGGTCGAGGAAATTTAATAATCTCTTAATTCCACAACGCTAGTATTGGCAAAATGGATAGTTATATTTTACATTAGAAATTACGTAATTATCACGTAAGGTAATTGAATTGAAAATTTATATTTGTAATGCATCTGTTTGGAATGCTAAAAGATGTTGCAATAGGTGGAATTTGGATTAGAGAAGGAAAGACGATGGCGAATATGAGTAGGCAGGGAATTCCAGATGGCTGCAGAGAGATATAGAATGAATCAAAAGATTTAGACCTATGGGTGGCAATGTAAAGGTTAGAATGGCGTGATATAGTTTCAAGAGAGTGGACCGAGGATTTAAATTGTAGGATAATGTGAATGTATGGAGGGGGTGAGAGTTGGCGATTTGGTAAAGGTATGATCCGAGAGAATATATATTTATAAATAAGTGTATTTGTATATTATATATAATATAAAGAGTTAGGAGACAGAATAGGTTTACCTATTAATGTAGGAAAACTGTCCGGTACCACTAAACCTTCACAACTGTTCAGTATTGCGGGTATTAAAATAATGTTTGTCGTTCCGTGTTTTGTATCTCAATCACCGAATAGAATATTACCGATATTACCAATAACAATATATTACTTGTAGTGTATTAATATCTAAGTACTAATACTAATTAATAATAATTAAAGTAATAATTACTGGAAAAGTATTACTAAAAATTGTAACTGTTATAAATAACAATCTATTTAGTTTATATGATTTAAGTTACTCTCAACTTATTTCGTATATTCGATAAAATGTTTGTAGAATCGTATCTCACCAACTGTGTATTGTATAATTTATTCTTATTTTCGGTAAAATATTTTCGTTTTTTTTTTTTCCTTCCAACTTCAATTTTAATAAAAATCGTTAAGGTGTCGTTAAGGTATTAACAAACTGGTAAAAACTGTGATCATATGTAACGCAAGTCAATTTTCGTTGAATCAATAAATTCTATCTGGAATATGTAATATTGCTCTTGAGCTGAACTTACTATACTATCTACACAATCACACTCATAGGGATCACCTGTAGCAGGATGGCTAGCGTAACAGCCTCCTTTGCCAAAGTTTACAGGCTCAAACTCGCAGGTGTTCCTAGGATTTTTTACTCCTATTAAAAAATCCTTAGTTATGCCGTCCTTCGGAGGAGAGGTGGTCCCGAGCCTGTGCGATGTCAGGTACTCGTTAAAGATCCCTGTCCTAATAAAACTTGGATAGGCAAAGTTTAGGACTCCACTGTAGCATCGTTCGATTAGCCATAGTAGCATATAGTGACTTTAAATACATTTTTAAAAAACATACTCAGATGCAGACTGGGATTTTAACTAAAATTACTTCTAAACCATTTTTTTTTGTTAAAAATTAGCCAACTAAGGGGAGTTTCACTATCACAACTTTTGTTTCCAAATAGAAAAAGTTTATTTGTAGGTATAATTTTTGTTTATTTTTAAGCAATACCGCATAAATAAGATTTTCATAAATAAATTTTAAACTGATTTGTTTTGTTAGCCATCGTATTGATTATCGCCGGCTACTTTCTTTAATTAATCTTCGTGATTGGAGTTCTGAAGTTTACTTTAGAAGACTTATTCCGAAGTGGTGTTGACCTCAAAGTTTGTCGGTAAGAAACCCTATCCGATTCCAATAAATGTTTAACGGTGAGGAAATTAGTAGTGCGGAAGGTTCTGGGAAAGGTAGGGGGGACCGAAGACCTCTTAAATCCAGCACATGATGGGCATCGCAAATCTCTTTCTGATTCCTGAGCTGCATTTGATCGACTAAGTGGATATCTTGCGGCCCATCGCTTCCTCTCAGATTATATTTTTATTTGCCTCCGGGGCCCTGATGGATTTCATTTATCGAAAGTTAGATCGGGAAGGAAATTGAAATTTTGAATTTCTTTCATGTGATTAATGTAATCTGAAATACAAGATGAAATTAGGATGTATTTCTGTTCCATATTTCTACCATTAAGGTAAATATTTCTTAAGCTGTTTCGTTTCCGATTTTTTAACTTAGATTACTTAATCTGAAGTTCAAACATTTCTTTATGTACATACCGAATTTATTTACATGCATTGTTCAACTTTGAATTAATTGTTATTATTAATAAAAATAATTAACATATTTATCCTCTTCTTCGGATGGCGCGGCAGGCCGCGTAGGCCCTTGGCCGCCCGTTGTAATCTCTTCGAAAGTTACACTCGCGATTCTCGATGATTATTAGTTAGTAAAGTCGTATCCAACAGGTGGTCCGCCGACGGTGTCCAGGGGGTCTCAGGGCAAAATATCATTGGGAAATAATTTTAAATTTTCTTCACAGACAAATTCATTGTTCCAAGTGATAAAGTTGCTATTTATCATTGACAAGTGGCTTCTTTTGGACAATCGCAACCTTAAATATATATATATTTTTTTTTATCATTGTGGATGTAATTAGTTGACCGTTGAGAATTACTGGAAGGAATTAGTCCGGCTGGCGGTCATTAAATGAAACAACTAAATAGTTTCAACTATTTTATTGTTTGCCAACGTTTCGACCCCCTTTGTGGGTCATCATCAGGCTAAAAAGATACAAAAGAATATAATTTCAATGACATTACATACAATATTATATAACCTATTTAGCTAGAGAACGTCGGTATTGAAAAAATAACAGAAGAACTGTATATGTAAAAAAAACTTAATTAAAATACAATGACCATATTACAATAATGAAAGTGTTATACAGAAAAAATAAAAATGTTCACTAAACAAAATTTACACAAAATTACACACACAATGTATTTCACAATGTTCCATTTTTATTTTTTTCCACCCTGTTATCTTTGGATACCTTAAACAGAATTAGGGATAATTAAGTTGGGAGGTACAGTCAGTTTTTTCTCCATATACATCTTCCATCACTGTTTTTACTATTATATAGGTGATATTTCAAGAATTAAATTATAATTTTTTATCCTGTATCATTATTATAATCATAAGTTAAATTTCATTGATTCTTTGTATGGTAGTATTAAGAATTTTTAGTCATTGTTGTCAGACCCTGTCCATAAATCAGTACGTATTTTCCATTCTACCTTTTCCTACGTATTTTCCATCCTACCTACCCCCCATCTACCAAACAGTACCTAGTTTCCATTCTCCCACCATGCGGTACGTATCTCCACTCTACTTCATATTTTTATATTTCATATTTCATGTAAATTATTGATACCTGTGTAAATTTTGTTTAGTGAACATTTTTATTTTTTCTGTATAACACTTTCATTATTGTAATATGGTCATTGTATTTTAATTAAGTTTTTTTTTACATATACAGTTCTTCTGTTATTTTTTCAATACCGACGTTCTCTAGCTAAATAGGTTATATAATATTGTATGTAATGTCATTGAAATTATATTCTTTTGTATCTTTTTAGCCCTGATGATGACCCACAAAGGGGGTCGAAACGTTGGCAAACAATAAAATAGTTGAAACTATTTAGTTGTTTCATTTAATGACCGCCACCCGGACTAATTCCTTCCAACAATATTTTTTTTTAACATTTCGAAAGTAATGGGCTTAAAAGACAGGTGTAATTTCTCATAAGATAATGAACTATATTTCATTTATATATCATTATTTATATTTATCATTATAAATTGATTAACCACCTATCTTGTATTAGTTTTAAAATTTATTATTTACTGTTTCGCGGATTGAAGTAAACTCCTAAGGCCTGGTCCATTTTTCTTCTGTCAATTTCCCCTACTTAGGCATATATTTCTGTTATAGTTTCGGTAGCATATTTCACGTAAAATGTACATAATACATTGTAGCCCAATACAAATCTAAATATATACCTACTGATATTTAGAGTTTATATTTTTAGAACTAGGGAGTCTTTGCCATTGAAATAATTGGATGAAGAGGACCGACAATCTTTTTTTTGTGATAGGAACTACTGAGTTAGAGAGTAGGATTATCAACCTCCAAAAACCTATTTTTGTAAGTGACCACTATTGCCTGACATTTTCGAAAGAGAGGCTGTGATGGAATCCTCATTTAACTATATTCTTGAAAAAGTCCTCCCCGGAACTGCGATCCGGACTCACAACCTTTAGCGTAGTTCACTAGTGCGCTAGCCACAGTCACGCGGACACCTCTGAAACATGTAGATAACGAATTTATTTAAATATATTATATAACTTTGGTATTTTACATTAATGTTTTTGAAATTTAACAGAAAAATTACGTCTTTATAACTTTTTACTTTTAAAATAGAAACCTTATTTATTATATTATATTCCTTGTAATTTTCCCCAGCTATCCCTACCTTGTCCTGTGTTTTTTTTTTTTGTTTTAAAAAATGTCTTCATTTATTTATAAAAAAAAAGTGTTTCGTTCTTTCTTCTCTTTGATACATGGTGTAGTTATATTTTAAAACGGGGGAAAAAAATTGACTGGATCAAATTGATGAGGTTGTTTTAATGCCACGCGTTTTCCTTTCCTTTTACCTTTTTTTTCCCGATTTCCGAGTCTGAAAATAGTTATTTTATGAGGCTAAGCATAATTCTTAATGAGGATGTATGTACCGACAATTAGAAATAGTAATTGAGGTGATGGTTATCGTTATTTAAGATTCTAAGATTCAACTTGGGATTTCTTCGAGATGTATATATTAGCACAAGTGAAATATTATGTTATATGTGAAACACTCATATCTTCAACTACGTAAAGAAATAATGTAAAAATCAGTTTATTTATTATCAGCATTGCCCTGACTAGTTGGCTTCATCATTGAAAATATTTATTTGTCTAAATTACCTTTATTTTTTAATAATCCTGGCAGGATAATATTATACCGCTATAAAATTTTCCCATTTATTCACGACCCGATTTTGATGAATCTTGAATGAAAAACCTGCCATTTCAAGTTCTATGAATATATTAAGAATAACTAAGAAAAAAATAAATTAAGACTTTCGATCAAGAAATATGACAGCAAAAAAACGTAGCATTTATCTTGAAGAAAGGACTACAAACAGGGTTTCTTGCCGAATAAAGAGCCGCAATCTTGGCTAGTTGTAATCCAGTATCAATCACTCTCTTCTTTGCCTGCTTCTTCTTTAGTTGCTGTCAGCTGCTATTCTAAATGGCCCCCTCATTAACTACAGATCTGTGTTTGTGACATTTATTTTTACTCCTTTTTTACTCTGTTTTTTTCTTCCCTTATTCTTCTAAACGCCTAGCTCAGAAAATAGCCTTGCATCAAAACTTTGAAAAAAGTGAAATAGATCTCTCAGTGTTAAATTCTAGTTCTGCATTGGACAGTGAAATCGTTATTATTCTTGTGTATATTTTTTTCGTTTTTAGTAATATGTGATGGTTATTTTTTTTTTTTTATCGTTTCAAAAAATCTTAATTCTTCTTTTCAACTTTGACAACTATGTTCATTCCGATTTTAGTATATTTTTTTGTTGCTTTCCAGTTTTACTCCTATTATTTTCTCTTCTATCCCTTTTCCTATTTTTCTAAAGTTGTTTTCTTTGATTGATTCACCCGGACCTCTAACCTGACAGTTTTTGCAGCTATTTCCACAAAAGATAGATGATGTTCTATAACTCTCTATGTTTTACTATGTTATTTGGATTGCTTCTCCATTTCTGGAATATACTGTACAAAATCGATAATTTATCATCATAATAATAAATAAATCTTAATATAGTTCGTAATAAGTGCAGTCAGGCTAAACAACAGTGTGAGATTCCTACTCACTAAAGAACCACCTCTCAATTCATCTTTACCACCCCATGGAACCGCTGTCAAGCATTACTTCATGGGAGGCAGAAGGGCTAAATGCCGGCTACTTTACTTTATTACTAAGGTATAAAAAGAAAAAAAAGCCAATGGGCCTGATTAGAAACCTCATATTTGGATGATATACTTTTAATATTTTTTTTTTTTTACTTCAGGATTAATTGGAAGTACCTAAAGTCCAATTAATCTGTAAACAAAAACAAAAAAACTTGCAAGTCTTGGATTATCGCATATGTTCCTTGTTGGACATAACGACTTTTAAGATTTTTGTTAAGTATTTGCCTAAAGACTGGTTTCCCGCCATGCGGAAATAGTTAAAATTTTAAAACAGGAACAACCAGATATTTTCATGTTATTAATGAACCAAATTTTATCAATCTATCGACAACATGAAAAGTTTCATTTTATTTCTATACATATCTGGGATTACAAGTTAAATTTATTATATATAATTTCATCCTGGGTAGTCGGAGCAGGCGAGGTTTATTTCGTTAGGATAACCGAACAAGTTCCTTTAGAAACATTTGAACATAGTAGAAACTGCTCGTTAAAAAGTTAGTTGTATAGCAGGAATTGAAAACCAATAAATCTCCCTTGACCCTTGCTGTTAGAAAAATAAATGAATTTCGAAAAGTATATTTCTATCCGAATTTAACTATCTCTATATTATTTGTATGTGGTTGCTGTGCTATATTCAGTACATCTACCTATCGAAGTTTACATTATATGAATTTAAATTTCCGATGAATTATATTAGATTAAAATTTTGATGGATTCTTAGTTTTCTATTTCATTTCTTGTAAATATTTTAAATATGTTTTTAGATTTATTATTCTCATATTTTTTTTTTATTAACGCGCTGTAACGTTTCATGATTTATGTTTTAGCACATTTTTTTTTCTTTTTCAACCATGACTTTTGCAATGCAAAAAAAAAAAAAAAAAAAAAAAAAAAAACTCTCCACTCAAAATTTGATGCCTTACGTGTCAAGATACGTATAACACGGATAATAGATAAAAATAACAGGGCATCCGACAATGACCTTAACACCACTTTTATATCCGATTAGTTTAAAAATGGCGATCTAGTGAAGATGATTTAATTCTTTAAAAATAAAGAAAACATATATACCAAGAAAAAATATATAGATCAAGACTCCGCGATTTATTATTTAAAAAAAAAAAAAAAAAAAAAAAAAAAAAAAAATTACTACTATAAACCGCCATAACTCAGTTTTTGTTCTAGATTGTAGAGAAAAATAGTAGTGTTTCAGGATCAGGACGCCGTGACGAACCAAAAATATAGGGAAATTAATATTTTTTCATTTAGCCCATAACCTAAGTTCAAATGTACTTTTCAAAATACCTATTTAAAACCTTAACAGATGACGTTCTGCTGGGCTCGATCTTCCTCATGCTTGACTTATTATTATTTTATCCCATTTGCTGGTTGTCACAGTACGGCT
The DNA here is from genome assembly GCA_023052935.1 of Piezodorus guildinii. Lineage (NCBI taxonomy): Eukaryota > Metazoa > Arthropoda > Insecta > Hemiptera > Pentatomidae > Piezodorus > Piezodorus guildinii. The sequence goes on from CM041296.1 coordinate 75,985,766, forward strand.
GACAGATGCGAATCAATAAATGAACTGAAAAAAAAATACGTAGAACTCGAATAACAAAAGTCTGTCCACCGTATTTATGAAAACTTAACTCATAAGCTAATTGCCTAAACGGCTATGTATACTGGTATACCGTTATATAATTATTTGGCAATAATAAACCATTGTGTAATAAGTTCCAGCGTTTTTGGTTTGTAACCATGAAGTGTGCCCTAAATTTGTATCAAGAAGGCCATTCCGCATAATTTTCTAAGTTTATTAGCGTCACTCTCCACTTTGGCGCCCAACCACTGGTGAGGATGATTTATACTGGCTGTTCCGATTGAGCGAGTAATTTTCACCCTTAATCCAGCGGGCTACACTCCCTGGAATGACTGTCCATAACATCCATCATGGGATATAACAGCCCCTCCCGCTCTCCTAGTCCTTCCAGTCTAGTGTAATCTCTCCATTACGCTCTCTGCTTTATGTTCTCCATTTAAATTATTACTTTTCCAGTTAGCACTGAAGGTACACTAACATGATGATTAGCTGAAACTTTTTGTATTATCAATGAATGCTTTATTTGACCAATAACATTTTTGTATAAAAAAATCTGGTGCGGGCAACACACGACTTTCACTTACCTCCGTTTTTAAAATTAATAAATAAACATAGTCAAAATACAGTTAGGGATAAAAAATGAGTGAACTATTAAAGAATTAATTAAATTGAATTTTTATAGAAACTTGTTTTATTAAAAAATCTATTATATTATTATTTAAAATAATCCGTTAGTTTTATCGGCTTTTCATCACTCTTTATTAACTTTTATAAGCTTGTGTGTAAGATAATGTTTTTTCTAAAATATTTAGCTTTCCAGCGGTATATTATACATCTATAATTACTATTCTTGTATTAAAAAATTGCATAAAAAATATGTTTGCACTAATCTCCTTTAGTTGTTTATCAAATTCTCTCAACTTGCATATTTAGCCGTTATTTATAAATGCTAATAAGATGGTGTTCGTAATTTTTTTAAATCTACAAAATCAAAGGTACTTTAGAGGAGGAAAATTTAAAATATCGCTATTTAAGCCCTGCTAGACTATTCAAGTAGTCAATCAGAATGAAATCCACATCAGCATATAAAATTTAACATTGATATATAGAGTTTAATCAATGACTTCATTTAATGACTTCAATTTAACAATAAAAAGACAGATTTTGTGACAAGGAATAATTATCATGTTCAGCTTTAAATCTTACATATTTTAGGAAGATTGATTTCTTAGGAGATGAAGAAATAGTTGAGGTTTAAATGTGGATAATGATAAGGCTTTACGAATGGATATAGTTAAGGAATTCCAAAAAAATGGCAGCACGAATTACAAATGATTTTTTGAAGGGGGTGCATCTGTGGGAAGGTGCAAATAGTTTATGAGTTGGATCTAGTATTTACAGAGTAGACAGAAAAACTAGTGGTATGCATTTCAAGAATATAAGGATTTTTTTTTAAAGATCGGAAGAGTAGACACCAAAGCCGAGGTACTGTCGACGAAAAGAGGTATGGAGCCAGTTTAACTCGGTATACCTACTAGAAACATGGGAGAGCCTCGAAATTCCACATGTGAATCTTATGGAACAATTAATCAGACTCTTTGGTCTCATGTCGAACTTCTCAGACAGCCCGCCATATACGAGGCAACCCTAGTCAAACTGGGGGAAGATGAGAGAAAAGACCAGTAGCATACGTGTTTTAGTGGGGATAGAATCACGGAATCGTTTTAGGATAGCGATGGATTTTTGGGTGATTTGAGAAATATGATAACTCCAAGATAGGTTCTGATCAATAATGACTCTAAGGTTTCTTACTGAAGCGGGGAAGTGGATAGGTAAAGTAAAGTAGGAGTAGGAAGATTTTTTTGGAATCTTCAAAATGAAAGGTACTTTGGAGGATGAAAATTCGAATTAACGGAATTTAATGTCTCGTCGGACCATTTCAATCAGATTGAAACCTGCATGATATTAAAACCCATAAAATTTTATATAGCGAGTTTAATTAAAATTGTTAGAGCCACTTTTGAGAAAATTGTAAAAAGTTGCAAAATTATTATAAAAAGTGGCCTTTGTGGTTGGTGATTCCAATGAAAAAGTTGCAGTAATTACAGTTTTTTTTTTAAATTTTTATATCTTGTCTTGGACCAATCAATAAGGCAAAATGTATGACTTTATTAGTAAATACTATATTATAAACGATCCTCGTTTTTTTTTTTTTTTTTTTTTTTTTTTTTTTTTTTTTTTTTTTTTTTTTTTTTTTTTTTTTTTTTTTTTGTCGCGAAATGCCCATTAAGACCACGCGAATATCATTATTTTCTTCGCTTCTTCATTTTCGCCTTTCTCTTCTCCCAGTACCTTCTCATCATTTCTGCATGTTTTTGCTTCCTTTCCTCCGAACACGCAGTACCTTACCGTTTTTCTTTATTTCCCGCAAGAACCCTGATCTCTTTCAATTTCTTTGCATATTGCTCTCTGTCCACGCAGTGCTTGTCCGTTATTTTTAATTTGTCTTTCTCTCTCATTTGCCTTATGTATCCTCCCACTCTCTTGTATTCACGGATTCGGTCAAATATCCTCTTTCAGTCTCCCTTGGTCCATTCTTACCATGTGCCCAAAGTATCTTAGTCTTCTGATTCTTATCTCGGTTTCCAGGTCTTTTATCCCCTTGTAGATTTCCTAGTTCGGTCCTAACCTATAGCCTTCCTGTGTTTTTTTAAGGCCCATAGATTCTCCTCAGGATCCTTCTTTCTATTTTCAGTAGTTTTTCTAGACTGGGGAGACATGATGTTTCCATCCCGTACAAAATTACTGGTTTTATCACCGTATTGTAGTGCCTGATTTTTGCGTTAGAGGATAGGCTCTTCTTATTGTAAATGTTGCCTGTTGCAAAGCTTAACCTTTCCAACTTTGTGATTCTCTCTTTCATGCTTTCCTTCTCAAGACCGTTATTGCTTATTGTTTCTCCCAGATACTTAAATTTTTTTGTAACTTTTATTTGCCCATATTTTGTCTCTATTACTTTTTGCCGTGATTTTTCTCTGTCGTCATAAACTTCAGATACTTTATTGTAATACCATGATTAAAATAGTTTCATTGAAATAGCGGAATCATTTAACTATTATATTTATCACTATAATTTTTAATATTTTGCCTATTGAAATTTTATGATCCCTCTGACCGAACCCAATAAAAGTTGTGAGCTCTTGTCGGCAATGTTTCTTGATGCATTCGGAAATAAAAGTTTCCCACTGAAATTGATAGAAGTTACGTTTTATGGTAATTTTATCGGAGGGTTCTCTATTTTATGAAGTAGTCGGAACAATTTATTATTCTGATGTCTTCCCCGACGATAGAACCCGAATAGTCGCCGTAAAGCCTTTTAAAATGACTGCCATCAATATTGAAAAATATTTCTTTAGCTGAGTGAATGATCCATCATTTCTTTTTCGGTTCCCTTAGTGTAGTCAAATTTATTATTCAATCAAAGCTTGTAATTTTCCTGCCCTTTGTATTCCGTCGGTTTCGTAAGTTGTATTTATTTATTTTGTTTCTTCTCGCTTAATGAGCTTCTGTCAGTTGGTTTTGTAAACAGAACCTCTTCAATAATTATTCGAAGATTCTAACGTTAATGAATGTATTATAATATTGCAAAATAAGAAGGTTTAATTTATTAACTAAAATGAGAATTACGTAATACTTTGTCATCATTTATGACAATTGAATTACAGTCGTATCATATAATACATATGTGCATAATATAACAGCCAATCTATGCCCACTTCCGAGCCAAACAAAAGCCATAGATAGAGAATAGGCTTACACATACTTTTCCAAAAAAAACTATCTGCAGTCTACTGGGAACTGTCTTTGGCTGTTAACTGTTTCTTGTAAGGTTTGAGAAAAGTTTGTCGCATCCCGTATTTAATTATTTTATAACTTATGGTTAACTGGTGGTATTTAAATGCTTATGTTTGAAATTTTACGTTTAAAAAAGTTTAGTTTAACTACTTAAGAGTTAATTACTTTTGGATTATGAGTTCATCGTACCGAAAAGCTCAATTAACAAGAAAATATTATTTGTTCGGTTTATTTCTGTGTCACGTTACACGGTTCATATTTTATTCAATTTATTACTATTTTATATTACAAATAAACGTTTTCTTAATTAATTTTAAAGTTTAATTTAGTTTCCATCGGAGACCTATTCAATTTACAGTGAACACTTGTTTTTATGAAATGATCTAAAAGTAAAAATAATTATTAACAATTTTAGTTTATGGTTTCAGAACAACTTTCCATTTATTTCAACTACTTACTAACAATGAAAATGTTATGGTTTGGCGCGTAATATTTTTTCTATTGGGTTGATGCAAAATTAATGCAGGTTTCCTCTATTGCAATATCTTAATTCCAATTGTGTAAACAAAGCTAATCCTAACATTGATCATTATTATACCAAAACAAACCTTATCTAATACCCTCTCTTTCACCATGAATTTGTTTAGTAAAATCGTTTTGTTCAGTGTGTTCAAAGGTCTTGAATCGAAAATGTCAAAGTGCGATTTTCGTCAAATTTATTTTTACGAATTTAAATTAGGGCCAACCAAATTAGACCCAACCAAAACCACACGAGAAATGGCGGCGGAACTCGGAACTCAAAAATTGCAACGTCTTTGCCCAGCATTGATGAATCGGAAGGGGCCGATCCTGCTCCACGATAACGCCAGACCACACGTTGCACAACCAACGCTTCGACGACTGCACGAGTTGGGCTACGAAGTTCTCCAACATCCGCCTTATTCACCTGACCTCTCTCCTACAGACTTCCACTTTTTCAGGTATCTGGACAACTTTTTGAGGAAGAAAAATTTTCAAAACCAGGACGACATTGAAAATTCTTTTCGTGATTTCATTGAGTCCAGGGATTCGGATTTTTTTTCTGGTGGAATAAGAAAGCTTGTTGAACGTTGGCAAAAGTGCATTGATTCAGATGGAAATTATTTTGATTAAATATATATGGTTAAAGTAAAGATATGGCGTATTTACAATACCTACTAAAAACCTGCATTAATTTTGCATCAACCCAATACAATTGTGAGTACTGTATGAAAGAATACAACTTGTGCTGTGTCAACACTAAATCATTAGGACTCCCCTAATCACAAAATACAAATAACATATTGGAAGTTGATTTCCAAAAAGTACTAAAGAAATTATTTTACGAAATTGATTTTTTTTAACATATTTTTATTCTCAACATTTAGTTTCTGTGGCGGTCGTGAAAAACTGAATAACTCGAGTTTCATCAAAAATGAGTTAACTTCACGTATCGCTTACTCAGTCCGTCTCCCACGTCGTGTTAAATTGGTTAAAGCAATTTCTCGGTGGAAGGATTTTAAGATTTATACAAAGCTGTATGTTAATTACTCTATTTTGAGTATTACGTAAAGTTTAAGTCGCTCACCTGTAAAATGAAAGATGTTGACTTAACCACTTATTCACGAACGCCACAGATATTTTATTTTTTTCTAATAGAGTTTATAGAATTTTATCTAATTAAAAACGCTTTAGAAATATAATTATTCTCTAAAGGTACTAAATTACACATTTGGTGTAGTTCCAAATCATTCTATAACATTTCATTTCAAAGCTGTGTGTTTCATAATAACAATTTTAGATTTTAATGCGAAAACAATCAAATTAGCTGGTTTAATATTATAGTAATGACTGATTTTCGCGCTTCCTGTAAAATATGCTGGAATGGATATAACACCTTTTGGAACTCAACGTCTCAAATGTTGAAAGTTTATGCTCTTATATCAACTATCTATTAACTTTTACGACTTATTTTATTGCATATTTACTTTTCTAAAATCTTGCGCTTATCAACTGTATATTATACGTCTATATAAAATATAATAATTCAAGAATAATATTTTAATGACTCGATTACAGAAAATTACTTAGAAAAACTTAATTCTAATGTATATTACTTATTGACCTTCAGGAGGTTTTCTGGGGAGAAGAGAGGTGTCAAAGCGGACCAAATTAGCCGTATATAAATCGACATTTCTTCCTATCCTATCGTACTCCTCAGAATCATAGGCTCTTACCTCAAAAAATAGGAGCCAAATCCAAGCCATAGAAATGAGGTATCTCCGAAAAATAGAGAGAAAGACATGGAGAGATAGGATACGGAACGCCACTATAATGGCTAACCTTGATGTCAAACCGGCGGAGACCGTTCTAGAGGAACACAAACTGAGGTGGTTTGGACATCTTCTTAGGATGGATCCGGAGAGTAGTGCCAGGAAGACGTATGAGACCCGCACAGAGGGAAAAAAGCCCAGAGGAAGACCCCGCATCTCCTGGGAGGACGGTGTAAAGGAAGCATGCAGGAAGCGCGGGATAGAATGGAGTAGGAGAATGGAGTTGGCACAGGAAAGAGACATATGGGCCAGACTCTACAGGCAGGATCCTCACACCGAACAGCGGTAGAAGAGGAAACGATTATGATGATGATGATGACCTTCAGGAAATAGTGCTCTAAATGGTAGTGAAAATCATATAAAAATCCGTTGTGTGGTTTAGAAGGAGTTCCTGGAAAGCAAGAATCTATTTGTTATTTTATTCATAGAGATAGGTTTTAGAAATAACACTCTTTGATTTTTATCAATAACTCGAAAAACCACTAAATGAAGTCGTTTCCCTGAAGATCATTTGTGAATTGTTTAATTTACTAACCACACTTCATCGTAAAGCTTGACATTATATTAATTCAAATTATGATTATTAAAAAGGTATGGATTTTTCACCTCCTGTGCTCTCTTATGTTACTTTATCTGGTAGTGTGTGTTTTAAGACAAAAAGACACTTCTATTGCAGTCCTAGTGTTAGTTGTCTTTTTCATCCTGAGATAAGAAACAGCTAACTTGTTACTAGGGAGCTTGCCAGTTCCTAACTCAGAATCTTCTGCTCAAAAGAACTCTCCACTCATCCTGGATTAGTACGGAATAGACTACCTATTGCGGCTTAGCAGAGCTAGTCTGGCTTCGACTTTAAAACTTTTCTTAATCTTGCTCTGTGATTCTCAAACTATTGCTGAAGTGCCTTGAGAAGTTCAGATCAATAAATTTAAATATAACTTTATTCGAGGAAACGAATTTTATATTACCCATTTTTTAGGTTAGGTAAAGGCTTAATTGAAAAAAAATAAAAAATAATAATAGTTTCAGGCAATTACACATTTTATCTTTCATAATATTAACAAAGGTTTTTATGATAAAGTTTTATTAAGCGATTCGTGTATAAAAACCATTACAAAACGAATATAATATAATATCTTATAAATTTTTTTCATTAATTTTATTAGTGAGACATTGGAAAATAATGATGAAAATCAAAGTTTGTTTTTAAGTTATGCGAATTATTTATTTCTCTTTTCATTTTTTCTCTGACGGCTGTTTCACTAACCCTTTTAGTGCCGGACGAAAAACAAGTGTCTTAGCGAATATAACCGGCCGAATTAGACGAATATTCAACGATTTGAAACAAAAAGCTTATAAGAAAAAAATTACAAATGATATTTACATGCTTAAAAATGCCATGTATTCGGGACGAAATGAAGTATAAATCATTGATAAGGAATCTCCAATATCAATTGGAAATATTATAAATAAGAATAAAGTAACCATATAACCATAAAGTACAAAAACTGAGTCTTGTATCTGGCATAAAAATGAAAACATCACAAAAACAAACTTAAGGTTATACATACATTATTAATAAAGTGATAAAGGATTGCTCAAACTACATACAACTACTACGTGCATTATTTATAAAGTAGTAAAGACAACAATAATACATTCATGTATGACTATATAATACTAAACACATGTGAATGCAGAAAAGTTTTTATTAACATATTTGTCGTGTTCCTCATTGTAAGATGAAATATGAATATTATTCTTAATTTTGTATAAAATTATTCGGAAGATTGATTACTGAGGAGATAATGGAATAATTTTTTTTTTAAAGAGATTAAAGAAGATGGTTTGTGTATAGAAGTAGGTATGGAATTCCTAAGTGAGGTGGCACGCAAACTAAAGGATTTTTTAAAGGATGATGTTCGATGAGAAGGAAAATAGAGGTTAGTGGGCTGGGATCTTGTGTTGAAAGAATGTACCGATGATCAGGGGATAAGTAGGTCAAGAATGTAGGATGGGCTTTGGGTATTAAAAGTGCGGAATAGGAATACTCCCAGGAAATACTGTCGGCGAGAAACTGAATTGAAAGCACTTCACAACTCGGCATAGCTGTCGGAGACGCTGTAGCGTTTGGGGACTCCGAAAATGAATCTTTTTTTTTTAGAAACAATTCTTTATTGAGCAATATTACAATCTGTCCAATTTAGGACATTTTTAATAGGGATAAAATACAACATTCATACTGCATTCATCCGATATATACAAAACAATAAATTTATATAATAATAATACAATATAAATATATACAAAACAAAATCAATAAAAATATATACAAAAGTCACTCATACCTATATATAATTCACTAATGAATCTAATGAAACATTTTATAAGCCTTTACAATCCATCTCGAGTGCACCAGACAATCCACCGAACACCAGGCGGCCATAGTCAAAGTGGGGCTCGTCTTACTTAAGACCATTTAATTGTATATCGGTTAAACGTATTTTTTTGAAATAGTTAAGACGAGAAAAAATATAAAGTTGTAAAAAAATAAGAAAGGTAGAATGATGACACCTTTTTTTTTTTTTTTGCTCAGAAGACCTTAAAATTTTAATTTCCATAAAAAAATCTGATTTGAAGTTTTTCAAGATACGCAAAAGTTCCTCTTTGCTATCATCAGATTTCATACAGTTAATTACCTCCTGTTTGTTTAGTGTTAGTTAAATATTGTCCTAGATGGCTGGAGCTGTGCTGGAAATAGTGTACATAGGCCACCGCGGGGTGTTATTATTCCATTAAGTTTCCAATAGGGGTACAGGGGCAAATAATTGCTTCGATCAGCCCTAATCATATACAGGCTCCGCTTCTTGCCCGTTATTGCTTTGAGCTGGAGGGGGCTTCAAATTATTGTTATCGCTTTTATAAATATCGACTTTATAGTTTATTTAGCCTTCTGGGTAGTTTTTCTTTCCTAATGGTTTTTCTAAAGTTATTGCCTATTCGGTTTAGAGTTGGGTTGAAAGGATTATAGATGTGTGGATATAATTAGTTGACCGTTGAGAATTACTAAAGGAATAGACCATGATAATTGGATAAATGAATAGACTTTAGAATAAACCATCAAAGGACGTGGTAGCTATACATAAATTAACCAGTAAGACAAATAAAACTAACTAGTATTATGGATTCAAATTTGTAACAAAACACATCTATAATCACTGAAGGAATTAGTCCGGGTGGCGGTCATTAAATGAAACAACTGAATAGTTGTTAATATTAGGAAAACCAGTTTCCACTCGCCTACCAGACGCCCTGATGATGACCCACAATGGGGGTCGAAACCTTGGCAAACGATAAAATAGTTGAAACTATTCAGTTGTTTCATTTAATGACCGCCACCCGGACTAATTCCTTCAGTGATTATAGATGTGTTTTGTTACAAATTTGAATCCATAATACTAGTTAGTTTTATTTGTCTTACTGGTTAATTTATGTATAGCTACCACGTCCTTTGATGGTTTATTCTAAAGTCTATTCATTTATCCAAGAAACCGTTCATTCATCGTCACGTTATATATATAATAATAATGTTTCTTTGTTTATTCTTAAAATACAAAAGGGAGTCAAAATTGGACTTTAGAGTCGTAGAGTAAAATAACTATAAACAGTAGAATCAAACAAACAAAATAAAATACTATAAACAAAAAATATATAAATAAGATATATATATATATATATATATATATATACACATATATATATATATACATTTTTTTTTCTTTGCAAAAATTGCAATACTTTTAATTTGTACAAAATAATATAGCATTTAATATACATAATTAAATAATCAAATAAACACATCTTTCTGCTTAGAGATGTAATAGGAAAATTGTCGCTCCTATTCTTTATTCCTGTACCTTTTCATGGTAATATGAAAATGAGAAAAAAAAAAAAAAAAAATACAGCACAGTATCTATTGGGAGCGGTATGGAATCGCTTTTGATTCTTATTCTTTATGAAGGACATAAAGCATTGAGGTATGGGGCTCTACTAAACCATCAAATGCCTCTCGCAAAATCTTACGAAAAACGCTAATAAAATCATCCATAGAGACCTGAATATCCCAATAGTTGCGGACTTAGCCCATAATCGATACACCTCCTTTAACTCCAAACTACCAGCCCCCTCAAACCCGCTTGTCCGTAAACTCTCGTCTCCATCTCTTCCTGAAAATCCTCCGAGTTGCCTGAAAATACGGTGGCCTCAAGATCTGCTAATAAACATTACAGTGTTATTTTATTGAGGGTGTATAGTCGACTGTAGAAACTATTATAGGTGGAATAGTCAGGAATCAGTCATTTTTGAAAAGTTTTTAATTTTGCCAACGTTTCGGCTCAAGCTTGTGAGCCATCATCAGGGCTACAAACATCAGAACAAAAGAGATACATATTAATATGATAATGAAAATTTTCTTCTGAATGTAGTGACAATGATAACATTTGAAATAAAACAGAAAATATACCAACATACTTAAATATTATAGATACAAATAATAATAATATGATACATAATCTGATGATGATAAGCATAACAAATTTTACAGAACTTTAGACTTTAATATAAAAGTAAAAAAAAACCAATATATATATATATATATATATATATATATATATATATATAAACGTACCATTACTGAGCCATGTCCAAGCATAAACTGAGGAAAACCATAAACATGGGTAGTATGGGGAGGGGTTCGTGTAAAAACCCTGAAGGTTTTCCCCTCTAAGTGTAAATACTACAGCTTATCTTTGTTTTTAAAAAGTTTTATTATATAATGGAAAAAACAAAAAAATATATCCGTATGTACAATAAGGTTGAACATTTTTAACAGAAAATTATAAACACTAGAATCTGAGGTATTTAAAAGATCATGAGGTATATAATAAAAAACAAAATAAAAATAAATAAATAACAAAAACAAGAACCAGAGGTGTTGTAAACAAAAAGATAAATATACAGTAAATAAATAAAATATACATTACACAAGCAATTTGTACAATAAATACACTATAATTACAGTGTTACTTAAAAGAATGATTAAAATGCTACCACTTGGTAGGATATTCACAAGACTATTTCGTGCCTAAATTTGTATTTTGGTCCTTTTACTTGTTGTTTATTTATATTGTGTAAATACAGTTGTAAAAATAAATAAAAATATATTTTTTAAAAAAATTAATAAAAGTAAAAGAGTAGTTTTGTGCCACATATACTTCATCACGTTTTTCACCAGGTCGGACTATAAAGGAGTTTGCATTCTGTATATTTCTTAATCGTCCATCATTTTAAGAGGTTTTAGTCTATTGGAAAAAAAAAAATAATAACCCTACAATAAATATGATGGCTTATAACGAATATATGTTTTCGAAGAACAGGTAAATACGGACCCATTTTTGAGTGTTTTATACTTAAGGTATATAAGTTACAGGCGGATTATTTTATTCAAAGTTTAAGCTCCTTTTACCTATGGTAATTCCCATAAAAGCAATCTAGGCGGATAGCGATTCTGGTAGCCTTTGCATAAATTTGCTATTAAGATAAAAAAATAATGTTAAAGGTTAACTTATGTTTTAGGACCCTTACGTTCTTACCCTATTTCTGGATATAGAGTGCATTAAATATGTAGATCTATGAGTTTCTGTTTTATGGTACAAACTTATTTTTCAATGCATTGATTTTCTTGATTAGATGCTGAAAGCAAATTACAATTACATTCAGATCTTCCTGATTTTATTTTTTCTTAATAAATGGAATTTGTGTGATCATTTGTTGCTGCTATGCATCTACTTGACCTTGCTATTTTTCTCTCTTTTAGAATGATAATAAAATAATAAAATTAACACGTATACACGACTTCTGACTTTTAAACTTCCTATTACAAACGCGATCAATACGTTTGTAAGGTGTTTTGATCATACATTTTCCTTACATGTAACGTGCTAAAATCATTGCGCTTTCGTATATTTTACCTATATTCTGTGAATCCTTTGAAGTCTTAAGGTTAATATCAGACCAAGTTCAGCCTGCCCATCCATGTCAAAACAGTCCAGTTCGCTGAATTCAATATCGAATAGACGAATTAGACTTGACTGGATGGATGGATTGACGTCCTTCGTTTAGACCAACCCTTGAAGTATTATAGGACCCAACTTTACAGTTTATTTTGGTTAAGACAATCAGAGCGATTTATTATATTATAGAATTATTAGATATTTTATGTATATAAATAATATTTATATATAAGAATTATATATATAAAAGTAATTGTTGTGATTTTATTTAAATAAATAAGAATTTCATTATTATTATTTAAATTTATACTTTTGGGGTCCGTGTGATGTAGTGGCTAGCTGTACAGTCTTTCTATATACCCAAGGTCGAAGGCTCATATATGGTAGATGACCTTATGATTTTTTAGAGGGAGTATAAAATCCTTGGTTATGGCATCCTTCGAAGGGGACGTAAATTGGTGGTCCCGTGCATGTCTGATGTCAGGTACTTGTTTAAGATCTCTATCCTCATTAGGAAACATTCAGGACTACCACTGTATGCATTGTTGGATTAGTCAATTGTAGCATAAAGTGACGTTAAATAAATAAAAGAACAACACTTAGCTATTCAACTGTGCGATACTATCACTTCATTTATACTGACTGGGACAAGCTCAACAATTCTGCGTTTTGTTACCTGTATAATTTTGCAGTTCTGCGTTTTTTAAAATGTTTGTTACTTGTGCATTTACTTGCCTCTTGAATCGATAAGATCGTTGTATTTGTTAATTATAAAATTCATTAAGATGCCTAAAAATAAAATAGTTTTCTTCTAACGACCTACTTACCTATTCTACATAAAATGCATAGCTTTCTTTATGGACGACATGGCATACAAAACGAGAAGTCCTTTATTTCTTGCAATGCTGCCCTAATACATTGGGTTGCTTATCTACATTATACCTCTCAATCTATATTGGACATATTATACATATATGTTCCTTTGTTTATTCTAATTATTAAATTTCTATCATTTACAGTTTCCTTTAAAGTTAATTTATTTGACTTGCAAAATATATATTTTTCATTCGTTCTTTAACTAATTTTTATTTTTTTTATTCGTATATATTACAATTTGTCATAATAGACAATAATAATAGTGCTACAGGATTCATTCATACAATATTTACAATATAAACAAAAGGAAAGTCAAATTACATAAAATAAAATCAAAATAAATAAACGTATACAATAAAAAAATTTATGGACAAAATAAATACAAATAAATGAAGTTAACAAATAAATAAACAAAACATGTCACATTCATACCTATGTACAATATTTACAATCAGCTCGGGAACCCCAGACGGGGCTTGTCCCCCCACTTGTGGAAGGACAAGCTGAGTCCAAAGGATCCCAGCGCCTCCCTCTCAGCCGCATCACTGGTGAGAGCCTTAACTAACTTTAAAATTATATTTCAAATTGAATCCTTTGGTGCGCACAAATTACATCACAATTCTTCGCTTAATGCACATAAATTAACTTTCTCTGTAAATTGCCATGCAAGTGATGTTCGATAATTACCAGAGAGTCTTAAGATTATTTTCAGCCAGCGCCAATATAAACTTTATATATATATACAGATTTTGTCTTATTATTATTAGGTATAGTAAGTCGAAAATGTTCGAATCTTGCTTCTACTATAAAATCGTTAATGCAATAATGACTAGTTCGTTCGTTATATTTCTCTGTTTTATATAAGTCACCATTGCTATTTATCTTATGCGATCAGTTGTATATATACTTTGTTTCGTGTTGCTAGTTTAGTCTTATTTTGGTCTAGAAGTTAGACGCTGCCACCCTACACCAGAAATGGAGGGTGCAGTTTATTGCGCACTCACTATCTGGGTCAGTCCATCAGGGCCGCTATTGGCTATCAGTCCTCCATTATCGGCCTTTTTCCCCCTTAAAATTCTGTCGTATCGAGGCCTTTTATTGGACTTTATCCCTGCTCCTAATCTGCTGCGGATGGGGCGTCCGCTCAAGAACCGCATTGCATCATTTCACTGGGGCAAGGTTCTCAACGATCTCTTATAAAGGGGCAAAAGTATTTTTAAATTAAAATAGTATATTTCTAACCATCCGGGGCTTATTTTTTCGTTGTAAATATAGTTTCCGATAAAAAATTAATAGGATTTCAACGTTGTTGACGGTCTTTGTGTAACAATATACTTAATCGGGTTAAGTGATGAACGCGGTACGGATTTAGTTAAGTCTATACAAAGAAACCTTGGTTTTTACAATTCGTTGATGCTTAAAATCAATGTTTTGTCAAACATTTTTTAAAAGGAAATATCTGCCAAACATCGCTGTAAAACATCACTGTTAGCTCTATTTCCCACCCCCTTTTTTTTTTTTTCTTTTTTTTTTTGTCTATTATAGCAAATAAAATAAGGCTGGATCTTAAAATAATGGTTAATCTAAAAATTAAATATTACTTGTATAATTTTTAAGAAGATAAAATGTCCATCAAGAAAATTTTACTTATGTCAGGATCATAAAATATAAATCCTTTTTAACTTGTCATTCTGTACCGGTGGTGTAAAACTGGCCCTTTGACTTCAGGATAAACAACACCTTTAAGGTTTTCTGTAAGAAGGTATTATTATTTGTATTATTTAGTAATTAGGAGGTAACGCAACGCAGAATAGCAGATCTTTAGATCCCTCAGTATAATGGAGGTATAGAATCGCATTGTTTCTTTAACGTAAGTTTTTTGCTGCTGAGGATTCTACGCAATTGCAAATGTTATATTTTAGCTATCCAGGTTTAATTAGGAGAGGGATCTTTAACGAGTTCCTGTCATCGCTCAAGTTCGGGACCACCATTTTACGTCCTCTTTTAAGGACGACATAACCAAGGATTTTTTACTCCCATTAAAAATATTAGGACCATTTGGTGGGTTTCAACCCGCGACCTTGTGTATAGAAGGCTGTTACGATAGGCGATCACCACAGGTGACCCTGTAGCTAAACGTTTTATAATGTTGGTGTTAATGAATTTCTAAAAACTCATAACCGACTGCTAAGTAAGTGGCGGAACGGTGTACCTTGTGAGGATTTCGTTATGACGAATGCTAGGAAAGAGGTCTTGAATGTTACTTATTTATCAGATGGAACCGTGCTGGCAGCAATATGGCGTATTGCTTTCGAATCATCTGGTTCTCTGAGACTATTATTTATTTATCTAGCAATAAATAAATCTTTATCATACTTTCTAGTTCTTAATCCAGTCCGGTCTTATTCGAACCTTAATGTTGACAATACCAGCTTATGACTGCTTTGGACCGAATGGGATAAACTCTCGGAGAGCGGAATAGAACTGAAAGCCGTGATTGCGGTCTAGCCAATCCGCCAAGTAGACCCTGTACCATTGCTTGCCTTGGCTAACCAGTCGCCTTACCCTCTTTAAACTGGGTTTTAAGTTAGTAAGTGAACGTTGCTTAGTTTGGCTTCCTACTGAATCATCTACGAACTTAATTGTTCCGTTTAAAAAATCATATATTTGGTGGAAATACTGTAAATCAAATAATCAGTTGCATACATGTTATGCTAATTTTCTAATGCTGCAACTGACATAAGCTCTTGGCCGTGCGATGTAGTATCCTAGAATTCTACTTCGGTATTCTGGATCATATTGAGTTACCTTGTCTCTTTAAGTCGATTTATTAGCTATATACGGATAGCTAAATTGTAAGATTTGCACTGTAGCATTGTCGAAGAATGCACAGTTGCAAAAAAGTTACGTTAAGTAAACTAACAAACAAATAAAATGCTGTGATGCTGTACCTCAATTATACTAAAACCCCACAATTGGGGCTTACCGGACTGATGTTTTCCCCTTGCTTAGTAAGGTTTCCTTGGGAAACCCCCATACCCCGTGAAGATCCAAGAATTTTCTAGTCTTGATCCGACGGCGGAGATATGCTTAAGGAAGTAGTAGTGGATCTAAGGAGATTAGCATCTTTTGGTGTCTTCAACAACCGACGGTTCCACTTGTCTATGGAGATCTCCGGGAGAATTCTCTTTTATCTGCTGTAGAGCTCAGTACATAATGATTATCCTCAAGCTAGGTCATCGGCTGTCTAAATTTTAAATCAGATTTAGTGTAGATCAAACCCAATAGCATGATTTCGATTCGGATACCCACTTTATAGAGGCTGGATTACTTCGAAAGAGATTATTGCGGACCCACGGCTGATAAATAATTTTAAAATATATAATAATGTAATCATTAATTTCGGATTTGATCCAGGGACCAAAGGTTTGTAGCAATATTGTTTGTTTCATTCGTTGACCGCCATTCGAACTATGTCATTTCCATTGTATGCATAGGATCAAATATTTAACATTAACTAAGTTTTTTATTTACTATGAAATGCTCTATACATCGCTCCTTTAGATTTACTTTTCTTTATAATTAAAGAAATTAATTATTTCAAGCTTTAATATTTTCTTTTTTTTCCTTTGAGAAATTATTTATTTAATTTATTTTCTATTAGTAAATATTTTTTTTATTTATGATGGGATTTAATTCTCTTATATTGCAGATCATCCATTAAATATCGTACATCCTTTCCATTTATCAATTTAAACGGACTTGCTATGTAATAAAATTTATACAGATTATTGGAACAGAGGCTTTATAATTTAATAACCATATCGGCCATGATTGCATCGTAATCCAATCCGTTGTTATCAATTCGTTTACGCATGCGTGATTTTTTCATTAGTGGGAGTGCTCAGGGGCCTTGTGTTTATGCCGAGAGGGAGACGGGAAGTTTATGAAAGTTACATAAAATAGGTTTATAATGTATACAATGCATAGTCAATATAACTTTGCTACTCTTGTAAGGACAAGATTTTGTCAACATCGTATATCTTACGTTACGAGAAGAAATATTTATCAGAATCGTTTCATAAAGTGACGAATTAAAGTTTTGAATCGCTTTTTTTTTTTTTTTTTTTTTTTTTTTTTTTTTTTTTTTTTTTTTTTTTTTTTTTTTTTTTTTTTTTTTTTTTACGGTTATATTTAGTAGTTTAGTTGTTTGAAAATCTCATGAAAAAACAATTTAGTAAAATATTTCCTATATATTGCGATGACTGACCAAAGGAGATTATTTGATTACAGAAAATTTAGATGAGGAAGATGGTTGATAAGCGGTTATTAGAGAGAAACGCACATTCAAACATAGTGCTATTTTTATTATGTGCCAACGTTTCGGCCTTCCTTGTGGGCCTTCATCAGGGCTAAAAGAAACAAGATAAAAACCAATGTAATTATAGACTTAATAATACGTTGGGTATATAATAATTATATGGTGACAGTAATATAATTTAACGGTAAAAAACATATATTTGTTCCCATATTATATTACTGCCACTATATTATTATTATATACTTTTTTAATTAAGTCTATGTTTACATTGGTTTTTATCTTGTTTCTTTTAACCCTGATGAAGGCCGAAACGTTGGCACATAATTAAAATATCACTATGTTTTAATGTGTGTTCTCTCTAATGACCGCACCCCCAAATATCTTCTTCATCTGATTTCTCAACGGTCAACTAAACTCCATTATTACAGAAAATTTAATTTTCCCATATAAAGAAAAACTTAATTGCAATGTTGTTATCACAATAATAACACATAACGTTTCGAGGTCCCATCGTCTCATGTTCTGGTTAATTCATTAAAAATAAAAAAAATTTCTAGTATGTCCTTCAGGCATTTGTGTTGGATATATGGTGTTCTGATTCCATATTTTAGATTAATTTAGTTTCAATTTTCTATCATGAAGAGTATAACTATAGTATTACATTAATAACACATAATGTTGCATAATTGCAATGCATATAATTATATATGCATTGCAATATATGTCTATAGGCATATACTTATAGACCTTTTAAAAAGTTAAATTTACTTTTCTTGAAATTCCCATTTAGTCCAAAGTGGAACTGTCTTTCAGGAAATAATTTTTAAAGTATAAATAATTAATAACGATGTAAGCTTATTGATCGTTAAAAACATTCCATTTATTTTAACAACTTACTTAGGATTTGGTACTTTATATCGTTTTTAAAATTTTGCGTACTGTTTGGGAGAATATAATTTGTACAATTCTTTACGGTGGCAACACTGAATCCTATAATCTCTTAATTACAAATCATATGTTTTGGGGTTATAACGACATCCTGTTAAATTATTTTATTGCTTATCAACTTTTCCAAAACCTTGCTATTTAAAAAAATATATATTTTTCCCGTTTAAAGAAGTGCTGAAGTGCAATTTATTTTACTTTTAAACCTTCTCTTAACCTCCAAAGGCAACTTTCTCTAATAGAAGACTGGTGTAAGAACAGGCAAATCAAAGTTAACCAGTCCAAATGTCAACATGTTACCTTCACGCCCCGGAGACAATCCTGCCCTCCACTTCTTTTTAACTCTACTCCGTCCCCTTTCTTACACAGTCCTGTATCCTGGCTAGCTTCTAGACAAAAGACTAACTCGGAATCCGCATACTTAAACGACAAGAACTTAATCGACGATTTAGCCAATCATACAGACTATTGAAAAGAAATTCTAAACTATCTCTTGAAAACTAACTGCTAATACACAGTACTGGAATAGTACTAATAATAGTACTGGAACCTATCTGGACCTACGGACTTCAACTGTGGGGGACAGCTAAACGTTAACGCATTCAATCCTTTCAATCCAAAATCCTCCGAACAATAGGTAATGCTCCTTATTATGTATCTTACACCATGACCTTAATACTCCATTTATTTTGGACATTGTTTCTTCATAATTCTCCAATTTCATGAGAACTTTATTCATCACCCCAATCCTTTAGCTCAATCCCTATCCAGCTCCACACCCCCCTTACCCATCACCTTGAAACGGCAGTGGCCCCTGGATCTCTTGTAAACATGTATATTGGAGTTTAAACACTGGCTAGATTCACCACTCAATGTTCTGTATGTTTAAGGATTGTGAGATTTCTAGACTTTATAAATATTTTGTTATTTCTTTATTGTTTATTTTTTTATAGTTTTGTGAATATTGTATGAATCTTATACTTCAGCACTATTATAAATGTCCTAATTGGCAGATTGTAATATAATTTAATAAAAAATGAAACAAAAAAAACATGCCAGCTGCTTAGGAGTTCGCGGAAAGCAAGAAGTCTGAGAGTATAAAATAAAAAAGAATTTTTAATAAATGGAATAAAACTTATTAGATGTTAATCTCCTCTTTAGGTCACAATTTTATGGAAAATTATATGATAGATCCATCTTTCGAAGGGATGATGCTTGTTTTTAATTATTTATTTATTTTGTTAATCTTTAATCATTTTTATCTTAGCTAACTCAACATCTAGAGAAAATAAATAAGACTACAGAGGACTAGACTAAGATAGATAGCCTTAGGCGACCCCATTCTGCCAGGACATAGTCACTTAAGGCTACCATTAATTCTGTGATAGTCAACGCTTATCAATCGCCAGGGACTTACTGCTTCGTCAGCTTCACTTTTTCCGATAAATTTACATTAGAGAAACAACTTACTTTCAACGGCTTGCTTTGCTGCTACGTCGTGTTTTCCTCCCCTATCTTCCGGCTATTAATGAATTTCTTTGCACAGCAATTAGTTTAAAAGGAGAATAGACAATTTCATCTTCAGAGAGATTTTTTCCTCTCTCTGCTTTACTCCTTTTTTCTGCCCTGCTTTATTAATTTGTCGAAGCTTTTTTTTTTTTTTTTTTTTTTTCCGATCATAAGTTTTTTATCTGAAATTTATTTAACGGTACAAAGCAGTGTTAACGCTGGGTGCTTATAATGATAATTTAAAAAAAAATTAACCTAACAATAATTAAAAAAAAAAATTAAGTCTTACGTTTTTACACGGAATATTTATTTTTGTTCGTTTTATAACTTCTATTATATTCTAATATAATATATATATATATTACTGTCAATGGTATTTGTAAAAAAAAAGAACTGGATTTTTAGAATTGAATTTGGAATGGGCTCTCAGTTTACGGCTGCTTCAATTATTTCTAGACTAAAACTTAACTATTGGGTTGATGCAAAATTAATGCAGGTTTCCTCTATTGCAATATCTTAATTCCAATTGTGTAAACAAAGCTAATCCTAACATTGATCATTATTATACCAAAACAAACCTTATCTAATACCCTCTCTTTCACCATGAATTTGTTTAGTAAAATCGTTTTGTTCAGTGTGTTCAAAGGTCTTGAATCGAAAATGTCAAAGTGCGATTTTCGTCAAATTTATTTTTACGAATTTAAATTAGGGCGCAGCGCTGCGCAAACGGCTCGTAATATTAATGAAGTGTGGGGTCAGGGGGCTATTAATGAGTGCACGGTGCAGCGTTGGTTCCAGAAGTTTCGCAGAGGAGATTTCGACCTCGAAGACAAGGAAGGTCGGGGCCGTCATCTTGCTCTGGACAACGACCAGCTGAGGTCAAAAGTGGAAGAAGACCCAACCAAAACCACACGAGAAATGGCGGCGGAACTCGGAACTCAAAAATTGCAACGTCTTTGCCCAGCATTGATGAATCGGAAGGGGCCGATCCTGCTCCACGATAACGCCAGACCACACGTTGCACAACCAACGCTTCGACGACTGCACGAGTTGGGCTACGAAGTTCTCCAACATCCGCCTTATTCACCTGACCTCTCTCCTACAGACCTCCACTTTTTCAGGCATCTGGACAACTTTTTGAGGGAGAAAAATTTTCAAAACCAGGACGACATTGAAAATTTTTTTCGTGATTTCATTGAGTCCAGGGATTCGGATTTTTTTTCTGGTGGAATAAGAAAGCTTGTTGAACGTTGGCTAAAGTGCATTGATTCAGATGGAAATTATTTTGATTAAATATATATGGTTAAAGTAAAGATATGGCGTATTTACAATACCTACTAAAAACCTGCATTAATTTTGCATCAACCCAATAGAAAAGACTCAATGAAAGCAAAATTAACGTTATGCTCATTTTGACTTCCGTAGTTGAACTGAAGCCCCCGTAAACTCTTAGATTATTTTTCGTATCTGATCTTTACTATTATTTAAATCATCGCTTATCATCCCAAACTAACCCGAATGAAATTCCATTTTTACTTTTACCCATTAGTTTTAAAACTTGATCAAACACCGGAAACCGATGTCTTAGACATGAGTTAATAAATCTCATTCATAGCTGTGATAGACGCTGCTTATTACGCTTCTTCTCCAGTTTTTCTTTTAATTTCGGTTCAATACACTGAGACAGTCCGTTTCAATTTATCTTTATCTAGGAGTCTTTAAGTGCCATATTTGTCATATAAATATATTAGCCTGTTGATTAAATCAACATTGCTTAAGCTTGTGGTTGTAATTTTAAAAATTAAATGATTAGGAACCTATGATGTCGTTTTAAGGTAAGGAAGGGTTTCTGCTCTGCCCTAGCAATATCTATTCAATCAATTGACTTATATATTTACCTGATGAATATTGCGCTTATGCGTAAAGCTGCTTCGTGGTCTGTGTATTTAACCTAACAAAAAATAAATAAATATATTTGGCAGTCATACTTGGTGGAATAATTTGTTAATCTTATTGCGGTGTGATACCTTAACTCGTTCACGCCGGCGCCAATTTTCAATGTCTGCTCTGTGGGGCGGCCCTCGAATTTATGCTACGTTGTATAGATTATTGCATGTTTAGATCTGTATACGAGCTGTAAGGTTTCAGTCTCGTTAGTACTTATTTTGAAATTGTGTAATACGTGAAGTTTTTTCATTGTAAGCTCAGGTTTCTGCCAGTAATAACACGAAATGCAGGTAAAATGTTTTATTTTTTTGTCCTTATAAATAATAGATAACCTGGATATGGAAATACCTGTAATATACGCCGTTCGGCAAGACAGGCTAGTGCGGACTTGTATTACTTGCCGCCCCATAGGACATATTAGTGCAGGCCACCGGTGGTACGCGCCGGCGTGAACGTGTTTAACATCTGTAATACCTATTTTTTGCTAAATAATTCGTGTTGGAATAAAGCTCTTATTTACTCGGAATGAAATTTACAAATAATGTACTAATATTTCTATTGTAAGCAGAAAAAGGTCTGGTACTTAAACGCATTTTACTGATTAAACTTTTAGTACTTCTTCATCGTATTTTGTACTAATCTATCATAACACGCCAAAAGCATGATGCCATAAAATATCTTGATTATTTCGAAAAACAGATTTAGGCTGTTGGCAACTAAGTTTCAACAGATTTAGTTTTTCTACCTTCTCGATTCAGAACTTGCTTATTTTCGCAACCCTTTAGAGAATATTCATTCGATCATATTGGCTATGGTTACCTCCTGAGGTGCTTGTTGGCGAGGATGAGCCCCATGAGGACGATGTTGGCAGCCATTCCCAAGGATCCGAGGCTGAAGATGAGTGCTGCCTCCGCCTCGCCGCCCGGGTGGCACTGAAAATTACGAGAGCCGTTGCTGGAGGAGTTGAATGTGTTCCCGTACCTCAGGTTGGCACCTATCATTGCCACCGCCGAGCCCGGTACAAGTCCTGTAACCAACAATTGATTATTTACTATTAATATTATATTTGACCAAATTTATCTCCCTTAATAGTAAAAAAAGAAATTAGGTGAACTAAATAATACTTGTCAAAAATAAAAATAGCTTTAGTATTCCTCCATGACTGGGAAAAATCATGGATCATAGGTGCGTTTATCTATTACTTTCCTATATAATCTATTACTTTCCATAGTCCAGAATAAATTCAGTTTGCTGATTGATGAACTATAGAAGGTAAAGAAAGAAAGAAAGAATATATTGGGTTGTAAAATAATTTTGTAATGTTTTTCATTATTTCAACTCAATCCTTTCTGTGTTTATACAATCGTGTACATTTACATATTATTAAAATAAAAAAAAAAAAAAAAAAAAAAAAAAGGATTAGTTAAGGTTAAGGTGCATTGATGCACCAGTTTCAAACGAGATTTCTTATCTTTAAGTGTTATTTTTTGTTAAAATCATTATTTCTTTAAAATTTTCATTTAGATTCTGGTTTGGAAGTGATATTAAATTTTGACTTTTGCCAATGTGTTAAAATCCAAATAATTCTATGTGAGCGTGTGTTATTTTTGTGTGCCTAGACAAAAAACTTAACATATTGTTTATTTATACTATAAGTATAGATGTAATAAACTAAAATATTAAATAAATAGGATAATGCCTCTTAACTGTGTGGAATAGAAATACATTGCTTATAAGTGTACTTTTCTACACCATTTAATATTTATTATAATAATTTATTTTTTATCGTAAAGGTTATGACTTTATAAATAAAACTAATAATTTTAGGACTTTAGCATTTATTATTTTATTGTGGCTTAGAAAGCTGTAACTTAATATAAGCTGCTTTAATGGGGTATGTGATCTTTATCAATAGCTTCTTAACATAAAAAGAAAAAAAAAGTTGTTGACGCATTAATGAGTAAGGGTGTAAAGTTACTAGTGTGCAAATTTGTTTAGTAAACAGACCTGAAAAAATTAAAATTTATTTATCACCTATCAAATCTTTTTATTTATATTTGTTTATACATGTAAAGAATATAATTTAATTTTTTATCTTAAATCTTCACTCACCTTATTAGAGAGAGTGGAGACATGGTCGCGGTTTTAATTGGATAGTGATATATTCCTCATTAAAATTTGAATATGGTTTGTTTTAATTGGAAATATAATGAATAAATAATTGTATATATCACTGCATTTGATTATTGCTCATATTTTATGTTTTATTTTCCTATTTTACAGGAACCATAAATGAGGAAATTATAATTCAAATTAAAGAAAAATGTATTATTAAATTCATTAGTAATCAATATAAAGTATTAGATATTATGTTTTAAAAAATGCGAGTTAGTTTTGTGTGTCTGTTATGAATTTTATTACTTAACATTTGCGGTGTATAAAACCATATTGGGTTCAATTTTATGATTATTTTTTAAATTATTAAGGCGTAAAACAAAAGTGAATAAAACTTATGTCACTATTTCGTTTGTTCCTTTTAGGTTTTTTAATTTATTCTATTTTTTTTTTTGTGTGTGTTTGTTTGCTCTACTGTACTAATGACAATGTCTTTTTCGTCGACCATTGAATATGCATTTTTTGTTTCATTTGAACCACTTTATTTTCTACATTAAGATCGAACATTGCTTAAAAAACATTTGAACTATTGGAATTTTATAGGTGTAATGTTGTGTTTTAATCTAATATGTAAAAATATCCTGGGACGGTGTTTGTGGTCTTGGTTCTCTGAAACTGCTTGACCATATTTTGATACTATGAAATATTTTGTGTATATTTGGTTGGTATGAGAATCGGCCCAAGTATTTTTCACAACGCTAGTTGATTTTGTTTTAATCACGATTTTAGTATTACTGTATGACAAATATCTAAATAATTTTAATATCTTTCGTATAATAAAAATTTGGTGCGGACAACACATAATTTTACTTACCTTGGCTGTTAAAATAAATTTAATAGCTATTAAAAAACAAAAGAAAGATATATGATAAGTAATATAACTATATAAAATTGTGTTTAATAATCAGTGATTGGTCTAAGCACTATTTGTCACCTTACATCACCTTTTACAAATTTCTATATATGATAATATTTTTATAAAATATATTGCCTCCTAATGGTAAGTGTTAACGCCGGTTTGTAGTTAACACATATGAAACCGGCGGTCATCGTCTACAGCTCTCTGTTCCTCTTTCTGCCATAGGTCCCAACCCAACACACTTACAATACATTCCTTATTCTTTATTTAACGACAAAAATACTGACTAGAAATAATTTATATGGCCGAACAACGTTTGTTGGGTCAGCTAGTAAGAAATAAAATCATTATCTTGTAACAATAGTTCAGGGTGTGACGAAATGATTGAATAAATTAAAAATAGTGAAATTGCTGTCGGAAATTAAGTATGTTTCTCATTTTTATTTTCACATTTCACGTTTTTTTCACATTTCTTTCACGTTTGTGGTCATGTCGGCCATATTGGCTATGATGTCCCAGGCTAATAATAACCTGATTATAGAAGCTTTTTATGTTTTAATTTTTACTCGAAGGTTACAAAAAATTATTCGTGGGAGTCATCCTAAACTTTTTATTCGATAAGGCATTTTCCTAATTGGGGAAGTGAGACGGGAATAACCGCTGAGTCAGGCGATTACAATTCCATGGCTTTTTAGGCATATTTATTTTTCAATAATAACTTTCTTATTTTAAATGATCATTCAGAATGATATTCTTTGTTTTTGGATTTTTTTAAATAAAGTTAAGAAGCTTTTCTGATTGTGGAAGTGTATTAGGTCTCCAGTTATCTTTGTAATTTATCCGAGTCCATGGAGGCTGTTGTGATGGCGATGCGAAGACTTTGTGCTTATACTAATCTTCCCAAGATAGATGAGGGATGATATCCATCCATTGTGACTGCTAATCGAAAAAGTTCAACCCCCTCTTTTTTTCCTCCGTTCTTTGGTTGGTCGTCGCTTGTAGAAGATTAGACAGTCAGCATAAAAAGCGAAGGACATGGTGGGAACCCTAATGAACTTTAAATGAACCCTGCCGTAGCTTACGCTAACAACAGTCGGACTTATTACCCTGGAGTGACATCTGTAGTCTAATTTGTAAGCGCTTTGTTAAAAAGTTAGAGCAATATTATTCCGGAGCACTTAAGAGGTATATTTCCCAAGAGACCTTCATTCGTCTTGTTAAGTAACCAATTACATACTTTTAGGACTCTTCTTACTTTAGTTGACAAATTATCCTTTATTTTTCATTTTATTTATTTAGGATATGATCTTTGAAATATATAGTAAGGGAAAGTATTTCGTTCGTGAAAATTTGTGAATTCCAGTCTTCAATTGAAATGCGCGTTTTAGGGGCCTCTGAGTCCAAATGACCAAGTCCCGCAAAAAGTTTGTGCGTGTAGCGCAAAAACGATAAGTCGTACGAAACTGAAATTTAATATTTAAGGCAACTTGTTATGTTACACCGACTTGTTCATCAAAATCGGCTAACCAGAAGGGCCACGTTATACTATACATTCTGCAACTTTTTACAATTTTCTTAAAAACGGCTCTAACGATTATGATTAAACTCGCTGTATTATCATGTAGGTTTCATTCTAATTGAAATAGTTTTACAGTTTTAAATGCCGATATTTTAAATGTTCTCCCTCTGAACTACCTTCAATTTCGTACATTCCAAATGATTAACAGAACCATCTTAATGAAATTAATGAAGGACGGCTAAATATATACAAGTTGGGCGAATTTGATGACCAACTAAAGGATCAAAGAGCAAAACTTTTTTTTTAATGTATTTTTTTAAAATAATAAAAACAATAATATAAACGTATAATATACTGTTGGAAAGAGAAGGATTTAAAAAAAAAAATATTATCTGATACACAAAGATGTAAAAGGTAATATAAAGTGACGAATGGAGAATAAACTTATTACTTTTTTTTTTTTTTTTTCACTTTATTTATTGATTTGCACCTGTCAGCAGTATGTGACAATCAGCAAATAGGATAGAATAGTAAACAAAATAATGACATGTCAGGTATGAGGAAGAACAGTACCCAGCAGCACGTCTTCTCGTCAGGTTGTTTTTTTTATGTATGGTTTCCATCATTTTTTAAATTTTATGGTCTTTATTTTACGTCGGAGTGTTAATAAGGCTATCATTATACGATTAGGGACCATTTGGAGCGTTCATAGCTTGCGTGAAGTAAGCAAGCTCTTGGAGAAGGCTCAAAAGGGGCTGAATAAGAATATTCAACCCTCTAATTATGTGTGTTATTTGGGATGAATTTTCACCTGAAGACAGCTGCTGTGGTATTTCCCTCCTCACACCCGAGCCTGTTGGTTCGTTGTTAGAAGCTGGAAAAGCGTGACTTGGTCCCATCTGGAGGGCTGATGATTCCCGTGGCTGGTTCGGTGGTACCAGAGACTGGATTGGTGGTCTCAATGGCTGGAGTGGTGGTTCCAGTGGCTGGAGTTCTGGTTTCTGTCGAGTCGGAGCTCTCAGCTGCTGAACTGGCAACTCTATCTGTGGATTATTATTATGAGCTGGTGGGTTGCTTGATGTTTTTTGACGAAGATCAGGAAATTCGTCGAAATTTCGTGGTGGAGGATGAGGTCGTTCGGAGCGGTATGTTCGAGAAGTTCGTTGAATCCTCAACTCCTTCAGAACTTGGCACCCACGGTAGTTGGCTGGGTGCCCCCCCTGGCAGTTGGCGCATGTCGCTGGTGTATCTCTTGCCTTTTTACAATTTGCGCTGTCGTGGCTAAGACCACATCTTACACAACGTGGAGGGTTGTTACAGTACGACTTCGTGTGTCCGTACTGCTGGCATCTGATACACTGTGGTATGGCTCTTCTTTTTATTGGTTCTTCTACTCTTATTTTTGTGTAAAATATAGATTGAATCTCAAAAATTTTTTCATTGTAGGTTGATTTAGAGATGTCAACGAAAAACATGGGGAGTGGGTTTTTTAACCTAGAAATAACATTAGTGATGTTTACAACATCATAACCATATTTTTCTATATCTTTTTTTATTTCCGAAATTGGGGTAGTGTGGTGAAGGTTTTTCACGACTATCCTGTGGTTTTTGTCTTCAGGAAGTTGGTAAGTATGAAAATCAGCTTCTGAATTCTTAAGGCTGCTTACTAATTTTCGGTATACTTCTGAGGTAGAGGGGTAAACAGTTACCCCTTTTTGTGTAGTTTTAAGGTAAAATGAATTTGGAGACGATTTGTTTTCTAAAAATGTGACGAAAGCTTGGTAGTCTTTGATGCCGTTAATGTATATTGGAGGCGGTTTGTCTTTGGAGGGTTTATTATTGTCGGTAGGCTGATCTACTTCAATTAAATTTTCTAATGGAGCGTAAGTGTTACTTACTGCGATGGTTATGTCGTTTCCTGCAACTGTTGTTTTTTGCCTACGTGGATCCCTGGATTCAGCTGGCAAGTTCCTTTTCTTCCCAGTAACTAAGGCCCAGGCATCACGTAATGTTTCATCGCAATTTAAGCCTAATACACCTTCCCCACTTCCCCCAACACACTGCGTTGAGGTGGGGTGCATTTCAGCTGTAGGTCTCACCTTTGACTTACAATTGAGACTCAGGCTCCTTCAGTCTTCAATTTTCAACCAAAAGAATTGAATTTATTCAAAAGAATTGACAGAATTCAAATTAACTTTTTGAGGAAAAAATATAGGTTGTTTTTAGTTATCAAGCACCATATATTAAACTTATTACTGATTGCAATTTAATAAAGTTATATTAATCTAAATCATATGTTTCCATCGAAAAAAATGTACGTTTTATTAAAATGAACTTATCAAAATAAATTTTAAATTGATGTATATTTAGTAGTTTTTAATTTGATTTTAACAGTCAAAGTAAGTGAAAGTCGTGTGTTTGTCGCACGCACCTGATTTATAGATTTTATTTTAACAAACCTCAAATTATTAATAATCGTATTCTCGTGTAACTAATACTCTCATTCTTTCCTTTTATTACGCCTATAAAAATTATTGAATGGTTCCGTAAAAAACAAATTAAATTATTACAAGACTACGAAATTATAAGCTTTATTAGCTTCAATGTTTAGACAAAAGCCTCTTCTATCGAGAGGAGTTTCAATAGAATTGTCTACGGAAAAGCAAAATAAAAAATCCAAATTATCCTTCTTTTTTTTTTTTTTTAAATACTTGAAATAAATAAAAATAGATAATTTCATTTCTATATACAATAACAGCGTAAAATGAAAGCTTGAATTAAGATGACAAGAAGATAGCCTTTAACTTTTTAAATGGTCTCTAATTATTTAAAACTTGGCTTTGTGGTTTAACAGGACAGGGCTGGTCAGCCTTTTACCCTTAAAATTTCCCTCTCAGTGCGTCCTATTAAAGGCTATTTGGTCTTTTAAGATCTTTTTTTTTTTTTAATATAAAAAGCTGAGATAAGATCTCACAGAATTTCATGCTTTAATAAATTATATGCTTCAGTTATTTTAATTTGGTTTAAAATACTATTTTCTTTTTTTACCTCCTGGAATTAAAATGGAGCCCAAATGGAGATTTAATAATCTCTTATTGGAATTTTATTTCACTAATACGCTCAGACTGTTAAAATCATGCATGCTAGTGGTGAACTATGTGCTATCCGATAACGCTCACTATTCCAGTCGCGAAGTTGTACAATTAACCTTCATTAATATTGATTAACTTGCAACCATCCCCTGCATCAATGCTTGATGAATTAATCATTCCGTATCGGTTGAAGTTGCGAAGATATTGAAAGCAGTGGCTAATGGCGTCTAGCAGTAATTATTTTAATTTTTATTAATTACTAGGGACCCGCTCTTTATTTGTACGGGTTAAATTTAAATGTGGTCTTATTTATATTTAAAAAAAAAAAAGTTAGACCAATTTAAAGTTAATCACTACAAGTTCATCGTTACAAAACTGCACTCCGAAAGAATTGTTTTATCTATTTTATTAGTCTATTCATTAGTATATTTAATCATCGGCAGAAATTTTTTTAATAATAATAATAATATTGCTTTATTTAGGAATAATACAATATGCCACTATCTTGGGCAAGAAGTATTTGAGCTAACAATAGTCATTCATTCCATATGTACAAAGTTAAACAAACAAAAAATAAAATAAGTTAACCTAAATAACAAATAAAAAAAAAATGAAATAAAACAAAAGAAATTGACAATAAAATAAAATAATTTCGGCAGAAATTAGAAACATAACTTAATCAATACATCAAAATAGGTTCATTTTATTTGTTTCTTGTGTTAAATGGTTCCCATTGTATGCAGTTTATTTCTATTTTTTTTATATGTGTATATATATATATATATATATATATATATATATATATATATATTTTTTTTTTTTTTTTTAATATTCCCCACCCCCTCAATGTTCAATTCTTAATTTTTCATTTTTATTACTGACTTATTCCTTTTTCTGTAACCTGTATACAGTTTTATATTTCTAATGAACTATTCCAAATAAATTTTCATAGTTTCATTTAGTTTACTCTGGAACATCTTTTTTCATGAAATAATCTAAAAGTAAAAATAATAATAATTGATAACGATTTTAATTTATGGATTTATAATAACTTCCTATTTATTTAAATAGGGTACGTATTATTTTTTATGAAATCATAGCCCGGAGGCCACATAAAATACTTTGATTATATAACACCACCACCCAGACCCGGCATTTTATCCCCTTTGTTGACGTTTTCGCTGAGGTAAGGGGTCTGGACTCTGCAGTCTGAATCCAACCTTTACATTTATGATCGCCAATAGAATAGTTCCTTCCCACAATGCTATAAAGCTAAAAGTACATACAGTGCATCTTTTGTGTATATATTACACCTTAAAATGCCATTAGGCAAAATTAGGGTTATT
Organism: Piezodorus guildinii; assembly: GCA_023052935.1. NCBI lineage: Eukaryota > Metazoa > Arthropoda > Insecta > Hemiptera > Pentatomidae > Piezodorus > Piezodorus guildinii. Next base: position 76,016,668 of record CM041296.1, read on the forward strand.
ATTGAATGAATGAAAAAAAATATTCATAACTTTTTTTCTGGAACAATGTCGCTTACTAATAACATAAATAAACAAGAAAAATAAGAATTATCACTGGCCAAAGAACACCAAAAACTAAAAGCATTAATGATTACAATAAATATTTGCAATTGTCTTTGAATGCTCAAAAGAAAGGGAGAGAAAAGTACTATAAGATTATAGTATAATATAAAATTTAAAAACAACAAATCAATAGAATCAATAAAAATAAGAATGAAAATAGACTTTACTATTTTCCACCTCACTTTAATCGCTATACTCAAATTAGTTAAACATCTGGTTGGTTAGGAAGATGTTGTTGAAAAAGGTGAGATTTAAATGAAGATTGGGAAGGAGCATGACGGATGTTTGATTGAAGATTATTCCAGAAAGCAGTAGACCTGACTATGAAGGAAAATTCAATTTTTTTTTGTTCTGTGGGAAGGATTTAAGAGGTCAGAACCACGGGATTTGGTTTCTTGGAATGGGTTTTGGATTTATATTGTAGGAGGCTGTAGACGTAAAAGGGGCGCTGGGAGCGGATGATTTAACAGAGAAATGAACCAAGAAAGTATTGCCTTCGCATGGAGGGTAATAGCTGCTTAGACTCATCATAGAGATGGGATAGGTGAGACTGTCTCGAGGTACCGAAGACAAATCTTAGGAAACAATTTATGATTCGTTTCATTCTGCCTTTGAGCTCCTTCGAGAGGCTGCCGTACACGACACAACCATAGTCAAAGTGGGGGAAATAAGAGGGGATACTAGGAGCTTCCGGGAGGATTGTGGAAATAGTTGGCGGAACGATTAAATGATTTTAGGGTTCTTATCGATCTCCAGGAGATTTGGTTAATATTTTCACACAGTTTCGGGCAATATTATTATCCATTCCCGTTATATCAGTATATTGGATGAATTGTTTGACAAATAAATGGAGGATTTGTAAAAAAAATAACTAAAATCTTGAGTACTGTATGTAAGAATTCTGAACGATACTAAACGGTGCCAAAACGTAACCACTCAAACCACTAAATGTTCATAAGTTTATGGGCTAATAACAACTTTCTATCAACTTCTACGACTTATTTTATTACATATTAACTTTTCTAAAATATTTACTTTCCGACGTTATTTTGTACGTCTATGTTACAATTCATATTTCATGAATAATTTTGTGATGACTCGATGACAAGAAATTTATGTCTCCTTAAATAACTTTATTGCAATGTATTTTACTTATTAATCTTTAGGAAAGAATACCCTAAATTATTGTAAAAACGGTACCAAAACCCGCAGCGTGGTTTAGAAGGGGTTCGCGGAAAGCAAGCATCGCAACATTATTTTATTGCTGCGGCAGTATTACATATAGAATACCTGGTTTGCGCAACACACCACTATCATTAACTTTCCTTGTTAAAATCAATTTTATATTAAAATTTTTAATTTTTTCTCTTTCCGACATATTTCTTAATAATCTGTTCCTTCCTTACAGATAAAACATTTATAGTTAATCATAATCTCTCCTACTCTTCAGTATTCAATCAGTCTGCCGGTGACCTGAAGGTAGTATCCTAGGCCCAATCCTCTACGCGGTGTATACAGCTTATATCCCTATCCATCCTAGCACTGTCCTCACTACTTACAGTGATTTCACCTGTGTGCTATCCGTGATTAATGATCCTGTTGTTGATTTCCAAATCCTAAAGAGCCATATATCAGTCACAATTGGAGAATTAAAATAAATCCTAATAAATCCACCTAATCACCTTCACTCTACGACGAAAACCTATGCCTTCCTGTCTCGCTGTTTCCTTTAATGATACACCACCCATCACTATAGAACAAATATAAAACCTTGGAATTCATCTTGACAAAGGTCTTATATGTAATCCTCATACAAGACTTAAACGAAAAGAAACTGCTCGTAGATATCGACTATTAAAAAACACTTACTTGACAAACAATCAAAACTCCCTCTTTTCTACAAAAAACTCATTTACACAACCATTATCAGACCTATCTGGACTTATGTTATTGAGCTATGGGGGTCTTCATCCAAACTCAATCCATAGAGATCTGACTATCCCACCCAGTTGCAGAAATATCCTAATGATGATACACCTCATTTCATTCCGAATTTCCCGCCCATACAAACCCGCTTGTCCGTAGCCCTACATCTATTGCCAAAAAATACTCAGAGGCGTCTGAAAAGACGGTGGCCTCGAGACCTGCTGATCAAATAAATATTGAAGTGCTAACGCTGGGCAGATTCTTCTCAAGACTTTTTCAAGCCAATTTTCGGTGAATAGCTCATTTACTTATTGTACTATGTACAATTGTAAATTTCAATAAAAGATTTAAAAAAAAAAATCGAAAATACAATATAAATTTAATTAATACATTGGCTATTTTCATATAACAACCAAAATATTCACTATAAATAATTTATATGGCAGAACAATGTTTGCAAAATCAGCAAGTAAGAATTTATAATACTATAGGGGATTTAAAAGCCAATATACAACCTAATAAATATATGTCAGCACATCGCGTAATTTAATTGTTGCTATCCTTCTATATTCATTATAAATATTTTTCAGAAATAAATAAACTGACAGAGAGAAGAGGGATCTAAGCCAGCAACAAATCTTTTTAGTAATGACCCTCTTAAGAACGGCCTTGTTTCTCTTGCCTTCTATTTATCATGCGGTCGTCACCTTGATGGATTCCTTATTTCAGAGCCGCATGTTTCTAAAACGAATTTTTTAATTCACTTTGTATTTATCCTAGACGTGATAAGTTAACTATTGTCAAGAAATCTGAAATAGTCTAAACTTTTATAGTTAATGATAGAAATTTTGAGGTTTAATGCAATTATCAGAACATATATATGAAATATATACTAAGAAAAGTATTATGATCAGAAAAATTTTCAAATCGGAGTTTTCTGGAGAAAATATACTTTTTCTTTTAAATCAAGCATTTAATGCATCCTTTTACGACTTTATAAAAAAAAAAAAAAAAAAAAAAAAAATTAAACCCACTATACTGATGTAAAATTAAATTGTTTTAAATTTCTTTATCTTTGTTCTTTAATTTTGTTAATTAAAAATAAGTAACTATTTCAGCTTGTAAATATTATAAATAAAAATCTCGTGCGGGCAACACATTGCTTTTATCTTACCTCCGTTTAAAAATCGATTAAGAATTTTTAGATACAGTTGAAAATAAACATTAGTAAAACTATTAAAGAATCAATTAAATTAAATTTCTAGAAAAAACGTGTTTTAATTAAAAATCGATTATTATTATTATCTAAAACTAGCTTTTGTCCGCGACTTCGTCAGTGTCAATTATGTTATGATCGCGTTTAGAAGTTTTAAAAGAATATATTTTAATTTTTAGTTCCATTTCTTGTGCCAGAAGAACATACTGATTTTCTCGGCAACCCGATCTTGACGAAATCGATTCCTACTTGTTTTAAATGTTTATTAATCCCTTCAATTTTTTAATTGCTATGGCAAAAGAAAACTTAACCGGAAATTGAATTATTTTAAAAATTAAAATGTAAATCATTTGGAATCATTGGATGCGAGGTTAATTTCTCCCATTTTTCCTGATTCTTCACTCCTATTGGTGGCAGCGTGATGTTATATAGTCTAAAGCCTTCGTTGATAAATGAACTATCCATCAGAAAGAGAATTTTTCAATTCGAACCAGTAGTTCTGAATTAGCACGTTCAAACAACAAACTCTTCAGCTTTATAATATTAGTATAGATAATCACTTAGTTTTATCGGATTTTCATCACTCTCTATTGAGTTTTTAAATGCGTATGTATAAGATAATATTTTTTTCTAAAATCTTTAGCTTTCAACGGTATATCATACCTGTATATTACTGTCCTTATGTACAAAACAAAAATCGCATTAAAACAATATTTTTCTGTTTCTCCTTAGTTGGGTATCGAATTCATTCAATTTATATATTTACCTGTTTTTCATCAGTGGTAACAAGATAATATAGTTATTTTTATAGAATCAACAAAATTAAAGGTACTTAAGAGGAAGAAAATTTAAAATATCGGCATTTAAGCTCTGTCAGACTATTTTAATCAGAATGAAACTTACATGATATTAAAGCTTATTGAATTTTATATCGATTTAATTTTTTAAGCTTAATCAAAATCGTCTTGGTTATTTAGCTCAGGGGACCCAAAAATTTGTATTTCCGTTGAAAACTGGAATTCGAAAATTTTCACGATTGCAATACTTTCCCTTACTATATTACAGTAAGTGAAAGTAAAAAAAAGGAATATAAAATATGAACAAAATTTATAATCATCTGAAATATTTCTCTTCAAAAAAATATAGTAATATAGATTTATAATTTATCTAAGCAGAGCTAAATACGACGGATAATCTTAAATATGTTTAAAAACATTTAAGTTATGATGAAGCCACCTAATACTGTTCGCCATTTTTTTGATATTGTTTTTTTATCCTTTACTTATGAAGAATGTAAGAGATCAATGCTTCCTTATTGAATGTTAATAAATATTAAAAATAAAATATATTTAAATGATAAATATTAAAATAATATTTATTATTTTAAGTTTCTTCAATAAGTAAAAAAAAAAATACCCTTTTTATTATAAGTTACTTACATTATTATTAAATTAAAGCATGACTTTATTATGGAGGAGGATAACAATGATGCATTATTATCATAATTCGCTGACATCGTCTCTGTTGCTCGCTGTTGTATCTTTGTTGCTTGAATACATTTCAAACAGGTTTAATCTGTATTTAATAATTAATTATATTTTCTCTTTATCGGATCATCGGCTATTTTCGGTATTGTTATTTTTCAATGAATTCATTGGTGCGATGTTACTTCTCTCTTTTTTCTGTAACATGCAATATACTTTTAAATTTGAAAATTTTTAATTTGCTTCAGAACAAGTTGCGTATTTTAATAAATTGCACATGTGGACCTTTTGGTGCAATATTCAGTTTGTTGTGTGTTATAAAAGGATGTAATGTTCGTTTAAGAAAGTATACTCCTATTATGAACTTGATTAGATACATACAGAAGGTTTTATAACCTTGATTTTTTTTTTAACTTTATGTTTTACGCTTTTTAACTTTGTATGTTTATTTTTTATTTATTTATTTATTTAACCTACATTTGTCCACTAATGCCAACTAGTTCGTTACTATAATAAGTGATTAGAATCAGCAAGTATTTTTAATAAAATATATATCTTGGGAAAAAAGCAAAAAATTTATATGAAACAATTTCTATTTTTAAAGCGATTCTTCAAATTATCGTTAATGAAATTATTTTTAGTTATATTGATGCCCAAGCATAATAATTACCATATATTGAGTATTATTGAAACTAATAATTTCTTTTTTTTTTTCCAGGTAAGTGGGCTTATTCATCACAATACTGAAGAAATAGTTTTTATTTCAGCGTTTTCTATTAAAATTGAACAGTAAGTGAATTTTGATTGCTTATATTTGCTTTGGAGAATTATTAATTTTATGGGTAAGTTAAATTAGTTTGTATTACTTCTCTTTTTGTTACTTTGCATTTGTATTTAATGATTCATCGATTTAGGTTCGGTTTGTTGGTTTTGCTTAATTTTTGAAACGGTGATTGCTTTCCGCCTCAGCACCGCAGACCACCACGAACTCACATTTTTTGGCCATGATTGAAATCAACGATTTACCACCTTCAAAAATTTAAACTTAGGAGGAAAAATATGAGACCTATATTCAACTGTTAATGTATTCTTATAATAAAAAAAAAAAGATATATATATTTTTTTTTTTGTGAGATATTCATTATAATTATTATTATAATCTGGTCATTGATTTCGGGATACATTGCGATATGCAACGTGCTATCATAAATTTTACTTTCACTTACCTCTATATGAAATATATAGCAAGGAAAAGTATTGTGAACGTGAAACATTTTCGAATTTCGGTTTTTGACCGAAATACACTTTTCTGGGTCCTCTGAGCCCAAATGACCAAGTCCCGGAAAAAGGTGTGTGTGTCTGTGTCTGTGTGGTAAGTCTAGTGCAAATACGAAAAGTCGTACCATACTGAAATTTCGTATTTAAGACAAAGTATACGCTCGAGATATTACTGCAACTGTTTGATCAAAATCGGCTAACCAGAAAAGTCACTTTATACCATGCATTTTGCACCTTTTTACGATTTTCTAAAAAAACGGCTGTAACGATTTTGATTAAACTCTCTATATTGGTGTAAAATGTAATGGGCTTTAATATCATGTAGGTTTCATTCTGATTAAAATAGTCTGACAGGGCTTAAATGCCAATATTTTAGATTTTCTAAATGACATTGATGAATGTCGGCTAAAAATACCAGTTGGACGAATTTTATGACCAACTGAAGGATTAAACAGCAAAACTATTTTTTAAATGTAATTTTTGTTTTGTTTTTATAATAAGAACAGTAATATAGCGCATGATATACCTTTGGAAAGAGTAAGATTTAAGAAAAAATATTATCTGATATACAAAGTTGTAAAAGATTATATAAAATGAAGTATAGTTAATAAAATTATAGCTGATTAACAATTAATATAGTTATATTATTTAATCTCAATCAAATTTTTGCAACTAAAATGAATACACGTATTATTAAAACAAACTTAAAATATTTTTCAAATTGAAGTATATTAAATATTTTTTAAATTGATCTTAACAGTCGAGGTAAGTGAAAGTCGTGTGTTCCGCGCATCAGATTTTTTATTCAAGTGCTATTATCATTAATATATATATTATCATTAAAATAAAATATTTGGTGCAATATCAATAACACAATTTTTTTTCCTTCTAATTTTATATCCTGATTTGTCTTCCATAATTTGAATTTAATTCGATTACAAACCCTCTCCTTCAGCTATTTAGGCCCCCGAAGCTAGCCAAAACCATTATCTGGGCTCACTAATTATATTTCAAGGAAATTGTGCTCTGGAGAAACTGATTGCTATTTCATCTTCCAGCAGTTAATGATTTTTTTCAAATACAGAAGTTGTTCATAGAGTAGTGATTTACATGAACTGAATGATTTAGATAGACAGTGTTTATCAAATCGAACGATGTATTCAACTAGGTTCGTAATTATGTAATAATAACTTTTAAATTTGAATGTTGTTCAATTATTCCTAGATTTTATGATTTAAAAAAAAAAAAAAAATTGTTCCTCATTCTCACCTGTCAATGTTTCTATCCTTAATTATCGAAAAGTTGTGTTTAACTTATTGATTTTTTTCTCGATTTGACCCGTTTATAGATGGCGTATGTTTAATAAACTGATCTGCATCCTATAAATTGTCGATAAAGGCAGAAATCAATTCACATTTAACTACACTTACATTGAAAGAAGATTGAAAAAAAAAAAGAAGTGGTTTCAACACCATTGCCGTTGGAGTATTGCAGAACCTTTACGGCCTTAGTCGGGTTAAACTTTGCCCATCATCCTCTTCATGAATAAATTAAGGAACTTGTGAACTAGATGAATTTAAATTTGAATGTTATTGTTAAAGTGGCCTATACACGTTCCTAGGATGGATAAGAATATTTAAATTGTCAATATTCCAAGAAAAAAAAAATTCATATTATAAAGTTTTACTTACTACAGCCTTATACATCAATTGATATTCATTATCAATATTTATTATTACATCATATGTTTATTACATTATATGATTTATATATTCATAACGAACAATAATGAATAATATAAAAAAAATAAAACAAACCATTTTCATTATATCTTTCGTTTCTTATCATCTTTATCAACTTATTATTATTCGATAACATTGTTAACTCATTTCTTGTGTTCCGATTTACATTACTGCCATTTTCGAATAACAGATTCCATATTGGCTGTCCCAACACGTTTATCATTAAATACTTTCCTATTTTCATTTTAATGTCTAAGATATAATGACAACTCCACGAGTTTTTTTATACCTGTCGTTTATTTCGGGTTGTACCACCGAAACGTGGCACCATTAATTAAGTTATACTTAATTGTGTGTTCATTTGACTGCACCTTCAACTAACTCTCCCTACGTTACATATTTTAATATTTTTCATTATAATTTTTTTGTATTTGATCAATTTATTCTATATAGGAGCATTCAAATCGACAGAAAGATCTATTATGGTTCTATAGAGTTTCTGCGTTCGAACAGGGAAATCGAGAAAAGTCGGATTTAAAAACATATGAAAAAGACAGGAAATTTGTTTTTGGTCAGGGAAAATGGTCTCTAAATAACATCGTTCTTCTTTACTCAGACAAAAGTTCCAATATGCCTGCTTGTTTAATTGCAAATATCATAAAGCGAGTTTATTATTTAATATCACAAAAGGACAGAGGGCTGTCTGTGTAGAAGAGGAAAGTCAACCTTCAGGGGAAGAAATTTAAAAAGGCAAAAAAAGCAAAACTGCTCAAGAAGCCTTTAGAAAGCTGAAGATTTGGCTGCATAGGTTCAAACAATAAAGAAAAGCTCTTGAAGTTAATAGATATATTGATGTAAATAAATTTGTAGTCAGATTTGTAAATATTGATTATTACTAACAGCATATTCAAGTTCATCATAATTCATTGGTAGGTCAACTTAAACAACTACAATTTCAGCGGAAGATCTACTTGAATTTTACCGAAAGTAATTAGTATTATATATATTTTTATCTATAATCATAATAATTACAATTATTCTTTGTTTTCTCGATTTCGCCGAGATTTGCAAGGTAAATAATTGTTTCCAATATGGAAAAATCAGGAATCTCTTTGATGATTTGCTAGACATCCGTATATCTTGGTATTTAGTACTATTAACTCCCTACAACATTAAAGAAAAAAACCAAATGTTTATAATAAAAAGATTAATGAATTTTGATACTCTACTCATAAATGAAAAAATAATTTTTAATATATCTTGATTATATCAACATTTATAGAATTTTTACCACTAAATCTTGATTTTTTGCCCACTGTGCACCGGCATGTTTTTGGATCGGCTTTATATTTTTATTCTAATAAAATCAACACTTAACCTATTAATCAGTATTAAATGGTTATACTGCATACATCACTTATAGTTTACTCATCACTTTTTAAAATCATCTCTCTGAGTTAAATCTGGCGAAGGCCCACTATGTAGACCGTTGGCAAACAATAAGACAAGTTTATCTTTTTAGTGTGTTTTTCTTGATTACCGCACTCTCGACCATCATATTGTAGTGTTTAGTTTTAAAATCATTTCGTGATTAGTGTATATTTCTCTTCCTTTTTATGATTTTTAGTTACATAAAATTCGAGCAGCATCATTTCCTGTTCTGTTAGGCCTCTGTGATTGGCTGTACACTGCATTTTGTGCAAGTGGCGTAACACGCACAGGGACCGCATGTGCCTGATTCAGAAACAAGTACTATTTTATCCAGTTGCACGGTTATCCAGTTGTTCGACGTCCATCGAACAGGAACGTCCTAGCTCTGTGTTTGACAATCAAATAAGGGAACCCACCCTGATGGGACTCCAGAACAAACTGTTTATTCTGCCCCTTCTAATCGACCAACTGCTCTAATTTAGAGTTTTTGTTTTATAGACTTTACGTTCTGCTATGTTTGTTTTCACTATTCGTATATGCTTTCGAGATTGCTTTTATTCGTTTCCAAATCAATTCCCCCTTTCGGACGAAACCCGCGTCGGTTTGGGATGTTTAAAAATATTTTATTAATAGATTCACCATGCATCAATATTTTTATGATTGAAATCCTAAGAAATGGATTATGAAATGTTTTTGTGATGTTTTATGGTAATAATTAATACAAAGTTCAAGGTTGTTATAATGAACTTTACCCCCAAAAAACACACTCATATGTCAGGATTTAGTTCAGTTTTTGTTTGTTTATTTATTTAACGTCTATGCTACTATGGCTAATCGGACGATGCTACAGTGGGAGTCCTAAATTTTGCCTATCCAGGTTTTATCAGGATAGGGATCTTTAACGAGTACCTGTCATCGCACAGGCTCGGGACCACCTTTTAACGTCCCCTCCGAAGGACGGCGTAACTAAGGATTTTTTACTCCCATTAAAAAATCCTAGGACCACCTGCGGGTTTGAACCCGTGACCTTTAGCATGGGAGGCTGTTACGCTAGCCATCCAGCTACAAGTGATCCCGGTTCAAGTTTTTTACATTTGAAATAAGTATGGTGTGCTCAACACGCGATTTTCACTTTCCGTTTAAAAAATAAATTTAAGAAATAAAAAAAGAGTTTATAAAAAGGTAATTAAATTAAGTTTTAATAGGAACATAGTTTCAGTAATTAATCTATTATATTATTGTCTGCATCAATCAGTAAGTTTTAGCTGCTTTTTGTCAATCAACATTACCATTTACAACTTTGTATTTATTAAAATATTTTTTCTAAAATCTTGAGCTTTGCAACGGTATTCTATACTTCCGTATTACTGTCCTTATTTAAAAAAAAATTACTTAAAAAATATTTTTAGTTTGTTATGAAATTCGTTCAATTTTTATATTAAGCCGTTCTTCATTAATGCTAATTACATCGTATAGTTAACATTTTCATACCTACAAAATTAATGGTACTTCACAGGGAGAGAATTTCGAATATCGGCATTTAAGCCCTGGCAGACTATTTCAATCAGAATGAAACCTACATAAGATAAAGCCCATCAAATTTTACACAAACATAGCGAGTTTAATCGAAATCGTTGAGCCGTTTTTGAGGAAATCGTAAAAAGGTAAAAAATGCATGGTATAAAGTACCACTTCAGGTCAGCGGATTTTAGTGAAAAAGTTGCTGTTACATGTCGGACGTATATTTGTCTCAAATATCAAATTTTAGTTCCGTACGACATTTCGTTTTCGTGCTAGACTTAACACGCACACTCACACACACGCTCGTCCGCCCGCGCACAGACACATAGTCACACAGACCTTTTTGCAGGACTTGGATTCAGGGGACCCTAACACTTTTATTTCTATTGAAAAATGGAATTAGAAAATTTACACGATCGCAATATTTCATCTTACTAAACATTTCATATATAGGTAAGTGAAAGTAAAAAAAAATCTGGTGCGAGAAACACACGACTTTCTGTTGTGAAAGTAAAAATGATAATTTGATGACAGAAAATTTTAGAAATGAAAAATAGTAGATCTCCAAACATATTTGGGGATCTGTATACCTATAAAAACGTGCCTTTCAACTGGACTTAATTAGTGACCTATGACTGCGACATATAGTTTCAATACAGATATGGACTCTCATTCTCCGGTATTTCTAAAAAAATCCAAATATCAAACTATACGAATAATATAGGAAACCATTTATTTTCCTATTACCAACTCTTCTTATATTAAAACATTTCGGATTCGGAAAATAATATTTATTATTTAAATGTCATATACAGAAAATAAGGTTGATTGAGTTGCCCCCTATGTAACATAATTATTGTTATTTTAGAATTTCCAACTGAAATTTCGTTCTGATTTGGTTGATATAGTTTATGGGGATCGCTGTATCGAATTCGCTGTTCGGATTAGTTAGGACAATCATCTTTCTGAGTCCTAGTAGAATGATTTGATTTTCTTCTTAAGTTTCATTTCATTCATTATTAACTAATAATTTAATTAAATTACTTGAGACGTGTAAAGGATATTACTACAACAAACTTTAACCAAGAATAAAATAATTACTCCATTTGGAAACTTCAATTTAACTCCGACGGAATTGTTTGAGTATATGGTCGTTGGGTGAAATTAACTCTGGGGAACTCCAACTACATTCCACTTATGAATTCTTTCTGGTGCAACGAAGCTTGATTTTACAGCATAGAAATACGGGAATCCACTTGAAAGGCAGGTCGGTTTGTATTGCTTTAGAATTACGGTTTATTAGTTCCGAGTTCTGTTATGTACGGAAGGCTGAATCGGTTCGAGCTACTTACACAAAATATGCGCCTACATTAAAAAAAAAAAAAATTATATATATGGGATTGATATTAATTGTATGTCTGTATTACATGTAAATTATCCAAGATTTGTTAGGTATATCTTAGAAGGGAATGGAGTTATAGGGTACATGAAAAATATGATGAGAGAAGTTAAAAACAGTACAACTCCATTTCGTTTTAATAAATAATATAATTACAGAGAGCAAAAAAATGTGACCAATATGGATGTAATACTATAATTTCGTTTCTTAAGAATTTTTGTGACTCATTTGTATGAATTACACATTTTTGTCTTGTAATATTTTCATCTAAGTTACCATGAGCTTACTAATCTGTTTTTATTCATCAAAAAATCAAATGGCCGTGATACTGAAATTTGTTTGTTTATTGATTTAACGTCACTTAATGCTATTGTGGCTAATCGGATGATGCTACAGTGGGAGTCCTAAATTTTGTTTATTCAGGTTTTATTATGATAGACCTTTAACGAGTACCTGACATCGTACATCCTCAGGACCCCCTTTCAACGTCCCCTCCGATGGACGGCATAACTAAGGATTTTTTACTCCCATTAAAAAATCCTAGGACCACCTGCGGGTTTGAACCCGTGACCTTTTGCATAGAAGGCTTTTATACTAGCCACTCAGTTACAGATCATCCCGATTTTTTTTTATGTAGGTTTATCTTACCGTCCAGATGAGCAAGGCTGGATTTTAATTAAAGATTGAAAAAAAAAAAAGATTTCTAAAAACATTGTTTTTTTAATCTTAAAAACTATTTATCTTCTAGTTATAAGAATTATAACGGCTCATTATAGACAATACAATTTTTAACCACATGGAAGCAAAAATCATCTTAATCTGACCAATTTTAGGAAATATACTAAATTTATTTTAAACATATATTGACGCATATTGGGCTTCGTATGTATGTTCTTATGTTTGGTATAGTTTTTTAAATAATTATAAGCGTATAAAATCATTCCTTTAGAACATAAAATAAATATTTCTGTTAACATATTATAGGTATGCCTACTTTTATAAAAATTATAATTGTGTAGTATACGTTAAATGAAGATTAATAAATAGAAAAAAAAAAGCCGTGTGCCACAGCTAGTACATTTATAAACTGTTAAAGAGACAGTTAAACAAAAAATTGAGACGCAATTCAGTTTTTACTTCCACTAAACGAAATATATTGTAAAGGAAACTATTGCGATCGTGAAATTTTCGAATTTCAGTTTTCAACGAAAATGAATGTTTTAGAGCCCCTTGAGTCAAAAAAACCAAGTCCCGCAAAAAGGTGTGTGTGCCTGTGTCTGTGTGGTATGTCTAGTACGAAAACGAAAAGTCTTAAGAAATTTAAATTTCATATTTAAGATAACTATTTGTCTGAGATGTTAAAACAAATTTTTATCAAAATCGGCTGACGGAGAGTGCTTCTTAACCTGTTAACCGGGAGTATCCATTTTAACTACGCAACATATAACTGCAGGAAACTATTTCATTCGTAATTTCACGGACATAATTTCATATTATTATTTTTATGCTAAAAATAAACGAAAAGACAATGAATTATATACTTGTTCGTTTATTTATATTTGAATGTACACATACTTGAATTGTTCACGTTTGACGTATCTATACGTCCCGCTCGGTTACCAGGTTAATATCATGCATTTTGCAGCTTTTTACGATTTTCTCAAAAACGGCTCTAAGGAATTTGATTGAACTCGCTATATCGATGTAAAATCAAGTGGACTTTAATATCAATTAGGTTTCATTCCGATTTAAATAGTCTTAGGGCTTAAATGCCGATATTTTGAATTTTCATCTTCTAAAAAGTACCTATAATTTTATAGATTAAAAAAAAAAAAAAATTGTGTTCATAAATTACTAAAGTTTTGAACAAAATCAAAGTCTTTAATCTCATTTAGATTATAACCTCCTTTGACCATACATTTACCATTATTGTGTTATAAATAATATTTTGTTTTAAATTCTGTACTAAAAAGAGAAAAACAAACAATTATGTATATAGCTAATGACCCTTAATGGGTAGATGCTTTGTATAAATAAATTTAAAAAAAATAACCATATAATTTCATGATAATAGATAAATAAAGGTTTAAAATAAATGAATGTGTTAACAGACTAAAGGAGAAAAGAGCAAAAATATTTGTTCATGTAATTTTTTTTTTTAGCATAAAAACAATAAGATACACGGATTATATACCGTTGGAGAGCTAAAGGTTTTAGAAAAAATATTACCTTATATGGTTGTAAAGGTAATTCATAGTGACGAATAGAGCATAAACTTATTACTGATAAATATACATAGCAATTACATATTGATATATTATTTAGTCTAAATCATGTTTCCAATGAAACTGATTAAAAATTTTGTTTTAATTATACTCCTTTTTTTTTTTAATTTAAGTTCATTTAATAGTTCTTAAATTGATTTTCAAATTGAGGTTAGTGATGTCGTGAGTTACCCGTACCAGATTTGTTTTCTTATAATATTTATTCAACACAGAGGTCTTAAATGGTTATTGACAATATATTAAAGAAAGAAAAAAAACCTAGCGAGAGGATTAGTCACGTGACAAAAACAGGGGTCATCCATCATCCAGCTTTAATAATGTCATCGTTAAATTCATCATTATAGTTGATTAATATATATTTATTAATTAATTCTGTTCACAATTATCAATTTGCTTATTATTAATTTTTATTAGAGTGATGTTACTATTCATATCACCGTCAATTACAGACAATTATTTCATTAATAATTGTTTAGTGTTTTTATAAAAAGCTACCACAAACACAACACATATTTAGTTTTTCAATTTATAAAATTTCTTAAAGGTACAAACAAAAAATACAAAAAATATTTTTTAAAAATACTCACAGATTATCAGACATATTTATGGGTTTAGTTTACATGTTAAGATATCTGAATAATATATCAAGTTATTTACTTGTACTAAAAATGTATTTATTTATTTAAAACACTTCTTAAGGAACATTATGTTATGAGTTGAAATAGTTTTTATTTGAAAAATGCTGCAAATTATTATACAATGGTTTATTATTTACAACTAACAATATTGCGGTATACCTGTTCATAAAGCTGTAGATATCCAATTAAGTATTATGAAAAGCAATGAATAATTCAAAGGAAAATGGCATATCACCACTGCTAATTTCAAAACGCTATACCTCTGCTAATACTGAAATAATTTTAATGATTGGTTTTTCATTTTGTAGGAAATTAAATGCTCTATGAAATAGCACTGATTTTATATTGATTGTTTATTAGGAACTAAATCACTTTTAATCGGCCGCCATTTTAAAAATAATTATCTGACAAGCGTATATAGGCAAGATTTCAATTTTTTCCTTTACCTATTTATTTTTTTTATCGCGTTTTATTGATTCTAAATCTCTATACATGTTTTTCTCTATGTTCAAAAATAACTGAGCTCTCAGTGTATTTATGTGTAAAATTTTAATTTTTTACAATTATTCGAGATATTTTGATTCAAGAAAGTTAATAAATCCTTTCTTTATCTTCAAAATATAACTGAGTTATTGAATTAAATCACTTTTGAACTGTCGCCATTTAAACATAATCAGCCTATATCAACGTCTAGGTGTTAGGATCATCGTTGTATGCACTAGTATTTTTGTCGCCAATTTCAAAAAAATTGGCCAAGTTGTCTCCTGAAAATACGACGCCAACCGATTTTTTAAAATTCGTTAATCGAGTAATACACATCAAGGAGGGTAATTTTTTTTTTTTCTGTTGGGCGATTACAAAGGTTCATTATTGAAAATAATAAATCATAAACGTATTTAAATTGGTTAACTAAGAATTTTAACATATTAAAATTTGTTAATAAATTGGTTATTGAATTTAACCTTTTAAATTGGATCTGATTAGATATTCGAAATTTTCTAATATATTTTCCATTATCTTCAGAAGCCATTTATTCAATTAGACGTATTTGTGATTTACCTTCCAAAGATATTTCAAAGAGAGTTGAAAATCGTACTGTTTATTAGATAAAAAGTTTTTCTTCGCAAAGATAGGTCATTCCTTTTAAAATTCCCACTGAAAATGCTATTACAAAGTTGCTTCTAAACCAACTTAATCATGCTAAATTTCAAAGGAAAAAAAAAAGGAAACGATATTTCTTTGGTTATTTTTAGTTATATAGGGTTTTTATTAATCTAAATCGCATAGATATTTTTTCCTTTTATTTCTGTGTTACAAAGTTAGAAGATTAGTTTTGAAATCATCGCCGGACATAATTTACAATTAAAGTCTTGAAAATGCAATTTCGTCCTTTTAAATATCGTTTTGGTGGTCTCTCTGCTCCTCTGGCTTTTCTTTTTTATTTATTTTTTTCATAATAAAATATTTTTTTTCATGTATATTTTAAAAAAATGATAATTAAGTAATTAAACTAACTTAAAATTTTTACGGAGTTGTTCAGTTTTAGTTGTTTCTGGTGAAGAAAGTTTTGAAAAACCACGGGGTTTGTTAAGCTGTTTCTACTAGTCTTTACTTAGATATTTTTATGTAGTAATTTTTTCCTATTTATTCACATTTGCCAACAACTTGATGTAGGAATGACAAAGTGATATAAAAGTATATAATGTTTTTTTTTTTAATTAAGAAAAGATGTGTTTCATTCCGTTGCGAATCTCTTTAAGGAAGTGATTTCCAGGAACCGATCTGGACTTAAATTTTTAAGAGTCTCTGCGTAATTTCTTATTTTTTTAGAGGCGTTTAAGTAATAATAAACCTTAACTTTTCTTTAAATATTTACTTCAAGTATCTTGTAAAACTGTAAAGAGGCATCTTCAGAAAAAAAGGAAAACAAATTATTAAGCGTTTCTCTCTAGCCTGGCCTTTTATCAAATAATTTATATAAGTTAATTAAACGGATAATGTTTTAATGATGTTGATTTTTCTTTTTTTTTTAATAAAGTGATATGTTTTCTTCAATTTTATAACCAGTCTTTTAGTTCAGTTAAAAAAAAAAAAATAAAATAAATAAATAAATAAAAAAAAAAAAAAAAAAAAATATATATATATATATATATATATATATATATATATATATATATATATATATATATACATAGATTTAGTAATATATGAACAGGAGGATTATTTTTTTTTTCAAATCACATAAATTTTGGTTTATTATTTTCAATAATGAACCTGTTTAATCGATCAAAAAAAAAACAGAAGGACACCCTCTCAAAATTTAAGAGCTTACGTTTCTATCTGCGTAGAATCCGAATAACGAATAAAACAAATCCGTTTCTCTGAATTAATAAATAAATAAATACCAAAAAATAAATTTTCGGCCAAGAAAGAATCATTGAAATTGGTTAACAACTAGCTGGGATATAGCGTTTTGAAATCAGCGGCAGTGATATGATATTATCCTTTGAATTATTGCTTTTCATATTACTTAATTGCCAATTCACAGCTATATAAACTAGAAACAATAAACCTTTATGTAATAATTTGCAGCGTTTTTATATTTTTATTTTAATATTTAATAATTAGTGGAGTATATATCTTAGTTCATTTCTAGTTTAAATCAATTCTAGGTAATCATTACTATTATTAATATATATGTTTCTTTTTAAAACAACTGCATTTATAGTATGTTTAATGTAAATTTGTAAAGAGTAAGAAATGGCTGTGAAATAATACCGGCTTCTTGTAAATATAAAATGTTTTAATTTTTTTTTATTTGTCTTGTGTGACTATATATAAGTTATGTTTAGTTGATACAAAATAATAGAAAAAGGAAATGAATAACTCGTACGATAATCACATGTGTTTTTATAGTATTATTAATGTTTACTATATTAAATGGTATTTAAGCTAATAATAATGGACTCCCGTCCTTAACTCCCCCCCACCAGTTTACAAATTACATTTTGGAAACATATACCAATAAGTCAGAACGGGACGAGCAATCCTTAGCCTTGATACCTTGCTATGGTTTTTACAAAACAAAATAATAAATAACCTAAAATAACGCAACAGTGTTACCAATACAAAATAGAAAAAAAAACAACAACCGAAAATCCATATAAAAAATAGAACAGAATGATACTACTCACATGTACATATTAAAATATAAAGCTCTAAATAAACAACCAATTAAAGGTTTTCGAACGAGGTAAAAAAACCCAGATTGCATCACCTATGCTGAGAAGGGAAACGTACATAGTAATTAAAAACAATATTTCTGTACAACAGCGGGCCAAGGCTAGCGCGATGCTACCATCAGAAGTTTGAGTTGTTCGATATGAACGGTGCGCCTCTTTTTAGGCTCCCTAACACTATCGATAGTAACGAGATTATGCTCCCTGATCGCGGTTACCCTGAACGGGCCTTCGTACCGGAGCAACTCTTTCCCTCTATTCGTGCTTAGTTTACGGTAAACGATAGTGCCAATCTTGATGTCGCCCATCTGATCCTTCACTTTAAGATTTTCCCCCTGTACGCGCCTACTCTTTTCCCGTTGTATTTTCCCCCTTACCTTACCCCACACCTTGCCTATCTCGACCCGGTTTGCAATTATTTCACCCACGCATCGTTCATCGGTAGTGGTACCCGTCCAATCACGACGCTGACCTCGCAACCCGAATAGAACCTCGTTTGGGGAAAACCCTGTGACGGAGTGTATGGAGTGATTGTAAGCAATAATGGCCTTTTTCATAGCCACACCCGGCTCCAACCCCTTCTCGCCCTGATACACGCGGAGGTGGTCGCTGAGGGTGCTATGCAAGCGCTCGATGCTGCCCCTGCTTTTAGGGTGGCTCGGGGTGGTAAGGTGCCACTTAATCTCCAGTCGTTTCGCCTCTTCCCGGATCGCAACATTATCGAATTCTCGTCCCCCATCAGACGAAATGCTGTCGGGCACCCCGTAAAATTGCATCCAAGTATGAAGGGCCTCTATCACTGCCTCCGCGGACTTCTCCATCACCTGATATCCCATTGCCACTTTGCTAAAAAGGTCCATAATAGTAACCCACTTGTAACCCCTCCAGGTGAATGTGTCAATTTGTAGGTCTTGAAGAGGCGCGTCTCCTGTAGCCGTTTCTTCCTGTATACCGCGCGGAGGGTGCCTATCGTATTTCGTGCGCAGAGAGACTTCGCACGCACCAATCGTGTTCTGTATAGTTTTCTTCATTCCCCACCAGAAGTACTTTCTGCGCAAGGCCTGTAGGGTTTCATGAACCCCGCGATGATTAGTCTTTCCCTGGTAGTACGCGAGCGTTACCGCGTTCTGTTGCTCCTCGTCCCTGAGCGTTTCGACCAAATATTTACATCGGATAAAAGAACGATCGACACCTATCCGCTCGGACCGCCAAATCCGTCTAATCTTATTCCAGATCGATGCGTTCCCTACGTACAGGTGATGAATCTTTCCCGGTTCCGATGCATCCAGTAACGCCTTGCAAAGCTCATCGACACGGACCCCCGGTTGAGACCAGATAATATAAATTTTGCACTTTCCGTCTGTCTTATTTTCGATTTTAATCTTTCCCTCAGTTCGCGTCTTCCAAATTACCTGTCGACGTTTATCATTTATGATCTCGTCGATCTCCTCCATTTCCACCGGCCTATCCTCCGCCGAGCTCCCGTCATCCGGTATTCCCTTATCACCTTCCGAGCCTGCAGTGCCAGCCTCCCCCTCTCGTTCAGGCGTCCATTCGCTCAAAAACTGATTTACGTCACGTGATGTTTCTCCCTCCTCGATGGCGTTTATCATGATGGCCCTAGACAACCAGTCAGCCACGACGTTGTCTTTTCCCGGCTTATAGACTATCTCGAAATTATACTGGCTTAGAAATTCCTTCCACCTTGAAACCCTCGCCGAGGACTCCTTCAACTTACCGACCCATTGCAGCGGCCGGTGGTCGGTTTGGACTCGAAACTTCCTTCCGAAAACATAAGGCCTAAAGTGGTCAATAGCCCATACTACGCCTAGTAGCTCCCGCTCCAATGCACTATATCTCGTTTCGGCATCCGTGAGGCGCCTGCTTGCGTATGCCACGGGCCGATCCCCTCCGTCACCGTCCTGAGATAAGACTGCCCCCACCGCGTAGTCGCTGGCATCAGTAGTGACAGTAAATATTTTGCTAAAGTCCGGAAACGCCAGGACCGGTTCAGCCTGTAAACTCTCCATGCATTTACAGATGTTATGCTCCATCACCGGTGTCACGACTAGCTTCGCTCCCTTTTTCAACAAATTATTAATCGGAACCAGATATTCCGCCATGTCGGGGATGAATCGCCGATAATAATTGAGCGTCCCAAGGAGTCGACGGATCCCTTTGACGTCCCGCGGAATCGCCATACGCCTAATAGCCTCCACTTTTGCGGTGTCCGGCTTGACTCCCTCACGGGAGATCGTATGACCTAAGAAATTAATCTGAGCCTGCCCAAGTATCGATTTTTCCCCTGACAATTTCAGCCCAAACTGACGCACTCTCTGAAAAACGCGGCGCAAGTGCTCCACATGTTCTTCTTCTGTCCTACTAAAGATCAAGAGGTCATCCATGTAGACTTGGCATACAGATTCGTCTAGACCCCTCAAAAATTCATCCATCAGCCTTTGGAATGTGATAGGAGCGTTTTTAAGACCAAACGGCATTCGAGTAAATTCATAATGCCCTCGTTCAAACGTAAAAGCTGTTTTATGCTGGTCTTTCGGGTGCATCTTTATTTGGTGGTACCCCGCTTTGAGATCAAGCGTGCTAAAGACTACCGCCCCACTTAACCGGTCCAATATATCCTCGAACCGAGGGATAGGGTATCGTTCATCTACGGTGTTATCATTTAACTTCCGGTAATCTATTACCACCCTATATTTCTCCCTATTGTCACCCAGCGCCGCCTTCTTCTTCACCGCCCATAAGGGGCTATTATACGGTGACGTACTGTCAACGATAATCCCTTGTGCTCTTAGACTTTTTAATTCCTCCCGAATATGCTGCCGGAGCGCATGTGGATAACGCCGTTCTTTTACGTACGTGATTCTGTCCTGCTTCAACGGAATCTCGTGGACCGTCCTTCCCGTCACCCCTAAAACCTCGCCCTCTCGAAAAAAAATATCCCGGAACTCTGCCCTTATCATTTCCCTCCAGCCGCTAACCCTGTCAATCGCACCGATTCGCCCCCTCTTTCTCCGTACAATGTTCTGGCATTCGTAAGTACGTTTTCCGAGCCTTATGTTCCAGACCCCCCGATTATTTCTAACCCTTGCCCCAACCTGCCCTAGTAAGTCACAACCCACTATTACCTGGTACTCCCGGGTCACATTTCCCACAATATGTACCTTCAGATTGCCCCCTTTATCTACCCAACGGTTTAGCCCGATTACCGCCTCCCCCTCCACCCTACAAGGTCCTCCCAGGGTGATTAATTTACAATCGCATTTTCTAATCTGAAGTGCTCCCTGTCTATCACACAACTTCTCCAACGCCTCCCGGGTCATAATAGTGCTAGAACTCCCAGTATCTACTAACCCCCTTACTCCCTTAGACACTTTGATAATAGGCAACCAGCATTGCTTATCCCGGATATTGTTGCATGTTTCTGTGCGGTCGCCTCTCTGCGTGCATACTCCTCATATCCCTGCTCGCTGCCTCCTCGCAGCTGCCAATCGACGCTGTTGGCTCCGCCTGCTGCCTCCCTCTCCTCCGCTGCCACTACTCGCTGGTTCTTCGCCATCCGTCTCTGAAGTATCTGAAACCTCAGTAGCACCTTCCGAAGGTCCGTTTCTTCGAGATGGGCCGCTATTTCTCTTCATTCTCTGCATATTAATTTCCATCGGCTCATCCCGCGAGGGTTCTCTTCTCCTGACCATATAGGGACATTGTCTGGCTATGTGTCCCTCGGTTCCACATTCAAAGCATTTAGTTTTGGGACACTGGGCCACAAGATGTCCCTGTTTCCCACAACCATGGCATTTTCTGTCGTCCTTTCGAATCCCGTTCCTTTTTTGAGGATGTCCTGACTTCCTCTCTCCCGCCATATGTCTGTCTCTGCTTTCGTGCATACGTTCTTTCCTTCTCCAATTTGTCTGTGTATTCCGTGGACGTCTATCGGGCACCCTACTCCAACCTTCCTCTACCTCCATCCTGGTTTCTTCTTCCCTAGCACTAGCATCAACCATATCCTGGGCACACTCCACAAATGTACGGTCCCGAGGTAGGGACTCTTTCTTCCCAGTCTCCTTGGCCAATTGAACCTTAAGAATCAAAGCTAGGAAAGCCATCCTGGCTTCTACCTCGGCCACACTCATTGTTTCTCTCATTTTCTCGGTTATCTTGTTATACATTCCAAGCAGGATCCCTGCATATTGCCCCGTCGTCTGCCGCGGTGCACGCCTTTCTCGGAACATTTGAAATATATCTTCTTCTGGGGTCCAGCGTCCTCCACCATAAGCCTTCTTCAATCTTTCTTTAACTATTGGCCACGGTGTATCCTCATCAGCTTGGATCTGGTTCAGGATATTCCTCTTAACTCGACAAACCAAGGCCGCTTTCAATGCTTCGGCGTCCCCCAGGTTAAGAAGATCTTCAACTGTTTTATTCTCGATCCTCGCCATAAGACGATCCCCGCCCTTTAGAAAGTGATTTAAATCACCTACCTCGCCACCGAAGCGCTCAAGGTCCGAAATTGCTTTTCGCAGATCCTGACATGTCGCTGTTTTTATTCTTATCCAGGCCATGGCATTGGCGTGTGCTTCTGCTAACGTTTCTCTAGGCAACGGAGGGATTTCAATCACAGCCGGTAGCTGAACTTCCGGAACATGTGGGTTCTCTGGTAGGTTCAGTACTGGTGGCCTGAGAATACCATCCATTCTTCTTTCTTATCGAAGAAGAAAAAAAAACGAAAAGCAATTTTTCTTTAAACTCTAAGGCGAGATGAAAAATAAAACGTCAATAATATTGGTAACCTGCCTGCTTTGAGGTTCCCGGGTTTCGGCACCAGTTATGTTTAGTTGATACAAAATAATAGAAAAAGGAAATGAATAACTCGTACGATTTCAGTAACAATACTAATGCTTTTTTATTGTTCGCCAATAATCACATGTGTTTTTATAGTATTATTAATGTTTACTATATTAAATGGTATTTAAGCTAATAATAATGGACTCCCGTCCTTAACTTATATATATATATATATATATATATATATATATATATATATATATATATATATATATATATATATATACATAAGACGAAAAAACTGCAAAGGTCACCTTTATGAACGACCATCTTGATATATTTCACTCTCTTCTGTAACATATATGTTTTCTTGTCTTGGGATTTACCGTGATAAGAAATGTGGGGATGAGGTAGAAATAACCGCGGTGACGTGTAATAGCATTGTCCCTAGCCGGATAGGTTTTTATATTTATTGAGACCTGTCAGATATATATATATATATATATATATATATATATATATATATATATATATATATATATATATATATATATATATTTTATTAGTTCTCGACTGTTAATAATTTAGGTTTTCTACTGTTCTAAGGTTTCAGTTAATAAATAAATAATTTTAATAAGGTGTAGTTACTTTAAGGTGAAGGTCAAGTTCTGTGAATGAAATTTATGCTAAGGCTGGTTTATACTTCACCACTCTTTTATTAAAAAACGATGCACGACGTTTCGGCTGAAATGCCATCTTCAGCTGCAAAGGAACAAATTTATCTGCAAGTACAAAATATCGTCCAATTAAAAATAATCAATCTAACAATTTTATTATGAAAATTATACAACAATACAAAAGTCTAACAAAAAAATTAAATTTATGCAGTTGAAATTGTTAATAATCTTTAAGATTGACGTTAAATTCCTAAAAGTCTATCAAAACAATTTAAAAATGTTTACAATAAAACATGAAAAAAAGAAGAACAATGAAAATCATTCCACTATAGTAATGAAATATAAAAGGAATCAGTTGATGTACTATGCTCATCATTGTTAAAATTCCATTGAAATGATTATAATTTAATTAATAAATATGAAACAATAACTAATTAACTTTAAAAATGTGGAAATTATCTAGTGTGAATGGATGCTTACAACCAGAATTTGTTCTTTCTCCTTTCATGGATATCTTATTTAGGCATTAGGCTTCTGGCTGTAAGCATCCACTCATACTAGATAATTTGCACATTTTTAAAATTAATTAGTTATTGTTTCATATTTATTAATTAAATTTTAATAATTTTAATTGAATTTCAACAATGATGAGTAACAATAGTAGCATAGCTTAGCATACCAATTGATTCCTTTTATATATAGTGGAATTACGTTCATTGTTCTTCTTTTTTTCATGTTTTATTTGAAAAAAAAATTTAAATTGTTTTGATAGACTTTTAGGAATTTAACTTTCATCTTATAGATAATTAACAATTTTAACAGCATATTTTATTTATTTTTATTATACTTTTGTATTGGTATGATAAAATTGTTAGATTGATTATTTTTAATTGGGCGATATTTTGTACTTGCAGATAAATTGGTTCCTTTGCACCTGAAGATGGCATTTTAGCCGAAACGTCGTGCATTAATTTTGAATAAAAGAGTGATGGAGTTATAAATCAGCCTCCCATTTTAAACAATTTTATTTATGCTACATTTTGAAAATTTATTGTTCTCATATTCATGCCTTAACAGTCGAAAAACAAAGAGCAGAACATAAATACAATTATTGATAGATGATGTTATTGTTAGAGATACGGAGAAGTATACATTGAACAATGAATAGACATACAGTAGTTAAATAGATATTTCATTAGAATTTACATTAAAGATATTTGTGGTATCATCGCATAAACAACATCAGTAATGGGTTAATATTTGTATTTAAACACACATAAAATTGTTTGCAAAACACGAAAAGTATTTTTATAACACAGAAAGATTAAGGTTATATCTCTCCTTAGTAACCACAAGTGTTGACGCCAAATATTTTTAGAAATTTACTTGCAATTGAAAATAAAATAGTGTCTCACATAGACATATGTCTATACTATAAACTTTGCTAAGGGATAGTTTAGCTATGGAGGATTTCCCAAATTATGACCTCAGGAGTCCGGGGTTTTCCCCTTTAATTTATTTGTTTTTATTTTAATTTGCATTTATTATTCAGATGTTTTGTTAATATGCGTTTATTAAATTTAAGTAACATGAATTGAGGTTTTAGATATCAGATTGTTTATTTATAGTGCGATTGTTATATTTTGTCGATGGTAATCATTTCTTTAAAATTTCGTTTGTAGCTGTTTTGTTTTTTCATAGTGTATAATTTTGGGTTACTGTAATTTAAATGCATGTCTCATTTTTCTGAAATGATTATATATATATATATATATATATATATATATATATATATATATATAAATATTTATGTGCTTGTGTGATTTATAATATTATCATAAAAAAACATTTATTGATCGAGTTAGCCGTCTTATTTTCTGTTTTATAGTTATTAGTTATCTTATTTCTCTCGTATCATTTCCCGTTAGCTGTTAAATAAAAATGGTCTCTATTTCTCTGTTTTAGTGTAGTTTTTATGTAGTTCTTTGTGCCCCCCCCCCTTCCTTCTGTCCTCCCGTGAGTTGTAAGTAAGCATTAGTAGAGAAAGTTTTCCAATTTAAGTTTGTTACAGTCTTTGTGTCCGGAGTTATTTTAACCCCTAGCGAAATAGCTTGGAAAACGGAAGTGAATTTCTACCTTGTGGAGACTCATATATATATATATATATATATATATATATATATATATCTATATATATATATATATATATATATATATATATATATATATATATATATATATATATATATATATGTATGTATATATTCTTTTAAGCCCCTTGACAATTTACTGGAATTTAAGCATGGGTTACTTATTGATACGTATAGTTTTTAATGTTTTCGTAATTTTATAATCCATTATATGACATTGACGGTTTTTTAGTGTTTTTTATAAATTTGTATACTTAAATAATTATTGTTTTATGTTTATTTTTGTTCCTTTCGGCTTGATGTTTGTTTGACTCCTTCAATTTGTTTTTACGCTATTAATGGATAAGCCTGCTCGTTTATTTCTAAGATGCATTAGTGTTTTAATTAGAAGCAATGCAATTAGTGTCAACCCTTAAGGGGGCTATTAATTAAATAATTATCCTGATTAAATCCCATAGGATCTAAGGCTGGATGTTTGCCAGCCCGCGGTATTTGTGTCCGCTTGCAGACTTTACTTAATGTCAGATCTGGCAGTATCTTTTCATAAATTTTGTTTTGCATCTTCCCCTTTCAGATTTAATTTTTGACTTCATGCTACATGTTGTTTTTGTATTAGTCCATATTCTATCAATTTTGTCTGGCATAGGGAACCAGCAAACCATCTACCTGCTGACAATATTTTGTGATATCAGTTATGGAGAAAAACGATACTGAGCAGCGCATCTTTCTTGTCTTGATTCAGTCACATTTAGTCAATAAGGAGATCTCTTAGCCATATTATTATCTTCCTATGTCGCGGAATGTCAAATCTTCCATATTTATTGTTTTGAATTTTTTTTTTAATTTTTTTTTTTATTCATTCGATAATATATTTAAACAATACTTAAGAAAATAGTAACTGGTAATTGTGAAGTGAAATATGCATACATTTTCATTAATTTCTAATTAATCTTGTACACACCCCAGTTCGTGGCAGTCAAGCAATCTTAGTTCTATTTTTTCAATTGAATTTTGTCAATGCGGACATCCTAGTTTTGCGTTTTTTTCTGCAAACACATTATTTGAACTTCATGCTTGTTACAATCTATAAAAGTTTTCTTACCATTTCAGAAAAAAGAAATGGGGGTGTTGGGAATCGGTATATAACTTTTATTATTCTTATTTCATGTAAACAAAAGTTTATATTTTCTTCCTATACTTTAAGCTAGGATATTCCTTTAAATATTTTGGTGTTGCTTACTATCTAACAATACGTCATCATTGTTGCATTTCATCTACTATCGTAGAATATTTATGCCAATCAATGAATTTCAAAATTGAATTGCATATCTTAAATTAATATAATTAATCAGTATTATTAATATAATTAATTAGTATAATTAATCTTGTACACACCCCAGTTCGTGGCAGTCAAGCAATCTTAGTTCTATTTTTTCAATTAAGTCAATGCGGACATCCTAGTGTTGCGTTTTTTTTCTGCAAACACATTATTTTAACTTCATGCTTGTTACAATCTATAAAAGTTTTCTTACCATTTCAGAAAAAAAAATGGGGGTATTAGGAATCGGTAAATAACTTTTAATAATCTTATTCCATGTAAACAAAAGTTTATACTTTCTTCCTATACTTTACGCTAGGATATTCCTTTAAATATTTTGGTATTGCTTACTATCTAACAATACGTCATCATTGTTGCATTTCATCTACTATCGTAGAATATTTATGCCAATCAATGAATTTCAAAATTGAATTGCATATCTTAAATTAATATAATTAATCAGTATTATTAATATAATTAATTAGTATAATTAATCTTGTACACACCCCAGTTCGTGGCAGTCAAGCAATCTTAGTTCTATTTTTTCAATTAAGTCAATGCGGACATCCTAGTGTTGCGTTTTTTTCTGCAAAACATTATTTTAACTTCATGCTTGTTACAATCTATAAAAGTTTTCTTACCATTTCAGAAAAAAAAATGGGGGTATTAGGAATCGGTAAATAACTTTTAATAATCTTATTCCATGTAAACAAAAGTTTATACTTTC
Source organism: Piezodorus guildinii (assembly GCA_023052935.1). Classification (NCBI taxonomy): domain Eukaryota; kingdom Metazoa; phylum Arthropoda; class Insecta; order Hemiptera; family Pentatomidae; genus Piezodorus; species Piezodorus guildinii. The sequence continues at coordinate 76,044,604 of CM041296.1, forward strand.
TTCCTATACTTTACGCTAGGATATTCCTTTAAATATTTTGGTATTGCTTACTATCTAACAATACGTCATCATTGTTGCATTTCATCTACTATCGTAGAATATTTATGCCAATCAATGAATTTCAAAATTGAATTGCATATCTTAAATTAATATAATTAATCAGTATTATTAATATAATTAATTAGTATAATTAATCTTGTACACACCCCAGTTCGTGGCAGTCAAGCAATCTTAGTTCTATTTTTTCAATTAAGTCAATGCGGACATCCTAGTGTTGCGTTTTTTTCTGCAAACACATTATTTTAACTTCATGCTTGTTACAATCTATAAAAGTTTTCTTACCATTTCAGAAAAAAAAATGGGGGTATTAGGAATCGGTAAATAACTTTTAATAATCTTATTCCATGTAAACAAAAGTTTATACTTTCTTCCTATACTTTACGCTAGGATATTCCTTTAAATATTTTGGTATTGCTTACTATCTAACAATACGTCATCATTGTTGCATTTCATCTACCATCGTAGAATATTTATGCCAATCAATGAATTTCAAAATTGAATTACATTTCCTAAATTAATATAATAATAATATAATTTAATTAAATTAAATATAGTTGAAGAATGGTGTCAAAACTGGAGAATAAAAATAAACTCTAATTGAACAGATCTGGTAACCATGATTCCATCCTGACAAGCGACTAACATGGAGTCGATTACTACAGGACTTATTCGACAAACGCTCAATCTTCTCTATTTAATGCAATATAATTATTAGGCATATTTTGACCTATTGCATAGAGCTATGGGGATCCACTAAACCTTAAGTCCTTGCGCATCTAATCCTTGCAATCCAAAATATTTTGAAAAAACCCTTAATTCTGTTCACTTTGTTACTAGGTATGAATGTGGCCAAGATTATAATTATTTTATTTTATTTTTAGTTTGTTTTACTTTGTAAATATGGAATGAATGACTTCTGTTAGCTCTAATACTTATTGCCCAAGATAGTGGCAGATTGTATTATTCCTCAATAAAGCAATATTATTAAAAAAAAAAAAAAATCTGTTCACTTTATTACTAATAAAATCATACATAAATAACTAAATATAGCATTAGTTGAGATTTGAGACGTTGACCGTAACATATATATCTCTTTTAATTCCTAACTCCCTTCCCACACAAACACGCTTATTCTTGATCTCTAATCCATATATATTCTTGACAATCCACCGAGGTGACTTAAAAAGAAGATGGCTAAGGGACCTTCTGCCTTAACTTAGTATTTGGACGGCTATGAATGGATAGTTTCTTTACGAGACTATATTATTCACAATTTATTTTATTTTTTATTTATTAATTGTAATTTACTACTGTATTATACAACACAATGAGTAAATATGCAGAGTGAAGAAAAGTCGTGAAAATGTCTTGAGAAAAAACTACCCAGCGGAAGCTCTTCACTAACTATTTTAAGGCAGTAGGTCCCGAGGCCACCTACTTTTCAGTCGCTTCGGAGGGTTATCAGGAATATCTAAGGAAGATAGATTACGGACAATTGGGTTTGTGTGGGCAGGGGTTAAGGATGAAAAGAGGTGTATCACGGGCTATGTCTGCAACAAATGCTATGTTTAGGTCATTGTGGAGGAGTTGATTTTTGACAAAATAAGGAGCATTCAGTATTTTGCAAAGGATTTCGGATTGTAAGAATTGGATAGTTTAGTAGAGCCCCAATGCTCGATCCATATGTCCAAATAGGTCTGAAAATAATGATGTAAATGAGTCTTTTGTAATATACTGGAAGTTTTCAACGTTTGTCTAATAAGTGTTGTAGTATTCGGTATATTCGAGCAGTTTCTCGTCGTTTCAGTCTTGTAAGGATTCCAAGTAAGCCGCTTGTCAAGATGGGGACCTAGGTATCGGATTTTTTCTATAGGAGTAAGTATTAACGATTCTAAATTTATCTAATTTACTTGTTTTATTGCATCAATACAGTTGTATATTTAATTAAATTAATAGAAAAGAATTAAAAATTGTCTTTCAATCCTTGTACATTATTGGATTATATTTGAAAACTCCTAGATATAATCATCGGAATAGAAATAGGGATATTTGTCTGGATGGCCTGCAATTAGTGAGGGCCTAATCTAAAAGCAAGTATTGGGTCCTAATCGTTTATGATTACGAGTAGTATAATTGTTTGTGTAGATGTCCAATAGTTTTGGTATTATGTTATCTAATTATTTTATATTAAAATCATGAAAATGAGTAAATTTAAATCGACTTAATATATCTGCAGCAAAAGCAAAGCTTTTAATTGTTATATGATATTGTTTAGAATCCAGACTGTAACCGAAAACCCTTCATGCCAGAAATCGCGAAATTTAAAAAAAAAAAAAAAAATAGTTTGCGCATTATGGATTTCGTTTTCATATCCTGTGAGGTTAGGATCTTATTCGTTTGACTGTTGACTGATTGATTGGGATGAATTCTTGAAGATCGTATTACGAATTAAGAGTCATTTATATCAGTTCGAATAGATAATGTCACCCGACTCCTCGGCTGTAGATTGAGTATGTCGTGATAGTAACTAAGTCTAAACTAGCTAGAGCTATAATGTACCCCCGTCAGCAAGAACAGATTTATCGGCCCCAGCCAGCTGATTGCACTTTCAATTAGCCGACCAATTAGTTAACTGATTAGGCCTCCGTGGGCTATGATCCCTCGGCTTTGTAGGCTTCGGGCTCTGTCTGTACCTCCCTGCCACTACATCAGACTCCGCTAATGCTTTCGATATAACCATCAGTCTATGTTTCGAAGAGAGTCCAGTAGGTCATGTAATTAATCATTTAGTCAGTTCTCAAGTTACCAACTATTATTTCGAAAGAGGTTACAATGAAAGGTATTGATGGATGTTTACTTTTTTACTTCTCTCATTAACCTGTAACCTTCTTCTAACGTCATGTGATTCATTCATTTTAAATGAAAATCTGATGCGCGCAACACACGATTTTTACTTACTTCAATTGTATAAAATAAAATTAATCCAAGAACTATTAAATAAAGTTAGGAAAAATATTAAAGATTCATATTCAATTTCGTTTGAGACATATGTTTTAGTATAAAGTTAGAGGCTGATAATTAACTTTACCACTATTTTATTTAATTATGATACACTATGTTTCGGCTATAATGCCATCTTCTGATACAAAGAACAATTTTTCTCTGCAAGTACAAATATAGTTTCTGTAAAAATAATCAATCTCATATTTATAACATCCAAGTTACATAACAATACAAAATGTTTAATTACAATAAATAAAATTTCTGAATTAAAGTCGCTAATAATCCATAAAAAGATTAACATTACATACTCAAAAATAGATAAAACAAATTAAAACATTAAACAAAAAGAATGAATAAAAGTAATTCAACATTAAACATGAATAACTGTGAATGGAATCAGTTGATGCACAATGTTCAATGTTAAATATCAATTATACTGAATAAAAGTTTATTTAATAAATATAAAATATGTTTTAGAATAATAAAAATATGTTAAAATTGTTATGTAGAATAATTATATCAGGTAACATTTTTTCTTAAATATTAATCTTAAAAACGGTATATATCTGTATTACTATTTTTATGTTCAAAGAAAAACAGCATTGCTTAAAAATATATATATATATATATATATATATATATATATATATATATATATATTATATATATATATTCAACTTTTATATTTAGTTCCTTTTTTTTTTTTTTTGGATACCGGCGATTTACAAGTACCATTTTATATAAGCCGAAAGCGAACTTCGGGTTTTAGGGAAGTGATAGTTGCAGTGATGTCTCGTGTTCCTACAGACACGGCCTTTGCTGACATCACTTACTCCATGTTCCGCCTAGGTTTAGACCATGTTTAAATCCGTCATCCTCTATGTCTTACATATATATACAAGTTATTTTGTATGTGAACATTTAGGCATGTTAACCAGACTAGTTAATGAAGCAACGAAAAAAGAGAAGGTGAAAGTAGCTCTTAGAGGATATTTCCAAAGCTTAGGATGGGAACGTTTTGTTCTGTAATGAGCTAGCATAGTTTATGAATTATTTTATGGTGATTTTTTATTAATTTATATTTTATGGAGTTTTGTAACTGTATTTAACATAAATGCAACCAGTAAAAGGCGTGAAAAGACTTGTGAAGAAACTACCCAGCGGTAAAACTTATGATTATTTATCATTGAGATTGGCCATCTTCTTTTCAATCGAAATATGTGAGGTTGATAAGTTGCCGACAAGGATTTATGTGGGTTGAGAGCTTGGAATTGAAAGTAGTGTATCTGGTGCGAAAAAGGTCTGCAACAAATAGGATATTAAGGTCGTTAAGGATGATTTTATATGGCGAATTCATTTGGGTTTTGTTGGTATTATTTATTTAACTACGTTTATTTATTTTTCTTTATATATATTTATATATATATATATCTTTTATATATTAATATATATATATAATATTGCTGTGTTCCGTTTAAATAAAATGATTTAGCGTTTAGCGTCGCATGCGCTCGGCTACCTGATAACCGAAGTTATATATATATATATATATATATTATATATATATATTAAAAAAATAATAAATACTAATTATTTACTGGGTTTGTGGGCCCGATGATGTAAAAAACTTGAATAATGTTCCGTTGTCTTCTCTTTTCATTTATTTTTATGTCTCATTAAAGCACCCTCAGACGTGCTTATTGTTAAGTTTGTTTTGTTATAAAGGAGTCCTTGGATTATGACAATTAATTAATTATAATTAGTTATAAAAACATTGGATGAGTAGGGTGATACTGTTATAAGAACATTGGTTCTGTGAACTGGCTAATGGTTTGTGTTAATTCATCTTCCCTTCTTAGAATCCCTTTCTTGGTATTCTAACTTATCCCGAATTTCTTGTTGAGGAAATGGCGTTTAATTATTCACGGAGGTGACCTACTGCTTTTTAAATTTCAATGACTACATTTTGTCGATGGCATAGCCTTGCATTTGCATGTACTGACCTTTGAATAAAATGTTGACGATTTCACTCTAAACTTCCTGCCCATGTTGGGTTATTCCCATCATCGCCAGTTATAATTTTTTGCACTCACCGGTAGGTAGCAGTGTTTCCATTTTACCATACTAACATGATGTATGAAACATAACTAGACAAATAAATCATTTGTCTTATAAACTTTATTTTCTGCTATTCATCGAACTAAGAAGATTGTCAATTTGAATTACATTTAATTCATAATATTTTTGAATGTATTGTATTATGTAAAATATCCAAAATAATTGCTGTATTCTAAGAGTGTAAACAAGTAAAATGATGATGATACAAATAAAATCTTACATTTCATATATTCATATTGTTGCTTCCAAAAAATTAGGAATTTCCTCCAAAAGATTATGGATTTAAACTTGTGTTTGCATAGGTCTTAAGATATTACCAGCTATACATCGAACTAAGAAGATTGGTCTCGTCATTATGAATTATATTTAATTTAAAATATTTTTGAATGTAATTGTATTTATGTTAAAAGATTAAAAATGGTTGCTGTATTATAAAAGTGTAAACAAGTAGAATGATGATGTACAAACAAAATCTTACATTTCATATATTATCGTATTGTTGCTTCCAAAAAATTAGGAATTTCCTCTAAATATTTGCAAGATTATGGATTTGAACTTGTCTTTGCAAAGGTCCTAAAAATATTACCAGCTTTTGTAAGGTTTGGACCGAGTTTAGGTCCGATGGTGTTTAGACAGGCCCTACAACAATTTCGTTGGCGCCTCGGTAGTTCACAAATATTTGGGAACCAATGCCAGTTTACCAAGTTTTTATTAGTGTGTTTTTCGGATTTAGAAGAGTTTTTTATTTTGAATGCGTGGTAAATTGTACAATGTTGTAGCCACGATCAGATTTTTTTTTTTATTAATTAACAGTTTTATTACTATTGGGCTGTTTACATAACATAATTACCAATAAAACAAGGTCATAAAACGCACTATTAACTTCATAATGACATTTAAGGGTTTTTATCAAAATATCATCAAATATAATGAAGTTTGATACCTATCTTGATCAAGCAATCTGAGCATGATAATTATTAAAAGTAATTATTTGCTGATACAGAAATAAATATGGAAAGTTGAAATAAACATGCACCAAAATAGTAAATGAATTAGAAATGTATCAAGAAGAATATTATTGTTTTATTTACAGCAACCATTTTCCTTTTTCCTGCGTTTTCATATAAGCTATTTAGGTTGACTGGTTTTTCCGTCCATTCTAGATATTTCGTTTATATGTTTTAGGGCTTTTTTTCTGCGGACGTTCCGATTATGATATAATATAAAACCGTTTTTACAGTTTGACCATATCTATCATAACTATTATTAAGCTACATAAAATTGTTGTTAATGGAATCTAAATTTAATCTATAAACTGACATTTTCAGCTTTGTTTATTGGTTAGATATCAAACTTTTATATTTAGCTTTAAAGTTCAGTTCTTATTTTCTCGTACTTCGTATATAATCTCCGTACTTATCAGAATATCTTGTTTGATGAATAGCGGACTATTTTATTTTTATTTTTATTAACTTAACGTTATATATGCTACTGTGGCTAATCGGACAATGCTACAGTGGAGTCCTAAATTTCGCTCATTCAGGTTTGGTTAAAATAGGGATATTTAACGTGTACCTGACATCGCTCAGGCCCGGAACACCTTTTTACATCATCTCAAAACTAAAGATTTTTTGCTCCATTTAAAAATCATTGGGCCACTAGCTAGATTTGAACCTGCGTCCTTTAGGCACATAAGACTGTTACGATAGCCACTATGCCACAGGTGACCCGTTTCTGATTGGATTAGAACATTGTGTTAAGAAACGGTGCAGTTCGCATTTCTGTTTCCTCCTTAAATTTCAGGTTAACTCCTTACACCCTTTTGGTTTTCTGATAGTACCATAATTTTACTAAAAGGAATTAGTCCGGGTGGCGGTAAATGAATGAAACAATTGAGCAGTTTCAATCGTTTATTTTTGCCAACGTTTCGGCCCCCATTGTGGGTCATCACCAGGGCTAAAAAGATACAAAAGAGATACATTTAAAATAAGATTAAATATACTATTTTAAAAACTATTGCGCTAGATAATGTCAATATTATAACCTAAAAGGAACCAGATGTGTAAAGAAAGCAATTAATTAAATTACAATGACTAATGTATAATAATGAGAGGACTATATAGAGCAGATAGTGAATAAAGATAATGTACAAAGATATTAAAAATACATGAAATAAGAAACATTGAAAAATTAGGTAGAGTAGAGATACGTACCGTATTGTGTGCGAAATGAAACTAGGTGCGATTTAGTAGAATGGAATGCGGGTAGATAGGAAAGTATGTACGAAAGGTGATTGATGACCCACAATGGGGGTCGAAACGTTGGCAAAAATAAACAATTAAAACTACTCAATTGTTTCATTCACTGACCGCCACCCGGACTAATTCCTTTTAGTAATTCTTAGCGGTCACTAATTATATCCACTACCATAATTTTAGGTTGACGTAGTAATATTATAATGGATTACCCTTGCCTCAACAAGTAGGGCCCATAACCGACCCCTCCTTCTGCAAGAAGTGCGCTAACAACATCGGCTGTAGATGTCAAAGCCCCTGAAGACCCGTCATCAAAGGACTCTCTTTTGTAAAGTACTCTTTTGCCAGGACAATTACCATAAAGCTCCCTTACACTTGCAGTAGTTGAGGCTCGGCCCTCCAACTCGTCCTGGCCCTTTGCATCCAGACACATATTAATGACCTCTTTGTGTTCTACTCTATTCTCTAGTTCTTAATAGAACGTTTTTACTTACATTTAAATGTTTAATAAGTCTAACATTAGTGATCTTTAGAACATATTTCATATAAATTAATGCTAAATGTTATTATTAGTTTTTTTTATTGTTTTTTTTTAGTTTCACTCTATGTTTCATCCTATCTATCTTTATATCCATAATCGATTATGCCACGCCTGATTTATAATATTTAATCAAGTATTAATCAACGACTAATCGTTTGCCAAGTATTCCTTTTTTATTCGTTTTTGATAATTGATTTATTATGAAACAATACAAACTGTCACACTCGGGTGCGATGAATATTAAAGCTATAAGAAAACATTAATTCCATAAGTATAGAATACCAAAAATGAAAAATAAGAAGAATAAACAAAAGCTTATAAAATATAATTTATAAAATAATGACCTAATTGTAGGAGCTGAAAAGTTTATAGAACTTTTTTGATATATTAAAAAATTGTTAGTGCTGAAAACGTAGTTGGAGTGATTTTAATGGGATAACGATTCTTATTCATTCATTTGTATTAATAAACGCAAAAAGGATAATAATACCTATAGTTAAATGTATTATTTGTTCCCTTTATCATTTAATTTCGCAATTATTGTTGAGTGTTAATGCACGTTTTGCTGTCCTCTTAATCCAAATGATTAAGTCCTGAAAAAAAAATCTTTGTATGTATTTAGTAATGCTAGTTCAAAAATGAGAAGACGTACAAATCTGAAATTTAATATTTAAGACAAGTATGTGCCTGAGATGTTTTAAATTTGAGATGATTTAAATACCGATAAGACGAAGTATATGATTAGTAGCAGAAACGGTGTCGATCTTGGTGATATTGATGTATCAGGGCATACTTTTGAACACGTATAGAAATTCAAGTATTTAGGTTCAATTATAACTAGAAAAAATGAAATCCAGGAAGAAATAAAGTCCCGGTTAAAGGTGGGAAATGCGTGTTATTATTCAGTTGCTAAGTTACTTAGTTCGCGGCTTCTATTTAAAAACTTAAAGATTAGAATTTATAAAACTATTATTCTTCCAACGGTTCTTTACGGATGTGAAACGTGGCCGCTTACTTTAAAGCATGAACAACGGCTTAAGGTTTTCGAAAATAAGGTATTGCGTAAAATATTTGGTCCGAAGAGAGATGAGGCCACTGGGGAGTTAAGAAGGTTGCACAACGCGGAATTGCGGAACTTGCATCCTGTGAATATAATTGAGCCGATTGCATCGCGGAGACTCAAATGGGCGAGTAAAGTTGTTGGGCTCGATGACGAGCGGATTCCGAGAAAGTTGGTATTTGCTGATCCGACTGGTAGGCGTCCGAAAGGTAGGCCGAAGCGGAGATGAGAGGATTGCCATAGAAACGTTTTCATCAATATTTTTTTCTTAAGGACTGATGAAAATCGGATAAAACTAGTTAATTGTCTTAGAAAATAAATTATATTGTTAGATTATTTAATATAAATAAATGTTACCTCAAGGCGTAATACTTCTTTGAACTCGGTTTATTTAAAATTTTTTTTATTTATTTTAACTACCGAGATATGTGAAAGTCGTATGTTTCGCGCACTAGATTATTTTAAAAATTAAACAATAAATTAATTTCGGAAACTGGGTACGTATATGTGAGAAATAATGGAATATATTGTCCTGTAACATAAAACACTAACATATAGACAATTTCATTTACATACTTGTATGTAGTTATTATTTCTATATTATCTTTCTTTGAGATGGTACGCTTTTCTTAGCTTTGTAACTTGTAAAAACGTTGCTTTTTGAAGGTTGCCTATGTTCCTTTGTATGGAGGGATCAAAACAGGCCAACACTTAGTCAATAACCTCCTTCAAAAGTACAGAAGCATAATTGCCTATGTTCCTTTGTATCATTTGTGATCATGTTTTCATGAATCGTAGAATGTGCAATATCGTTGATTGTGATCGAATCGGTTGTATTCACGGTGGCTATTAGCCAGTAGCCAGATGAGGCGACAATGCCGGGAGCTGATGAGGCTGGGAGATAGTGGCACACAATCAGAGAGATGGAGGTGTCAGGCAATCAAGAACTTGTGCCAAGTTGAACAGCTGTAAATAAAGGCTAACACCGGGGCAAACCTATCCCCTACCGGTACTGGTACTGGTATGCTTCCCGAGGGAATCTAATTATCTCTTATCTATCCCACTATTATAAATCCAATGCAGATTACAGATCCTCCTGCAGTTACCAGCGGTGTATGGGACACCGGGGCGTAGAAATATTTTTCTCAGTATATCTATCGACATTAATTTTTCGCTTTCACTTACCTATATATGAAACAATAGTAAGGAAAAGTATTGCGGTCGTAAAAATTTTATAATTCCATTTTTCAACGGAAATACATGTCTTAGGATCCCCTGAGTTCAAATGACTAAGTCCTGGAAAAAGGTCTATGTGTGTTAATTCCCGGGCGAAAACAAAAAGTCCTATGAAACTGAAATTTCGTATTTAAGACAACTAAAGCAACTTTTTCATCAAAATCAGCTAAACAAGAGAAGAGCCACTTTATACCATGCATTGTACCTTATTACGATTTTTTCAAAAACGGTTCTAACTATTTTAATTAAACTCGCTAATATTGATGTAAAATTTAATGGGCTTTGATACCATATAAAGGGCCTTAAATGCCTATATTTGAAATTGTCTTCCTCTGAAGTATCTTTCATTTTATAGATTCTATAAAATAACCATATTATCTTGTTACCACTGATGAAAAGCAGGTAAATATAAATGTACAACGAATTCGATATCCGACTAAATGAGAAAACTGAAAAAAATATTACATAAATTGAATAATTAATCTATTGTTCATGAATTATACACAATCAAAGCTCGTCGAACATCTTCATAAAGTAAAGAAGTCTTAACGACCTTATTTGTCTTCCAGGCTTTTTAGTAAACTATGAAATTAAGTACATTTGTAGTTTAAAAACTGTCGTAAATATTTTCAAAATTTTTTTAAAACATTTTTTATCAACTGGTACTTACTGCGGGAAAATAATATGGATTTTATTCATAAAAAGGAATAGTTATCAACTATTTTATTTTAGAACTTTTCTTGGGAACAAAGAGAGTATCTTAAAGGCAAAATAATAGAAATAGAAAAACACAGAAACGAAAATGACGTAAGAGAGATGTACAAAGGTATAAACAAATCGCGTAAAAGATTTGAACCTCTATTGAATGCGATTAAAGATGCAAATAACAATATAATTGCGGATCCTTCTGAGATATTAAATAAATTTAAACAACACTTTGACGGCATCTTAAATACGGAAAATAATAATCAATCTCCTCTCTCTGAATATCAGAGCGCTGAACCATGGATAGACGCACCGAGTAAAGAGGAAGTCGAAATGGCGATAGGAAAATTAAAACGTTATAAGGCCGCAGGAAATGATAATATCACGAGTGAATTAATCAAGGCGTGTGGAGAAGCGGGCGTTTCCAAAATACATTTTTTAGTTAAAAAGATCTGGGAAACTGAAAAAATGCCCGAGGAATGGAAAGAATCAATACTTATTCCGATTCACAAAAAAGGACCGAGGTCGGATTGTAACAACTATCGTGGGATCTCTCTTCTCCCAGTATGCTATAAAATATTCTCGTCAATTCTAACTAGTCGAATCACGGAATACGCTGAGGAAATTATCGGAGATTACCAATGTGGTTTTAGGCGGAATCGCTCGACTATTGACCAAATATTTTCCCTACGTCAAATATTAGAGAAAAAATTGGAATACAACGGTGTAGTCCATCAACTTTATATCGATTTTAAAAAGGCTTATGATTCAATAGACCGTCAGAAGCTATATAACATCATGATTGAACAGGGAATACCTAGAAAGTTAGTAAACCTAGTAGAGATGTGTTTGTCGGAAACATTCCATAAAGTTAGAATCGGTCTTAATTACTCCGAGAGATTTGAGGTGCGATTGGGTTTAAAACAGGGTGACTCCCTTTCACCTGTGTTATTTAATATAGCTTTAGAATATGTCATAGAAAAGGTGATGTGTACCGAGAAAGGCTTAAATATGGGTGACAAGATTCCGGTTTTGGGGTATGCCGATGATCTGGTACTGCTAGGTGAAGACACGGAAACCATACAACTAAATACAAGTGTGTTAATAAAACCGGTAAAGAAATAGGACTCGAATTAAATACCGATAAAACGAAGTATATGATTAGTAGCAGAAACGGTGTCGATCTTGGAGATATTGATGTATCAGGTCATACTTTTGAACACGTAGAGAAATTCAAGTATTTAGGTTCAATTATAACTAGAAAAAATGAAATCCAGGAAGAAATAAAGTCCCGGTTAAAGGTGGGAAATGCGTGTTATTATTCAGTTGCTGAGTTACTTAGTTCGCGGCTTCTATCTAAAAACTTAAAGATTAGAATTTATAAAACTATTATTCTTCCAACGGTTCTTTACGGATGTGAAACGTGGCCGCTTACTTTAAAGGATGAACAGCGGCTTAAGGTTTTCGAAAATAAAGTATTGCGTAAAATATTTGGTCCAAAGAGAGATGAGGCCACTGGGGAGTTTAGAAGGTTGCATAACGCGGAATTGCGGAACTTGCATCCTGTGAATATTAAATTGAGCTGATTGCATCGCGGAGACTCAAATGGGCGAGTAAAGTTGTTGGGCTCGATGACGAACGGATTCCGAGAAAGTTGGTATTTGCTGATCCGACTGGTAGGCGTCCGAAAGGTAGGCCGAAGCGAAGATGGGAGGATTGCGTTAAGGCTGATCTCGGGAGCTTGGGCTTGAATGGTGAGCATTGGACGAGTCTGTGTAGGCGGAATTTGGTGGTATCGGCATCGAACCTTCGGGTTCGCTAAGCCTATTATTATTATTATTATTTTCTTGGGAACATTGGATTGCTATTGTGGAAGTTGGAACCCTTGCGATGGAGGGATGAAAACAGGCCAAAACTTAGTCAACAACCTCCTTCAAAAGTACAGAAGCATAAGTAGCTCCTTCTTAAAGAAAACGGAAATATGATCATTCTTCAGATGAATCAATATAAAATAAATTTGTGTTGAGCTGTTCGTGGATTTCATACACTGAGAAAGAAAAACTTAATATACAATTGGTTATGGATTCTCTATGGATTAAATAAAATGTTATTCTTTAATGTCTGCACTTAAGATGACAACAAATCTGAACAAGATAAGGAATGGTCAAGTTCTAGTAGTCTTCCCAACTTGCTGAAAATACCTTTTTAAATTAAAAAACAAGATTGGAGAATAAAGAAATACAGACATACTTCATACATGAATTATTCTGTATTAGACACTGAGCAGTGTAATATATTCTGTGGAAATATAAATCCTTTAAATTGTTTTTGTCGATTTGAGGGACAAGGTGGGACTGTAGCTTACGGTGTCAGTTTCCCACTCACTACAAAACCTCCTACCATTTCTTTGCAAGCTAGAAAAACAATGTCAGGTGTGCGTACATAAGCCTTTTTTTTTTTTTAACTTTTCTTATTTGTTGTTATTTTAGATATAATTTAGATTCATGTGACGATTCCTGTAATAAGTATGGACTATAATTACAAAGAAGTCCCTTAGTTATATTCGCCTAATGAATACTGTGTTTTATGTTGTGGAAACAGTTTCAATCCTGGTATACATTTAATATCAAGTCGGCAAAGAGGCTTCCTAAAATAAGTCTGGGCATTAGTCAAGAAAACAATCACGCTGTTACGGCTGAGTGCTAACCACTCTCCCAAATGTTCTTCAATGTCAAGGATTATATATTTTTTGACTTTAGGCCATTATATTCTTTTTCAGTCTTATTTTTAATTTTCTTCTATAGGCCAACGAAAAGAAAATCTTAGAAAATTATCTAGTGCATTTAGATTAAAAAATTTTCTATTTTAATTTAACGTAAATGATAAATAATTTTGAAAAAGGCAATATGTGAGAGCAATAACGCATGGTGAAAAACACACACACACACACACCATATATATATCTTGAGTGTATAAACAAAATCTTCGTAGTGGTATAAGATAGTTTCAATTTATTAGTATATATTTATTACCTATAGGAGAAGTTAGTTATTGGGTTCATAGAAGATATCGTACTTATATATTCTTTTTTTAGGATATTCCGACATTCCAACCTAAATTTTAGGCCTTACTCAGCTTTAATTTAAATTTATATCATCATTTATTGATAGTTGATAATTTAAGTTTTGCTATTAAGTATAAGAATTGACTGGGCTGATAGTAACACTTCATAGAGGTTGAACTGGATGCAGCTGTGGTATATTGCCCGTCTTCTTTTTTTTTTTTTTTTTTTTACTTTTTCCCCCTCTGACATAAAACATTAATTCGGCCAATGCGAGAACCCTATTCACTTGCTGTGGCTCCGGATAAAAGTCGGCCGGCCGAACCTTTGTGCCGACCGGAACAAAAAACTCTCGCGGATCAACCTGACGACAAATGACACCAGACAAAAGTTATAAACCTCGTGTGGAAAAACAGGATAGTGCCTAAAGATTTATATGTTCCATTTCCCAAAACGATTCTTCTAAGCTCTCCTCTTTGTCAAATTCCATCCCCTCCACCCTCACATCGGGGTATTTGAAAAATTGATGTTTTTCCGAAGGTTCTTTCTTTTGGGATCGTTGAATGATCTTGTGAATTTGATTCTTAGTGTCTTGTAGCTTTTATGGACACTCCACATTTTGACGAAAGCAGTTTTTTTATGATTTGATTGTAAAATTCACATAATACATTTATTACACATCATAAAACTTACTCGCATTCCATGCAAATCAAATCTGACTTACACTCTAGGTTATATACAATGTTCTACTAAATTAAGTTTAGGAGTATTGAGTATTGTAGTATTAAATTACATAAGTTCAATAATAACTATCCCAAAAGTGTTGATTTAAATTATAGGGGATTTATATTTTATATATATATATCTAGACGGTATTGAAGGTTCTCCTCTCTTCTCACCTCTTCTTCATTCTATGACACTGTACTCTTCCATTTCTACCTCGCTCCGAAATCTCTCCCTCCTATCCTCTTTGGCACCCACAAGGACCTTTATCTTCCCAGATTTTCCCATTATTCATCTCTATTGAGACACTCCTGGTTTGAGGTTCCAAATTTCACCGTTTCTCTATGTGCTGAATGTACCCCCGGTCCCTTTATATCTCTACATTTTCCCAAATATTTATCCTCTTTATTTATTCTGCTCGGGCCCATCACAACCTCCTTAACGTAATGTTCGTTTCCAGGTCATAAATGTCTTTATACAGTTCTCTGGTAGGCCCCATGCTATATCCCTCCTGTAACTTTGCAGACCCATACATCCTCCTCAAGATCTATTCTCAAAAAATTCTTTAAGGTAGGAAGAGAAGTTTTGCTATAATTGAAAGTTCATTTTTACAGTATAGGCAACTGGAGGCAAACCTGAGTCCCTCCATCTTGACCAACCTCTCCTCCATACCCGTTCTCTCGGACCAATTACTACAAATAATTTCCCCTTGATTCTTGAAGCTATTTGTGACCTAGATTTCCCATTAATTTGTTTTAACTGTTGTTTTTTTTCCCCGAATGTTTCGGTCTGTAGTCATAAACCCCGTTTTTTTGAACGATATCTGCAAACCGACTCTATCAGCAGTTTCTTTTAGGGTGTTTAGGTGCTTTATTGCATCATCCTCAGATTTCGCCAGGAATGCCAGATCATCAGCATACGTCAGACAGCTTACTCTGACGTTATTCTTTTTGGTCCCTCATTTTGCCGCCGCTTTATTTTTGACCCATAACTCCTTCATTACATTCAACAGTATTGGGGACAGACATTTCCCCTGCCTGAGCCTACTTTGCTTTATTATGCATGGTAATAAAAAATTGCCAGGTTTAATTTCTATTTACGTACTATAAGATTGAAAATTATTATTATCAGGGTTTTTTTTTTTTCAATTCCTAAATTAATCTTGTACTCTTTATTTAGGTTTTTAATCAGTTAATGGACTCGTGTTAAACTTTAAAATATTTCAATACCACTGTAGATTCAACTACCTTTAAATAGTGTATTACATACAGAAAATAATGTTGGTAAGCTAATTTTAATAGATTATTAATTAATGTTTTCAATGTTTTTTCTTTCTTCAATAAAATAATATTTAGAATAATTGAATCATTTGACTGTGGGATTTAACCCTATTGCCAATGTTTTAATAAGATTATAAACATATGAATTGAATGTAAGTAACGATTAAAAGTTTGAAACTGTGAGCTATAGGCCTCAAGTTTTTTTAAAAATATTTCAATTACGTTTAATATGTACGTAGTATTATATTTTTTGGAATGTTTCAAAAGTAACAACTATTTTCTTCATTTTCGTTCATAATCATTTTGGAAGTTTACGCACTACTGTTTGTTCTGCGGGGACTAAAGTACCATCAGTCACGTCCACTAGAGTAGAAAAGAAACCATCATCCCCTGGGAAAAGCGAAAGATGGTACTACAAAGGCCAAGAGACAACAAAGAGCCCAAACGTGACCCATCAGTCTATTGTGACTATTGTGAGTTATTAGGGCAATTAGATCCTGAAGTGTAATTAAAAACAATTTGTAAATAATTGCGGGTCATAATTTCCTGTGAGGGGACGCGGCAATTTTCCGGCTGATTGGTCCGTGTGTCGGGAAGTGGTGGGGGGAATGGCGCTCAGTAATTAGAGAACCTGCTCCTTTTTACACATTCCCTTTATAGTATTAGATTTCTGAGGAGCTCTTTCCCTTCCCATATAACCGTAACTCTTTCCTCCTCCTAATGATCAGGTTGCCATGGAGTTTCTGCTTGTATGCAATAACTTTATTGAAGGTTTGTTATCTCTATGTATATTTTAGAACCTTGTCAATATATTTATTTTTTATACCAGTAGAGCTTAGTTTTATTGCTAGCAGCCACCTTGAAAAAACTTTTTGCTTAGCAAACAGACTCAGGTGTGGAGAGTATCTGTGCAGAAACCTTCCTTTTGAGGCTATCGGCTCTCTCGTTGCTTGATACTTTGTATTTAGCTGAAAGGTTGAAATATGAACGGACCGGAGGGAAAGCAGAGCCATAGCTGCTGAAATGAAATTCCTGCGAAGAACAGTGCGGAAGACAAGGAGAGATCGTGTCCGGAATGAACGGATACGCCAGGAACTGGAGGTTGCCCTGTTAAATGAAATTCTGCAAACCCGTCAGTGGAAGTGGTTCGGCTAAGTCATTAGAATGGAGGAACACCGGGATTCCCTAAACACTATCGATTACGTGCCAGATGGGAGAAGGTCTAGGTGACCAATGATGTTCTAACTAGAGTATGTTGACAAGCTTTGCAGAGGAAGAGGTTAAGATCTTGACCAAGCCAGGAACCTAGCTGGGACTAGAGAGGATTGGAGGCAGTGGCTAAACTCCCCTACGCTGATACGGCTCTACAGGGAGAAGCAAAAGAAGATCATAATTGCCTGTATTTATTTTGTATAAATATATATTATATATATATATATATATATATATAAATTTGGGTTGATAGTATATCTAGTGAATTTTACTCTACCTTTAGGTTTTATAGCTGCTACAATGTTTATGTTGGAAATTGTTTGGTTGGAAAGCAAAATGCATTTAATCACTAGTTCTGCTTTTATTAGTAGAGCGAAATAGTCTTAAAAATATTGTATTTTTTCTATTTTTGATAAACGAAATTAAGTAGTCATAATGAGTTCTATATTTTCTAGTATATTAAAAGTTTAATTTTTCTAGTAAAAATATTTAAATAATAATATAATAGGATCTATATGATCATTTGCAACTTCATTGCATCAACTTCTGCTATGAATATAAGACTATACCTTCATTGGGAAATTCCGTCATTTCGTTTAATCTTTAAGTTTGTTGCCCTTTAATACCCTGCTCTTCTGCTTTCAATTTTTAAGACACTTTTGTATGGAACAACTGAAGTTGAAGTTTGATGCAATTCAAAAGACCTCCATAAAATGAAGTTTCCCTTCAATTTCACGGACCGTTGGCAAACTCTTTTGTGAAGATGATAATTATTTCGCTTGAAGTCTTACAGAAAATCCCATTTCGGATTAATATTCAGTAAAATTTCTTTTCTTTTTGACTGCTGTTATAATGTTATTATTGTTCTTTTTTAATCTATATTTTGTTATAAGATTTGAAAAATATATTAAAAAATCATTTTCCTTTTTAAAGTATAATTTTATGCTTTCTCCTATTTATTTTGTTCGATCGTTTATCGATTAAAAACTACAAAGCAGTCCGTCTCGTTTGTCATCCGGTTTCCAATCACTCAATTCGTTAAGACATTTCTATTTAATCAGGGATTTTAGATTTGACGTGCCTCTTATTTTGATTAAAAAACAAATAAAATTCTCTCTTGAATTTATTGCGTACCAATTCAACTGAGATTGGAGTAATCCGCGATCCTTTCAAGAGGAAAGGCAGAATGATTTACCTTTATATTAACTCAACTGTTATTTACCCTTCTATTTAAATAAAATGTATAGCTTTATTTTATTTACCTTATTGCTCACTACGCTTTTTTTTTTTTTTTTTTTTTTTTTTTTTTTTTTTTTTTTTTTTTTTTTTTTTTTTTTTTTTTTTTTTTTTTTTTTTTTTTTTTTTGAAATAATCAGGTTCTAGTCATTTTTTTGGTATGCTCATTTTTAGTTATCCAGTTTCATAAACCAATAAAAAAAAATCGTTTTAAATACAAATTTAATCCTCTGTTTCCTGTCTACAGATTTTTAGAAAATCTAATTTAGTTAATTGGCTGTTTTTTATTTTATCACTTGATATGGTTTTAAATAAACACGCTATCTGTAATTTTAAATATATTTCAAAATAGACGTATCTAATTTAAAACTTTTGACGTATCTATTTTTTTTAAACATTATGTTCTGTTTTAAGAACGTACACATTGTAAAATGGACTTTTTATTTTTAAAAATAATTGATAATTTATGAAATTTCTAGTTTGAGGTAAAGGTTGAATTAAATTAGGCTGTAGTTTTTTCACTTTTATATTTAATTTAGTAACTTATTAATTGTTCTAGAGTATGTATTAGTAAGAAAGATATTTATATAATTATTATGTACTTGAAGATGGTCAAGAACTTAAGTCATGTCATTACACTAAAGAAAGGAAATACAGCCTAATTATATTTTATTCATAGTTTATTTATCTCATTCTTTTAATTTTCATATATGTTTTTAAATTATCTACATTAGTCTTATATTTTGTCTTAGTTTCATAAATGAATCAGTCGAAAGATTTGGATATATGACATTTCATTTTATGTCGGGTGCTCCATAATTCTATTAGAGAAACATTATATTTTGTATTATTTAAATAAAAAGGTATTTGTTATTTGTATAGTTTAAATGACAGTCGTTTTGAGGAACCTTTTAAGTTAAGTTTCAAGGCAATTAAAAAAAAAAAAAATGTTTATGCGAGTATGTCTCGTATATCTAACAAGTATGTTCAATCCATAATGATTAACAATTGATTTCACTCTAAAAGGTAACATAAATTTTTAACGTTAATGAAACTCAATAAAAATCATGCCTTATTCTACTTGGTCAAAATTCAAATGTATAAACGATGTTTTAAATCTGTATTTTTGTGGAATAGATAACAAGAAACTGCTCACAGTTTTCAGCTACTTCGACACTTACTTGACAAACGCTCAAGTCTTCGATTTTACTACAGAGAGCTCATCTACATGACTATCATGTTGGCAAATCTAAAATTACGGAATTAAGCTTTAGGGACTCTACTAAACCATCGATTTCCTATCGAGTACAATTCTTACTAACCGAAATTATTCGTAAAATCTTCAACGTTCCCTCCTATTTTTTTCTAATAATTTCATCCATAATGACCTTCGTGTTCCATATTTACCGACTTTGGCACGAACCAATTACCTATATTTTTTTTTTGAAAAATGTTATCCCCACTCTAAATCAGTAGTTTGTGGAGGATTATCATCCTCTTCGATTCCTGATATCCGCCGATGTGTATGAAAAGAAAATTTCTTGGAGTGCTGATAATGAACAGTTTCTCTACATGGTTTTTAATTTATTTTTTTTGTCATATAGCATATTTACTTATATTATCAAATACAATTGTAAATTTCAATGAATGAATAAAAAGGCATTTTTTTTTTAAATATGATTTTTTTTCGAGTCTCCGATTTCTGTAGGAATCACTATTAGACCATAAGACTAAACTAATGTCATTTTTTTTTTCTTCAGTTCGAATTCTTTTAAAGACTTTCATACTTATATCCATTGACTGCTTCACTCTTACTTACACACCATCATTTTGGGTTACTTAACCTGGGTTGAGTTCATTGGTCCACGGATATCGGCTTTGCGAATGGAAAACAAGTTCCGAAAAAAATGTGTTCGACCTAGTTTGGATTCCATTTTGGCACCTCGCCCGGATCGAGGAGTGGCAACTTATGCCCAATGCCATTTTCTTGCTTGAATAAATTTCAATATTTGCTCTCCCTTCTTATTTTGATGAGTTCAAAATTAAATGCCTCTTTTAAAATTGTATCTGAAGAAAATCAGTCATATTGAGCGTCAGTATCTTTCAGATTTTGATCAGAAAACTTAAACATTGGAAAAAATGTCATTAATTATACTTAAATGTAATCTGTAATTATACAAACATAAAAAAAAACATACATTAAAATACTTTTTACTATTACTTACTACTATTTTAAAAAATACTTTAAAGTAAATGATTTAGAATAACAAAAAGACGTTTCTTCATAGACATGGGTAGAAAAAATTAATAATACACAAAGCTAATATTTTTTCATTTTAATTAATTTTTAATCCGGCAAGTCCAGCAATAATGGGGACTTGTACAGCTAAGGAAAAGAAATTAGTCCAACTGTATTTTTAAATTTCATTATGGCTGATGCCTTAAATTTTTTCTAAATGCCTATTTATGAAAATTATTTTACTTTTTGAACTGTTATTAACATTTTAATATTATATTAACAATTACTATATCTACCAAACATCACTGGTGTGTCATTATTTAACCAATAATTTTAATGTTATTGGCATATATGATGAGCATTGCTTTATTAAAGAGAACTTAAAAATCAGAAGATCCTATTCAATATATATCATGAATGGTTCGTTTTAACGGACCTTTAGGCAGGCCAACACTGATTAAAATTAGAGATTAAACATCAATGGTATTTATTACGAATGTCTTTGATAACTAAATTTATTTTTTTTATGCAATAAAAGTATGTTGCTATGTCTCGTGAAGTGCAACGTAAGTTATGAGTGACTATTATTTCAAAGCAGCAGATGTTTTAAAAATTCTATTGAAAATGTGCACACTAAAACTTGCAGCGGCAACTTCCCATATTCCCTAGGACTGTTTCTGCAGATTATTATTTTTTGCTGTCCTTATAGCTGCTTCATTTCTAAGAGCACTTTAATTTTCCTGATTAAAAATGGCTGGATGAAAGAATTTTTTCATTGTAATTTAGGGTTTTTTTTTTTTTTTTTAATCTTTGGAATCTGTACTATCGACGGTTGTATATGAGGTGAATATTGATTGCAGGGGGAAAAATATAACTATGATGTCAATATGGAGAATGATTAATATTTTACATCATCATGGTTTTTTATTCATTTATGCATGCATGACAGTAATTTGAAATGAAGGAAACTTAACGATAAGTTTATTTTTTTCCCAAATGACCTTTCAGATTTCGATACATGTAAGATGATTTAAGTAAGGATGTAAATGATGAGACTCTAGAAAGATAACATAGTAAAATAATTTTTGTGAATTCCTTCCTCAGATAATATATAATAAATAGGTGCGTTTTATTTTATTATGTTAAAATTCGTAAACATTACTTTTTTTACTTTATACGAATTTTTTTCTTTGCAAACCATTTGACGTTAATGCCTTTCAGTTTTAGGAGTTAATTAATGATAGGTTTAGTTAAAAAAAGATCTCCTTCTCAAAGAAAAAATATTTCTTTCTTAAAAAAAAAAATATATATATATATATCATTCTTAAGGGAAAAAATAAGTAGATATTTTTGGAGAAGTAAATATCTTTGCTGTTGTTTTTGATTTAATAGATTTTTAGTTTTCTGCTGTATACTCCATTTCTTCTCAGTTCACTACTTTTCGTTATGATTAATATGCATTCTAATTATTTATTTTTTAAAATTATGATTGATATCTTAAATTGCAGAGTACACATTCAGTTGGTTCTGTCTATTTGGGATTAATCGTTTTAATCAAATATTGAGAACATTTAAGGATATGCTTCTGTTTAGAGCCTGAAAGATACGTTTACTGATCGGTGATTATTTGTCCTGGAGTATTGTTTTTCATAAATTGAGACGTCGATTTCCAAAAAGTACTATATCCTCCATTCTAGGAAACTTTATAGGGAGCGCGAAAATCGCGCATTACTTTATTATAAAACCATCTTATTTGATTCTTTTCGTATTAAAATCTAGAACTGTTATTTTACCGAATTAATAACACTATTTTAAAATTATGAAATGAAACGTTTTTGTATGATTGGAAACCAAACTAACTGTGTAATTGGTGCCTTAGGGAAATAATGTTTTAAGGGACTTGAGTGTTCATCAGTAAAAAAAAAATAGAATATTTAGATACAACTAAATGCTGAGTATGAATATTTCAAAATATCAATTTCGTAAAAAATGTCCTTTAGTACCTTTTGGAAGTCAACGTCTTAATTGATACGTTTCATTTCCAAAAAGTACTAAAGGACATTTTTACGAAAATGATTTTTTTACATATTCATACTCTCATAATTTATTTTTATTTAGAGCTTTCTATTTGATTTCATAAAATTAACTCTCAAGTCCTTTAAAACGCGATTTGGATTTGCACTTATTTTCTAAAGGTACTAATTACACATTCAGTTTCGTTCCAAATTATTCTAAAACATTTAATTTTATAACTTTAATAGGGTATCATTATTATAGTAGAAAAACAATTCAGGAATTTAATGCGAATATAATCAAATAAGTTGGTCTAATAATATACTTATGAGATTTTCGACCTTCCTGTAAAATTTCCTAGAATGGATATAGTACATTTTGGAACTCAACGTCTCAATTGTAATTCTAATCATTATTTTGAAGAAACTGTTAGAGCCCTTATTTATTACCAGAAGTCTAGTAATCTTTTATTTATATTTTCTTAAAAAAATACTCCGTTTTCTAGCGGTGACGTATTTTCTTTAGAAATCAGCTGATTCTTTTCGAATATCGAAGTGGTGCTTTTTAAAAATATTATTAATTATCATTACCGGTCTAAATAAATGGCCAAATATACAGTTTTTTATTATGTTATTGTATTGCATGAAATATTTATTTTGTAAATTTAAGTTGTTGAATGTGAGATTGCACATCCTGCATCAACTTTGCAATACCGCTTTCAATAATATTTTTTTTTTATAGATTTACAGGTTAATTTTTTATTCTAAAACTTAAAAATGTTAGAAACTTTTTTTAGTAACTTTTTAAAAATTTATTTTTTGGTTTTCTAATCTAAAGTTGGTAGTAAAGAAGAAGTGGTGGGGGCAGAACGAAGTGGGTGGGGGTTAGCGTAGGGGCAGTTGTGGCTACGAACCTGCTGCCATCACGTACTCTCTTCTTCGGCGATGTCTTCAGAACTCCCCTCGAAGAAGGTTCATCCCTCGGCTCGTCTCTTGGCCGCGCTCTACGATCTGAATTATGCAGTACTCGTTTCCAAAAAATTTTTTTTTTTTTTTATTCAAGTCGCGGATTTTACGTACGTTAAGTTCGAGAGGCCTGGCGGAACCTACCGAGTGGTGGAAGATCGCGTCAAGACTGAGCTCAAGTCCGGGGCTCCCAACCTGCGCTCCTGCGCACCTCAGTCCTACAACTTCTCTGCTTCTGCCGGCCTATGTGGTCAGGCTATCTGGTAATTGAGAAAGGGAAAAGGGAATAGGGATTTCCCCTTTTTAAGTCAGAGTTTAATCTCGTAAATACTAGTGAAGAATAGAAATCAAGAAACTTATTTATTTTATCCACATAATTTGTATGAAACAGAATTTTTGAGCCAGATATAGCAGAACGTCAGTTCAGTGTTATACATGCCTTTATTGTATTATATGCATGTTTTCCATTTTATTTAGTTGCAATTTTTTGTTTATTTAGTTTTTCTTACACCAGTAAGAAGTTAAGTTTTCTTTCGTTCAAGTTCTTTTTACGATATACCATCCTCTTAAATGTCAGATTATGTGTATTGGATTTCCTTATATGTAGAAAAAAAAAGATAAATAAAAAAGTCTGTTTATTTTTCAAAATTACAGCAAATAAAAAATAAACAATTTACAAAATACAATAATAAAAATCAAACACATTACATGGTCTATTGACCGTCCGTGGAGTCGGTGTTTATTGACAAAATTAACCTTAAATCTATCAATATAAATAATTAATAACAAAATAAGAAGCTAACATTTATTTATGTACTAAAATTAATTTACAAATAGTCAAATTCACTAATAGTTAAATTATTTTGTTAGCAACATTCTATAAGAGAATACCACACTAATCGATTTTTATAAACATATCAAATTATCTATGTCCTTATCCATTCCACAACATTATTACCACCCGTATTGTCATAATAATTTCCCATATCGACTCAGGGCCTTAATATATTTAAAAAATTGACTAAAAAGGGATTTCTAGCGTAATAAAAGTCAAATTAATCTATAATAAACTAAACAGTTACATTAAAAGACGTCTCGATAATTGGAAAAACGAAAATTGCACCACGGTTTTGAAATCCTGTCAGCCTGGGACAATAACATGTGGAAAATTCACAAATATTTAACCAAGCAGTCCCCGAAAATTCCACCTTTAAAAAATAATGACGGATATATAATACAATATATTTATAAAGAGAGAGAATCTCAGAGGCCTTAACATGTCATGTATGTTAAGCATAAAAACTTCTCTATCCAAAATAAAATATTTTATCTCTCCGCTCGTTTGTTACTATTAATAGGATAGTTCTATTTTATCTGTGCGTTTTATTATCTAGAAGATACGACAATTCCTTGAAATATATTCTTGATTATGACAAAACGTGGTGGAATAACCAAGTCAGTGGAAGGAGGCTTGCCCTGAGATATCAGCCAATAAGGAATCGAGGCACGTTCTTCTTCAGCATCTCGACGTCTCTCCAAACACACAAATCTCGCAGAGAGAAGTTACTGTTATTGTATTAAAGGTCGGTGGAAGGTCCGGTACAGTACACTTGTCCTATATGTAGAGACTTATCTGTCTCTTGGATGTCTAAGGTATTTGTCTAGGCTTACATTACATGGATCTATTTATTATGAGTCGCAGCCTTGAGGAATAGTTTTGCTTTCAACTGTTTGACAGTAAAATATCATTAATACTTTAAACATTTATTACATAAATAGAAGCAAGTGAAATTATTATTGCAGTCATCAATTTTTTATTTTTATTTTTTTTTATTTTCACCTAATACTTGTATAATACAAGTAATCTTGATTTTCAATAATAAACCTTTGTAATGGACCAACAAAAAACAAAAATTTCCCTGACTCAAAATTTGAGAGCTTACGTTCTATACGTATAGATTTTTAGAATCAGTAAAGAGCGATAAACAAAAAATCCAAAAAGAAAAAAATTAAAATCTTGCCTAATATATACGGTTGTAAGTCAGTTATTTTCGAAGAAAGAGAAAAAAATTATTGTTTTTTTTAAACCGAAAAATCGTGAATAATTAGGAAAAAGATAATAGAGAAAAGATAAAATTTAAATTTATCCATAAATAGGCCCCTCACTCAGTTATTTTTGAAGATAGAGAAAAATGTATATTTGTTTTTTAACCGAAATAAAGTGCAATAAGGAAAGAAAAATTTCTTAAATTTTACTCATAAATATTAGTTATTTTTGAAGGTAGAGAAAAATATGTTTAACGTTTTAGAATTACTAAATCACGAGCAAGAAAAGAATAAAAATCAATTGATTTTTATATTTCTACAAAATGAAAAAAGAATAATTGAGTTGTTAATTGGTTTAGAACGAGCAGAAATATAACGTTTTGAAATTAGCAGAGGTGATATTACATTTTCCTTTGAAATATGTATTGCTTTTCATAACAGTTATACCCTAATATAGTTATTTGGAAATAATAAACTATTTTTTAATAATTTGTAGCATTTTTATTGGTCATTACTTTTTATTGTGTTGTTCGGTTTATATGTTAATCTATGCAGTCCAATAAGGACTTGAACAAAGGAAATGATTTTTTGTATTATAACAGAAAATAATCTGGTTATCATCATGCTGAATCACTGAGATATTTTCCTAAAATGAAAAATTCAGACCGTCCATTCTTCTCCCTATATCGTAAAAGCAGGACCCCTGCAATGGTCTCTGAATCTGACACTCCATGCATAAGAAATCTTCACCGAAACCGAGAAACCACTGAAGCCCTAACTGATTTATTGTTATTTTATAATTGCGTATATAGAATGCTCTCAAATTATTTTTTTACTCTACAGTTATAACTTATACATATTATTCAGATAAATTAACACCCAACAAAAATATTTATATATTTTTATTTTCTGCGGCTTATAGCGGTTTGGAGTGGAAAGTTTTATGATTTTACACGAGATCATCATTTATCTAAAATTCATCAATTTAAACAAAAAAAAAAAAAAAAAAAAAAAAAAACTGGCTCTTTGCTATAATTATCAAAGTAATAGCCTATAATTTGATTTTCTTAATCATAAATAAGGTATTAAAAAAAACAGTCGTCATATACATTGATGATGGTCTGAGTCGCATTTAATGTTGACAAAAAATATTATATGCTGTGGATTGAATTATCACTTTTTATAGAAAACTGACTTTCCAACTAACATTGTAAATTTGGTAATGCTGTTTGATTTAATGTAAGAAAACATTTGAAGTAAATAAAATTGTCTAGATTTCGTTCTTTTAAACTCGAATATAATTTTTCTATCTGCTTTTAAGATTTATATAATTATATTTATAAATAATAAATTTTTATTATTAGTCGTCAAGCTCCCAAGTGGAAGAAGGTAAATAAATATGATTCATTTTTTAGGCATCTTGTTCTTTTTATTTGCCCACCAGTTTTTCATTCTTTGCGAGAATTCTATTTATAATTATTATATATATATATATATATATATATATATATATATGGAGCTAAAAATTCTTAGGAAGTTTTATGGAGCCATCAACAGAAACGGAATTTGGATGAAAAAAACTCAAGACGAACTCTATTAAAAAATGAACACAATAAACCATAAAATTATTAAAATTCGAGAGAAGTTTTATGCACACATTTACAGGATAGAGAACTTAAGAAAGGCAAAAAGTAAAAGCTATTCAATATTATTAAAAAAAAGTAAATGCGGCACATAAAACATGAAATACATACGGCACATGAAATACATATACGATTTTGCAGGTCCCTGTTGTTTTCTTCATGTTTACATATTTAAAGTAAACAGTTACTAATCCTCTACCTTTGTATTATAAACATTAGCTTCCCAATCAATTACCCACTTTTTAGTATACCTCCAAATATGAACATGAAAACACGAGATTTTCGAGTAATATTTTTGTTCGAGTTTAAACTCGGCCATTCAGCAGCTGAGGTCGCTAGAAATATTTGCAAGGCGTTTGGAGAAGGGAGATTTAATGAACGGACCACTCGCTTTTTGACAATGATAAATGACAATTTTTGAAGTTTGCGGAAAACTTCTTGAAAATGATGATCAAGTAAAAAGTGCGTTTTCAGATTTTGTTTCACTTCAAAGCTTAGAGTTTTTCAATTCAGGGATAAAAAAAATGGTGTCACGTTGGGAAAAATGTGTAGAAAAAGAAGGTAAATACTTCGAATAAAATTATCTTGTTTTCATATCGTTTTTCAATAAAAATCCTTTACCTTGAATACGGACATTTCATGTGACACAACCCAATAATATATATATATATATATATATATATATATATATTATTACATATTTATTTTATTCACGTTCTTTTTATACCTTCTCTTGTGTGAATCCAAGTCTTCAAGAAATCGTAATACCTAATTGTTTGAACCACAGTTTGAATTTTTTCACACCTGAAAATTGAATAAATAATTCAAATATATTGTTTGAAGGTTTGGTATGGGTTTTTTCATGTAAGGATAAAAGTGGGTGGTAGTAAGTTTAGACAATAAAAAGAAAATGGTATTTCATTAAATTCTTGCAATTAAAATTTAATTAAAGTGTAGGAAATTTTACGGTAAATTTCAATGGTTTAATCATAGACTAATGTAGATGGCTTTGTCAAAGGAAGGTTCATAATTTCGTTATTGGACTTTTGAAGTTGCTACTTGCATTTCTGAGGTTCACCACATCCAAGGTGAGCTAGTTAAGTTATGATTAGTCGAACTACTAAAAGGAACTTCTAAATGTCCATAATGGAACCTATGAGGAACTCATCAGGCTTATCAAATATAATTAAACCGCATTTTTATATTTTTAAATATTCAACCGTATATTAATAATTTTAATATAATTAAAACCTGTAGTTATACTTATATCTAGTGGTATTTATTATGTTACCATAAAAGTAATAAAAATAAAAAATCGCACACGTAACCAATATAATTCTTGTTATGAATTAGCTTAAAAAATTTAATATTGTACAACAAGCGTCCCCAATAAGGGTGACTTTATTGAATATGTATTTACAAATAAAAAAGATGGGATTAATAAAACGAAAGATGTATACTCTCTTTTTTAAATATTGATAAATATCGCCAGATTCTGTGTAATTCAATCTATACTAATCTAATATATTATAAATCTATATTCGTCCGCTAAAGACCCAGCATGAAGTTATATATTTTAATTAAATTACTTCGAGGATTTTTGTTCCTAATCTTTATAGGAAAATCATGCCAATATTAAGGAAATGCGAGTTGTCCTTCGGAACGAATAAATGAAGTTAAATCGCTAACCAGGAAATTTCTGGTTTTGCACTTATTAATAATTACATAATAATAATTGCACGCATAATGCAAGAATGCACAAAAAGGGTGTAAAGCTATTCATCTGCTATTTATCTGAAGGTAGATGAATGTTGGTTCTCTTTCTAGTTAGATATCTGTCTCAAATTAAGTTTTTTATTCTTTATTTCTATAGTATAATTGAAAGAGAAAATCTTTACATTACAAATATATATTGAAAATTACGGTCAATTGTTACTAATTTAGTAATTAAATTTATTTTCTACAAATATCGAATGGATTTCAAATTATATAAGGAATTTTTATGCAATACTAGTGGTTTTTATTTATTTAGTCCTTCTTTAAATATTTAAGCGAAATAAATCTCTTTACAGTAAAAATATCTATTTATATTTAACGAATAACGAACATTGGATTCTACGTGCATATTTTGGTAATTAATATATTTTTTATTGTTTAATCTTACTTATTTATTTTTGAGACGGCAACAGAACGTTACCTTGAATAAAGCAAAACAAAACTTTAGTCTCTATTTTTTAAGCGCAAATATGTAACTTAAATACCGCTTAAGTACTCACTAATACGTAGTCGAAATTTGATAAGCATACAGCAAGAAAGACCTAATTCTATAAACATTAATCATAATTTTATGACGGGGTAATTAAAAAGAAAATATTACTAACTGAAGTAATATAACCTACTACACTTTACAATATATATGTTCACAATATTTCCATTTTCAAGAATGTTCGCAGAAAGAATTTAAAGTTTACTTATCTATTAGAAGACCAAAAAGAAGCTGGTCAAGATAGATCACTTCAAGAGAAGAAAGTTGAAGATGGACAAGAAGTATAGTTTAATCATTTTCGATGCCTAAAATTTCTAGGACTATCTTTGGTTATCATCACATTGCTGTTTGTGACTTTTTGATTTGAAAATTTAAAATAAATGAATCACAGCCTATAGCCAAAAGCCAGATGAATGTTTGACTACCTCACCGAACATACGTCTAGAAATATTTTTAAAAATTTCTTTCTACTGTACTTCCTGTGAATATAACTGAGTTGATAGCATCGCGGAGACTCAAATGGGCGAGTAAAGTTGTTGGGCTCGGTGAGGAACGGATTCCGAGAAAGTTGGTATTCTCTAATCCGACTGGTATGCGTCGAAAAAGTAGACCGAAGCGTCAATGGGATGATTGCGTCAAGGCTGATCTCGGGGGCTTGGGCTTGACCGGTGCACATTGGACGAGTCTGTGTAGGCGAATTCGGTGGTATCAGCATCGAACCTTCAAGTTCGGTAAGCCTGTTATTATTATTATATTACTATACTTATTACAAAAATGCATTTCTTGCGGTCCTAAAACTCATACTAAGCAACTACTGATACTATGAAGTGATCAATTATGTTACGATTACTAGCCATCATACGAACATACGATTAGGTTTTCTTTTAACTAGTCTGTTATGTCTCAAAAATGACGAAAATACATTTCTTGTGGTTTAGAAACTTTTACTAATAACAGCCAGAAGAACAAACGTCGAGGCTGGCAGCCCAAACTAAGATGGCCTAGATGGTACTATTTCAGTGCAAATTATCTTGAAATAAGACTAGTTGAGTTAATATATTATATTATGCAATTGATTGTGAGATTATACGATTTCGTAAATTTATAGCAGATTTTAATTTTGTTTTTAATGTAAATATCTAGGATATTGTTAATTATTCTACTATGGGTAAAGAAACATTTAAAATTTCAGTATCAAAAAATATAAGGCAATAGTAAAAGAATAATTTTTTAAAAGACAACCGTACAAAAGAAAAAAATGTGATCAAAACTGCATGACAAGGCTGATTGTGGACTCCTAAGTCTCGAAATTGATAAAATGCCAAAATTCAAACGTTTTTTCAGTTGTAACATTACAAAAAAAAAAAATTAATGTATGTCTATATAATGAATTATTACAATAACAAACAAAAAAATTGTAGGTAATAATTTTTACATTAATCGATGGCTATACATTTTTATTTTATAACATATATAGTAATTTATAAGAGTCTAAGGACCGCAAGAAATGAATTTTTGTAAAATTCGATGTAGTTCGATGAGGTAGTCAAACCATCACCTCCTGGACTATTAAGGACAACCAATTTTTATAAATCGATAATTTTTTAAACATCTAATTTAAAGATAATAATGGGCCTAATGATAAGCAAATGAATTAATATTATGATGCAGTGCCCACTTCAGTAACTGTGAAAAGAGAAGAAAATATTTAGTTTTAATTGCCTAGCTTGGGTTGGACTGGTGGTGCTTCTTCTGGCAACTTTCCAGACTATGAAAAAGTTCTTACAGATCGGGTGATAGTGATGTGGTCGATAGTTAGGAAAGATTGTGTCTCTACCAAAGAGATGGACAGAGCAATATTCTGAATATTTCAATCTGACATTCGTTTGCTTGGGTATATAATTATATTTTATTGATATATGTTGAAAATATATATTATTACTATTTTTTTTGGGTTCTAGGGAAGGGTAGGTGGGGATGTTATGATAGTTCCGACCTTAAAGATAAGGGATTTTGTTTATTCCAGAATCCTTAGTAGGCATGTAGTTATTGTTTTCGCCATCAAAACACCGGGTTTTTTAATTTATCTAAACTTATTTTGCACTGCTTTATTTTTGCAATTAATGTGTTGTAGTTGTTTTTAACTATTTATTTATACTATGGTCTACTATAGAAAATAAAACCGCACCTGCTTTCTACTTATTTTCTAATTCTCCAATCTTTCTTTCTCGACAGGTTCTTCTGTATTTCCATTGATCTTCAATATCTCCCTTTTTTCCTCAAAACGCTGGCGTGGCACAAGGTAGCGTACTGAGCCTCTTCTCTACTCCGTTTACACTTCCGATATTCCTGAGCACTCTTGCACTACTATCTATACCTTTGCTGATGAAACAGCACTTATTTCTTCGCACAGAGATTGCACTATAACTTCTATTTCTTTACAAACCATTTATTTGCCCTAGAAATGTGGTTTCAAAAATGAAAATAAAAATTAATGCGATACCTCGGAGAATAGTGGATAAAAGACTAACCACGGAACATACATACGAAATTAAAGCGACAAGAATTAACAAGATTTACAAACAACTTTCACATCTATTGGATTACAATCAACACTAAATTTACGAAACCAGCGGCTAATATATACGACTCTACTGAGACCAATATAGATATACGGAGCAGAACTTTAAGGTTCTCACAAACAACTCAGTCCTAAATTTTATGAAAAATTGTTCACGCTCCTTGGTATGTTTCGGATCACACGATCCATAATGACATAAACATCCCAACAGTAAATTCTTGCATTCACGACAATATAACACGTTTCACTATTCGACCATCACCATCCAAATCAAATTGTTTCTTTTTGCAGACTCAAAGAAGACTTAAAAGACGCTGGCCGAGAGATATTTTAAACTGAAAATTCAGGACGCTGATCAAGAGGAAAATAATACCTCACATTCGCTGGATGCGCAGCAACGCAGTTGCGAATAAAAAAAAAAATATTTATTTATACATATTTGTCAAGCCATTAGAAATCGTCCAGACCACGCCGTTCAGCATTATTGATTTTATATTTTCACCAGTTATTTTTTATCTTTATCAGAGTTTGAAACAGTGGATCTAAATTCAGAAAAAAAATATAGAGAGCTAATCAAAATATCATAAAAACGAAAAAATGTTGAGTGGCAAAATTAATAAAAATTAGACGATTACAAATGGATTGACCGTCTATAAGGAATATGAAGTGGGGAGTAGGCAATATAGAAAGATCATATTGAGCAAGTGGAACAGCACAGGCGACATTGATGGCCGATCGAGATTGGTGTTGAACCTGCGCCTGACATTTGTGAATTGTCCCACTCCGTCCATTCTAGTGTTTTTATCATATCTGAAGTATTCAATGATGGCTTAAATACGTCAAGAAATATGTCAACTGTTCCTTTTAAACGTTTTAAGCTCATCATGGAGAATTTGGAAGGGATTAATAGTGGGACAGGAGTTGAAGAACATATTACATTCTCTGTGTACATATGACTCTTTCTTCTGATTGAAAATCAGAAACTAATTACCAAACAACACACTCAATAAGCATAGACAGGTAGCGGAAGGATGTATTAGTTTTTTTTTACTGTTGAAAATTTCAATGTATAAATCATAATAATTAATTAATTCTTATAGAGTCAATACAAGTATGGAGTTCCTAATACTTTAAGCCTCATTTAAATCTGTTTAAATTTAATGGGAAGGGAATAATACAATATTTCGAATCAAATCATTGGGGCATGATTAATGTATGAAACTAATAGAAATACATTTATTATTGGATTATACAAAATTATAATTATGGTATTCAATATTTTTACTGTAACTTAACTGTTGTACTATGACTTAATTTTTTTACGAACTTCTCTTTCAAAGTATTTTTATGGTTATTTAAGTATTAAATAAGAAATATTGGAGCAATATTTTGGTTATCAAACTGTACTAACAATAAGACTTGCGCTGTGTTTTTAACATTAACGATTTATTCTAATTTTTTTTTTTTCCTTTCATTAGAATGAATGAATGAATATAATTTGATTATCTTTCGGGACAATCTCTGTGCAAATAAAGCCTGGGTACATTTATAATATAAAATATAAAACATTCGAACAAAAGAGGTAACATGATCCAGGTTCACTCCGTTATCACCTCTAAATGCATTTAGTAGTAATAAAATATAATATAACTAATGACAAAAATAATACATAGCAGTAAGTGCATAACATAATTGTATGATTTTAAATAATGGGGGATCAAATAGGGCAAACAAATAAATTTATTCATTGATTATAAATGACTTTATTTGGCAACACTGTCTGGCGTAATAAGAAATGTTTTTTTAATTTTCTTATGGCTTCAGTTGTAAACAGGTCAATAAAATTTACACTGTACATTTTTAGGGCATCAGGAATATAATTGGTAGAGAACTATGCGTTCAGGAGTCATCATATTTGTGAAAATATTTTTTTAATACGAAACGGGGCATTTAATAATTTCTTTTCATGTTTTATTTGATTAATAATGTTAATCTGGGACGTCAGTTTAAAATTAATAATTCCCTAGATACCCATTAAAGATACCCATCTTTGTGGTGAACTAATAGTGTATTACAAGTGCTTTAATCTTGTAAATTTGTGTGTAATTGTGTAAATTTAAATCTAGTTTAATCTTTCATTTATGTGATACTGTTAAATAAGTAATTTAATTTATAGACAGATCTAAAGACCCCAGGCTGTTGATTTTCCCATCCTAATCTGTTGCTGCCAGACCCTGTTAGAATATTGAGTGCTCAAGTTGACGGACACACCCTTGAGGAAAGGCTAGGACCGAAACCGCACTGGGTTCCATCCACTACTCTCAAATCTAGAGCCCTATTATCCAGTCATTAATAATACACAGGCTGCTCTCAATGGAGTCTTGAGAGTAAGTCGGTGAATCCAGTATCGCCCAACTAAATTCTCATTCAACGGGAATAATATGCGAACTCTGAAATCAATATAGCGATATATTATAATATATAATATATTATATAGAGTATGTTATCGTATTTATTGAAATTATTGCCGTCCGTATAGCAGTCAATCCGTTAAACTGAACCGTCGGGATTGCTTCATTAAAATTCGCAGAGATATATTTCCTAATTCAGTAATTAAAAAGAAAATCTATTTATTACTAGCTGACCCGACAGACGATGTCCTGTCTTAACTAAGTCTTAGCGAAATCGCCTAAGCCTTTCATGCATAATGCGATCAACAAGGGGAAAAAAGATTCAATTCTCTCTCTCTCTCTCTCTCTCTCTCTCTCTCTCTCTATATATATATTATATATATATATATATATATATATATATATATATATATACATATATATATTTGTTTATTTATATATATATATATATATATATATATATATATATATATATATATTTGTTTATTTATATATATATATATATATATATATATATATATATATATGAACAAACAACCTAATGACCAAAATAACTCTTATCTAGTTTTCTTTCATAGAATCCTTCTCCTGAATGATATAAATACAACAAAAAAAGAAGTCGGTCAATAGGGAGAGAGACTATTATTACCTTAGGTAAAATAAATAAAAATTAAATACCAAAGTAACTTTTCTCTGTTTTTCTTTCATAAGATATATCTCCTGACTGTTATAAACACAACAAACAAACAAAAATTTAGAAATTCAGTCAAGCCGTTCATGATGCGATCACCTAGGGAAAAGATTAACTTTAACTTATTAAAGATTAATATTAACTTTTATTTATATAGATTTTGTATGTATTGTATGGTTGTGGTGATGTAGAAGTACACGTATTATCACTCTCAATTCAAATTAATTTAAATAAATTGTGATATTACTAAAAATGGAGATAAATACTAAATATATATATATATATGTGTTAAGCTCCATATCTTCAAGTCTTATTTACCTATACTACTATATGGAGCTGAAAGCTGGATATTGACGGACCGGCAAGAGAGCAGTGTCGCAGCTGCTGAAATGAAATTCCTTCGAAGTATACTGGGAAAGACGAGAAGAGATCGTGTAAGGAATGAGCGGATACACCAGGAACTGGAGGTTGCGCCGCTAAAGGAAATTCTGCAAACCCGCCAGCTGAAGTGGTTCGGCCACGTTATTAGAATGGAGGATCACTGAGATCCTCTAAAAACCATGGACTACGTGCCAGATGGGAGAAGGCCTCGGGGGCGACCAAGGATGTCCTACCTGGAGTACATCGACAGGCTTTGCAGAGGAAGAGGGAAAGATCTCCGCCAGGCCAGGAACCTAGCTGAGAATAGACAGGATTGAAGCCGGTGGCTGAACGCTCCCCTACGCTGATACGGCACGACAGGGAGCAGCAAAAGAAGAAGATATATATTTTTTCAAAATTTTTAATATTGCAAACAAATTAAGCGCGACTTATAAATGTGGTGGTTTAAAAATTATTATGTAGTTATTGTTAGTCGTGAATCTCCAAAACAATAGGAATTCTGAAGTAATTTCTAAAATTAATATTCCTTTGTTAATTCTGGAACAACAAGACAGTTTTTACTGTTAATCTTTTGCACTAAATATTTATTTAAATTTTTGGATTGTCTCTTGAAAATATGTACGTGAGTTAGAATCTTGTATATTATGTCTATGTTTACGGTATGCACATTGTGGTGGTATTGATGGTTTTCTTCAAAGGCCCGGGTGGATTTCTTTAATTAATGTCTTTCATTTCTTTCTCAATTATGTTTATGATTTTTCAAAATGATTAGATGTGTAATTGTCTGAACTGTTAAAATATCTTTAGAAAATCCCAATTAATTGAACATTATCAGTTGATCACAGTTTTAATAATTTTTTTTCTTTTTCAGGTATGTTTAATGTTTTATGTTCATACAACAAAACGTGAGTAGGAAATTTACTGATCTTAGTATTATTAATTTTATATTTAAATGTTCAAAATTTGCTGGTAACTCTTGTATTTATTTATGTGGAAAATACCAGCGTATTTTTTCCACTGCTGCCTGTAATAACTACATGTTTGGTTTTGTTAGCTAATTTGTAGTACCCTCGGTTTTTAACACGTTCACGCCTGGGCGAATATCTATGAGGCAGGGCCAAATTTTTCCACAAGTTTATTGGTGTTCACAACAGTTCCAGGCCTCCAATGTACTCCACCCACGGAATAGTCAAGTGTGACCTAAGGGTGGGTCACGCCTCCCCACAGAACTGTCAAGTGTGAACGTGTTAAGACGAAAGAAAGTTGGTAGAAATAAAATAAAAAATAAATGAACACACAAATACGGTTTATAATAATATTTTTGTAGTAAACATGTATGTCATCAATACACTTTTTTTTACCTCTTATTTAAGGAGAATAAATTTATTATATATATAATTTTTTTTTTTTTTTTTTTTTTTTGCAACAAATATATTTAGGGAATACTAAAGGCTCTCTTACTTCAACAATGACTGTATTATATATCTGAAACTATAATTTAGTTTTCTCTTGAATAGCTTCTATTTTAGATTTCATACTTAATGGATCACATACTTTCTTTGCATTAATTACTTCTGATTATTCTTTTATGGTGGGATGAGCTTCGTGTTAATAAAACAAATATTTGGATGAACGTAAACTCCACCCGTCTCAAAATGAGCTGGTTTTAGAGCACTTAAAGTTTTTAATTAAAAATAAATTGAATAGAAACAAAAATAATTAAAAGTTTAATTTTAAACGAGAAAAATTTACAACTATAAAAAATCATTTGATTTATAAAAAAAAATTAAAATTATTTGGTCTAGAACAAACAAAAATTAAATAAAATGTTTAAGTGGATTAGTTGGATCTACAATTAATACAAAATAATGAGGTAAAAAAATGATTAATTTATAGTTATCTGCTAATCATTGTTGCTCGAACTCGGGTCTATACAACGAAGTTGCTTTAACACGATGGGTAGGCGACGATCACTGTTAAAGACGACAATATCTGGTACTTTCCTTGGTGATTGACGGTCCTAATAGATCGGTGAAACGATGATCTTGATGTAAAAAAAAATGGTTAAAAAGGACACCTTACTATAAAACAATAAAGAAAGCTTGCTTCCCGGTTGCTGGTTCCAACGGAACTCTACAGAGGGCAGTAGGGGCTCTGATTTCTAGATAATTACTTACATTATATATATTCTCTTGTTTCAGATAGTAATTTAAATTTTCAATTCCTTATAAAAAAACAAAAAAATAAATAAAATAAATAATGCTCAGTATCAAACACTTTTAATCTGTCTTGTTTCAACACTTTCATTATTTTTTTTTTTTTTTGGAAAATTAATTTTTAGTCCTGGATTTAAAAAGCCAAATAAGTATTTGGTGCATGCTGATTACAAAGGGGATTATAGTAATTTCTGAAGTAATCAGTTTTTGCTTTGTTTATTTTGTTTTCTTTACATTTAATAATGGGTTTTTATCTCACCTTTTCATTTGATATATAATAGTTTATATGAATAAGGAGTTATAAACATTCGCTATTATTTAATTTTACTTTCGCCCTATAATTGGAACATAACAAGAATTACTTACCAGGCCCATTCCTCTTATTAGAAGCAGTTAACCCTTGTGAGGTCAAATTCCTTTTGTAAACGCTGCCTCGACGTAAATCTCTCCGTAACGACCTACTTACTTCTCAAATCCTTCGCCTGCAGACCATTATTTTCCACACCTACTTATACAAGGGTATCTCTTTTACAATCTAATTTCTGTTGTTGGGGGATCCTCTTTAATGATTTTAGTTACGACCTAGCTGAATTTTCGAGCAATGCATTATTTTTATTTATAATTGCAGTCTATTCCTTTCTCTGATAAATCCATCGGATAACTTATGCGTCCTCGTGAATCATAATGAATTCTGGAATCCTTTTTATCTTTTCGCTGAAAAAGTCTGGAAAAGTTCGTTTCAGTTTGGCTGATTTTTTTAATATTCCTTTAATTATTGAATGTTTGATAGCGATGCTTTGAGCTGGCAGAAGTTGTTTTTCCTACTGGAAGGAATTAGTCTGGATGGCGGCCAGTACGCGAAATAACTAAATAGTTTCAACTATTTATTGTCTGCCATCGTTGCACCCTCATTGTGGGTCATCATCACGGTGTATTGTAGGCGGGATCTGACAACAATCAATTATTGTTGTCACAAACGTTGGCACACAATAAATAGTTGAAAACTTTTATTGTTTCATTTACTGACCGCTACCCGAATTAATTCCTTTCTATTATTTTTTAAACTCAGGCAAATGGTTACGGAGATATTTGATGGGATAAGAGTTAAGGTTTTCCAATGAAAATTACGTTCGAGTTTGAAATAGATTGCTGAATATTTTAATAATAAATGAACTTATTCTAAATTTTTATCTTGAGCTTGGCAGTTTCATAGTGTTAAGTGAATTTTTACTGGGAACCCATAAATTTTATTCCTCAAATATGTGCGTTATGTTTTCGTAGGGCGATAAATATATTATATTTATATTAAAGAATTTTTAAAGTGCTTTGTTTACTACTAAGTATGCGATAAAGATAACATTTTTTGAGATATTCCTGAAAAATCTATACAAAATCAGTTTTCTCTTATTTTCCCCTCCTCTCCACGAAACCCGATACGGAAATTATGATACTTTTTACTAGTTATTACTGCAATAATTTATTAAAACTTTTTTTTATATCAAGTTCATCCACACACTAGACTAAAACGACAAGAAACTTTTCGCCGCTTTCGGATGCATCAACACTAGACAGACGCTCTAAACTTCCACTTAACTACAAAAGGCTCTTCTACATGACCATCATAAGTCCTAATTGGACTTACGAATTCTTCCCGTATTAAATCTTTATAATCCCAAATCCTTTTAAAAATCCTCAACGCTCCCTACTTTCACAAATAAACTCATCCATAAAGACCTTTATGTTCCATATGATGCTGATTTGGTCCGAACTAGGTATCGATTCCTTCCATGACAAACTCCACTCCCACTCTAACCCACTAGTTTTAATGCTTGCTTTCACTTCCATTTCTGATAATCCTCTTAAGCGTCTGAAAAGAAGATGGCCCTCCAGACCTTCTAGTTCAGATTAGCCAATGGACCTTTTCTCTTCACGTATTCTATCTCACAGCTTATTTACTAGATTTATTAACCAATACGGTTGTAAATATCAATTAATTATCTATACTATAAAAAAATCATATCCAAGTTCAGTTTACTCAAACTTATGGTTAGTGTATTTACGTACAACGATTTTGAGATCGAATGTTTGCCCTTAGATCAATGTTCATTGCGAACTCCTTAAATAGTTATAAGAGATACGTAAAGATTTATTTTTTGTTAATATTATATTTAAACATCATATGTTTATAATGTATTGAATAAATAATCGAAACAATTCTTAAATAAATCATTAAATCAGTTTAGCAGTACTATTCTGAATTATGATTTTACAGTACTTATTTGAAGTGTGGTAAAACAAAGTTGAGACATATCGAACTCAACAATTTTCTGTTGAAGTTTTAATCGTCGAATTAACTTCTCGCCGTGAAAAGTTATACTATGAGTTGGAAGGAAATGCTTTAAATGTTTCCTGGATGAATTTCTCGGCCGTGTAACTTTTTGTTCACTTAATTATAAATTCAAGAGCTGATTTTTCTTTTTTTAGATTGAAAAAGTTTCTTTTGGAGGTAAACTGTTACCCCCTTTGTTATCGGTAAAAAAGGTATGAATCAAGAGAATTAATGGTTCTTTATAGTTACTATTCGTCCTTTTTTACTTAAAAAGTTTTAAATAATTACTGCTGAGTTAAATATTCCCGTTTAGTGGACCTGCATGCAGTGACTCACATATATGAACATGCCTTATATTAGTTTTACTTACGGAAATACACGTTTATATTCTCTTGAACCAAAATGACCATGTACTGCAATAAATTCTGTGTGTGTGTGATAATTCTAGCTCGTAAACGAAAAGTCGTACGAAACTGAAATTTTAATATTTTAGAAACATTTATGCCTGAGATGTAACATCAACTTTTTCGTCAAAATCTGCGAACCAGAAGAGCCTCTTCATACCACGCATTTTCACCTTTTTACAATTTTCTCACGCCATTAACCATTTTGACCAAACTCGCTGAATCAATGTAAAATTAATCATGCTTTAAAATCATGTAGGTTTCATTCTGATTGTAATAGCCTGACAAGGCTTTAATGCCGATGTTTTTAATTTAAAAAAAAAAATAAATAAATAATACTTCTTTTTATCAACATTGATAAAAACGGCTAACTATATAAGTCAAACCAATTTTTACTTTGGAATAACAAAGGTGAAGTCAAATTACATAACAAAAAATAAATAACCTAGACTTAAAACAATTACAAAGTCAGCAAATAAATGAATATCTTCCACAGAATCATACCTATATACAATTTGCTGATAGATCATTGGACTGAACTTTTCCCTCTGCTTGTGGAGGGAAAAGCGAAATCCCAGATATCTCAGCGCACTTCCCTCAACTGCGTCTCTGAGTCATAATAATTTCTGTTATTAGATTATTTAATCTAATACTCATGTTTCCTTCGAAGCTGTTCTTTAACTTTGTTTCAAGTCTAAATTTATTTAACAGTTTCTCAATTGATTTTAACAACTTAGGTAAGTGAAAGTAGTGTATTGCGCGCACCAGGTTTTTAACATATAATTTAACACAATATACCGTTCATTTAGGTTTGCTTTAACTTTGTTCGTAAAGTCGTTTGCTTTATCCACACCTAGACTTTAGAAAACTACGAACTCGATTATGATGTGGGTATGAATATACTTACTGAAAGTCGGCCTTTGGATGCCTAAAAGGTTCTTTAGGGTGTTTGTAAAAGCCGGCCACGGTTAAGTAGTCTTTTGAAATTTCAGCGGTTCAGTTTGGGACAGTATCTTCCCCCTTCCTCCCTCACTCAAGTTAACCTTTCAAACTTTTATTCTTCTTAAATGACTTCAACGTCTCTTGTCGTCTCAGTTTTTCTTTTACTCCTCTTACGGGTTTGGAAACTTCATTTATTCTTTCTTTAGGTTTAACTACCCGTGACCGAATGGTAGTTAAGCTTAAGCTGAAGTTGAGTTTCCTTTTATAAGGCAGTTAGTTGGTATATCATTCTTTATTGCCTGCTGTTTTTTTTTGTATTATGTCGATTCAATCTATTATGTTTTGGAGGATCATTGTAGATTGCTCTGTATCATTAAATCATATTTTTACATTTATTGTTTCAGTTTGTATAATTGCTCTATCGCGAACTACTATCGTGTAACGTGTAATGAAGTTGCTCGCTATTGTGATAGTATATTTAGAGTCTGAATACCAGGCTCGTCAATCTACTTATGATGAGTATACCAGTTATCCTTATAAGTTTTATGGAAAATATTTGACTTTTAATTGTGTGTAGAGATTTTCCTTTTTTTTTATTTTAAGCTTTTAACTTTTTATTAAATATGATATTTTTTATCAAAAGCTTCTATTAAAAATAATATCTTATACTATAATAAGCTTTTATGAAAAATAATATTTGTAGGGGAAGGGGCGGTGTCAAAATATCAACCACAATCCTGCTTCCCTAGAAGAGATAGGATTAATAATTATATTGAATTATGATTATTAACTAATGAATAATTAGATTAATAATAATGAACGAAGGCGGAAATTATTGTTATACACTTTTAATAAGGTAAATGTACCGGTAGTGGATACAGCTAAGGAAATTTTTACAGTTTTTTCTGTCTCCGCGGTTACCTATGGCGGTGATGATATTTAATGTGGGGCCAAAGTTAGCTCAAACTATCCTTCTTCAAATTCGTAGCGATGAAAGTTTCTGCTTTTGCCATTTTAAAATTTTTACATTAATTTTACCAAACCTTAAATTTTTGTCAATAGTGGACATCTATAAAACTAAAATTTTTAATAGTGGACACCTCATGAATTTAGTAGTGAACATCAAAGTTTTACTTTAAAAAATAGGGATTTACTTATGTTTTAATTAATTTACTTATGTGACATAGGAAGAGGATATAATAATTTTTAGAAATAGATGAACATAAGAGCATTTACTTGTAGAAAAAAATACATAAGAATGTTAATCCTAAATTAAAAAATTGAATGATCGCTTAAAAGGGCTTGGAATAAGTAAATTTTTTGAGCAGCAGGGAACATTTTGATTTACATCAAGAGCTTCAGATCTTGACGAGGCGCCAGCATCCTGATCTTCAACTGTGAAGTAAATATTTTCCTCTTCTTGTTTTGCCGGACTATTCCCGCCCTCTTCGAAATCGTCAGATGGTGGGGTCGATTTCTCAGGTTCAGTGATAGTATCACTTTTGATCTGCCTCCACACCTGGTACAGAAATTTGTCCTCAGAAGGTCCAGTCCAGTCTGAGCTGTTCTGAAAAGCATTAAGTTTTTCTAGGCCAATGTATCTCTCTAGCCCCCTCAGTCCCAATTCAAGCTCATCGACAGTTCTAATATTGAAAAAGTGTCTACTGGTGAAGGTTGAATTTGAGGAGTACTCCGCATTTCTCTTAATGTATTGAGAGGAGCTTCAGGGTTCCATGGTACCAGTCCACAGTTACAAAATCCATTTTGCATGATTGAAGGCTCAATATCTTCATCTAGCACTTTTTTCAGAAGCCGTGAAAAATCTTTCTTTTTCAGAATTCGAATTTCCTCCTGGGCTCTTCTCCAGGTATGAACTTCTTTTTTCCAGTGAAGTTTTAGTGAACGAGACATAGCTACATCCATTGGTTGGATTAAATGGGTCGCATTTGGGTAGAGGGCTATTAACACTATGCCATTATCCTTGCAGAATTCACTAGTCTGTAAAGTCAGGTGGGATTTATGACCGTCAACGAATAGAATTACAGGCAAAACAATGTTATTTTTGACCAACCAAGGGTGGAAAACATTAGTGACATATTGGTAAAATAGGTTGCCAGTCATCCACCCACTCTCAGATTTTCCTAATCCCCGTTCTGGAGGAACGCTGGCGATAATATCCTGCGGGATTCTTTCATATTTGAAAACAATTAAGGGAGGGCCTAGCTGCCTGTCTGCGTTTGCATTCATAAGAATAGTGACACACTCTTTTTCGTTACCATTCACGTGTTGATAAACAGTTTTGTCCCCTTTTATCGCCAATACTCTAGTCCCTTTAGGGTTTAGGAAAAATGCAGATTCATCAACGTTGAATATCCGGCTGGGTTCACTTCGGATATTATCTAAATTGTGTTTTTAAAATAAGAATCAACTTCTGAAAACCATGGTTTCTAGTTTTCTTCGGTAATTGATGCCCTACTGGCTGTTAAATTTTGTGGAGCTCTCATGGCAACACATGGATTTCTTTTAATGAAAAGCTGGTACCAGGTACGCCCAGGACGATCATCGGTAAAATTATTTGGCCTTTTTAAGTCTTTTAAAAGCCTTTGAACGCTGTCAAAAAGATCCTCCTGGGTAACAGGAAAACCTGCTTCCCGAGCAGAAGCTATCCACCTGACCAATATGTTCTCTTCTTTCTCTGATAGGATTGCTGGAGGTCCCATTTGTTTAAATGATTTAGTTTTACCTTCAACATATCTTCTTAGGCTTGTTCGGGGGACGTTATGTTTTTTTTGCTGCTGAAGATAAAGGCATGCCC
Organism: Piezodorus guildinii; assembly: GCA_023052935.1. Taxonomy (NCBI): domain Eukaryota; kingdom Metazoa; phylum Arthropoda; class Insecta; order Hemiptera; family Pentatomidae; genus Piezodorus; species Piezodorus guildinii. The sequence goes on from CM041296.1 coordinate 76,089,036, forward strand.
TCCATAACTTCAGCTGCTGCATCCTTCAATTGTTAATCATCGTAAGCCCAAAACGGTTTTACAGAAGGAGCCATGACGACAATCTTTAAGAAAGGACAGATTATTAAGGCCCATTTAATGCTTTACCTTTTATAATGATCCTCATAATTATCTCTTATTTATAAATAATGATAATCATAATAATCCCATATTTAAATTAAGTTTTATTAATTAAAATAAGTTGATTTAATAGTGGACATTCGCCGGATTAGTAGTGGACACCACATATCCACTACTAGATATATCTATAAAATAAACTCAGGAGCAAAATCATAAGAATAAGAAAGCATTACATGTTCATTCAGAAGGTTTTCGAGTGAAAAAAAAAATATCCTCCCAGAGTTAGTAGTGGACAGGCCCTGTCCACTATTAAGATTACTTGAAATTCTTGTTTCAGTAGTGGACATCCTACCTTTCCGCTCACGTAAATGAAATATTGAAGATCCAACATCAAAACATGAATTTATACACTCTAATTAATCAGTAAATACTTGAGGGCATTTATAAAAAGCAAGTCTGAGAGTCAAAAAGTGAAAACATTTGTACTCACCTTCTTAAAGAAATGGGTTAGAAGACAGCAGGTAACAACGTGCTCACTGGAGTGGCTATGTGCAATGACTGATTTTTGGTTTCCATAATACCATGATACCGTGGAAGTCCCATGACTCGCCACCAGAGTGTACAAAATAAATTCTCTCTTGATTTGAATCTGATTAAAGGACTAGATTTCTTGTTTTTTAAATTAAACTGCGGAAGTGTCCACTACCAGAGCAGTGTCCACTACCGGTACATTTACCTTAGTATAAACACAACACAAATTCATACCAAAAAAACTTATAAACAAAAAATGAAAGAAACTAACTGGTGTTGAATTAAGAAAAACAATGAATAATTGAAAAAAAAATGTCTATACTGATCTACGATGACGGTTGATACTTTTGTTTGGTGGCTCACTCGCTGCACTTCCAAAAGGTCGCTGTGTATCCATGAAAGTGAAAGCTAAATAAATAAATAAACGTATCTGTCTTTTTCTACCTACGATAAATAAATACTATTTTCCGAAGTGGAAGTTATCTCTTTGAGAGAGTTAACGGTATTCTGCTAGATCCCCATTTTATTCTCTAAATTCCTATCAATTTCCATTAGCGCTTCTCTACCCCTGCCCTAAGAAGATATCCGCTAAGAACCTTTTAGCCCTTACTCATTGGTAACCGCTAAGACGACGGGGAAGCGGTGGAGAAGGCCCACGCCGCCGTATCAATCTCAATCCCTTCTCTGCCTCTATAAGGGCCCGTAGGGATAAATTCAACTGAGGTCATTTGTCTTTATTTAACCCCAGACTCATCTCCTATCCCGTCTCGCATATATCCTTTTTTTTTGCAGTCTTCATACATACATGGTGATAATCATAATATTCCTTAAATCTTTTCCTATGTATTATATCTGCTGCATATTGACTTTTCGAAGTTAATGGTCAAGTCAAACCGACCAGATATGTTACTCGCTATTGGAGGTTGTCATTAAATCGTACGTTAATCAACATTACATCGTAAAAGCAATTTATTAGACAATAAAAATGTATTCTGTTCTATTCATCTCATCATACGTGCTCTTACAGAATGCTAATCTCCCAACCGATTAGTTATTTATTTTTTTTGGATATGATTTATGAAAGCTGATCTTAGGCGGTTGGTGCAAGGCTCTCTTAGAAGACCGACTAGGTTGTTCTTATTAAAATCGGTCATTTTCGAAAGAAATATAACTAAACTTGTTCGGTAATTTCTCTCTATCAGATCATCATTAGTGGCACATCAACACGTGTTTTAGTAAACTCAGGGAAAAAGCCATAACGACACCTACTGAAAAACGTTCGTTTTCCAAGGCTGTGCTTATTTGAATTAATATTTATTATTGATAATAATTATTTAATTATAATATGATTTAGAATGCGCTGAACTGACAGGGAGGATTCCTAGAGGTAAGTAAGCCTAGGCGTGTTTTAAGTCGGATTTCAGGGATTTGGGCTTGGCTCGATTGTAATTGTGGATTGAATTGTGTATGCAAACATTGGTGGTATTGGCATCGAACCTTGGGGTTAGCTAAGCCTATTATTAAATATATGAATGAACAATAAATTCTTATTAGAAGAGGTGTGAGGTGTGTATAGAGCACCAGTCTACTGTTATCCTGTTTGAAACCGGCTGTGACAGAATAATTATTATTCCGTTATTTCAGTCGGGGTGCAACCCTAGGGTAGGAAGATCCTCACGGGGCTAACTCCGGTCTCTGGGCTTATGGAGGTTCTCTTACCGTCATGATGTGCAATAAGCCTGGGTTAAGAAAATTTCGTTCTCTGAGTGATTGAATTAAAAAAATAAATAAATAAATAAAAAAAAAGTCTAAAACTTTAAAAACTCCTAAACTATTCATCTATTTTTTTTTTCTTTTTTTTTTTTTTTTTTTTTAATAACTCAATCAAACAATAATCAAATTTCGATCCACGTGAAAGCAGTATCATCAGAAATCTGTTCTTGTCTTTGAAGTCTGCTGTTATCTTGTTTTACTATTTATCATGTAAATGAAAATTTTTGAAATTCTTAAGATAAAAAAAAAAATATATTGACATAGTTAGAGGTGTGGAGATTACTAAATCTAAAAGAAGTGCTTTATTCTGAAGTACGCATGAGAAAACTAGTGATCTAATCTCAGTCGACAGGCGTAGACCAGCGATACTTGCAATGAGATAATTTACACCATCTTTGGAAGGGTATATATTAGCTCTGAAAGGACGAGGGGTTCAGGTCGATGTACAACATTTTAGGGCTGAGGGATCGTTGATAAAAAATCTGTTGCGGGCAACACACGAAAAATTTTATTAAAATATCTATTATATTATTATCTAAAATAATCAGTTAGTTTTATGTTCTTTTCACCACTCTCTATTAACTTTTAAAAGCTTGTGTATGAGATGATATTTTTTCTAAAATCTTTAGCTTTCCAACGGTATATCATACTTGTATATTACTGCTCTTATGTTCAAAAACAAAAAATTGCACTAAATTTTTTTTCTTCAGTTTTCTCCTTTAGATGTTTTTTAAATTCGCACAAGTTACATATTTACCTGTTGTTTATCAGTGGTAACAAGATAAAATAGTTATTTTTATAGAATCAACAAAATTAAAGGTACTTTAGAGAAAGAAAATTCAAAATATCGGAATTGAAGACCTGTCAGACCATTTTTATCAGAATGAAACCTACATGATATTAAAGCCCATTAAATTTTACATCGATATAGCGATTTTAAACAAAATCGTCGGAACCGTTTTTGAGGAAGTCGTAAAATGGTGCAAAATGCATAGTATAAAGTGGATCTTCTGGTAAGCTGATATTGATAAAGAAGATTTTGTAACGTCTCGGGTTTATAGTTGTCGTAATTATGAAATTTCAGTTTCATAGGACTTTTCGTTTCCGCCCGGGAGTTACCACACACACCCACACACCTTTTTGCGGGACTTGGTTATTTGGACTCAGGATACCTTATAACATGTATTTCCTTGAAAACTGGAATTCGAAAATTTTCACGATCGCAATACCTTCCCTTATTATATATAGTAAGTGAAAGTAAAAAACGCCTTTAATGAGCTATTAGTCATATATTCCGGGGTAAAGAACCGTTGAATAAAATTTCTTGGATTTTGAGCTTATGTAGTTACTAATCTGTTGTGCTAATATTTATTGTATCTTTTAAAAAAATGATCAGGTGCTTAGTTTCATTGGGATATATTCTTTTGACCGTGAATAATAGATGGTTTACCACAAATCAGTCGTTAAATTAAACATTTTTTGTTGATTTATTATTCGTTAGAAAAACAAATCTAGCATTACATCGTTATCAGGGTCTGACTGAAGTTTTGAAAAAAACAAAAACATTTATAAGTAATTTGCATAAAACTAATCTCTGCCTATGAAGAATTTTACTGTCTCAAAGACTGACCTAGACCATTCTGTAGCCAACATAACCCGGTGACCTCCTGACCTCTCTGCACTCGTTTCTATTTTTATTTTATTCAGCTAGTATTTGAATTTTTTTTTTATTATACAAAAAAAGTTGATATATTTATATATATATATATATATATATATATATATATATATATATATATTTATATATTTTTTTATTATATTATTTTAATAATGAACCTTTGTACTTGACTAATTTATGACTACCATCAATTTTAGCCGTGGTGATTGGCCATTTTCCTCGAATATAAATTGACGGTGGTTTGTGTTTCTGCTCTTTGCCTAAATTATTGATATGAATATAATTTAATAGCCAACACAGCTATCTGATTTGTAATACCATAATATGATTATTCGGAAATAACAAACCATTGTGTAATAATTACCATAGTTTTATTTATATTAATTGTAGCTGATTGTTTTGTTTTTACATTGTACTAATTATGTATAATTTATATTTATTTAATCTAGAGTGATAGAGGCAATGTATATCCCTTGTTTGAATTAAATTATTAATTGTCATTGTTAAAGTATTATTTAGGTTTCAAGACTTTCTCGTTATTCACCGAGAATCATTGGCTTTGTTTACAAGTGATACATTCTTATAAATGTCTAGTTATATTGTTTGGGCAGAAACTGAACCTCAATTGGAACGTTTATATGACCCATAGTCATATTAACGTCTTTATAGATCCAGATTCTCAATGGGAGAATTTTTTTTGCTGTTGCCCATGATTTTCATTAGAAAACAGAAATATATCTACTTGAGGTACACGCACCGCCAATGTGCCCCAAATAAAAGAAGGTAACATTTCCCAAAAGTTTAAGACGTGTTCTCAAAATAGTAAAAGCAATACATTAATCTATAAGGCATGGCGATATTATGGTATTTTTTCCTGTCAAATTAATGTAAAAATGTTTAAAGTTAGTTTTTTTGGTTTATAAATAATAAAAAAATAAATGTAGTTTAATTTTATAATATAATTTATAGATTAATATATACTATAATTTTTAATTTATTTATAGGATTTTTTGACATTATGAGATTAGCTATCTGCACATTATACATAGAATTCAGTCTATCTGCAGAATAGCGTGCCTAAACATAAAATTCTTTAAAAATATTGTATAAAATAATAATAATAACATAAAACTAACTGAACATTTATCATCAATTTTTCCCTTTTCTTTAAATATTGAATAATTAAACTATCACTTCTTATTTTTGAACTGTACAAAAGCCGTTTCTTTAAGAAAAGTATTATGCTAAATTGTGTGGAACAACTCTTACATGACTTCATTCAAGTAAGTCGTTTACTTATGCATACTCCATAAAATTTTATATATATTTTTTACTATATGAGTAATTATGTAATGGTGATTAGTGTAAAGTACTCTTAAAGTGAATGACGTATAAAGAGAGCTTTACATATAGTATGGATGTATTGATATAGGGCAAAGGAATGAAGTAGTTGACTACGTTGAATCACAAAGGCTGTCCTGGATAATCCCCATCCAGCCTGGATTACGCCGTCAATGTGAACTAATCCCCTGGAAACATTCAGTATTCCAGAGTTGAATTATTCGAAATTGAATTATACCGGTTGTTGGTAATTCGAAGGCCTCGGTGTAATAGAGGATGCAGATTGAACTTTTTTTTGTTTTGTTTTGTTTCATCTGTGCAAATATTTCCTTTATACTGACAGGTGTCCCAGATGTGGCGTTTTAAAACATTGTATTTTTTAGATATTATTATTTATTTACAGAAACAATATGTGAATTTCAGTGCTTTTTCAATTTATTTCTAATTAATATTTATTGTTACAATTGTAGGATTTTTTTTGTAATATCTCGGGGCATCCGGACCCAAGGTGTTTACATAAGAGAGGTGGGTTCGATCTAGAAGGGGCAATACAGCGGAAAATTGTGAACCACGTCACTGGCCCTTAGTTTTTTGTTATTGTTTATGGCTGTACTTGGTTTGAGTAGTAGGTCGGTGCGCTGCTGAGGTGTTATTAATTGTTTTATAATGTTCTTTGACAGTGTTAAACTTAAAATATGTCTGTAAAATCTTGTGTGATTGCGATTCGTGAAAACGATGATAAATTATCTAGTAGAACATTTCACTGGTAAGGTTATAGTTGGAATATAGTAAATGTTTATGATTGATTGTGCATATAATTAATAGTAGCTATGCAGTCTTTGAATTATTGAAACAATGTAATGAAATGTATGGGTGTACATATAAAAATAGGATACTTCGGTTAATTTAAAGACTCTTCAAGATGTATACACTCACTTCTAATTTTTTGTTTTATTTTATATTATATTGTTGGCATAAATAAGTGCATAATTTGTATTTCATGCCCTATTTAATTTAATCATAAAATGTATTCCAATAATCATTACTTTAGCTGTGAAATGAAGTACAATTTATTTGGAGATACATTATATTTTACGCAGTTATTTGTTCTTGTGATCAAAACAGAAGTAAAATTGACTAGTAATTATTCTTATTATATTTAATTGTTGTTTATTTATAACTGTTGAAAGCGGGTTTGAATATTAGAGTGTCCCATACGTTTTTCTTTATTGAAACTTTTGGAAAGAGGGCATAATAATGCTTTCTAGTAGACAGAAGTTTATTGAGCAGATGGGTTTATTTGTATTTAAGTTAATCAACCTCAAACAACAAACACTGCCTATTGATTTTGCAAAAAACAAACAATTTAAAAATAGGAAGAGACTCACACAAACTCATTTATGCTGGACATGGCTCAGTAATGCCCTGATGATGGCTCACAAGTTTGAAATTAAGATATTCAAAAAAGACTGACTCCCGATTATTTCTACCAATGATAAAATAAGATTACTGAGTATAACCCTCGAAAGATCTTGGGTTCAGTTATTATATAGACATATTTTATCACAACATTAAAACGTACTTCAACAAAGGTTATTAATCAAGGATGTGGTGTGGTCAGATTTCTCACCCAACCTTCCCATCCATTTTCCAAGTCCACCATTGGTCCGTGCATCCGTTTGCGGCTTTGTGCTTTTGTTCACCCATGGTTTGCCCGAGCTAGACCAAAGATGTTAGAAAATAAATATTAATGGAGGAAAAAAAAACCTGTACATCTACACCCATTATGGTTCTTAGACTCTGTACATTTGGAATTCATACCGGTTCTCGGACAATGGCCGTGCAATAAGGTGATTCGGTCAAGATCACGCTCAGCCGCCAGGTTTTTCCCCCATCACTTCATAGAGGCTAGGTTTTGTCCCCGGAGAGTCTCCATTCCCTAGAATTGCTTCATGTCTTAAATAACAGAATAAATAATATTCTGTCACAGCAGGGATTCGGACCAGGACCCGGAGCACAGTAGACCACGCCGCTCCCATAAATAATAATGGCGGAAAGATAAATAAACCTTATGTTTTAGATAAGGAAAAAAATATACTTTTTAATGTATGTACAAGCGAAAATTTTTTCCTTCCTTTTGGGTAGACATCCTTCCCCGCCTTTATATGATGCGATTTCTTTCCTGTCTTTCGACTGCTAGTTCATTCCTTGGGACAATTCTATTATAGTGATTACCTTCTTCTTCTTCGTTCTTCTCTCAAATAGCGATGTCCGAGAGTAAAAAAACTGTAAACTCAATGGTCCTCTTGAGGTCCTCCAGATCACCATAGAGCTTAGTCACCAACTCGGTAGGTTTTGGCCAGATCCACTTCCTGATGTCTTCTAGCTGAGGGCACGTCTGCAGGATGTACTCTGCAGTCTGGTCACCAGTTCTACATCCACAGAGGGAGCTTTCCCCGATGCCAAACTTTTTATAGAGGTGTGCTCTGTTATAGCCATTTCTGAGCCTGAAGTGCACAACTTATTCCTTACTACTCATTTTGTAGTAGGCGTCTTCTGGGTCGCGATTCGGATGCTCTTCCCAAATATAGTGATTACCAATAACTTAGAAATTTGTCGACAGCTAACTTAAACTGGTCTACACTCGCGGCCGACTCTATTACAACTGCCCCTTAACAGCTGACAGATTCTCAATAAAACAAAAGCTTGTCGCGCTCTCTGTGTCTTACTATAACATTAAGTAAAACAAAATAAATATAATTATTTTCTTCTACAGGTTGGTTATTTCAGTTCTTAACATATATATTCTCTGGCTATTTATTATCAGCAAGGCAGGTTAAAATATATTTTTCCTACATTCTTTCAAAAATTAATTAATAAATAGTGTAAAATTAGATCATTCTTTCATATAGTTATGGGTATGATTGTACTTACTTCGATTTACTAGTCATTTTATTCTGCTTGTCTGTTACGTTCAATACTTTCATGGGTACATATGCAATATTAATTATATCTATTTAATGAGCTTTTTATGTACGAATACAAAATGTTCCTTTATTTTCCGTTGTAAAACTGATATATTTACTTTATAGAAATATTTATTAAAATATATCGGATAGCTATCAAGCAACCCGTATCGATTTTGTATTATCGAACTTGTATTTGCTGTTTAGCGGGTTACTGCTAATAAAAAGTAGACCTCTCATATGGTATTAAAGTTGCTATCAATTCTTTTTTTTTTTAGTATTTCATTTTGTTTTGGTAATTTTATATTACATTAGGATAATTTTTTTTCTTTCTCTTTTAATCTTTTTTTTAAAAAAAATGTGTGTGTTTATTGAAATCATTAATGTTATTAGTTTTTTTTTTCATTTTCTTATAGTGTTCTTTGGCCAATTATAATTCTTATTTTTCTTTTACATTTGTGTTATTCTTAACTAAACTTGTCCCAGAATAAAGTTTTTTTTTTCATTCATCATATTAATGTAGAGTGTTTAGAGTAATTTTTCAACTCTATTTGTTATGATAATAATGCATTTGTCCTGTGTAATTAATTATTCTTCATATTCAGATCACTTTTTGCTCAATACTCTAAAATGTGAATACTATGAATATCACAGTATTTAACGAAACGAATAATAAATTATGAGTCCTCAGTTAATACAAAGTCCAATGAGTTAACCAAAATGTCTTTAAATTCATAATAACTTTTAGTTGATAAATTACTGTCATGTGGTTTTCCACAATTTTTCCTGTGGTGATGAGGTTTTATTTATCAAATGTTGGAGAAGTATTACGACATTAATGCCGGAGAAAAGTTTCGAGGGAATCGAGGTGAGGATATATTTCTTTCAGGTGGGAAAGTTGTTTGTAGAACTTTTTGTTGTTCGTTCAAGCTCTAAGAGCTTTTTCGGGAAAAATGTTGAAGTCTCTTCACACCTGTGAAATATACCGCGAAATGACTTGAGAACTTCGTCTCCTTAACTTCTGTATTTTTTAAATTAATTTTTTCCACTTTTTTTTCAATTTGAGATTTTAATTAAAGTGTTTCAGGAGAAGTTTCGATAATTGACATAATTTTTAATAGTTAAATGCAATAATATTAATGTAACATTAAACTCCAATACTGAAATTCGAATTAGTGATATAATCAAATATAGAAATCTCCAAAACTATTTTTTTATTATAATCTAAACAATTTCATTGAGATATATTTCAATTAGTTTCAATCTAACAATAGTAATAATGCTGAAACCACATTCATACATTATTTTCAGAAAAATCAAGGTTAAATCAAAATACATAAAAATAGATTTAAAAAAAAAAAAAAATACAGCCTAGAAATAAAGTAAATTCAAAGTTAACAAATCGACGAGCATTTTAATCACTCTCTCATTTTTATACAATATTTTCAACCTTCTGAAGGAACTCCAGACTGGGCTTGTCCCCTCCTGTCTTGGAGAGAGAAAGGTAGACTCCGAGAAATCCCAGCGGCTCTTTCTCAGCCGCATCACTGTTGTGTCAAAATTTTTTTAAGGCAAATCGATAATATATATGAGGTATGTGATAGAAGTTAATAGTAGATTTTCTTTTGCTGTTTTTTTGTTTTATTTGCTTTTATAATAAATAAATAATTTAGTAATCGCACCATTCTACTGTTGTATTTCGTATGGTTGAAAATATAAGCTTAATCATATAGCGATAATTCTGATTTTAAACGAATTTTGAAATTTATCATGGTATTCATTAACTTATTTTATTATTATTATTATTTTAAGTGATCATATACGAACACATTACATACCCATTTACATTTTTATTTTTTTTTTCTCCTAGAATTCTGAGCTCGTGTCATGTCTAGAATGTTATAAATATATGTTGTGGAACATTTTAAAATCAATATTAAATATGATATTTTAAGGTTATGTGAAAAAAAAAGATGCAGTCAAATTACTTTAATTTTTCATTAATGAAGAAGAATTAAAAGATCTTTCTTTTAGAAAATGAGTAAAAGTGCATAATTTGGTTTCTTTATTACTATTATTTTCAATTTCATTTATTTTTTATCAGCATTATTTGTGCTTCTTTTATTCAAACTGGTGAATGCTGCGAATATTTTGCAGAACATATAATAAATTACACAGCCTATAATAAACATTAAAGAGCTTTGTAAGTGTATGCAAAAAATGAGAGAATAATATTTTGTGACCATTTTTAGCGAATTTTTCAGGATAGTTTTGAAAATATAGTAGTAAATTAAAGAGAATTATTTCTGAATTTCAGTAGGACTTTACTGAACCCATTCTAGTATTTCTTTATATTCTATGTCTTTAAATGGTTCATTATATATTTTGTAGGTATATTATCTTTGGTTTATCTGGTAATGAGATTCGGTTTTATTATTGTGATGATGATTCCAGGCAAGTCAATACCTGGATTTCAGGTTCTCCCAAGGTGGAGCCTTCCGTTGATGATGGAGCTTTCATCACTCATGATATCAATCCATCATCATTCCAATCCTTCTCCATATATCTTGCGGATTCTTCCTCCTTCTCAGCTCTTTTGTCATATTCTACCTAGCTTAATGTTCTCTGCTTTATCTTTGCCTCAAGTTTTAAAAACATAATGATCAATGGTGAATAGTATATGGTTTTAATCGCCTTATTTACAAAATTAAGGTGTTTTATAATTTTACAAAATCATAGGGATAAAAGATTTATTTATTAAAACTACAACCTTAATGCACAAAAACAGTAGCATTGAAATATTTCTGTAGCAGTAGTATGTACTATGTACTTTTGTGATTAGTAATAATTTTCTTTGGCACCTTCTTCAAAGCGTTTGACAGCCTTCTAGCTCCGATTGCTTTTCTAGCTAAATAGCTTAATTCTAATAAATTATATACATTGAGAATATCATTATGAAGTTTTTCTCAAATTAAATTTATTTAAATTATTGGCTTCTCCAAAACTTTGTTGGGGTATTCATGGTTGATTGCTTATATAAGCGGAAGAACTGATGCATTGAAATCATATAATTGAGAAAAAAGGATAGAGGTGTTGGAAAACATTTAATACTACAATAAATAAAAGGTCTTAATAGCGCAGTAGAAATAGGATTTTGGCTGGAAAAAGGTGGAGTAAATTTAATTTTTAGGCACGATTGTTACGTTTAGAAGATCTAATTAAAACGGAGTATTTTATTTTTTATTAACAGAGCACTTTCAGTAAAAATGTTATTTTAACATTTCTTGGTGTATATTAGGAGTAATTAAAAATCGTATACACCTACCTTGTTAGAAATTTAATGCTCTAAAAGATCGTTCCGTATGTATTTTTTTAAAAACTGCACACCAAAATAGTTATTGAAGCGAAGCCACCGACTTTCCTGACATTTTTTTTTTTTTTTGACAATTTAGCCAATATGACACCCACGTATCTCAGTAGGTGTTCCGAATTTTCCAACATGTTACTTACCAAACATGTAGGCAATTTATTGTTCTTTAATATTGCTAACGACAAAGTTTGCTCTAAAATGTCCAGGAAGAGATTTAGAATGGAAAAACTGAAAAAAGTGCTTTTTTTTAGAGGTTTTTTTCAAGATGGCGGATAACGCAGAAGAGTGAAAAGTGTGAAAACTTGGATTTTTAATATTTAATTACAAACAATCGTGCCTAAAAATTAAATTTACCCCACCTTTTTCTAGCCAACCCCCTTTTTTGGTCTAATTCTACTGGGCTATAAGAGCAATACAGCTTGATTATTGCCAGATAAAAAACTCATTACTTCATTTTAATGGGAAATGAATCAGTTAACGTTAACTTAAAAGAAGTTAACTTTTTCCAGACTTCAGCCTCATGAACCATCCGACTTTTTATTACTGATTTACTATTTTTGACGCTGCAAATCAAAAAAGAGAGATAAACCTCTTCCAATTTCATTCGGTCGACCATATTCAGTCGTTTTTACACATATTTTATTTTTTACCATTAATGGTTTAGATATTCATTTTATCTTGATCCGTTTTATTTAAGGGAGTTTCATTAATCTTGATTCCTGATATTGTTTACGATAAATAATTATCATTCGGAAATTAGTCCGAGTTGCGGTCACAGAAAGAACCATTTATTGGTTTGTCGACGTTTTGACCCACCTTCAAGATCATCAACGATCCTTCATCAAAGGCAATTCTGTGGCAAGTAATAAGTACCTTAGCGACCTATTTAAAGCTTCTGATAGCGTTCTAATTCCTTTTGTTTTGCTAGCTAAATAGCTTAATTATTATAAATTATATTAATCGAAAACATCATCATGAAGTTTTTGTGAAAACAAAATCAATTAATGTTTTGGTTTCTTCGAAATATTTTTGTTGCGATATTTTGTTTCATTACTTATTCTATCATACTTATCTCAACGAAAAACTACTGAATTAAAAAAGAAAAATGGAAGTATTAGGAAAATTTGATACTACAGTAAATTAAAGGTCTTCAGAGAAATACTGCTTGATTATTGTCAGATTGAAAAGTTTTTTTTTTCTTTACAACAAGCCATCAAGTTCCTTCCGCGTCCAATCCTTGCAATCCAAAGTTTTCTGAAAGATCCTAAATGCTCCTTTTTTTGTCTTCAATAAAACTATCCATGAAGACCTGAATATTCAATTAGTTGCAGGCTTAGCCCGAATTAGATATACCTCTTTCATTTCCGAACTACCAGCTCAGTCAACCCGCTTGTCCGTATCCTCTCATCTCCATCTATTCCCGATGACCCTCTGAGGCGCCTGAAAAGACGGTGGCCTCGAGACCTGCTAATGAAAATACCGCTGGGTACTTTCATTCACTAGAGTTTATCAAGCTAATTGTTACTTTTTTCACATTCACTAGTTGTATTTTTATTATACAGTTGTAAATATCATTAAATAAGAAATGTATATTTTTTTTACAATGAAGTTTTACTAGAAAATGAATTAAAAAGTGTTCCAGACTTTAACCTGATGAGTCATCGGACCTTTTTATCGTCTTTCATTTTCAATACTTTATTTTATTTTATTTATTTATTGAGATATATTACAATATGAACATTAGTAATGATATAAGATCCCATTCACACAATATATACAGTATATAATGATAAAGTCAAATAAAATAAAATGTAATATATATACAAAATAAAAAAACAAACAACAACCTATAATTGAGATAAATACTAATAAATGAATTAATAAATACAAATAAATGATATATATAGAATTAAATAATAATAAATATAAAAACAAAACAAATCAAAACATTAACCTATAATTGAGATAAATAAAAGTTTGCAAATAAACAAACATCATACAAACAAACATAACTATATACAAAATATACAAGTGCTATAGGGACCCCAGACTGGGTTTTTCTCTTCCCTTGTGAGGAAAAAGCGGAATCTAAGAGATCCTAACGCCTCGCTCTCAGCCGCGTCACTGGTGTGACTCAGATTTTCAATACTAACAATCAAATAAGAATAAACTCTCCCATTTCAGTCGTCTACATATATTTTCTTCCTTGCCCATTAAATATTTAGATCACCATTTTATAGAGATTCATGTGTTTTAGGAGAATATTCCTTTCCTTGATCCCTGATATTGTTTTATGAAATCTAATTGTTCAGAATAACTAATTTTCAGTAGGATATTAGTCCATGCTGTGGTCACAGGGAGTGTAAAGTGACAAGTATCAATGTTCTTTGGCGCCTTCTTTAAAGCGTTTGATAGCCTTCTAATTGCTTTTGTTTTGCTAGCTTAATTATAATAAATTATATTAATTGACAATAACATCTTGAAGTTATTGTGAAAACGAAATCAATTTAATGTTTGGTTTCTGCGAAAGATTTTGTAGGGGTATTCTTGTCTAATTACTTATCCCAGCATACTTATCTAAATGAAAAACCACTGAATTGAAAAATGTCTTAAGAGGAATACTGCTTGATTATTGTCAGATTGGAAAGTTATTACTTAATTTTAGTTTTTACAGTAAGCCATCAAATTCCTCCCGCATTCAATTATTTTTTATTGTTTTACCAACTTTTCGACCCACTTTCTAGGTCATTGCCAGGGCTAGTTCAGAAAAGGCAACTCAGAAGAGACTCCTAAAAGGAAAATAATTTTATTTGTGTGAGGTTTAAATTTGTAAGACTTCTTTTAAGAGATAAATTTGCAGGTTAGATTTTTACTTTGAGCCATGAATATGTTGTTATTGAGTAAGATGTATAATTATAGAACACGCTGAAAATAAAATAAAAGCTGCTTAATTATTATTAGTTATTGTGTTACGAATACGAAACTTTATTCAATTGGGTTTCTCTTTCATGTATTCGTGATATACGGGCCCCAGTACAATAAAGCTTTCAAGAAAATCCCTTCGCTATCGGTCATTGTTTCTCGGGGTAATTAAAACGACCATTTGCTTAATCTGCATATTGGTCTAACGCTCCCTAGATTACCCGTTTGACTGTTGTTACAGCTAATGTTCTATTGTGATATTGAATATGTGAAACATTAATTTAGAAAGCATTATACATGCTTAATTCAAATAATGTTATCCCTACGTATGTAGCTATTGTAGAGCATTTTTAAAATATATTAAATTGGTGAAATACATCATGTATATTCATTATTTACATGTTTTATCATAAAATCCTTTTATCCCTAGGATATGGCTTGAGTTAGGTGTGACCTGACCCGGACACCAACTGATGACCTAGATATACCGCATGTTTGTCTTCCCTTCCCTCAACTTAAGGCCTCCCACACACCTTGAGCTCCTCAATTTGGTTTTGCTTTTATTCCTAAATTTATTCCTTTGTTATTACTGAACCTTAAAAAAACAAAAAAAAAAAATGTATTTCACTATGTATCTATAGAGTGTTTACACCCTTTTACAATTATTTTTATAGTATTTTTGTATCCGTATTTCACTAGCTGGCATATTCCAATAATACTTTCACATTTTCTTTATATTGAAAGCTTGATTTTATTTAAAACTTTTATTAGCTATTATTATTAGATTGTCAAATGACGATTTTCGGACTACATTGCATAGTATCTCTTGGAGTCCGCTTTTCCCTCTACATGTGGAAGGAAAGGCCCAGTCTGGGATTCCTTTAGCTGATTGTAAAATTTCTATATAGTTAAGATTGTGTGTATGATGTTAATTTATTTTTCACTTTGTATTTATCTCAATTTTAGGTTGTTGTTTTGTTTTTTTATTTGTTTTGATTTTTTTGTATTTTATATATATATACAAATACAATTCTAGCCTTAGCTGGTCATCTTGCTCATTCTGTTTGCCTGGCTGCTCCTCTGTAACTGCTGCCCCATTACACTCCTGAGCCTGCTCAGTGAAATTGCTAGTTGTACCATGATTGGCAAAAGTATTGAGTGTTCTTGCAATTTCCACTCTTAATTTCCGTATTTGACAGAAACTTCCGTTTGATGATTTGTTTGACTTTGTCAGCTAGCCGTTGAAATGTGACTTCAATCTCTGGGAACTGTGCACTCCAGTATTCAGTTATTCGGCTGCGATATCCTGTTTTTTCAGTCTCCGCTTTTGTAGCCAAGAAATGTGCTCGGATTACTGCAAGGTTCATATTGCGGGTCCACTTCATCCGGGGTTGCAAATTCCTTTGGCGATTTGTTCCTTTTCTTCGCGCGGGAAGCTGTTCTGTGTGTACTTTTGGTGGTGTACTGTACTGTGGAACCCGGGGACCGCAAAACCCCGGTAACTGCACCCATCATCCACCTCCTGCGGGTTATTATTATTATTATTATTATTATTATTATTATTATTATTATATATATATATATATATATAAATATATATATATATATATCTTTTATTTTATGTAATTTGACTTTATGATTATTTTCTGTATATATTGTGTGAATGTGGTCTCATATCACTATTACTACTGTTCAATTAGAAACAAATTTTAATATATCTCAATCAATATTTAAATAAATAATATTATTACATTATATAAATCACATTACATAACATATTTTGAACAAAGAGTACATAAAGAAAAATAATTAAATTTAAAGAAAAAAATATGATATTAATAAAATTAACAGTAGTGTAAAGAAAAAAATCAATATAAAGTAAAATGAAAATAGATAATGAATTATTTACAATAAAGGACTTGTTCATTTGGACCCAAGGGGACCAAAAATGTATTTATCCATTTAAAAGTGAAATTATAAAAATTCGCAATACTCTCTAATACATTATATTTCATATATAAGTAAGTGAAAGTATATATACAACAAATGAATGAAAACTTATTTCAATAATTACACCTTGTCATATTTATCTATGATGAAATTAATTTTTTTTTTCCAAATTGTTTGACATGCCTCCGATATGCCTATGTGATAAGTGGTTATTAATGGGAAATGAAGAAATATTAAATAAAAGGAAGAAGGATGTTGTGGAATTAGTAACGAAATATTGCTGGCGTTGGAACAAGCAAGTGTGAAATATGTTCAAACTTGAGGAAAACTTTTTTTTTCACCTTAAAAGTCATATAATAACTTATATTTGTAGCACCTTGTCCACACTTTGCAGAAGTTCATGAAATAATTTTTAATGTATGTCCTCCTCTTAAAATTTGGCGATCCTCCAAGTTTGAATAATCTATTTTTTCATATTGCATTGAAATGTACAGTTTTGTAGGTCTGTATATAATGGGTTATAGTTGTTTTACTTCTTGTCTACATATTTAAAAAAAAATCTTGTCCTCCGCAAAATAAATCCTAACCTCTTACTATTTTATTCGTCTGTCTGAACAATTTTAAAGCATTTCTGTATTTTTATTCAGTTCCTATTTTACAAGTGAAATAATGGAATATTCTATTGTACAGAATGTTAAATAGAAGCTTTAAAAAGAACACGTTAAAGTTTATTATTCATGAAGTTATTCCTGGCTTGCTTTTTGTTGAACACCCAGTATAACAAATAATGTATTAACCTTTAGATAATGATATATTAAACAATTTAGTGTCTATACTAATTAATTATCAGTCTTTTTAATTTAGCTCACTGTATTCTTTTGAAAGATAAATTAATTAAAAAACTACTAGATTGCAAGTCAAGTAATACATTTTTTCACTTCGCAGAAAGGAAAATGGAGGTAAAAACATGATAATTGAGTTTGAGTTCTTCAGAGTGGAAGTGATATGCGTAGTGGGATAATTTTCTTTTTTGCCCTCCTGATAAGGAACAACTTTGATCATAACCAGAAATAACCTAGAAATACAATTTCGACGAACGTTAGACCAGTGGAAATTGAATTTATATGAATCCTGTTAGTAGATTACTCGTTTACATTTTTTCTTCTTTTATTTTAATTCAATTAATGTACAATCTATCCTCATCATATTTTTATATACATTTAAAGGCCAAACAATATACATTCAGCAAACAGAAGATATAATTGCTATGTACAAACAATAGCTTGATATTATTAAAATTATATAATAATAAAAAAATCTATAATATACTCAAATATTGCTGTGGCGAATCGCTGTGGAATTAGCTAAATCTATACATATTATACTTTTCTTTACAGTATATAGTTACTAGAATTTGATATTTAATTTATCCTGCGTAACTGTTTCTTAGATGGTCAAAAAAAAAAAATGTAAAATTTGTTTACTCTGTTTAATTAATTTTAGTATGTTTTTATGGAATTTAAAAAAACAACAACCAAAGATTAGAAAATAGTGAACAACTATTTATTATCTAATGTTTCGACCCACCCAGCGGTTCTTCACCACTGTTTCTCTCCACAAAAATAAAAGCTGAATACAATTCATGATATACCTGAATATCATTCAGTTCCCGTTTTTAGTGGAGAAAATCCCCGATGAAAATCCACAACGTGGGTCGAAACTTTTGATAATAAATAGTTGTTCACTATTTTCTAATCTTTGCTTTTTGGCCACCAACCGAACTATTTATTCCTTTAGAAATAAATATATTCATTCTACACTGTCAGTCTGATCGTAAGTGATCATTTTGATAACATTTGTTTATAATCCTACATATTACCAACCTGTTTTAGCCACGGTGGGTAGGTCTTAGCTGTTGGTTCACCAAATTTGTATGAGACTAGCAGGTAATCGAAACTGCAGTGTTTCTCTTTCTCTTAAAAACAAATTTATTTTGTACAGAACTTTCATCCGTCCTATGCTAACCTATTCTGCCGTTAATAGAAATAGAACTACCGAAAAATGGATGTGGTTCAAAACACATAAATGTGAATCGTGAATAATTATGCCCTTTATACGCGAATCTCAACCATGCTATTTACAACTCCCTTCGATTACAAAAAAAAAAAAAAAAAAAAAAAAAAAAATAAATAAATAAATAAATATATATATATATATATATATATATATATATATATATATATATATATATATATATATATATATATATACACGATGGCACACATTTTGTTTCCCCTTACTTCAAATTCCGACAATTCGATCATTCGAAAAATTGGTGAATATGACAAGAGTACTCTGAAACATAATACACATAAACACACGAAAAACATATTCCTTAATTAACTGTAGAATGTAAAAATATATTAGTTTAGTATACACCTATGTAATCTACAGTTTATTTTTAATGGTAATTATCTGCCTTATTTACCTTATATTAATTAATAATTTGTTTTTTACTTTAAATCTTTTTATTTTGTAGGTTTTAAAAAAAATATTTTTCCTACTCTTTTAAACCTAAATTAGGCTACAATAACCATTAACACCTATTGTAAATATCACATGAGTGTAAAATGTGAGTGATGTAACACCACAGCCTTTTTTGATACTTAGGCTTGTGGGCGCATGTAAAAAAAAATCTTGAAAAATAAATATTTAAAAAAATATATATCTACATTTTATAACAAACGGTAAATAAACATAATTTTTTTTTTCTTTTTCTTACCTTTTTATCTTTATAAAAATTAATTGTGGTTCACGTCGGTTTCTAAAAGTGTAAAGCGCACTTCCTTCATAGACGTTTAATTATCGTTAGGGATGAAACCCCAGATAAGAACAAATGACAGCCAAATGTGAGACCATAAATCCAAGAGCTTAAGATGAAGGGACACCTTAGACATTCTGGCAAAATAGATTACCTCCGATATTTCTCGTTTACAGATTATAACCAGATTAAAGATGTCACTAAAATATTTTATTTTTACCTGTATCGCGTTTAAAAATAGAGAAGGTTTAAGATTGATTGTATTCATTTGAAACCTTATTAGCTGAAATTTAAGTTTTTAGCTTCTTTGAACTAAAAAAAAAAAAATAAGAAATTAAACTTTAATTTCTAGAAATATATTTCTTATTTTTATAAAATTTGAAAAGTAAATCTTATAGTAAAATATTAAATAGTCTACTTATTATCGATATGGATTATTATTCATTATCATTCAATTAATCAGTTTTGTTTAATTTATAAATATTTGGTTGTAAAATAAGTTCGTTGTGTTTTCAATATTTCAATTTAATCCTCTTTTTGTTTATGAAATCCGAACCGAGTAAACATGGTCAATAATGTTTACATACTCTAAAAAAGGGAGCGGCGTGGTCTAGTGGGTAGAGCGCTAGTCTACTGTGCTCCGGGTCCTGGGTTCGAATCCCGGCTGCGGCGGAATATTATTTATTCTGTTATTTCAGGCGGGGGGGCGATCTTGGAGTATAGAGACCCTTCTGTGGCACACCCAGCCTCAATCAAGTGGGTACCCAATAGTGGGGAAAAAAACCTGACGGCTGAGCGTGATCTCGGCCGAATCACCTCATTGCACGGCCGTTGGCCTAGAAACAGTACGAATCTCTATATGTACTGAGCCCAAGACCCTTCATGGGTTGTAGTGGTACAGGATTTTTTTTTATTATTCTAAAAAAGGAAGGTGCTTTTGTGCAATCAGTTTCAACCGAGATTCCTTATCTTTTAGTGGTATTTTGCTCAAAATGGAAGAGAAAAAAATTCATTTTTGTCATTTAATGATTTAAATCCCCTCCCCCCAAAAAAAAAAAAAATCTGCTGAAAAGACGAATAACGAAATTTGCAGTATGTACGTCGATGATGCCTTTGGAGAAAGCACCGTCCGTATGTGGTTTGCTTTGTTCAGAACCGAAAATGTTTACTTGGAGTACGCAAAGCACTCAGTTCGATCTTCAACTGTTGATGATAACCGAATTACCTGAATGATGGCAGCATGTAATATATGTAAATTACCAATAAAAAAAACTTATTTTACAACCCAATTTTTTATTTATTCAGAATTTAGTTTATCTAGTTCTAAAAGGGAAAACTAATGGAAATAATCCTATTTAAAAAACAAATAAATAAAACCGTTTGTTGCTGTTAACTGTACAGTACCTATCACAGTTGGTCAGGCCTCGGCTGTGTAAAGAGAACATTTAGTTTGCCGGACTTCAGTAATTAAAAATAGCTCTCTGTGTTGTACTGAAGGCTATTGGTTTATTTATTTATTTTTTTTTTATTCTGTTTCTTTTATCCACAATGCCTTTTATCTGTGTTATAAACTTCAGTGGAAATGAGTTTCACAAATCTTGTTTTTCAGTGTAGTGTTAATGATAGTAATTTAGGATTTTACTTTTCGAAAATCTCAATTACTTCTAAATTGAGACGTTGATTTCCAAAAGGTACTAAAGGACATTTTTTACGAAATTGATATTTTTACATATTTGTGTTCTCATCAATTACTTTTATCTACATCTCCATTTTAATTTTATCTAATGAACTTTGGAGTTCTTTAAAAACGCGTTTTAGAAATGCAGTTTTTTTTCTAAAGGTACTAATTACGCATTTAGTTTCGATCGAAATCAAACAGAAACATTTTAATCCACAACTTTAATATAATGCTTTTAATATAGTAAAAAAATAATTCTAGATTTTAATTAGATAAGGGTCACATAAGTTAGTTTAATAATATAGTAACGAGAAAGTTTGGCGCGTCCTGTAAAATTTCCTAGAATGGATATAGTACCTTTTGGAAATCAACGCCTCAATTCTTCTTAAGCGTTATTTCATTCCATTCTCCCTTACCAGTTTTCATTTAGATATTTTTTCTTCCTGATGCGTTAGTTTTACTTCAATATTATGATGGAGTGTATGTTAAGATCAGATTTGAAAATATTAAAAGAGTTATGGTTCTTTTTCTAAGAGTCCAGTTAATATAAAACAGTAATTTTCATGATTAAATGTACAAAAATAAATATTAAAATATTCAATGATAAAATTTATTTTAATTTGTTAAATTTAAAGTATTACTTGGGCCTTTTATAATAGCCTTTAATGGAATAAAAATTAAAGAGTAGATGAGATAAAATAAATCTATGACCATATTTTTAATGTTTAAGTAATTTAAAAATAATTCACTTTATTTAAATTTTAACTGGTAAAATATACAACATAGAAGTTATTTATGAAAAATAAAAAAATTTAATTCGTTTTTGTTATTTGGGAATGTCTGTTTACGATTTTACACTATTGAAACTGTTTTTTTTTTATTTATGTTTACTTGCTCAATAATGTTTACATATGCTAAAAAATCTGGTGCGCGCAACACACGACTTTCACTTACCTTCGTTATTTATATCAAATTAGGAATTTTTAAACAAATTTAGAAACGAAAATAAATTGTTAAAGAATTATGTACATCAGATTTTAAAAGAAATATATGTTTTATTAAATAATCTATCATATTATTATCTACGACAATCAATTTGCATTATCGGCTTTTCATCACTCTCCGTTAACTTTTACAATCGTACATATAAGATAATATTTGTTCTAAAATCTTTAGCATTCCAACGGTATATTATACATGTATATTACTGTTCTTAAGTTCAAAAACATAAAATTGGATTAAAAAAATAAATTTGCAGTTATCTCCATTATCAACTTATATATTTACCTGTTTATTAGATTTGCTAATCAGATATGGTCAATTTCATAAAAACTACAAAATTAAAGGTACTTTAGTGGAATAAATTTTGAAATATCGGCATTTAAGTTCTGTCAAACTGTTTCAATCAGAATGAAACCTACATGATATTAATGCCCGTCCAATTCTACATCAATATAGCGAGTTTAATCAAAATCGTTAGAGCCGTTATCGAGAAAATCGTATAAAAGTGCAAAATGTTTGGGATAATGTAGCTCATCTGGTTAGCTGATTTTAATAAAAAATTTGCTGTAACATCTCGGGCGTATAGTTGTCTTAATTTTCAATTTCAGTTTCATAGGGCTTTTCGTTTACACACACACACCTTTTTGCGGTACTTGGTCATTTAGACTCAGGGGACCCTCAAACGTGCATTTCCGTTGAAAACTGGAATTCGAAAATTTTCACGATCCTAATACTTTCCCTTACTATATATTCCATATATAATTAAGTGAAAGTAAAAACAAAAATAATAATAAATAAGCTGAAGCATTACAAATTTATAAAAATCTCCCAAAAATGTGAGAAATTGAAAGTTGCTGAAATTTACAACATTAATTTTCTATGGTTAATCAATGAAAAAAAATCACAAAACAGAAAATTCAGCTCGTTTATTATTGTTCAGGAATTACTTAAAGAGAATTATTTATATATTAATTAGACTTATCGGAATTATTTCAAAAAATACTTAAATTTATTAAAAGGATATAAAATATATGAAACCACCCTCCGGCGATCTTTATACTTTATACTTCTTTATTTATATTTTTTATTCTGCACCCTTCTCCTTTGAAGGCTATAAGGTATTTCTCGGGCCAGAAGGTGAGTGCAGGAGATAATTGAGACGTTGATTTCCAAAAAGTACTAAAGGACATTTTTTACAAAATGGATTTTTTTTACATATTTGTATTCTCATCAATTAGTTATATCTAAATCTCCTATTTGATTTTATCTAATGAACACCCAAGCCCTTTATAAACGCCATTTAAAAATATAATTATTTTCTAAAGGAAATAATTACACATTTAATTTCGTTCCAAATTATACCAAAACATCTCATTTCATATCTTTAATATGATGTTATTAATATACTAAAAAAACTATTCTGGATTTTAATGCGAAAAGAATCAAATTAGCTAATTTAATAATATAATAATTAGTGATTTTCGCGCCTCCTGTAAAATTTCCTAGAATGGATATAGTACCTTTTGGAAATCAACGTCTCAATTGCTAAGCTAAAAGCGCTCCGACACTAAAACAAGTGTATTTTTTTATTTTATTAAGTTCTATCATTACTTCTGTGGACGAAACTTAATTTTTCTTTTTGAAAAATAAAAAACAATTGAACCACTTTATTTCCCCGTGCCAAATTAGTGATACTTATATTGAGTCTAATAGAAATGATTTTTATAAATGACTCATTTTTCATGATTTTGATTATTTAAAAAAAAATTGTTGACTTTTGATTGTAAAATATGATTTAATACTTTTACATTCTAAAAGTTGCTAACTTTTAGAAGAAGGAATATATTTATAGTTGAAGGTTGGCATAGATCCTGGAATCTATCAACGGCTTGGAATCGAGACACTACTTCTTACTTAGCTTGATCGGTAAACTTCCAGACAAACCAGTCTGGAGAAGCACCTGGATACGGGCTTCGTTTTCTCTTAAAGTTACTAAATCAGTTTCTTGCCTTCCTGATAGGTTTGTGAAATATTAACTTAGTTCACTTTTGTTGCCTTATAATTATGACTAGTAATATTTTAGAAAGAATTAGTTATTTATTATTTATTTGGAAGAACAGATAGTCTTTGTAGCAATCAAATTACAATTTACATTATTTAACCTTCTTAGATTGCTTATGAAAAGAATCTGTTTCGCGCAACACAAGACTTTCACTTACCCCCATCATTAAATCAATTTAGAAATTTTTTTTACAGAAATAACTTTTTTACTGTGTCTTCATCAATACATCTTTTAGGGTTTCTGATAATTTAATTTTTCGTCTTGTTATTTATTTTTAAATCATTATTCTTCTTTATTTTATCTTATTATATAGGGAGCGGCGTGGTCTAGTGGGTAGAGCGCTAGTCTACTGTGCACCGGGCAGAGATGGGCAAAATCGCATTCGGATATACGAATACGAATGCATTCGGGAAGATCGAGTTTTGAAAATACGAATACGAATGCAATTGTATTTCAAAAAAGAATACGAATGCATTCGTATTTCAAAAAAAATACGAATACGAATATATTCACAGATATAGACAGGTATACGCCCGAATATCACAGGTATGCTAAGAGATACGGTCATATTCCACTCGTGTGGGCCGTATTCCACTGGTCTAAAAACGTATACGGACCTGTGTACAAGTCAATATGTGCGCATTTGCAGGCGTGAATTCGAATGCGGTCAATAATATCTTATATTAAAAGACATAAAATTTAATATTTATGAATTTAAAAAAAAATATGATTCAAATATTGTAGAAATAAGTTCTTTAAATACGAATATATATTTATTTACATATATCAACTCTTCTCTATAATGAAATAATTTAACAAATATTTCTTAAAATTTATTAATTTGTGGAAAATGAAAAACATTAATGCAGTAATGCGCTTATAAATTATATTAAAAAAGAAAAGAAATATTATCCCTTTGATATATTTTTTTTGAGCTTAAAATTTATATTGAAAGTAAAGTTCAGTAAATATTTTAACTTTTCAAACCAACTATGTGAAAATAAACACCACGCATTCAAAAATAGGTAAAATGTTGAATTTTAAACATTTACAGTGTAGTGTTTAGGTAATCCAGGTATGGAATGACTCATTGACTTTTCATGATTATGATTCTATTTTCTAAGTTTAGAAGTTTGCTATTATTCCAAAACATTGAAAGTTATAATAATAATAAAATTAATTCTTTATAATGAAGTGAAGTAAAGCGCTAATAAAAGTACTTATGTAACATTCAAAGCTGTAATAGAGAGTGATGATAACCGCAAAAAACTTTAGTTTTTATCGTATATACTATATTGTTATTAATTTATTCTTATTAGTAATTTGATATAAAATAAATGCTTTAATTGAAATTCAGTATAATCCTTTTTTTTAATGTTAACTTTGTTTGAAGATAAGAAGTAATATAAAGCCGCCTTAGAACCACGGGACATCGGGAACTTTACCATCGGGAATTTTACCATGATACCTGCCCTGGGATTTTGAGCCTATTAAAAGAGGCTAAATATGTGACAAACTTCTTAGGAAGTATTGCAAGACTCAAAAGCAGAAGGAAATCCCTAAATTAATTTAAAACCAACTAAACAATTTTCACAACAGAGGGTAAAAAGATCTAAATGGACTAGGAATTATAACTAAAACTAGGAATAATACCCTTTGCCGTAGAGGCATTTTTGGAAAATAATTCATGAACTTGTTTCTATTTCCTATGAAAATGAATGTAGTATATTCTAAAACATTAAAGTGGAATAAAAAAAAATAATAATAACAAAAATAATTGGTTAGAATGAAGTGAAGTAAAGCGCGAATAAAAATGAATATGAAACAATTATTAATATTTATATCATTAATTGTTACATATTCACTTTTAAATCTATAGATTTAAGTTTATTCTGATGAAATAAAAAAATACCTTATGTATTGTCAATTTTGTTTATTTTAATTATCTCACCACTTCTTGTTGCTAGTGTTAATAATAAATGGATAAATATTAAAGAAAGTTAAATTAACTGGAGAACTAAAAAATGTAAAAATAAACTTTTTCCAGGTTATTATTTTTCAATTCGCATATAAGAAAAGCATAATAGACCGTTATAAAGCTACAGATTTCACAGAAAATGTTAAATAATATAAAAAGTATCACCTTAGTTATGATTGTATATAATAATTATGTTATTTTATTTAATCTAAAATATATACTTCCGACGAAATAAAGTTATTTTTTCAACATTAACTATTTATTTCAAATTGACCACTATTAATTAATCACTTTTTAATGTACTGATTTTTCCTATAAATAAAATTGTTGGGAGACTGGATGAAACTTTAACATTTAAACTTTACTTATTCTTGAATGCATATTGTTTATTTACACATAGTTGGTTTGAAAAGTTAAAATATTTACTGAACTTTACTTTCAATATAAATTTTAAGCTCAAAAAAATATATATCAAAGGGATAATATTTCTTTTCTTTTTTAGTATAATTTATAAGTGCACTACTGCATAATGTTTTTCATTTTCCACAAATTAATAAATTTTAAGAAATATTTGTTAAATTATTTCATTATAGAGAAGAGAACTGTATGAGTGTTGATATATGTAAATAAATATTTTTCTTTTTTAATTTTTTTGGAAGTTTTCTTAATTGGAACATTTAAAAAAGCACATAATACCTTCCATTCATCATCTAATCACTTTATTCCATTAGTCCTTTAACATTTTTTCATCCAAGTCGACGTTTCGGGGTTGTTTCCCCATTTTCAAGACTTATTCCTTGCTACAACATTTTTCATTCTTCACTACATCTCATAGCCACTGCTACTTGTCCTATATTGGCTCATTGTTTCCATTATCTAAATAATCCATTATCTAAATAATGGAAACAGTGAGCCAATATAGGACAAGTAGCAGTGGCTATGAGATGTAGTGAAGAATGAAAAATGTTGTAGCAAGGAATAAGTCTTGAAAATGGGGAAACAACCCCGAAACGTCGACTTGGATGAAAAAATGTTAAAGGACTAATGAAATAAAGTGATTATATGATGAATGGAAGGTGTTATGTGCTTTTTTAAATGTAAATAAATATATATTCGTATTTAAAGAAGTTATTTCAACAATATTTGAATCATTTTTTTTTAAAAATTCATAAATATTAAATTTTATGTCTTTTAATATAAGATATTATTGACCGCATTCGAATTCACGCCTGCAAATGCGCCCATATTGACTTGTACACAGGCCCGTATACGTTTTTAGACCAGTGGAATACGGCCCACACCAGTGGAATATGACCGTATCCCTTTGCATACCTGTGAAATTCGGGCGTATACCTGTCTACATCTGTGAGTATATTCGTATTCGTATATTTTTTCGAAATACGAATGCATTCGTATTCTTTTTTGAAATACGATTGCATTCGTATGCGTATTTTCAAAACTCGATCTTCCCGAATGCATTCGTATTCAAATATCCGAATGCGATTTTGCCCATCTCTGGCTCCGGGTCTTGGGTTCGAATCCCGGTTGTGGTGGAATGTTATTTATTCTGTTATTTCAGCCGGCGGGCGATCTTAGGGTATGGACACCCCCCTGGGGCACACACAGCCTCAATCAAGTGGGAACCCAAAAATGGCTGAGCGTGATTTCGGCCGAATCACCTCATTGCACGGCCGTTGGCCTAGAAACGGTACGATTTCTATATGTACTGAGCCCAAAACTCTTCATGGGTTGTAGTGCCCCATGTTTTTTCAGATTTTTTATTTTATTTGTATACTTTTTTTAAAGTTATATTTTTATTATTTTTTAAAATAATTATTTGTGTTATATTCATATTTTATTTTATCTTTTACTTATTATTATTAGTTATTTATTTTGTATCATTATTATTTATTTTTATTATTTGTCTATGTCATTGTATTGTTTATTTATTTTATTATAGGTGGAATAATCAGGAATCAGTCATTTTTTGAAAAATCCTCCCTATAGTTTATGCTTGGACATGGCTCAGTAATGCCCAGATGATGGCTCACAAGATTGGGCCGAAACGTTGGAAAAATTAAAAACTTTTCAAAAAATCACTGATTCCTGGACTATTCCACCTATAATAGTTTCTACAGTCGACTATACATCCTCAATATTTATTTATTTTAGTATTTTGTTCGATATTTTCTTTTCCTAATTTTTTTTCTGCTATATTCGTTTTGGTAAATCGTTTTGCATTTTGTTTGTTTTTTTTTTTGTAAAGATTGTGAATTGTGACGGCGATAATAAGTTAAATTGAGTTTCTGTAGAAACATTAAATAATTTAACAATTTTAAATTATTATGTACAATAATCACTTAAGTTTATGTTGTTTGAGTCTTTCTGAATTACGTTTTACTGCGTTAGTGATAAGATTTTTTTTTCCTATAATCGTTAGGATTTTAAACAGTATATTACAAAAAAAAAAAAAAAAAAAAATGCAAAATCAGTTTCCTCTTTTAGTTGGATATCGCGCATTTTCTATGTGTCTAGGGACGACTGTCTTAATTATGAATTTTCATTTTCGTATGGATTTTCGTTTTCGTGCTAGGCTTACTACATATGGACACTCGCAGACCTTTTCACGGGACTTGGTTATTTAGACTTAAAGGGTCCTAAAACGCTTATTTCCTCCAAAAAACCGGTATTTGAAAATGTTCACGATAGCAATCCTTCCCCTTACTATATATTTCATATATAAGGAAGAAGTAAAAGTAAAATAATGAACATAATAATTTTTATAATTTTTTATAATGGTTATTCAATTTTTTTTTTAAATATTAATTTTATAATTTGCAATAATTTATGTATTTTCTTGTTTGCAGGTAAGAGCATCCTGCTTATTTTCTGGTGACAGGTAACATTTTATATTTTATATAAATTTTATTACATTGTACATCCATATTATCGGATCAAACAAAATATTCATGATTTAACAAAAATAAAACTACAAATTCATACTTTTTGGTATTAATGCATTATGTAACTATTTCGTAGATATTTTCTTCAACTTCTGTTAATTGTATGTTATATTTCCTTAATTTTCTAATTTCGACAATCGGTTGTGATAAAGCATATTAATACGACTTATTTATATCCTGGAAGTTTGGATTTATGACCACATTAAAAACTAATATAAAAACATGTGACTCATGGATGTTGTAATAATGATTTGCTAATCTTAATTTACGATTATTTTTTCTTTTTCTTAATAAAGTGTTTCGTTGTTCAATAATTTATGTTGTTTTTTAGGCCTTTTTTAAAAAATTAAAATGAGTAATAAGATTTTGCTTTAAATATTTATTTATGCCATTTACTGAAGTTTGGATCTAATCAGTTAATTAAGAATTCCTTTAAAACGATAAACTATACAAAATGATTCATGTTTTTATAATAAAAGCTGTGAATATTTGATGAAACATATTCCATTGCCTTGATTGTTTTTGTTTTTTAGAATTCTCATAGTTTATTTTCTCTCTGATGTATTTCTCGTGCTCCATTTTTCAACGTTATAATTAGTCTAGTAAAATAAACGTTAAAAATCATAGAGGCACACACATATATAAAATCTATTACAAAAGATAATTTTCGGACCGTGATATGACTACTTTTATGTTACTTTTGAACCTTCAACTTAAGATTGTAAATTTACTTTTTACATGCTTTATTGCTTTATTGTAAATGATTTATATGCTTAAATTAAAAAAAAAAAAAAAAAAAAAAAAAAAAAAAAAAAAAAAAAAAAAAAAAAAAAAAAAAATTATATATATATATATATATATATATATATATATATATATATATATATTATATACATATAAGTTTGTGTTGTTCTCAGGTTTCAGTCAATGAATAAACAATTTTATCTATGCGACGTTTCGAGAATTTATTGTTCTCATAATCATGCAATTTTGGACAAAGTAGTGTCTTAATTAGACATGTTTAGCCTATAAGCTTTGAAAGAACACTGGACAACATTAAGGAAAAAACCTTATTCCTAATTATAATTATAGTATAAAATCAGTGTTCTTTCAAAGCTTGTAGGCTAAACATGTTTAAGTAAGACACTATTTTGTCCGAAATTGCATGATTATGAGAACAATAAATTCTCGAAACGTCGCATAGATAAAATTGTTTATTCATTGACTGAAACCTGAGAACAACACAAACTTAAATTATCAACAGTCGAGAACTGATCAAACAATATATATATATATATATATATATATATATATATATATATATATATATATATATATATATATATATATATATATATATATGTGTGTGTGTGTTTTCATCTTCATTCAATATTCTCGTAGTGTTAAAGCCTACTTAATTCATAATGATTAACATAGCCCATTTTTACTTTTTTTATAAACAGCACAGAAACTCAATGGCGGACTCAAATCCAACTTAAGTAGTGAGGTAGGATTGATTTTATTTTCTAGCAGACTCGCGGACTGAATTTTAATAACCATCCTTATTTAGAATACCCGAAAGAGATTTTTTTTAAGACATAAAATAAATCTTTTAAAACAATTCATCAATATTTTAGGATATTCTGCTGACAAATCTTATAAAATCAAAGTCTGAGTGTGATGGAATACCAGGAGATACCCTATATTTTTGTTATATTTTACGTTATAGAATCTTAAAATTTGTTTAATTGAAATGGATCTGGTTATTGTATCATTGTATTTAATTTTTTCAAACACTAAGCACATAAAAAGGATATTGTGCATTTGCTTCGTGTTTTATAAATTTATGAATGTTATATCTCGGCATCATTCAGTTCCATTGTATATTAAATTAATAAAATAAATATAATGACATATAAAAATATAGAACAGGATTTTTATTATATGATAAAATCTGCCTCATTCTGGAATAATTAGTATTAAATAAGTGGGATTCCATTCATTCTATATATTTAGAGAACTAAAAGAAAATATAGTTAACTAACAAACAGGTAAAACAAAATATTAAGTAAGCATGTTTTGAAAGGTAAAAAAACACCATAGGTACATTCATACCTAAGTCCAAAAAGACAAATGACTAACTAACGGATAATAATAAAATAATGCAAATATACGAATGTAATTTATGGAATGTAAAACACACGTCTTTCACTTACCGTGGTTGTTAAAATCAATTTAACAACTTAAATATAGTTCTAAAAGGTTTAAGGAATGATATTTACAATAGTTTCGTTGAAAACATATTTTAGATTGAATAAATTGACATCTACAACTATATATCACTTAATTTTATCCGCTTTACATCACTATCCATTACATTTTACAACTTTGTGTGTAAAATAATATTTTTTCAAAATTCTTTAGCTCTTCAAATGTATTAAAAACAAGAAAAACATTACATTAAAAAAACTTAGTTGATTATCAAATTCATCTAATTATTATATTTAGACGTTTTTTATCAATGCTAACAACATTAAACCAAATTTTTTGAATCTCCAAAATTGAAGATACTTAAGAGGACTCTGGTGATTTTCCCGAACGCAATACTTTCCCTTACTTTTAATTTAATTTTAAAATAAAGTACACCTACACTAAAGCTCGAAATTATAGATTTATTAAGATTTTCTTTTCTTTGTTTTATGGTAGCAGTTAGTGTATTGTGCTTAAGCCTAAAGTCCATCTCATTTGGGAGTTGATTGCCATTCAGTTAGAGTAGATATTATTTAGACACAAGAGAAGATAATGGCCGCTCTAAAGCAATATATTCCCTGGAATGGTGATAAATTGACTAGCCCTGGGCCAGTGGCCATAGATCTTGCAGGAGGCAGGCGACGTCCAGACCCCATGTCCTACTGTCCCGAACACAGCTTCCAATGGCACTAGCTAGTCATTCCTTTCTTTTACTTCTAAAAAAATACCTATTGTTGGGCTTATTGAATCAGTCTCGAACAGTACTTGCATCGGCCAAGTAGCTGAATTGAACAGTTCCTTAGGAATGGAAAACAAAATGTACACATCTCCTACTGCTTCATCATATTTGTTTTGTAGTTACTACTCATAAACCCATTAATGCAAATTTAAATAAAGACAAAATAAAATATTCACGAGCAAAGCCGTGGGTTACAGCTAGTATATATTAGTATATATATATATATATATATATATGTTCGTCACAAGAAAGCTGTATATTATGCAATCGATTTATCTACAACAGTCTACATCATATTCTCCTTCACTGCCCGGCACACAATGAATCTTACACAATCTTAGAATCTTCCGACAACCAAAGTATCCATGCTATACTGAGTATCGATAGTGTAGATAAGTTACATAAAGTGTACTATTACATGATGGGAGTTCAAAAAGTGCTCAATTCTTTATCCTAGAACATTTTCTATTCAGTGCTTATTTTTTTTTATCTTCAAAGTGATATTTTGCTTATTTATTGTTTCTGTTGTAGCACTAGTAACTGTTTATTCTTTAATCTGTAATTTACTTTTGAAAGTCAAATTGTTTTAGTAAATTTTCACTATTATTTTATTTATTTTTAAATGATATGTATATATTTTTTTATTTATTTATTGGAATTTAACACTGTATACAGGAATACAACAAGTAAATTAGATGATATATATAAAGGCATGAAACTATATGTATATAAAGTTCTGAAACCATAATATTGTAATATATAGCCAAGCTAGGCTCTATTTGTATGGGGAAGCCTCAAAGACAAAATAAAATTTCTATTTTATATATATATATATATATATATATATATATATATATATATATATATATATAAATACTTGCTAGTACTCTTAAACTGCTATTCAATGTTATTGTTTTGGTTTATTATTTTCAATTCGACCAAAAAAAAAAACTTTGATGGCTTACGTTTCAATATGCGTAGAACCCGAATAACGAATAAAAAAACATCCATTTCTTATAATAAATTTGGTAATAAATAAATTATTCTATAGAGAATTAAATTTTGTACAAAATGAAAATAGAATCATTGAAATTGGTTCAGAACTATCAGAGACAT
Source organism: Piezodorus guildinii (assembly GCA_023052935.1). Lineage (NCBI taxonomy): Eukaryota > Metazoa > Arthropoda > Insecta > Hemiptera > Pentatomidae > Piezodorus > Piezodorus guildinii. Next base: position 76,122,275 of record CM041296.1, read on the forward strand.
AGCGTTTTCAAATTAGCAATTTGTGATATGCCATTTTCCTTTGAATTATTTATTGCTTTTTAAAGTTAATTGTCTATCTACAGACAGTTATACCCTAATATTATTATTTGGAAATAATGTACCATTGTGTAATAATTTGCAGCGTTTTTAAAATTATATTTACAACTCTATAATTGAATAAATCAAGTGAATTTTAGGAAATCTTCAAATAATGATTCGATATACTTGTCGAAAAACTACTTGTTGGCTTCCACTAAACCAGAAGGGGCCATCTTATTTTTAGGTTATCGCTTCCGGATTATCAGAAAGAAGAGAATGCTAGGATATAAACTATTGGGTTAATGTGGAAATGGATTCATGAAATTGATGGTACCTAGTTCGGGCCCATTTAGCAGCATATGGAACATCAAGTTCAGTATGGATGAGTTTGTTCGTAAATAAGTTAGAAGCATTTAGGATATAACGGAGGATTTTGGATTGGAAGGATTGGATACGAGAGGAATCTGATGTTTAGTAGAGCACCCATTGGGTTCATCATAGTCATGGAGATGAGCCTTTTCTATTAAAGTAAATTGTTTAAGCTTTTGTCTAGTAAGTGTTGAAGTACCCATAAATGGCAGCTTTTAAATAATAAGTTGACAGACATTTTTTTTTGTTAACTATATTTCTTTATATATTTTTCCATACAAAATAACACTAAACTATCATTGATGAAGATTTATTCCACAAAAACTAATTAAATTTTTTGATAAATTCAAATGATCAAATGCATTACTAAATCCCATACATATTTGATATATATATATATATATATATATATATATATATATATATATATATATATATATGTATATATGTATATTGCTAATACTGTATAATATGTAATATGATTCTTTAACATTAGAAAATAGAGTCTTGCGACCCTTTCTCTGAATAAAAGAATACGTTGATAGTTGACTCAAACAAGCTCCTATATTTAAACTACCCTGGAAATGGGAAATAACATCTAAAACATAACTATATTTCATTAAATCATTCTAATTTGTTGATATGTGAAAGTAATAACTGGCATTAGTTATTATAATTTGAAACCCATTACATCATTCGATTCACCAAAAATCAAATAGCTATTCGTTAATAATTTGACATTAAACAGTATCTTCTGGGCAATTTACGCTCACATATTAAACCGCCATTACCGTGTGGTGGATGGCACATATGAATATGTTATCAGACCAAATCTATGCAAATAATGTTATACAGCTCTGGTAGCTACATCAGCGCGTCGTCTGTCTTGATTTGTAATGTAGATGTCTTTGAATCCTGTCCTTCTTATTTTTTCTTTCTTTCTTTTCGTTCGTATAGTGTGGGTCGTATTTGCTGACCTCTTACGGCTAAATTTAGGTCGCTATTTGGAAAGTGTCAGTGATACACATGACTCAAAATGAATATTTTTAGACTATGGTAGTTGAAATTCTCGCCTCTAAGCCGTCGTCGTCTCTTATAGAAATTTGCAGAACTTTATTAAGTTTCAATTTGATTTTATGATATTAGGTTCTTGTTTTGATTGGGATTTTATTTTAAGTCCTCCAAACGTATATTTATAATCCCTAATTTAAAGTTTCCTCGTTTACCTTTTAATCGATACTGTAGTATCGCTGGTAATTGGCCGTTTGTTATTAAGTCCGTTAGCTGGCAGGCTATCGGAACTGCTTTGAGAAACAAGGAAGCGTAATCGACCAACTTCCTCTGAGCCATTATCGAAGTCAGATATAAGTAAATTCAATCTTAGCAAAATGGAGTTTATTTGTGTAACTGTATTGTTGTTATATTTGGATATAGTAAGAATTCGTTTTTTTTTTTGTTTTTTTTAAGTTCGCAGTCTTTCCTTATCTAAACTTCTTGAGACCAATATCATTAATATTCAATTATAGATTTAAATGTCACTAAGGGTACGTTTTTAATAAATAATATCATTCTTTTTTAAATTTAAAAATATGTTAGGGTCTCCATGACTCGATTGTGTCGCTGTATAGATAGTTCGGCGATCCTTTGAATGTTTTGTTACAGAACGGGTTTGTTCAACATTGGTCCAATAAAAAAAAAAAAATTGCATTAGTGTATGAATAATGTGAAACTTACATAAAGTCAAACATGTTTTTACATGATAATACTTGTATTAGGAAATAATTTTAAAATAGTAAAACAACGTATATTTATTTTCTGACGGTGCTGTGCTGTAAATTAATTTAATGGAGTTGTAGCGGATGCTTCACGCGCTCGCTCACAGGAAGCTCTAGCGGCGCCTACTTAAGATATCGGCCGAATTAATTCCATTGTAAATATCTTTGTTCATGGTACTATTTTATGATAATAAATCAACAATTCGAGGTAATTTGACCTAGGGCCAAGGCACTAGTCTGGTAGAGAAGCTCTCACAATAAATTATTAACATTGTGGGCTAACATCCCCTAGAGTTAGCTCAGCTCATCAGATCACCTATCTGTTTTGACATTCAAAACATAAAGTGGACTATTGATAATGACATTCAAATGAGAAAATGGACTCGTAATTGTTACAAATCCTGAATAAAATATGGATTTAGATATAACAATTTTACAAAAAATGACATAGATAAAGGCTAAGGCAGAGTTTATTATTATTAGTGTTAGATTTTATTATTATTAGTTCATTTAGAAAAGTTTTGAGAACAAATTATTTTTTTATCACTTTATTTATTTTACCAATTAATAACAAATGAGAACTAATGAACGAGTATCACTTAACCTTTTCAAACTAAAGCTAATTTACACAAATTTTTAATAAATACATTATATTAACCAAACAATTATTGTTTTATCGCATCGAGGAAATCCTCCCAGGTGCTTATACAATTGCATTCGTTGTTTTTTTATTTATTTTTTAAATTAATTTATTGTTTTGAAAACTTCAAATTTAAGGATATTTACTCTCCTCTCCTGTTTAAAAAAAATGTAACAGCTTAGTATCAAAATATTATATTATTACATAATAAAAGGTGATAAGGAGGATTATTGTTATATAGATTCCGATTATTATATGATGTATATTGTTTAATAAATAAATGGAGAATATAGAGAAAAAATAAATGATAATGGGATGTATCTTGTTAAAATACAGTAACTGTACAAATTGTTGTAATTAAGAATGGCATTTTTTTTTTTTTTTTTTTTTTTTTTTTTTTGTCATCATCATAAAATATTTTTTTCTTAATGATAAAAGATATATCGTTAAGATATATCAATAAATATGTAAATAAAATTGGAGGCTGATTAATACTTTACCACTCTTTTATTAAAAATAAATGCACGGCGTTTCGGCTAAAATGCCATCTTCATTATGTCATCATGGTGATTTAGACATGAGACTTTTGGTTGTAAGCATCTACTCACACTAGATTAGTTCCTTTCCACCTGAAGATGGCATTTTAGCCGAATTTATTTTTAATAAAAGAATGTTGAAGTATAAATCAGCCTCCAATTTTATTCACAGAATTTGACCATCACCTTACAGAACCTTATTATCAATTAATTAATTTTTTTATGAATTAACTTGCTAAAAAGGGCTCGAGATTTTTTTAGCTTGTTTGTTTATTTATTTAACGTCACTTTATGCTACTATGGCTAATCGGACGATGCTACAGTGGGAGTCCTAAATTTTGCCTATCCAGGTTTTATTAGGATAGGGATCTTTAACGAGTACCTGACATCGCACAGGCTCGGGACCACCTTTTAACGTCCCCTCCGAAGGACGGCGTAACTAAGGATTTTTTACTCCCATTAAAAAATCCTAGGACCACCTGCGGGTTTGAACCCGAGACCTTTAGCATGAGAGGCTGTTACGCTAACCACCCAGCTACAAGTGATCCCGATTTTTTTAGGTTTGACATATATTCATTTATTCTAGCTCGTCTTGATGTAGTTGATTTTATATTTTCTGAAAATGCGCTCATGTGCTGCTTTGGTGCTCTTTGATAATTTTAAGAGAGTTATATTAACATATCTATTGTTTTATTCCTGGAATATTTGGTATTTATAGAAAATTCAGATTCCAAATTAGATAGGTGTCATTCCATGAACCGTCATAGATTTAATTAGTGTACGTATACCTTCAATCACTGCGATCTTGATGGTAACTATTTGGGGAGAGTAATGTAATGTAGTTTGTACCTAATGTGTTTATTGAAATAGAGCTTGTCTAATGATGTTAGTTCGTATCACATGATTAATTACTCAATTTTGCGTCACCTTTACATTATGGTATCATATGAAATACATATTTGTTCTACTTTTGGAACTGGGATGAGGTTTTCCTATTGTTACTTAAAAAGTATGAACCCTTTACGATACTGTGTTGTTTCTTGATGAACTAATTAATTGAGTTTTCATTCCATTATTAATTGATATATTCAAGTGTTTAAACACGATTATTGACTGGACTAAAGTTCAATATTCTATACATAGTTTATTCATTTAAAGTCACTTTTATGCTACTATGCTTAATCGGACGATGCTACAATGGCATTTTGTCTATCCAGGTTTTATTTGAATAGGGATCTTTTACGTGTACCTGACATCGCACAGGCTCGAGACCGCCTTTTTACATCCCCTCCGAAGGACGGCATAACCAAGGATTTATTACTCCCATTAAAAAATCCTAGGGCCACCCTTAGGTTATAACCCGCTACCTAAGGCATAGAGTACTGCTATGCTTGCTACTATGCTATGGGTGGGTAGCCCCTCCTATACATAGTATCTGCTCTTTAAAATAAAAAAAAACAAAACTATAATTGAATTTAATAAACAAAATATTCTATGGCTTTCAATCCCCCTCCTTACGAGATTTTCTAAAAGAGATTTTATCATTGGGGCACCTTAATTAGTACGAGCTCATAATTTATTTTTGGTACAGCATAAGGTAATTTTCTTTTTAGATTTTTCAGTCCTATAAGTACTCTTGCTAATTTTTTTTTTCTCCTTTAAAAAGAATCAGTATTATTTTTTCTTATCAATATTATACATATAACTATTTATCTCTCTCTACCTGTACACAAAATATTAAAATAATCGTGTGGGACTAACTATATTTTTAAAATTTTATTTTATGTATTTTATCTTTTATTTATTCATTATTATTATTATTTCTGTTTTTAGTTTAGATAAATGTTAAATAAAATAAACAAACGAAATAAAGGCGTTGATGATCCTCTGGTTTTACTCCTCAAAACCCAACCCACCAAAACACAAGAATAGTGGATAAGCTATCTATATATTTATTAAAACAAATATTTGCAGAATAGAAGAGCAAAATTTTTCTTGATGGAGATTAATCAACCTACAAACCTATTTGTGTTAAGAGAACTTTGTTTCTTTTTATTTAACGTTTTGCTTCATAATATTGTAACGGTTGCACGGTCAATCACAACACGGAGGTTACACGACGGTTTTTCAGGTCCCTCAGTGTTGCCAGGTGGAAAGTAATTTAATTATTAATATTAATTTTTACCTGCAACACTGAGGTAACCAACCAATTACCTGCATTGTGTGCATCGTGTGTACCTTGTTGTTTTGTGGTAGGATCTTGAAAAATTTTGTGTGTGTGGATTTAAAAAACATTTTTTTTTAAATTTAATTTATTCTAAAGAAGCTTATTTTTTATTTCTCATTTTTCATCATTTTAATTGTGTTTCCTACCGTTTTTTATTTAATTAAAATAACTTTTTATTTCGAACTTTATTTATTTTATTATTACCTAACATCCATCAAAGTGGTGAAGCCCGACGTGATGACAGAAAAGATGGATAAGAAGCCAGCAGATTTAGAGGTAAGTGCTAGTGCACATACTAATATTAGAATCCCTACGTTCTGGAGGGCTGACCCAGAATTATGGTTTTGCCAGGCCGATGCTGTATTTGCCACATCAAAAGTCGTGAGCTCAAGAATAAAATTTCAAATAGTGGTGGCGAATTTAGAATTTGAAATTCTAAAACAAGTCTCCGACTTAGTGAAAAACCCACCTACAGAGCCATATGAAGCCCTTAAGGAAAGGCTTATTTCCACTTACGCCGAGTCCGAAAATCAGCGTATTAGGCGTTTATTGGAGGACAAGCACCTCACCGATGGGGAACGGCCATCTCAATTTTTAAATGAATTAAAACGGCTGGCAGGTAGTTCTGTTTCCCCCGAATTACTTAGAAATATGTGGCTAAAAGCTCTACCAGAAAGGATGCAAGCAACACTGGCTGTAACTTCGGAAACATCCCTCGATAAGCTTGCAGAGATTGCCGACCGCATAGCTGAGGTATATGAGTCCAGTGTCAGTCAGGTGACCACACACACACCGCAACCCCGTTCTTCTTCTTCTTCTTCCTTCGCAACTCAACTTGAGGAGAAATTCGAGAAGCTGAGCCTGCAAATAAATGAGCTCCAAAACGAAATGGCTAGCTTAAGAAGGAGCAGATCGACATCTCGTGACCAAGGACGGAACCGATCGCGTAGCAAAAGTCGTAAACTATGCTACTACCACCGCAACTTCCGGGAGAAGGCTAAGAAATGCCAACAACCCTGCAGCTGGAAACCATCGCAAAAGGGAAACTAATCTCAGCGACTGAGAAGGCGGACTCCGTCGCTGATATCAACCACCGCCGATTATTCGTCGCGGACATAGCAACTGGAGAACGATATTTAGTCGACACTGGAGCGTCAATATCGGTCTTCCCAGCACGGAGACGAGATCGAAAAACACCCGCCAATTTCACCCTTTTTGCTGCTAATGGTACACCGATAAAGACCTACGGTGAAGTGAAGAAGATACTTAACGTTGGTCTTCGTCGCCCTCTTCGGTGGTCTTTCATCATCGCCGACGTCAACAACCCGATCATCGGAGCAGACTTCCTCTTCTTTCACCACATCCTGGTCGATCTCAAGGGCCGACAGCTCGTAGACGCCAAGACAGGTCTCACATCCAAGGGCAGTCTTAAACATAACAACACACCTTCCGTTTATTCTGTACCTAGTGGCGAGTGGTATTATGAGCTTTTACGCAAATACCCAGCTATAACTCGCCCATCTACGGTACCACAGGAGGCGAAGCATGCAATCAAGCATTTTATTGAAACGAAGGGAGCTCCAGTCACCTCCAAAGCCAGGCGCCTTCCACCTGAGCGATACAACGCCGCCAGGGAAGAATTCCTGAAGATGGTAGATGAGGGAATCTGCAGGCCTTCAAGTAGTCCTTGGGCTAGCCCGCTCCTCATAGTAACAAAGAAGGAGGGTTCAATGAGATTTTGTGGAGACTACCGCCGTCTCAACGCCCAGACTGTGCCTGATAGATACAGCGTTCCTAACATCCAATCTCTCAACACCAACCTCTTTGGAAAGACAATCTTCAGTAAGGTGGATCTCAAACGGGCATACTACCAGATACCTGTTGCTGAAGAAGACGTTCCGAAGACTGCAGTTATCACTCCTTTCGGCCTCTTCGAATTCAAGGTGATGTGCTTCGGACTCCGCAACGCAGCGCAGACCTTTCAACGCTTGATGGACAGCATTCTCGCCCTACCGTATGCTTTCGTCTATCTGGATGACATTCTGATAGCTTCATCGTCGGAGGAAGAACATCGCACCCACTTGGAAGAAGTCTTTAGACGACTGGACCAGCATGGATTGACTATCAACCCGCTCAAGTCGACGTTCTGCAAGGACGAAGTCGAGTTTCTTGGCTTCCTTGTTACCTCGCAGGGCATCAAACCTCTCCCGAGTAAGGTCGACGAAATCGCCGAATTTCCACGTCCTGCTACCAAGGGCCATCTTCGACGCTTTCTGGGGATGATCAACTTCTACAGAAGATGCCTCCCCAAGGCAGCAGAAGTTCAGCGCACTCTACATGCTCTGATTGGCAACAGTAAGAAGAATGATAGAACGCCAATCGAATGGACTCCTGAAGCTGAAGAAGCCTTCGCCAGATGCCAGCAGAACATTCGAGAAGCAGTCACACTCGCGCATCCATCGTCTGATGCTGAAGTCTCTCTCGCTTGTGATGCTTCCAACACAGCGATGGGAGCAGTTCTTCAACAACGAGAAGGACAACATTGGAGACCCTTAGGATTCTTCTCAAGAGCTCTTACGGCAGCTCAACAGGGATACTCCACCTACGACCGCGAACTCACCGCTATCTTTAATGCAGTCAAGCATTTCAGGCCTTGCATCGAAGGAAGGGTTTTCAGTATTCTCACTGACCATAAACCTCTGGTTTATGCCTTCTATCAGAAGCCCGGAACAGCAATACCCATGCGGATTCGCTATGTGAACTTCATTAGCCAATTCACATGTGATATCCGACATGTTTCGGGAGAAGAAAACAAAGTGGCCGATACTTTGTCAAGGTTAGAGGAAATTCGCAGCCCGGATGATATGGAGAGCATTGTCGAAGCCCAGCAGGAAGACCCGCTGATTCCCGAGTTACTTCGGAACCCGAACTTGCGTTTGAAACTGGTCGAACTCCCGCACTCGAACAAGCCACTTCTTTGTGACTTCACAACTTCGAAAGCTCGACCGTATGTTCCTACTTCTCTGCGTCAGAACATCGTTAAGAAGATTCACGAGCTCAGCCACCCTGGAATCCGAGGGACACGCCGCCTGGTGTCTCAGAGATTCTTCTGGCCGAATATGAATTCTGACATAACGACTTGGACCCGAAGCTGCATCGCTTGTCAACGCTCAAAAATCCATAGACACACCGTTTCACCTCCCGGCATCTTCGCTCCAGCTGGTCGATTTGAGCACATTCATGTCGATATAATCGGACCTCTACCGACATCGGATGGTAAACGTTATTGCCTTACTATGGCAGATCGGTACACCCGCTGGCCGGAAGCTGAACCGATTGAGGATATCTCCGCTACAGTGGTTGCATCAGCGCTCTACAAATCCTGGATTTCCAGATTTGGCGTCCCAACACGCATCACAACGGATCAAGGCCGCCAATTCGAGAGCGAACTTTTTTCGAAACTGCTGAACCTCCTAGGAACTCGGCGATGTCGGACCACTGCGTACCATCCTCAGTGCAACGGCACTATCGAGAGATGGCATAGAACTTTAAAGGCAGCCCTAACTGCACATCTCATTACCTCAAGATCTTGGACGGAACTATTGCCCACAGTCCTCCTCGGCTTGAGAGCAGCTATTAGGGATGACAACTGCACAAGCGCCGCAGAAATGACGTATGGTCAACCCCTGCGACTTCCTGGGGAACTGTTGGAATCGACTTCAAAACCAGAGGAACCTGATGGATTTCTGCGTAGGCTAAGGGAACACTTGAAGCACCTGCAGCCTGCCCCGCATAGACCTAGTCAAGGGCCAACCTTCACTCCGAAGGACTTAAGGACATGCACACACGTCTTCTTACGAGACGACACGGCCAGGAAACCACTAACTCCTCCCTACTCTGGACCTCACCTTGTGATCGAGAGAGGGGAGAAGACTTTTGTGATCCTGCTCGCCTCCGGAGAGAAGACCGTAAGCGTGGACCGCCTGAAGCCGGCCTACACCTTGGAAGACCCAACCTCTCCAGCCACGTCACCACCGACTACATCGCGACAGCAACCTCCACAAACTGACAACGCCCCCGCCACAGAAGCTGACCAACCCTCATCGGACAAAACAACTCGAAGAGGACGTCGCATCCGACTCCCTGTTCGCTTCTGTGACGAGGTCATTGGGGGGAAGTGATGTAACGGTTGCACGGTCAATCACAACACGGAGGTTACACGACGGTTTTTCAGGTCCCTCAGTGTTGCCAGGTGGAAAGTAATTTAATTATTAATATTAATTTTTACCTGCAACACTGAGGTAACCAACCAATTACCTGCATTGTGTGCATCGTGTGTACCTTGTTGTTTTGTGGTAGGATCTTGAAAAATTTTGTGTGTGTGGATTTAAAAAACATTTTTTTTTAAATTTAATTTATTCTAAAGAAGCTTATTTTTTATTTCTCATTTTTCATCATTTTAATTGTGTTTCCTACCGTTTTTTATTTAATTAAAATAACTTTTTATTTCGAACTTTATTTATTTTATTATTACCTAACATCCATCAAAATATAATACTTTTCACTCTTTTATTTTTATCAATTGATAAGTATGTTAAACTTCCCCATAGAAGAAACCTCAACGTGCTACTTTCGAAATGGCCCACTTATATATGTATATTAGTTAACTAGAATTTTTAGATTTGGTATTAAGTCATTATATAAAACCTTGGCTTATTTTATCCCCTGATGAGTTGCTCAAAGAAAACCTGCTGGCAGTAACAGGTAGGATTGAGGAGTTGAGAAATTGCGGGTGGCTGGAGGGTCCTGGAGCTGGAGCCTTGGATGTCGCTCAAATATTTACTCGGGTCCTTCTATTGCTTCTGTCTCCAGGGGTTCGTCATCGACGTCTGCCCTCTCCACTCTTATATAAGGCAAATGGCACTTTAATGTCCTCAGCTTAATCGATTGGCTAATAATAAGTTTTTGGTGTTCATTTCAGCCTCAGTTCGTCAATGTTTGCTTGTGAAAGATCTTGCTTGTATTTAAATTTAATTTAAATTATATTTTATTTTATTTTATTTATTATTTGGTAGGTCATACATTACATTTTATACAAGTTAATATACCACAAACTATAAAACAATATATATGGTGCTACCTTCACCAGCTCAACATAGTATCTTGGATGCAGAATCCAAGGCTCAATAAATAGGACAATACATACTATCTTGCGGTATCCTATAACAGTGATAACAACTGCGTCACTATACTAATACATTTTCACATCCACATCAAACTAATAGTTCATAATAAATATGTTTCATGAACATTATGTTTCACTAATTCATGTTCCAGCATGTAGTCCACGAAGCATCCCGAACCAACAACTGTAATTGAGGTGGGAGCCCCTCAGAACCCTAATGGTTAAAAACCGTATAATAGTTAACGAATTACAATCAACCTATGTTTTATACCGAAATTTCGAAACAGAAGCGAGTTTTTTAATTTAAATTTAACTCAGAACTTCATATAATTCAAATATCTGAATCTGATTTTATTATTATTTTTGTCTTCTGCAAAATAGAATGTCACTGATGTCTTTTTTAATCTTCAAGTCAACTTATTAACTTGATATTTAGTCCTCTTGTTTTTGACTAGCTAATAAAAACCAATATTTTTACGAAATTTATTTTTATTTATTTATTTTTTTTAATCGGTGTACGCTAGAGAAGCAGAGGGAATTTTCAGCTAAAATTGACCTCTTGGTGTGTCACTTCAAGTAATTAATTTAACTAATTTTTACGACCGTTTCTTTAAAACGCCTCCAAGGAATTGGATCAAACTCGTTATATTGGTTGTCAATATAATGACTCTAGAATTTCCTCAGTCGATTTATATGAAGTATATTTAATTTTGTTGTACATAATTTTGTTATATACAATACATGAAAGAATCGGATAACAGTGATGGGCCAAATACTCAACAAAATAAAGTAATGATTGCTATAATCAAATAATGCTAGCTGCCAAGTACAAAATCTACTCAGCATTTCTCCTGGGTACTTTATGTTTTCCCCAGTAATAGCTAGCGCGCGATCTTAAATTTAAATGACAGTGCCCTATATCCGAGAGTTTATAATAATCTATACGCGAGCCCACCATCTTAATAATAATAATTTACCTTTATTGATTTTTTATTAAAAGTTTAAAATAATCTATTATATGAAAGAAAATATGTCCTAAACAAGTTATTAATAGACTTTAAAATGGATGAAATCTTTACTTAATATATGTAGGTAATATACTCTACTCTGTGACTTCATATAAAAAAGTACTCCAGTAATAAAAATAATCAAGTACTCAAAAGTACAAAAATGCTGATTACAGAACATGGAAAGTACTTGGGAAGAAAGCTGAGTAGCTTTTGTGCTTCGCAGCAAGAATTATTAAAATGCCTAGTACTTTATTTGTTGTTTATTATTTACCGATCACTGTCGGATGATTTACTGAAGTAGAAAAATTTTGTAGATTTTTTTTTTTTTTTTTTTTTTTTTTTTTTTTTTTTTTTTTTTTTTTATTGCTATATACAACTGTATAATGATATACATCTAGTAAATGAGATACAAGATAAAAATGACATGGATTCATATGTGGGGATACTACCCATTGGCAGCTCCCCAATTGTAGATTCGAAAATGAATTTTAGAAAACAGAAATATTATGTATTATAACGTCAAATGTCACAAATATTTAATAAAAATTAATATTATATAACGTCGTTGAAGGCTGTCGAGTGCTATGAATTTACTCAATCACTCAGGTGATTATGAGCAATGCAGCTTTTAAAATTAATTTTTAGTTGGATGATTGAAGCGACTAACCATAATTTTTTTTGTTATTTTTTTTTTTTCTTTTGACATGGTCATAGATGCAAAAAAACTGAAGGTCGGAGTTGTTATAATAGATAAAAATAACTGCCATTAAGGTAATCCAGCGGCTGAAGGAGGGAAATGACTTAGGTAATGCCCCTGTAAGTGGCCTCAGTAGGCGAGATAAGAGAAGATATCGGCTGTAAAGTTCCTCGTCACTGATCGTCGGAGTAAGTGTCACTGGACTGTCGTCGCGTGGTCTAGATAACTGATTTATCACTTCATCGTCAGATGACTGACACAGTTCCGTTAGTTGAATAATTGTTTGGGTGATTACGTGTAGTACCAGCATTATCAGAAACTTTAGATAAATAAATTACGAGTTCCCGTCTCGGGATAGTATAGCTTTTAACTTAACCATCCCTAACCGTCCGCCCCCAGCCCTTGGGCCGAGATATCCTATACGTGGATTGAAAACTAAACGGGTCTTCAAAAGGGAAGTTAAGTTACTTGGTTATTATCAAATAATGAGCAAAGTGGATAGACGATTGCCGTTATTTTTCAATTTTCGACTTTTTGTCAAATTTTAAAGTGCAGAGATAAATCAAAAATCTAAAAACAGCGGGTATTGTACAGAGGATATGTTGCCTAGTTGCGGTCACTGGCCAGACTGATATGTATACGTATAATTCATTCCTCGACTGCGAATAGCATATTTGTTTTGTTTTTAATTGTTATGAAAGCGTAAACTATTTGGACAATTTTCGCCTTACATCACTATGATCAAAATAGGTTAATATGAATATTAAAGACTTTTGTACAAGTCTATCCGTCGTATGTAAAAAAGTATTTCAGTTATCTGTTTTTTATCTTGAAGAACGGTGTTTATTGGTTATTTCAAAGCGTGATCTGTGAGAAGGGGTTACTTCTCTCTGTCAAAATGTGCTTCACAGTAATAGCACAACCTCATGTTTAGCAGCCTGTAGAAGGTTCCCGTTCCATGAGATGGTCGTGCGTTAGTCTGATGTATCCAATGCGCAGGCGCATCAGCTAAATTAATTTTCTTTCCAATGGTATATTATACATATATGTTGCTGTTCGTAGAAACAAAAAAAAATAAAAAATAATAATAATAAAATAACTGCATTCAATATATTTTTGCTCTTTTCTCCTTTATTTGTTTATCAAATCCGTTCAACATTTATATTTAGCCACTTTTTATTAATCCTAATAAGATGATACAGGTAATTAATTTGAATCTACAAAATTGAAGGTACTTTAGAGTAAAACAATTTAAACTATCGGCTTTTAGGCCCTGTCAGATTGTTTTATTCAGAATGAAATCTACATTTTATTAAAGCCCATTAAATTTCACATCCATATGGCGAGTTTAATCAAAATCGTTGGAGCCGTTTTTGAGGAAATCATAAAAAGGTGCAAAATGCATGGTTTAAAGTGGCTCTTCCACTTGGCCAATTTTGATGGAAAAGTTGCTGTAACATCTCGGGCATAGACGCTCTCAAAATATGAAATTTCAGTTTTATAATACTTATTTTCATGCTATGCTTACCACACAGAACTGTGGTACCTCGTTATTTTGACTAAGGGGATTTCCATTGAAAACTAGAATTCGAAAATTTTCACGATCGCAATACTTTCCCTTACTATATATTTCAAAAATGTATTTTTTAATGATTACTTGTAAGAGTTAAATTTTCTTTTGTTTTTATCAATTTTATGTGAATGAACGTCTTGTCATGATAAATTACAAGATAAATTGTAATATTACTAAATAAATATTACATAATAAAGACAAAATGACTACCATTTCTGAATGCTGATTTCTTTTATTGGAAAATGCTAAATGTTTATTAAATTATACAAAGGGCCTTGGAATCCCAGGTATACGATGAACCTAAGAAGGATTACAAGATGGCTAAGACCCAGAGGGATACTGGAAGGTAAAAATGGATCATCCCATGGCCTCTTTCGTGCCGACCGGGTGAGGAACGGCTATTCTTGCCCGGAATAATATATGGAAGAGGGGGGCTCTGGGAAAAAATATTATATAAGCATATTTTTTTCCTTTTTAATACTATGTGACTTCGACTAATCCCCGTTATTATTATTAAAAAATGTATTCCACTTTTTGTGAGCTACCGTTTCGTTAGAGTAATCCCTGCTTACTGAGAGCACCTGCTTCGGAATATTCTTATTTAGATTATTTTAAATGTTTTTATAGTCGCCTTTAAAAACATAGAATAAATTTACTGTTCTTTATGTATTTCCTAAAACATAGTGCGCAGTCATACAAGTATTATATTTATTTACAATTTTTAAAATTGTATTTATTGAGATATATTACATTTCATTAACAATATATTATAATTCTATGAGGTCGCATTAATACAATATTTAAAGAAAAACAAAGGTAAAGTCAAATTAAATTATGTAACATGAAAAAATATATATAACCATAAAAAAAAAAAAAAAAATACTAAGTTAACAAATAAATAAGCATCTTTAACACACTCATACCTATACGCACTATTCACAATCTGCTGTAGGAATCAAGATTCCTAGTCCGAGGACTAGGCTTTAACCCTCATTAGTAGGGGGGAAAACAGAATCCGAGAGATCCCGTCGCCTTTATGTAAGCCGCGTCACGGGTAGGACCATCGGAAGCTAAGTAAGGGCACACTTATGTATAAATTTATCAGTTTTAATTACTCTATTATTTTGTTTTTCCAATCATAGATATTTAGAGGAGATGATATATTATAAATAAATAGCTCGATGTAGGTGAAAACAGTAAAAATATTCCGGAGAATATCCCGAAACGTAAAGAAATAAATGATCAGTATTAATGGAAGATTTATTCAGCCCCTCATCAACCTTAATAAAAATATTCTTTTATATTCTTGTGTATACATAATGGTAAAGAAAATACTAGAAATAACGAAATATAGAGGCAGAGAAAAAGTACGGAGGACACAATAAAAACAGAGACAAAAGACAATAGCTGGCGGGAGATTAAAGTGGATTTGCCACTTTAAAATAAAATAATCTTTCTATAATAATAAAGTAGAGGAAATAAAATAATAAATAAAAATTAGCTTCAATCAAATATAAAATATATATATATATATATATATATATATATATATATATATATATATATATATATATATATATATATATATATATATATATATGTTTGAAGCAATGAGAAATCCATTTCATCTGGCCCGTAACAGATATTTGACTGTTTATAATTACTGTGGTTTTAATATTATTGTTACCAAAGCAATAAAAAACAGTGAACATTTACGTAAATTTTTCTGCTCCTTTTCATTTTACTTATCAGATTCTATGAGGTGTAGTTCTCTTCCTATGTTATTTTCTATTTATACATGCAAAAATTATAAAAGAAAATACCTAAATTAGTTAGAAAATCTTTAGAATAATCAAATCTTGTCATAATATCCGAGAAAAAAGAGTATTAAATATAAATGCGAATCCTAATGTAAAAGGCGTTTTTTTTTTTTTTTAAATTATAGGAATAAATAAATAATAGAGTTTACCATTAATAATTACGAAAACAAGCTTTTTAATTTTTTTGTTAAGACTTTTTTATATCTAAGCCTTGTTTAAATGAAAAACCTTAAAAATGCTGGCTGAGTCATTTATTATTAAAAATATTTTCTTTTGATGGTACTAAATTCCTTTTACTTATTGATAAATCATCAAACAATCATTTACAATAATATGAAAATGGAATGCCAAAGATGTATTGATGTAAATGAACATAGTGTTTTATGAGAAATCATAATAAATCCATACAAAAAGATCGAAAACTCTGTCAGAAATGAGACATCCTTATTCACTCGAAAACTTAAGTGAGATATTGGAGACTGGAGCTAACCTTATTAGACTGCCTGCCACCTTAGATGTTATTCAGACTGTTTTCTAGATCTCTTTCTCGTCAAAGCTAAGAAACTAACTTTTTTCTTTAGTTTTATTGTATTTAAAAAATCTTCATCAAGGATGTTCTATTAAGAAATAGGGAATGGTTTCGTTTCAATACTCTCAGAAAGATATATAGGTAAGAGCGTATCGACTTGCTTTTGGAAGAAGTCTGTTTCTCAGAAGAGTTGCCTTTTAGTTTACTGTAGGGAAAGCTCATGTTTCTAAGTGAAACGTCTCATTACTTTAATGATCACTGAAATGGGGGTTCAGTGAAAAATGAGTCTAATGAACCTTCTCTTGAAGCCGATTTTTTTAATAATTTATTATTCTTAAAATCTGTTTTCGATTAAGGTTACTTTTTATATTTCCCCCATTAGAAGCTGACAGTTTCTTATTAATAGTTCTTATATCTAAATTACTAAATGAATTCTATATTAGATAGCAAATACAATTGTAATACCAAAACTTCTATAAATAGATAAATAAAAATATAATTCTGATATATGTCCATTTGGAATAACATTACAGAATGTAGAGAATCTGCTTTAGAGTCGTAGAGTGAATTAAATACATATGAACAAGTTAACAGTTACTGATATAAAATGGACTTATGTAAATGAGAAGAAAAATAAAGGTTATTTACAATTCTATTGTGATTGGATCATCGTCAAATGGTTAAATTTGATGGTTCAAAGAGAGTTGGACTGACGGATGGAACGAAGAATAGGATTGAGGATCGAATGAGAAACGATTTGTCGAAATGTGCAGGTCGGTGTGGCGTGGGTGTATACATCTGAAGGCCTACATATAACGGGGATGGACAGAGGATTTGAATTGTAGAAGGTCACAAATGTAAGATGGACGGTCGGATTAAATAACTTGGTGAAGGAATGATGCTAGGAAATACTTGCGGCGTTTGGAAGTGTAAAGCCACTTTAACTCACCATAAAATTGCGATACGGAGGTGTACCAAGGGACCCTGAAGATAAATCGAACAAAGCAGTTAGTTAAGTATTTAATTTTTACCTCGAGATCTCCGGATACACCAACGTATACCGTACAGCTATAGTCGAAGTTGGGAAATTTAGAGAGGCAACGAGGAGTTTTCTGGTTTCATACGGGAGTAGGTGACGAAAGGAATACAGTCGCTTTAAGTTGAAAAGGTTCGACGGGAGATTTGGGACATAGGGTTTTGAAGGATATAGTGATCTAGTGATATGTATACACACTTTATTTTTATCATATTCAATAATTCAAATTTCAAATGAAAAAAATGACACTTTAGTATGATCCTCGAAGCTCCATATCTACATCAGATATTATGTTATTAACCAGTGTTGTTATTATTAAAAAAAGGAAGAAAAAGATGAAGTTTTTTGGTCATTGTATCCAGCGAAGACGATCCTTAAAAAAAAAAAAAAAAAAAAAAAAAAAAAAAAAAAAAAAAAAAAAAAAAAAAAAAAAAAAGGTATTTACTTGAAAAAAGAGTAATTGAATAAAAAAATAAAAATATATATATATATATATTATATAAGTATTTGCTACTCTATTATTACCTAAAATATCGCCTTTTTTTAACTTACTTTAGTAGTAGCTGTAATTCGTTACTATCTTCTGCCACACATTAACTCAGTAATTGTTTCTCCTTTCTATGGTTTATTACTCGAAAACATATTCCTTAAATATCACTGATCCTCATTTAAAAGTCAATTTCATCGTCGACATAGTTATGTATAATCAAATGATTATTCCAAGATGATAAGAATTGATAAAAAGAGGCGCCAATAAAAATATCTCGAATTTGTTGACAAAATAGAGAATATACTAATATATGATTTTCAATCTTTTTTCGGTTGGCTTTTAGGTCTCTGGCCATCTATTCTTCTACGTAGTTTGTCTTGGCACATCTTGGTTGGTTCTGTCCATCCATATGATTTAATTTTAATGGTATTTATCATTCTTCATTTTGTCATGACGATTTTTTCAGTACAAACTTATGAAAATTAAACCAAAATGTTTGTTGGCAATGTAATCATTCTAACGTGTTTGCTTTTTAAGACCCATAAACAGTCCCTTTAACCTCGGGTACAGTGTTATTTGGTGTGTTTATAGTTCAGCTGACAGTTAAACTTACGGTCTCATCAGGTTTAACAGTCCTATTTGTAGTTTCAACTATCCGGTCGGCTTTACGATAAACTATTTCTGTAAATTGCTTGAAACTTAATTTTTTTTCCCCTCAATCTTAAGGCTCACACGATCGTTCTTGAACGATCGTCCGAACTGTCGTTTAAAAGCGATGAAGAGAACGATCATGTAAGGGTCAAACTCGACGTGTTGGAAAGACGGTTTGCGACATGGCCGGGACAGAGAAAAAACCCGACGTTTTTCAATTATAGTTGCCCGTGTAAGATCTCATCATTTCAGTCATAGTTCTTTTCATAGAACTCTGACACTTGATCCATTGAGATTCGACAATTCTTCCGTTATTTTACCGGCTTTAAAATACGATCAATAAATTTTGTTATTTATGATTAAATAAATCGATGACAAATAATTTCATTCTGGCTTTTTTATTCTATGCACCATAAAGGTACCCAGAATCGTAAAGTTCAATGTTTATTTTTCTTACCATCATTGGTAATAGAGAATATATTTTTTTTGCATTCATTAATGTAAGTGTATCAACTGTGAAACTATACCTAATTTATACTTGGAATTATTAGTAAATAAGCATTCGATACAGTTATCTCCAAGCGTGAATAACAGACATGAAAATATATTTTTTTAATTCATTTTTTCTTTTCCTTCATTTTTCTATTCAAATTTTATTGAATAATTAAATACAATAAAATTTCATTTCGAAAATGTCAATATAGTCAATTATTTTATTTCCGAAAATTTATTAAAATACTATTTTTATAACCGAAATGCCAATTAACGAATGAAATTTAAACAATATCTATACAGTTGTAAATTTCAATTAATAATAATAACAAAAAAGTTTATTTGACCACAAATATATTTACCCACAGTAAACTATTATTTCATAAAACCCTTCTTATATTTAAAAAAAATGATAATTGATAAAAAAAAAAAAGAAAGAAAAAACCGCAGCTCGCTTCTTCTTTAAGTAAATTATAAACATATAATTATACCATCAAAGTAAGAAGTGAACTTATTGTACATTAAATTTTCTCTAGAATTTCTTACTGGACAGTAATTACTGTATAATCATATTAATATACCAATAAAAGTAAAATCAATAAAAAAAAAACTTGGATGGGTGGCTTAGATGGATTAAAAAGAACGATGGTGTGGTTCCTTCGTTCTTCGTTCCAAACCGACTATTTTTCCTTCCTTCGAACCGATGAACTGGAACGACGAAAAGAACGATTGTGTAAGTGAGCCTTTACTCTTATCGTTTGAATGCAATTACTTTTTTTTTCTGAAGAACTTATAAATAAATTCAAGTAATATATTAGTGTCGATTTTAACCTGATTTTATCTTTGTTTGGTCTAGTTCGATTTCAAAATCTTGCTTGTGTCTTTTTTAGGAGATTTATTGGACTATCCGAATAAATGGGTAACCATCAGGATTGGCTTAGAGTTGTCCACTTTCCGGTAACTTAGTTGGTACTTAAGATCCTAGTACTGTTTCGCGATAGGTTTTCTCGCTTTGGTCGTTCTCTTTCCTTCAACTGGAAATGGGCACTCAGTTTCTTAATGGTCTCGTTTCGGAATTTACTTTTAGTGTAGTAGTTGCTCAACGTTGCTGAAAGTTAATAATTTAAAAAATAAATAAGAAGGCCTACTGTAGCTGATGGTGATTCTTCTGAAACCTAGTAAGAATTTGGAATCCCACTTTTCAGTTCTTTTAGTATTTTAAAGGAGTATTTTTTTATACTTAAATGCAAGGATTCTATTGGGTTGTTTCACATGAAATGTCCGTTTTTATAGTTTCTGAAATACATAAAGGATTTTGCAGGTCTATGTTGTTTTCTTCCGAATGCTTACATATTTAAAGTAAACAGTTACTAATCCTCTACCTTTGTATTATAGCTTCCCAATCAATTACGCACTTTTTAGTATACCTCCAAATATGAACATAGAAACACGCGATTTTCGAGTAATATTTTTGTACGAGTTTAAATTCGGCCATTCAGCACCTGAGGCCGCTAGAAATATTTGCAAGATGTTTGAGGAAGGGAGTGTTAATGAGCGGACTATTTGCCGTTGGTTTGCTAAGCTTTCAGCTGGAGATACCGACTTGGAAAACTTGCCCCGAGGAAGACCTCCGTTCGTAATAGACAACGATGTCCTCAAACATACAGTCGAAGGAAACCCCTGCCAAACAGTTAAAGGACTCTCAGCACAACTAAAAGCAAGTGCATCTACCGTTTCCAGACATTTAAAGTGTATTGGGGAAGTAAAAAAGCTTGATACATGGGTACCTCATGATCTCACTGAGCGGCAGCAAGACCCCATGTTTCAAAACATACCGTGCAAAAATTGAAAGAACTGGACTTTGAAGTTCTTCCGCACGCACCATATTCTCCCGACTTGTCTCCAACAGATTACCACCTGTTCAGGAATTTAGACAACTTCGTCAAAGGGAAACTTTTTGAAAATGATAATCAAGTGAAAAGTGCGTTTTAAGATTTTGTTTCACTTCAAAGCTCAGAATTTTTCAATTCTGGGATAAAAAATTTGGTTTCACGTTGGGAATGTGTAGAAAAAGAAGGTAAATACTTCGAATAAAATTAACTTGTTTTCATATCGTATTTTTTATAAAAATCCTTTACCATGTTCTAATCCCATATTTCAACTAATTTACGAAAATATTTATTGACCATTCCTCTTTCTAGATTTGTATTATTATCACCTACCTAATGAATATGATTTTATTTTTGAATAAATTCTAGGATCTTCTAAACTAGAACTTTTAAAATTGACTTATTGTGTCGATTTGCGATTAAATTTTTATTCCCGAACCGATCTTGCTCTCTGTTTGTATTGAAATAAAGTTCAGCTTTCTTTTTAAATGTAGTAGTTGTATGTGTAATATATGTAAAGGTACCCTAGTGATAATATTATGTTGCTAAAATGTACAATATTCCTAAGCGAATGCATTGGAGAATGTGGTGAAAACGTGTAAATAAATGTCAACAGATTTTCAATTCGACTAAAAGCAACAGGGTTTTACTATTTTTTTCCCTTTTACACCCACCCGCGTTTGTCCATTTCCTTGGCAGGATTCCTTTCGAAAATCGTATTACACGGAGTTCCAGTTTTAGCTGAAGTAAATTGAAAATAAGTCTTACGCAAGTAATCTTTTTCCAGAGGGTTCTTGGTTTATTACTTTAAGAATAATAGAATAGAATTGTAGAAAATAATTTTTATTCTGGGAAAGAGTCTCTTAAGAACAACAAATGTATACAATGTATCTGGCCAAAATACCAAATGATCATTATTAATTCTTAATTACAATGGTGTAAGAAGTAATAATGGAAGAAAAAAAAATACATCTCTACAATAAAACAAAAGAATAAAATAAATAAACTTCTTCAGATACATACGTTGGCTGGACAAAAATAAATTTAAAATTTATTAAATTACTACGATAGGTGTGAGCAATAAATAATATTTCTTTTTTATATTCAAAATTTGAAATTTGATATAAAACGTCATTGCTGTTGAGCGTCTGTTTGGGAATACAGGAGGTATTGGTAGGATGTCGGGACGGCATAATTTCAGTAATTTAATAGGTATTCCATCTATTATTGTGGAGTTAGTATGATATTTCATAAGTGAAGAGATAAGACCAGTTGGTGAGATATTGGCGGAAAAAAAAAAAAAAAAAAAAAAAAAAAAAAAAATGGTCGGGATTAAATGATGGAATTGAAAAAAATTGAAGGGAGGTGGTGAAGAATTATCAGAGGAGGCAGAATAAAAGGAAGAATTTAATTCAGAGGATTTGCCGAAAGAAAGTTGGCGAAGGAGTGACCATTTTGACTTGGAATCCGGAGCAGAGGACAGGGTTATATGAATGTAGTTAATATTTTGCTTGTCTGATTGTTGCCTGAGTCACATTGTAGAGTGCCCTGAACGCTTGATAGTCGCCTAATGGGTAATTATTAAAATTTAATTGTCTGATTTAGAAAATAATTATGAATATTTTTGTCGACTACACTCATCTCCTTATTAAATAGAAATCTTATAAAACTTATGAAGGTGCATTTTCAATGAGTAGGTTTATTAAGGCATTCGAATTTTTTTCGGACGTTTATTTCAGTCTTATTTTGCAATACCTGAAATGACTATTGTTGTTGTGGACATGGACTACATTTTGCTTATGATTCTGAATCCCTTTAATATGATAATGGAGTTCCACCAGGTAATCATACTTCTACATTTGGCCTCCTTTGAAACGTTTCATCTGAAATACGGTATTTGAGCCTTTATCTTAGGCTGAACGATTTTATAGAAGTAGTGATGAATATCACTCATAATTTCCGTTTATTTGAAGTTTCGCGCATCGCCTTTAGTAAAATAAGTTTCAAAATACGTAAGCTAGTTTTGTATTTATGGCTTTATTCCAGGTGTGAAATTTTTAAATTTTTTTCACAGATGTGCATTTTAGCGGTTTTAAGCAAGGATATTAGCGTAAGTTGGAACATTGGTAACGAAGCCTTGCTGTTCAGAATTAAAAAAAATAAAATAAATTAAATTAAAGGAAAATATGGACCATAAATAGTTGAGTTGTTGAGCATTGATTTACTTGGGAAGATCAGGGTACTGGTTTTAATGTGTTGTTTTCAATTAAACATGAATCAATTATTGACTTCCGAAATTGGTGATGTGTATATTATTTTTAGTTTCGTATGGAATAGTCGAAGGTCGTGTGGGACAGCTAGATAACTGTGGAATTCCTATGTGCTCTGAAATAACACGGTTTGTTGGTTTTGTATCAATGCTTTTGCCTTCTGTTTGTAATCCATTGTTGTTTTGCATCAGTTGACTTCTCTATGAAGCCTCACTGTTTACTTTACTATATTGTTGTACCCAGAACATTTGAAACACATTATAAATACACTTTATATGCCAAACAAAAATATAAATACAAGAATGTAACTTATCAAATAATATGTTAAAAAGAGGGTTGTATTAAGTGTTAATCGTCTCTAGGTGTAGGAGCTGAGATAATTTTAGTTTAGAAGTTGAAAAGACTTTTTTTCCTCTCAAAGTGTTCGAAGTAAAATAAGGTTAAAAGTCTACACTAAGGGCTTTCTTAGACAACGTTCATTACGAATTTAAGGCCTTTCTTGTTTGTTGCATAATCATGAAGTCTCCAGTCAATATTTTTGCAGAAGTAGTATGAATTTTTCAATCATGCTTTAGTAGATTTTGTAATTTTTCGTTTAAATATTAAAACTGTTTTGTTTATTGTAAAAGGAGAGTCTCCTGTTAATGTGGCAGGTTTATTAAGGGAAAGTATATATAGAGAAGATAATAAAATTTTAAGGATTTAGATTTTTTTTAAATATAATTATTTTTCTCTACCCTGAAAATTTATATTCGGTATTGGTTTTGAAATTTGCCTGAAACGTAGCTTGCTTTTTTACTTGCACCTGTATATGAAATATATAGTAAGGGAAAGTATTGCGATCGTGAAAATTTTCGAATGACAGTTTTCAACGGAAATACATGTTTTAGGGTATCCTGAGTCCAAATAACCAAGTCCCGCAAAAAGTTCTGTGTGTGTGTGTGTGTGTGTGGTAACTCCCGGGCACGAAAAGTCCTATGTAACTGAAATTTCATAATTACGACAACTATACGCTCGATACGTTACAAAATCTTTTTCATCAAAATCAGCTTACCAGAAGATCCACTTTATACTATGCATTTTTCACCTATTTTCGATTTTTTCGAAAACGGCCTAACGATTTTGATTAAAATCGCTATATCGATGTTAAATTGGATGGGCTTTAATACCATTTAGGTTTCAGAATGATTGAAATAGTCTGATAGGTCATTTTAAATGCCGATATTTAAAATTTTCTTTCTATAAAGTACCTTTAATTTTGTAGTTTTTATAAAATTGACCATATGATCTGATTAGCATTGCTAAAAAACATGTAAATATATAAGTTGAACGAATTCGATATCCAACTAAAGGAGAAAACTGCAAAAATATTTTTTTAATTGATTTTTTTGTTTTTGAACTTAAGAACAGTAATAATATACATGTATATATACCGTTGGAATGCTAGAGAGTTTAGAAAAAATATAATATTATACATACTATTGTAAAAATTTAATGGAGAGTGATGAAACGCCGATAACATAAACTGATTGTCGTAGATAATAATAAAATAGATTATTTAATAAAACACATGTTAGAAAAAAATCCAATGTAAATAACTCTTTAACAATTTATTTTCGTTTCTAAATTCTGAATTTGATATAAATAACGAAGGTAAGTGAAAATCGTGTGTTGCGACAACCATTTTTTTTATTTTTTTTTATGATGTATCACTATGATAGTTAAATGATAAAGTTTCACTTATAGCTTGTAACCGACGGAAGGAATGGTAGCATATTTAATAACTTTAGGTCTTTTATTAAAATGATATATAATCTTTCATACAGACAAGTAAGGAAGCTCCTGATTTACGATATTCTGTTCACTGACGCATCTAAAATGGAAGATGGCGTTGGTTGCGCTGTCTATTGCAGAGAGAAACAGCTCATGTTCAACCTGTCAGAAGAGAGATTCGTCCTCTCAGGGGAAGCCATAGCTATATTGAGAGCTCTGAAATTGATAACAAGCTTCAAATATCATCATTTTTACGTTATTGTGAAGTGTTTTAGTAGCATCACCATTTAACTATATGTGATGTATTAAACGAATGGTAGAAAACTAAATTCCAAGTCAAAACTGTGGTTTTTGAATGGACCCTAACTTACTGCTTCAGGGTGATCTGACTGGAAGACAGGTGATCTGACCCACAAAGGTCTGAGACAGGGTGATAGTCTCGCTTGCTTTCTCTTCAGTTTAACCTTCAGAAGCGCAGTACGAAAATCTGGAATACAAGCTGGGGGTACTATATTTAATAGATCTTTTATATGATTTTGGCTTTTGCTGATGACATAAGTATAGTTGGAAGAACCCCATCAGATTCAGAAAGCGCTTTTAAAATGCATAGCTGGAGTGGGCTTAGAAGCTAATGAGTCGAAAACCAAATACATGCATGCAGGTCCACAGGCCTTTGCACGAACCATCGCATTTTATAAAATAAGATATATCTGGAGGCTATTTATTTGAAACGATGAAAGAGTTTTTGTATATTGGCTCAACTCAACGCTGATAATGATATTAAAGCTGAAATTCATCGCAGAATTATGTCCACAAATAAATGTTATTTTAGACTTCTGAAGCATTTTAAGACCAGGACCATTTCTCAAAACACAAAGGTGCAACAAGACGCTCGTAAGCCGGTTCTCACTTAAGCTTCCGAATACTTG
The DNA here is from genome assembly GCA_023052935.1 of Piezodorus guildinii. NCBI lineage: Eukaryota > Metazoa > Arthropoda > Insecta > Hemiptera > Pentatomidae > Piezodorus > Piezodorus guildinii. The sequence goes on from CM041296.1 coordinate 76,148,205, forward strand.
AGATTGCCGAGTTCGCAGGAGCCCTGCTCCTGAAGTTCGAGAAGAAAATGTTAAGGAGAATTTATGGTCCAGAACGCAACGATGTAGTCTAGAGGATAAGGACGAATGCTGAATCAACAAGGCTATACAAGCATTCAGGCGTCGTAAGGGTAATCAAAGTTGGCCGGCTTTGTTGGGCAGGGCTTTTAAGTAGAATGGTCCAGACCCAGATCCCTAAGATGGTCTTGTATGAAAATATTTGTGTGACCAGGAGATTGGGAAGGCCTCGGCTCCGATTGATTGATGGAGCGGCAACGAAGCCAGTTCAATCTTGAAGATCCGCAATTGGAGAGCGGTGGCAAGAAACAGAGAAGACTGGCGGACCAAGCTGTAGGAGGCCCTGGCTCTTCAAGAGTTGTAGCGCCGTGGATGATGATGAACAACTTATTGCGGAATTCTATTGAACGGAAATGCTAACCAAGCAGCCGATTCGGTGAGAACGAGAGAACTAACGGAAATCACAGTAGAAGATTGGGGGTTACAGTATAAAAAAAGGTTCATAGTAGAATGGGATAATAACTGGTTAAAGAAAGATTTATAATTGTAATAGTAAAATCCGATTACCAGAAATGGAAAAGTATTTCTATAATTTCGGGAAGAATTTATGGTATATAGACTTAAAATAGGTCTGCTTGTTCACACATAACTACTTCTAAGACACTTAGAAGCTCTCACTTGCGAAAAATATAACAATACTCTATTTATTGTTAACTATTTAGTAATTGAGTGCACACAATTTGAGCAATCCAAAAAAAAAGTTAGACTATAGAAAAAAATGAAAGATGTACTACAAGATGAATAACAACGCATAGTCACCCTTATAGAATTAGTAAAGATTGCAGGGTATTACCAACGGTATGATTTTTATAAACCACGCCGATGACCTTTAAGATAGAGACAGATAATCAAATGAAGAAAGTATGCAATATCTTGAATTGGGACAGACCATTGTATTCCTAATCATACAAAATAAATGTATTGCTATATTGGATATTTAATGTCTATAACTCATATACAACTACAACACCACATAAAATGATCGTTTCCGGACAACAGTTGTGGTGATTTATTGAGGTTATTTGACTATCGTGCGCAATGTTTTTCCCATCTCTGTATAACCGGAGATAAGAAAATGACATTATAGAGACTAGGTAGGTCACACAAGAATCTCCTGACATTAATTTCGAATCACGGTTAATATAACTGTAAGTATTATTCTGTCTCAGCAGAAACGTAGGTGAAATACTTATTTTCTGTATATATTGTAATTAAATGATGTAAAAGTAATTCACTGTAACAGTATGACTGGATGTTTATAGAAGTTTGGAAATCTATCCGAGTTTAATATAAGTAAGGCGTATAAGTTGATGCATTTTAAAAAAATATTAAATCTTACCTTTATTGATATAATTACCTTATTTGAAAATTTTAAGCGGAAATAAAAAAATACCATTGAACTTTTAAAGCCATAGTTTTTAAAACATTTATTTTAAATTTTAATATTTTTCCTCATCTTATACATAGTTCACGGGAGCTTATGCATGTGATTTAACGATATGCTATAATTATTGAAACTATCATTATTAAATATTTTTATATAAATGTCATATGTGTATTGCTTTGAAATCGTTTCAATAGTAGTGTATTTTTAACGTCAATAGTATATTTATTTACGCTTTGTAAATTGAGAGAGATACCAGACCTTGTAACTGTATCTCCAGCGACGGAGTAATTTCCCAATAAGCTTGAGGAAGGATTTCCCTGTGGGATACTAGCGGAAAATGGCAGAGTAATACTGTGAGAAAATGGCTTCCCGCAAAGCAGTCCATTTGCTCCCAGATCTCTCAGATGTAATCTCCTCGGATATATTATATATCTTAATTAGTTGGCACCATGTTGATTCACTAACTACAGAACGTTAAGATATTTATTTTTATAAATTTCCCGTTTTAAGTTTTACAAAAAAGTTTTAGAATAAAAGTGCATGAAGACAAAATAGTGTCCCTCCTACCTTCCATCGTTTTGTTTCAAGTGGTACGTTGATCAATTTATAAATTACAGCATGTGAATTAATGTATCGCAAAAGTTCTGAATTTATGTAGTGGACATTTTCCAGAATGTGGGTTTGACGTGTTAACGTATCGAGCATTAATTCGTTTGAGTTTTGGTGTTAGTTGTTTAAAATAAATGGGGACTTTAATTTTATTATGGGAAGAATAACAAAAAAAAAAAAAAAAAATGAATTGGAATAAATTTAGTATCAAAACTTGTTTTCATTATGAAAATTTTGCTTTTGTCGGAAAGATTGATAGTTCAGGATTTGGAGAAATCAATTATCTTTGAAATAGGTTAACTATAAAGCTATACGAATGGATATAAGCGAGGAGTTCCATAGAGGAAATTTCATGAATGACAACAGAGTTTTTGAAGGAGGCGGATCTGTTAACAAGGGTATATAAGCTTATGGGTGGGACCTTGTATTTACTAAATAACAAAGGAACATGTAAGCATTTTAAATGTATTCTAAAGGATCAGAAAATAAAACACCAAGAAACATTGCCGTCAGAAATGAGGGTAGAGCCCTTGGTATATCTGCTAAAGGTATAAGAGCTTCAGGAATTACGTATAGACCGCCACCATATCAAGATGGGGAAAAATGAGAAAGAAACTAGAAGCTGACGGACATAAACAGGATTGAATTGTTCAAGGATAGTGAATGATCAAAAATGATTCTGAGGTAGTGAAAACGGATTGGTAGGTTATCAAGGTGAAGTAAGGGATAAAAGGTAGAAAATTTAAATTGTGCTTGGAACTTATGAGGGTGACATTAGTTTTTTCAGGATTCAACCTCCAAACATTAATCGTAGCTAATGCATTGATATTATCGGTTATGTTGTTCTGTCTAACTTCTGTTAAAGCTCTTAATAATTAAAATTTTTTTTTATCATTTTCCAATAGTACTATCAGTTGGTTTCAGTCATTTTCCCCTATAGGACTCATGCTGTTACCATTCCTAATCATCCACAATCTTCTTTCCTTGCCCTCTCGGCACGTGTGGCTCAGGGGTCTAGCATTTCCCCTCTTCTTTTCATGTTCTGTATCAGTGATCTTCCCAATTCTTTTTATCTCTGCTCCCATTATTTATATGTTGGCGACTTTAATATGTACCTATTTTGCTCTCGTTCTGAGTTATTAGTAGCATTTGCCAATATTCAGGAAGATCTTGAATGAATCAGTGCCTGGGCAACCCTGAATAAGCTAAGGCCATCGTAATTCCCTCTTCACAGCCAAACCACATTTCCGAGTCTAATCCTAAATGATCACCCAACCATCTTCACTTCCTCTATTTTTTGTGAGAATCAAATATTTCTTAGTTCTGAATGGTCTAATACTTTCCAACTTATTAATTTTGGTGGGCGAATTGAACATTTGAATCGCTTCGTCGTGAACGTAGAATTGAGTCCCTAAAAATCCTAACGACTTATTTTCGGGTTCGGTTCTTGGAAGCTCCTTACAGACAATGATCTTACTTTACTCGTCCAATTCTACTCCATAGATACATACATACTGCTTAAGGATAGTTAGGTCTTGACGATATAACTTTTCCTGAAAGACTTCGGCAATAATTTTTGACCCTGCTGTAGCATAACAAAGTATTTACCTCGATGAATGTGAAAGTGATATTTATGATTAGTGCTTCGTAATCTAGGTAAAGTTTCCTGGTGTCGAAAAAAGAGACTTAAACTTGAAAGTTTGTTACGAGCACACGAAACTTCGCCGAGTATCACCTGGAAATTATATTTAATTGAAGTTGGTAACGTTCTTAAGGACTAAAGAAAAAAAATCGATATTTAGGATTAAGAGAGACTGGCTAAAATATCGTTTCTGATTCTCTGAGCATTGTTTACAATACAGTTCAATTATTCGTGCATATATTTCATTTTGTATTTTAGCATATATAAATTACAATCCAATTTTATATCTTTACTTGTGCTACTAACCGAACGTTTATTTCTATATAATAATATATTACATTATACTTATAATTTATTTTTAACCTTTAAAACTATTTTTAAAATAGTTAATTTCCACTTTGTTGCTGTAAAATAGGACTGGAACTCGTCAAATTAAGATATTTTGTCTGCATTTTATTTTTTTTTATTTTTCCCGTATGACACGCATGTACATCATTATAAATTTTTCTTTATTCTTAATACTTCCTATTTTACAATCAATTTCTTACTTAATCAGAATGGATAACTAGAAATCACAAAGTCTTTGAGTACATAAGGAGATTCTGCTCACTTAACCAAATAATTAATATATAATTTTAAATTTATGTAATAGTTTTTACTGTGGTTAGTGTGCTTAATTATGAAAATAATTTTTAAATTATTAATCATAGTTAAAATGCAAGATTAAGATAACCACAGGAAGCTCTTGTCCCATTCGTCCAATAAAGTACTGCATTGATACACTAGCGTTAACTATTTTGTGAGGATTGACGATGTCTAGTACATAGAGCGCCAGTTTACTCCAGGTCCCAGGTGGTTCTCCCGCCTGCGGAATTATTATTTATTATGTTATTTTAGCTATGGAGTGACCTTAGGATAGGAAGATCTTTTTCAGGCTCTCCCAGCTTCTATAAGTGGGTCCCCGAAAATTAGGGAAAAAGCTGGTTTAAATTTTATTACTTCCAGCTCTTCTTGAATAATGGAGTAAGACTTATAGAAACAGCTGCAGCGCATTCATATCCTGGATCAATACTAGATTCCTCGGACGACTTCAATTGGGATATTAAGGACGGAGCATGTACGTGATATCTTACTCCTTTTTAAGCTCTTGGCATTATTTCTGCAAAAGTATATAAAGTTTCTGGATTCATTCATCAAACCTGTTGACTGGGAGAGATTTCGCAATCCCTACTTACGCATCCGCAACTGTGATGCGATAAGGATTGATTCGGAGACCCCTATAGGTAGGATTTGAAAATTGTGCATATAATAAGCTATTTTTTTTTTTTTTTTTATTATCTTACTTGGTTACTCATGTTGCAATTATTTAATTTGTGATATTCACACACACACATATATATATATATATATATATATATATATATATATATATATATATATATATATATATATATATATAAGTTTGTGTTGTTCTTAGGTTTCAGTCAATGAATAAACAATTTTATCTATGCGACGTTTCGAGAATTTATTGTTCTCATTTAGTGTTCTTTCCAAAAAAAAAAAAAAAAAAAAAAAAAAAAAAAATATATATATATATGTATATATTGTTTGATCAGTTCTCGACTGTTGATAATTTAAGTTTGTGTTGTTCTTAGGTTTCAGTCAATGAATAAACAATTTTATCTATTCGACGTTTCGAGAATTTATTGTTCTCATAATCATGCAATTTTGGACAAAATAGTGTCTTAATTAGACATGTTTAGCCTACAAGCTTTGAAAGAACACTAAATGAGAACAATAAATTCTCGAAACGTCGCATAGATAAAATTGTTTATTCATTTACTGAAACCTAAGAACAACACAAACTTAAATTATCAACAGTCGAGAACTGATCAAACAATATATATATATATATATATATATTTTTTTTTTTTTTTTTTTTTTTTTTGGCTCATTTCAATTTCTTATTTATTATGTTTTGTACAAATGGTATAAATCTATTGATATTTTATAATACCATTGGGTCTTAATTGCTGGTATTTAAAAAAAATAATAAAACCGTTTCTAAAAGTAATGAAAAAGATAATAACGCTTGTGAATTTCTTGAATGGAAGCATATAAGATTGTAATAAATAAAGTTTATATGAAATGTTAATTGACTATTTCTTCCCAGTTTACGATTCATATCGTAAATTTTGCAATTGCATGAGATTATAATGTTTTGTTTAAATATTTCATAATATATTGTATAGGAGCAACATTATATATAGTTATTTATATACTATATTTATAGCAACATGAATATAAAGTTATTTTTTACTAATATTTACTTTACTTTATATAAAATAGAAAGGATGAAGATGAATTAGAAAATAATCCTTCGGCTTAGGGTTTTGGGGTAGAAACCGCCTAGTTTTATCGTGTGCCTGTTTCTCTGTTCTGGTAAACATTGCTTTGTCGTTTGACGTCGCCACTGCAGTGAGTTGATTGTAATTGCAAATTCCCTGGTTCCTTTGTGTTTATTCCGTGGTCGGAATCCTTTATCTTAGCCCCTTAATTACTCTACAACTATTATTAACCGAACTAGAATGCGCTCTCTTAAAGGAAAATGTATGTTGCCGAAAGAGTTAATTGTTCCGCAGAGGAAAAAAAAATTCTTATTTAGTTATTTTAATTAACACTCCTTTTAATTAATTCTTGTAACACTTAATACAGTTCTCTAAACCATAGACACGGCAGCCTCCATAATAATCTTTCTTTAATTTAATTTTAGTAACATTGTGTATTTTATTTCTATATACATTTCATGACATATTCGAAGGAAGTATTTTATATTCATATAATTCCTTTCTAGTATCTAGTGTATAAACAGTAACCTCGTTTACCCCATTTCTTAAATTGACCATGAGGTTGTTAAAATGTTTAAACTCTCGTAAAAATTAGCATTTTATTTTTTTAATTTAGACTGACAAGGAGAATCCATATTAGACTTAAAAGAAAACAGCTGAACAGACATTTGGACTATTATCCTGGACAAGCGATCAAAATTGTCCTTGAACACCAAAGTTACTATTAACAAAGTACTGATCAAACCCTTATGGACATGCGGGATACAGACAGCTATGGGGATCTGTCAAAACCACTAACATCCTAATAATTCAGTCTCTCCACTCGAAATTATTGCGAAAAATCGTGGATGCTCCATTTTATGTAACCAACCAATTACTTCACAAGGACTTGTACATACAGTTTCAAACACAGCCACAGAATATTATAAAAATTTTCACGACAAACTGACTTACAACATGAACCCATCGGCCGAAACACTTAAATCTAACACTAATTCGTACAAGTAGAAATTTGTAAAAAAAAAAGTAATTTTAATTATTTATTTAAAATTACTTTTTTTTTTTTACAAATTTACTTGTAGAACAGTAGGTTACTATAGTTTCATATGAAGTTTATTTAAAGTTCATATTCAAAAGCTTTAATGTCACAAGTACTTTTTTTGGAGTTTTTTAAATGACCAAATAAAATTCTCACATGATGTGACGTTCTTAAAAATGCTTTTCATAGGTTTAAAAAAATAATAAAAAGTTTAATATATAATATATTAAAAAAACAGACTGTCATTTTTATCTTTCTACATATTCCTACAAATATACATACCATGCATAGATAATGTGTTATTTATATCGAGATAGATAAAATGGACTATATTTAGTTTAAAATGTTAATAAAAACATGAATAAGAATTATTTGGCATGTTCACACCTCTTATATTGGGTCATAGTGATTCGGGTATATTCATACACTTATATGATCTTATTAAAAGGCTTTATACTTGAAATTTACGGGGTTAGAGAGTGTCGAAACCGAGTAAAAAAAGAGTTTGGTGACTCCCACATCTTTGGATGGTTTCCAAAGCGAGTCAAGTGTGTTAAAAAAAAAAAAAAAAATCTACTGGCTCCGGTTTTTACCTTTATATGGAATGTTAAGATATCGAATCAAAATAAATGTTTCAATTTAATTATTAAACTAGTAGAAATATGCTCTATGCTGAATCCAGAATCATATGTAAAAAAAATTTGGATTCAAATTCCATTTGTAGCATTATGCTGACTTTGTTAAGTACCATTATATTTGTTATGATGGTACTAATAAAAGTAATTAAACGATTTTTGTAACTCTGAAAAATTTACTTGCACGACTATTTTTATATACATTATTTTAGTGTGTATTAATAAAATAATGTAATGTTATTTTTATCATAGTGTGTTCCTGAAAAAAAAAAAAAAAAAATTGGCTTTACCATTTCATTTTTTTCTAATTTCTGTTTCATTTGTTTGCAAAATAAATGGAGGATGGGAAAACATGAAAAAAAATTTTTTTTCAATAGATTTTATTCTATGAATTTCTATCAATTGTTTTAATCGTACATTCTTTAAAAAAAAAACTTTGATGGCCATAGATTTCGTCCTAGGCTCAAAATCAAATTATAGTGACAGTGCCATCGAGTAAGAGAATATTGGAACTGGTAGTTTACTTGGGATGGGTAAACAAAAGTCCACCTTAGGATTTAGAAAAAAAAGGCTAACCGACCTATCTCTGGGTTTGTTTCCATTCTCCATCTTTCTTCTATACGTAGCTGAATCCAGAAACAAGAGAACTAACTAGTCCTGTGATTCATATAATGGAATTTCAAAGTTATTCTGTGTTCTAAATCCATTAAAATTTTATCTTAACAGTCCATTAATTACACTTACGAATGATAGTCTTCGAATTAATGAGCAACCTTACTAATATAATTTAACTTATTTTTTAAATAACTTTTTTGAATTAGTAGGGAATGTTGTAGAATGTACATTAAGTGTGCTTTAGATTTTTATTTAATTCAAAATACAAAATTTACCTAATTTAACTGAAAACCTAAACACTACTGACAAATCATTATGGACGACCACTAAAAAAATCCTTAGCTTTTTAAGATAGCAATCATCCACTCCTTACCGATTCTAAAAGTTGGACAAGATCAGACAAGGAAAAAGCCCAGGTTTTTGGCCAACATTTTTTTAACAATTTTTTTCCACACTCAGATATCCTTAATCCTGATCACCTTGAATGTACCAGGGACCAAAAATACGTTATAGGAAATGGGAAACGGAATTCATGTTCATTTCTTAGCTATAAAACTCGCTAAGGATATAGAAAAAACCTTTATGTTATTTTCCTGCCTTGCGTACCTAAAATAATTAGAAAAATAAAGTGTATTTCACTACATATTATAATTAGTTACTTTATCAGTTTGGAACAAGAAGCAGATAAAGCTGCTAGTTCATATTTGAAGACGTTGAGCGTGTGTGTGTAACCGGATCCAGGACTTGGCATTACATTCTACATGTTACCCTGTTACGATACCAGCTTGATCGTCTCCCTCCCAACCAACCCTTCCTGCGATACGATGGCTATAGATAATAAATCGCCATGGGGCGAGGCATCGATCATGGCTGTCATTAAGAATGCCTTGTCCAGATACTCAGGCTGCCTCTGTGTTGTAAAATGCATGCGCTAATCCATTTATCAATCCCCCGTACCACTCTTTTACCAATTCCATCAAATTTTATCTGCAGATAATATCACAGCATTTAATCACAGCACTAATTTTGATGATTAACATTTTTCATAGCCAAATCCGAACTTCTGATATATATTTGTCATTTAGATGTGCGATATATATATATAATATATATATAATCTACTCTACTAATCTAAGCTACGAATCCTAATAGCTTGTTCTAGTCCTGCTTTAGAAGATTAATTAATAATATTCTGTTATGTCAGCTTTGGGACGAACTTTAGGCTGGTAAATCTAACCTTTTTTAACATTTTAGTCATTTCATGATTTTTTATTTCCGAAAACGAAAATCCGTTTCACAGACTATTAACAAAATTTGCAGGATGTATGGGGATGAGGCCTTAGGAGAAAGCACCATCCGTTAGTGGTTTGCTCGGTTTAGAACTGGGAATTTTGACTTGGAAGTCGCAAAGCATACTGAACCAAAAATATTTTATTTTTGATTGAATAACTGGATCATATAATTTATAACGAATATTAACAAAAACTGAACTTTTTTATTTAAAGTACCAACAAAAATCGCTACAAAATAGTTTTACTGCCAATAATATAACGGTTTATGACGATCGTAAATAAACAGAAATAATTTGATTAAATCTAATTATTACTGAGACGCTTAACGTGATAAAACCTTTTTTTGAACGTTTTATTGTTGCTAGTGGTTGAGAAGCATATCAGAAAATGTTGTATCGAAATAAGTTAAATTATTAATTATTGATAGTTAATGAGATTAATGAGTATCATAAATTATTAAAAAGAAATAACAAATGTCACAGGCTTTTTGAGCTTGGATTTAATTTACGTAAGATGGAATAGTTTATTTTTATTATATTTATTTATTTCTGAATTTCTAACCGTTGTTGGTTTTTCACAGAAAGTCATTTTATTTGAAAAATATTATCCATTTCAATGACCGTTGAATAATGTATCTGCATGTTAATATGTTAAAAAAAAAAAAAAAAACCAATTTGTGAATTAAATCTGGAAAACGTTTGTGATTTCGCTTTTATAACTATTTTCTAATGTACTTTACAGCAAATAGCTTAATAAGCAATTTTATAGAGAATTAAATTAACTATGAGAATCATTCAAATTATTTGTAATTCCTTTCAATTGAAGCCTTTGAATTTATGCTTTTTAAAATAGTTTTAAAGAAAAAAAAGTAAAACCCGCCTTTTTAATTATCTCTGTATGGGAAGATTATTATTTTTAGTCAGTTTCTTAAATTATAGATTTGATGTATGTGGTTAATTATTTTAATCTTGAGATTTAGAATTATATGATAGACGGTGTTATTATTAATAAACTGCACTTAAAATAATTAACATTTATACTCGTAATAATTTCAGTTATAACTTCAAAATCATAGGCTGAATTAAGGGTTTATGGTTTACTGAATCTTCGATGCATAATAAGCTGATTAAAGGATTTTGCTACGGGTCTATTTACTAAGACTTGATGAACAGCCTCGAAGTCCTCATTCATTCCTTGTTTCTCTCGGTGGAACTTAATGCTTCCTCAGGGGATAACACAGCTCTGCCATGTTTCCATAGAACACCTGGCATGGTGTAATAGCTTGTCAAGCGAGCTTTGTATTCTTTAAATTTTAACTAGTACAAATTATATTTTCTTTATTAGTTTAAAGTTTCTAGATTTTGAGGACTTTAGACTTAGAGTTTTATTAGCTCTATTTGAAACCTTGGATTTTTGTTAGATACAGTTCTGTTGAATTCTTAAATTTAGTAGAGATCAAATGAGGTAATGTACATATAGTAAATGTAGAAGCAACGTTATGTGTATGGATATGTATTTAGAATACGAGCAGGAATCTAATACAAGTATCACATAATGTAGTTTGACAATCGTACGTAAACTCTTTTTTTTTTTTTTTTTTTTTTTTTTTTTTTTATGTTACGTAATGTTCTTACTATTTCTTGCTTATATGATTAGACCACCCAAATCAACTTGTTTCTTCCTTTCTTCCTCCCTGTTACTAGCCAACACCAATGAAGACTTAAAAGACGATGACCAAGATATCTACTAAACTTGGTAAAAAATTTAGGACGCTGATAAAGATGAGTAGTAACTATTAATCAAATTAGTTATGTATTTAATCATTATTTAGCGAATTTCAATCCAATTTTATTAATTTCTCGATCAATCCTTTGATCCATCAATTCAGAGGAAAACGTAACTCTGTTTAGTAAGACAAAATGGACAAAGTTGGCTGACAAAACTCCACGAGTAGCTGAAGGAAGGAAGATGTAGATTAATCAATTTTCTTACTTAAGCTGTCTAGTTAGGAAACTTGGACCGCAAATATGATTATGAGACATAACTGACAGTTCCCCAGTCAGCTTGGGGTCTCATCATCCTCGGAGAAGTTTATCCTGTTTTCAGCGAAACAATTACATGATTTGATATTTATTGGCTCTTTACTCTTAATAGTTATTTTAATTTGTTTATATATATTCAAGAAAATTTTAAATAAAAAAGTTGATTTTCTATTTATTTTAATTTTAGATTTAAACGAAGTATAGCAGTATAAAAATAATAAAACAAATATAATACCTAAGGAGTACATCCTGATACATACATAATAACGGTATGTGGTTAGAGATCTGAAGCTAATCGAATCTGCGATTTTATTAGCTGTTATAATAGACTTTCTATACAGAAGAAAGATAAAAAATAAAGTGATAATACCTTAAAAAAATCTAGATGTCTTCCAATCTTAAAAGCCATGAACTCCGTACTTAAGGAATCTTTTATCAAAACATTTTTTTTAGTAGAATCTGTGGCATCAGATTAAAAGGTAAAAAAGAGATCGAGTCTATACCACCACTGTGGTAGTGCTTTCTAGCTGCTAGTTGAACTTTCTAGTTTTTTCAAGTTCTAACTTGAAGTCTAGCTAAGTCAGCGAAAGAGTGGTGAGAAAAAGGAATCGACTGAAACAGTGCCGCTAATAAGAATGGAAAATAGAAGAATGACAAGTGTGGTTTATCGGGTCAAGGTTAAAAGGAAAATTTAGGACTTCGTAGGAAGATGAGGTGAAAAAGTACTTTCTGAAAAAAGGACTGGTGTGGAACAAAAGAGAACAGCTAGTGAAAGACTGGTAAAAATGGCTTTATAGACTTCCTCGCACTTGGCACTGCATAAGTAGTACCTATTATCGTTATCAAAGGTTTACTAAACTTATATCAATCTGATTACCATTTAAATAATTAAAAAAATCATTTGTTGCAGAATTGAAGGGAGTCTCGCCTTTTATACTATTTTCTTCAGATATATTAGAGTATTACTGATGTATTAACTAAAGTTCGTAGGAGGACTTGTATGTTTACGTTTCTTTATGATAGCTAGTAATATTGAATTACTAAAATACTTCTGGTAAGGTTATAACGTATTTGGTGCAAGCGTACAATAGGGTTTTTATTAAATATTTATTATAATAATCATAGGTGTAGAATGGACTAGTAATAATAAATTATTTAATGAAATATAATATAGAGTATAACACATGATTTTATAATTATGGAATAAATCCAGCTCTTATGGCCAAACAATAGGATGAGTATAAAACAATAGGAGTTACTTAGCTCGCGGCTTCTATCTAAAAACTTAAAGGTTAGAATTTATAAAACTATTATTCTTCCAACGGTTCTTTACGATGTGAAACGTGGCCGCTTACTTTGAGGGATGAACAACGGCTTAAGGTTTTCGAAAATAAGGTACTGCTTAAAATATTTGGTCCGAAAAGAGATGAGGGCACTGGGGAGTTTAGAAGGTTGCACAACGCGGAATTGCGGAACTTGAATCCTGTGAATATAATTGAGTTAATAGCATCGCGGAGACTCAAATGGGCGAGTAAAATTGTTGGGCTCGGTGAGGAACGGATTCCGAGAAAGTTGGTATTTGCTGATCCGACCGGTAAGCGTCCGAAAGGTAGGCCGAAGCGGCGATGGGAGGATTGCGTTAAAGCTGATCTCGGGGGCTTGGGCTTGACCGGCGAAGATTGGACGAATCTGTGCAGGCGAAATTTGGTGGTATCGGCATCGAACCTTCGGGTTCGGTAAGCCTATTATTATTATAAAACAATAGGATTTTCAAGGCAAAAAAAAAATTTAAAAATGGTGTGCCTTATGCTTTAATTTCAATTGTTTCTATTATTTATGTTAGTTTTTATTCTTTCTGTGCGCACATACAAGTTGCCAACCAGCTCAGTAGAGAGGGTAATTCGTAGTGTTCGTAATCAGAATATAGGACTTTTATCAGGTTTTAATTGTGGGGGCCACGATTTAAAAGGGATGGTACGTTAGCACCGAACCCTGGGTTAAAGGGAATTTCCGGGAGGAAAGCCAAGGAGATAGAGTTACTCAAAATCGACTAGAGAAACTTCCGGCTAAAGGAATGCCAATTGTTTAAATGATCATAAATTAAATAAATTAAAATATATGAATACAACTAAATAATAATAAATGCATAATATCTCAGGGACGGTACGCACCTAAATCTTCAATAAATAAAACTGAATTCTCGTATAATAGTAATGTAATATATATCATTTTCAATATATATACTGGTGGCCACGTAAAATTAAATTTACTTTATAACTTAACATTAAACTTATCTATAACTTATTTAAAGGAAAACTTTACTTATTTACTATACAAAAATAAGTGTTTATTATTTGCTATAGAAAAAAAAATGCTTCAGCCCTAATTTATAATTAATAATTTTAATTAAAGTATGTGGTAATCGAACCAGTGGGTAGGAATGCGCTTCCAAGAACTCTAAATCGTTTTTCCTATTAATATATAGGATATTCACTCACTCGACTAATTGTTCATTAAATCTCCTAGGTTCGGTTCCTCTTCTTTTAGACAGGTGAGACTGCCCGCTTGCGGAAAATTTGTGAACAACACAACTGCTATCTACTACATCCGTTGTGACGGTCGTCTTAAAAAAAATACTCATCGTGCTCAAATTCTGATTAAACTGGCTGGCAAATAATCTGGTTAACCGTAAGAGAGGGCGCTGTGTTCCGTACCGAGATCTGTACCCTACTACGCGAAAAATTATTCTGAATATGCGGGTTATTTACGATTGGTAACGATCTCTTTAGTACAAGGTACTCTTTTGAAGTCCTATTTTAAACAACAGACCGTTTTACCACTGTAATGTTTTAAATTACTTACTTGAATATTTTTAATATAATTTATTACATTGCAATTTTTAGAATTACTGTATGGTGGTTAGAAGTTTAGATTTTATAGGATAAATTGAGTTTTTTAATCTGGCGTAAATAGTTTTAAATAGTGCATAATACATACGGTACTCTCATATTTATTTCATAAAGGAATTTTATATTTAATAAAAAAACAACGACCGTGCAATTTAACCTCGTAGGAGCGATGAAGGCCTGTTTTCCAAATTGAGATGCCCGCACTGAACCGGTGGAATTTCCTAGAGTGCAGTAAGGCAGCCTAGTGGGCCCTCGACCGTTAAATTAAAGCGTTGTATTACCAGCTTCTGTAGACCAATCTTCATCTAATAGCCTCTGCCAACACAGCTTTCTCTGATCTTTCGTTCCGTACGATTCGTAAAAAAAAAAAAAAAAAGTAATAATAAAATTTTTAAAAAACACATAAAAAAATAATTTTCACTCCTTCTAAAATGTGTATTTAATAATTGAGGGTAGAACCAAAGGTACTAAAGGGCTTTTTTTTTGGAATTTGAGATATTTGTATTCAAATAGTTTAGTTGTATCTAAATCCGTCTGAAAGATGAATCATCTAAAAAACTAGATGATTTTTTTCTGTGTCAACCGGACAGTTCCAGGTCTCAGGAAAAAACTATGCTGTCTGTCACTATATGACCATAGGTCTGGTGGCACTCTGTAGCTCTCCATTATCACTGATAATATCAGATTGGCTCTCGATCGGGCAAGCTGAAATGCGTTTTTACACTGTTAGTATCTTTTATGGTTTGCAGTTCAGTTTCGTCACTTGATTAAAAAAAAAGAAAAGAATCACTTGACATGCCTTAAATATTTAAATACTCTTCAAATCATGAAATATTTATAACAAAAACACACCAGCATTTCTAGCACGAAAACGATGCAATGTATAAAACTGGAAGTTCACATTTTAGGAGCTTATATGCATGCCTAAGGTGTTACAGTAACTTTGTCAACGATATTGGCGAACCAGACATTAGATTTTCTCAGAAACGGCTTTAACAATTTTGATCAAACTCGCTACATCGATGTAAAATATAAAGAGCTATAATATCATATAGGTTTCATCCTTATTATGTAAATACGAACTTCATTAGTGTCCATTATAAAACAAAACAATAAATGAATATTTACATATGGACCTTCCCAAAGAATGGGAGATTTAGAGTCTTTTGGGCTTAGACTAGCTGAACCTAAAACTTGAGTTGCTGGCACATAGTTTTCCACAACATCCTGTCTTGTGCGTGTCTCGTCCATAAGGTACCTTACTTTTTCTTATTCGTCGGCCCAGCGCTTTCGTTGTCGGCCTCGGCGTCTTTTTTTATTTATAGGTATCCAATCTGCCCAACTATCTTCTGTTTTCCGCATGAGATGCCCTGCCCATGTCCACTCCATTTTTCTAGCATATGCAATAGCGTCTGAGAAATTTGCTAACTTTCTTATTTTATTTGAATTAATCTTGTCCCGCAGGAAGATACATAGCATAATCCGCTCCATCTTCGTTTATAGACATTTATTTTCCGTTCTAAATTTTTTATCAGTGACCAAGTCTGGTATCCATATGTAAGCACTGGAATGATACAACTGTTTGTACATTATTTCCAGTTGGCTTTTGAATATGAGCTGAGGCTCCAAAATTATTTCCACGCCTTACCTATTCTGGATTCTATTTCCTTTGCGTCACTATTTACAAATGATATTATTTGTCCAAGATAATAGGCTTCTTTGGAAATCTTCATGTCTGGGAGTTGTTGCTTAATTATTTTCGAAGGCCCGTCGGTCATGATTGCAGTCTTTTCAAGTCAATAAGTTAAAACTAAATGTTGAAAAAAACAAAAGCGATTGTAATAGGTTCTCATCAACTCCTGAAATTTGTTACTCATGTTCCGAAGTTGTTCCTACATAGTAATTTTCTAAAGTTTTACCCGACTGTCAGGAATCTTGGAATAACTTTCGATCAAACACAATCCTTCAAAAATCATATTTCCTAAATCTCCCGCTGTTCGGCCTTAAAACGGCTGAATTCCCTCCGTCACCTATTTCCGTATGAAACTCGAAAACTCCTCGTTACCTCTCTAATATTCTCCCACTTAGACTATTGTTGTACTTTATACGGTGGTGTATCTTGGGATCTCGAGGTAAAAATGAAACGCTTAATTAATTGCTTTGTTCGATTCATCTTCGGAATCCCCAAGTACACCTTTGTATCCTCATTTTATAGCGATTTGAAGTGACTTTACCCTTCTAATCGTCGCTAGTATTTTCTTGCGTAATTCCTACACCAAGTTATCCAATCTCCTCGCCCATCATACATTTTTGACCTTCTACAATTCAAATCCTCTGTCCATTTCCGTTATGCACGCTCCAGGCCTTCAGATTAGTGCACTAGGGTGGGTCGAACTTTACTTTTTAGATCTTTTCATATTCGATCCTCAATCCTATGGAATTCTATTCCTCCATCCAACCGTCACTGCAAATGTCTCTTTGCTTTCAAATTCCGCAAATTTAATCATTTCATGATGATCCAGTCACAATAGTACTGTCAATAAGCTTTTTTTTCTTTCTTTTCTTCTCCTTTAGACATACCTATTTTTTTATCAGTAATTATAGCATTTCCAAGTCAATTGTAACCTTTTCCAAGTCAAATGTAACTTTTTCCAAGTCAAATGTAACCTTTTCCAAGTCAAATGTAACCCTTTCCATTTCAAATGTCACCTTTTCCAAGTCAAATGTCACCTTTTCCATTTCAAATGTTACCTTTTCCAAGTCAAATGTCACCTTTTTCTTCACTTCTAGCCTTAAATATTCCGTTTTATTTATTTATTTATTGAAAAATAATTAGTTTAATTAACATTATGACTTTTTTAATAATTTTGGCATATAATAAATGATATTTTTTTTGGGTCTCTTAGATATTTGATATCAAGTTCTGTTTTTTACTAGCTAATATTTAAAAAAAATTAATTATCGTCTATTTAGTTTTAAGATAGTTGTTGATTTTGATTTTTTAGATAGGAGGGGTAGTTTTTTGGAATAATTAATGTGTTTTCGGGTATTATAATTAAATTTTTCGAGCTGTATTTTTGATCGCTCGCGTGCATTTTAACTCGCATTAAATTTTAATGTTTTTTATTGATATAGGGATTAATTAATGTGCTTTCGGGTGGTTATGATTACGTTTTTCGAGCTGTATTTTTTATCGCTCATGCGTATTTCAACTCGCATTTACTTTTAATGTTTTTATTGATATAGGGATTAATTATTTTGATTTCGGGTGGTTATGATTACGTTTTTCGAGCTGTATTTTTTTCGCTCGCGCTTATTTTAACTAAAATTTACTTTTTATGTGTTTTATTGATATAGGGATTAATTAATGTGCTTTCGGGTGGTTATGATTACGTTTTTTGAGCTGTATCTTTTATCGGTCTTGCGTATTTCAACTCATATTTACTTTTAATATTTTTTATTGATATAGGGATTACTTAATGTTCTTTCGGGTGGTTATGATTAAGTTTTTCGAGCTGTATTTTTTATCGCTCTCGCTTATTTTAACTAAAATTTATTTTTTATGTTTCATATTGATATAGGTGTTGAAAATTGTGTTTTCGGGTCCTATAATTATGTTTTTTTTAGTTTTATTTATTTATCGCTCCCGTGCATTTTAACTCGCATTAAATTTTAATGTTTTTTATTGATATAGGGATTAATTAATGTGCTTTCGGGTGGTTATGATTACGTTTTTCGAGCTGTATTTTTTATCGCTCATGCGTATTTCAATTCGCATTTACTTTTAATGTTTTTTATTGATATAGGGATTACTTAATGTTCTTTCGGGTGGTTATGATTAAGTTTTTCGAGCTGTATTTTTTATCGCTCTCGCTTATTTTAACTAAAATTTATTTTTTATGTTTCACATTGATATAGGTGTTGAAAATTGTGTTTCGGGTCCTATAATTATGTTTTTTTAGTTTTATTTATTTATCGCTCCCGCGCATTTTAACTCGAATTTACTTTTAATGTTTTTTATTTATATAGAGATAATTAATGTGCTTTTGGGTGGTTATGATTACGTTTTTGAGCTGTATCTTTTATCGCTTATGCGTATTTCAATTCGGATTTACTTTTGATATTTTTTATTGTTATAGACGTTTGTAATATCTTTTCGGGTCTTGTGATTACGTTGTTTAAGCTGTTTTTATTGTCGCTTGCTCTCATTT
This sequence comes from Piezodorus guildinii, assembly GCA_023052935.1. NCBI lineage: Eukaryota > Metazoa > Arthropoda > Insecta > Hemiptera > Pentatomidae > Piezodorus > Piezodorus guildinii. The sequence continues at coordinate 76,167,030 of CM041296.1, forward strand.
AAACTTGCATTTGCAGTGGTCTTTGTTTGGTTTTGTTTTAGGGGATTCTCATAACGTGTTTTGAACTTTATTCTTTTATGCGCTTGGGAATTTCTACAAACTGTAGGTATTATGTTATAATATGATGTAAAAATTATTTATTGTTTTTTTGCAAGATCTGATTACATTTTTGATTTGGACGTTACATCGCGATTGCGCATTCTTTTAGATCACTTTTCATTTAAGTTAAAATGTGCACTAGCTATAAATAAATGTCATAAACTCTATTAGTATTCCCGAAAACACTATAAACGATCCCTCTATCGAATATTTATGAAATAGAAACAGTAACTTAAAATGAGTAAAAGCGATAACAAATTTGGTTCAAATAATGTTATCAGAACACCCAAAAATAGAATAAACGATTCCTCAATTAAATTATCAAATAATTGTAAGACCAAGTTAGGAAGCGGATCCTTTACAAAAGATTTAGTTGAAAAAATTACTCAGGACGCTAGAAAAGGAACTACAACTAATCCTTATATAAAATAATAATAATAAAAAAAAAAAAAAAAAAAAACCTAAACGATGTTTATTCCAGCAACGTTATAATGAGAACCAAAAACAAAACAATCAATCCCAATATCAATAAAAAAATATCAAAAATAAAGGCGAGTTGAAATCCGCACGAGTGATAATAAAAAATCTTTTAAACATTTTCATAACCCCGCGAAAACACAAGGATAGATCTCTATAAAAATAAAAAGATTAAAAGTAAATAGAAGTTGAAATACGCATGAGCGATAAAACATACAGCTCAAAAAACGTAATCATAACCACCCGAAAGCACATTAATTAATCCCTATATCAATAAAACACATAAAAAGTAAATTTTAGTTAAAATAAGCGCGAGCGAAAAAAATACAGCTTGAAAAACGTAATCATAACCACCCGAAAGCAAAATAATTAATCCCTATATCAATAAAAAACATTAAAAGTATAAATGCGAGTTGAAATACGCATGAGCGATAAAAAATACAGCTCGAAAAACGTAATCATAACCACCCGAAAGCAGATTAATTAATCCCTATATCAATACAAAACATTACAATTTAATGCGAGTTAACATGCACGCAAGCGATAAAAAATACAGCTCGAAAAACGTAATTATAATACCCGAAAACACATTAATTAATTCCTATTTCAATAAAAAACATTAAAAGTAAATGTGGGTTGAAATACGCATGACCGATAAAAGATACAGCTCAAAAAACGTAATCATAACCACCCGAAAGCACATTAATTAATCCAAAAAACTACCCCTTCTCTCTAAAAAATCAAAATCAACAACTATCTTAAAACTAAATAGACGATAATTAATTTTTTTAAATAACAAAAAAACAGAACTTGATATCAAATATCTAAGAGACCCCAAAAAAATATCAATTATTATATGCCAAAATCATTAAAAAAGTCATAATGTTAATTAAACTAATTATTTTTCAATAAATAAATAAATAAAACGAAATATTTAAGGCTAGAAGTGAAGAAAAAGGTGACATTTGACTTGGAAAAGGTAACATTTGAAATGGAAAAGGTGACATTTGACTTGGAAAAGGTGACATTTGAAATGGAAAGGGTTACATTTGACTTGGAAAAGGTTACATTTGAAATGGAAAAAGTTACATTTGACTTGGAAAAGGTTACAATTGACTTGGAAATGCTATATTAACTTGTTTATATGCATTTAATTTACTTCAATACTCCGGGGCACATTACATACGTTCTGTATATGTTACTCTACAGAGACAAGTCCCAGGATAATAAAGTATTTATTTATTTAAGTACCTATAATTTTGTACATTTTTAAAACATAACCCTATCGTCTTGTTAAAATTTAATAATAACCGGTTTTTATAAGTTGAACGAATTCGATATCAAACGAAAATAGAAAAGATCCAACATGTTTTTTATTGTGTTTTTGGACACAGGTACTGTTATATGGATGTATTAAATACCGTTGAAAAGCTATAGATTTAAAAAAAACAAAAACTGTTTTATATTAATAATATATGTATTAAATTGTATTATGTATTAAACAAAATCCTAAATGGAAATGGAAAGTTGTGAAAAACCGATATAACTAACCGATTCTAGTAGATAATAATATAATAGATTCTTTCATAAAACATATTTCTATCGAAGCTGAACATAATTAATTCTTTAACCTCTCTTCTTTGTGTTTGAAAGTTTTTAAGTTGATTTTAATGAGGGAGGTATGTGAAAGTCGTGTGTTGCTCACAACAGTTTTTATAGACAACAATTTTTTTACACGGTAAATATTAAGGTATGTTTGCGCCCTAAATTTTCCTCTCAAGCTCGTCCTTGGGATTGTTTTTTTCCTCGAGGTATATATAGTGGAGAAGTCAAGGAGGAGGTATCCTATTCGGATTTCTGTTGAAGAGCCCGTAGTAGAGAGGCAGGGGAAATGGGATCCTGCTAGAAAAGAACTGATTTATTTTCCACCTTATGAATCCAAAGACCCCTCAGCAAATTGTTTCCGTCTCCCCTCCTTTGGTTTCTTTCAGGCAGGGTCTTAGTGCTTCCCTTTCCCTTATTGTGCGAGTCTTCAATTTATGTTCCTTGAGCATGAATTAATATCATTTGGGACCGTTTGATAACTGACTTTAAACACTTAAGTCGTTCCAATTTTCTTTTCTTTTTTTTGCGACGCTTTTTGTGTAATATTCATGTTGGTATGATTTTATAAGTCCGGGCTTCACCTGAAAGTTAATTTTATGTTAGGTCATAAAATTACCATTGAAAAAAAATTATATTGCCTACTATAAAAATACACAACTCTCGCACACTCACATATAGAGTGGAGGAAAAAGGTAGATGCACACCGAACTTTTTTATTAATTTTTCTTTCTCTTCGAATCTTTATATGCACCTGTCCAAACGCGCAAGGACAATCAGCAAATGTGAGGAATCATCAATGAATATTGACATTTGAGGCATTAGGAAGGATCAGTTTTAGCTACATGACTTTCTTTATTCATATTAATATAGGATGAATGGTCCTTATTTATACTAGATTTTTTTTTTTTGTTTCCATGGCGCGACAGGCCGTGTAGGCCCTGGGCCTCGCGGTGTAATCTCCTGAGAGGTTACACTCACGTTTCGTGATGTTTTCTAGTGTAGGGTCATCACTCCCTACGCCTAATTTTGTGAGTGGCCACCATTTGGCTGACGGGTCTCACATACCCGGGGGAGAGTCTGTGAGTGAATCCCCATTTAATTACATTCTTATAAAAGTCCCGTTGGGACTGGGATTTGAACACACAACTTTAGCATGAGAGACTAGCGCGCTAGCCACTCAGCCGCTCCCCATTTATACTAGATTAATAGGAGGAATAATACGGTACTTCTCCGTATAACGAATCCATTTGGGCTACAAAGTTCCCCAACACACACCTTATTCATCAGACCTCTCCTAGGGACTTTCAAATTTTTCTGGCCAACTTTTATAGAAGGCAAATTTTCAAAACCAGTATTAAATTGAAATTATTTTCGTTATGATGTCGTTGCATCCGGAAATCCAGATTTTTTTGTGCTGAGTAAAAAAGTTAGTTAAACTTTGATTATGTGCATTGATTCTGAAGGAAATTAACTTGATTAATACAATATACATAGTTAGAGTGAAGGTATAGAGTGTTTCCAATGAATATTAATAATTGACTTCAACTCTGTGTAGTTTCATTGGTGATTTAATTTAAATTGCTTTCTCCTCTCAAGCATCGCGGAGACTCAAATGGGCGAGTAAAGTTGTTGGGCTCGATGACGAGCGGATTCCGAGAAAGTTGGTATTTGCTGATCCGGCTGGTAGGCGTCGATGGGAGGATTGCGTTAAATCTGATCTCGGGAGCTTGGGCTTGAATGGTGAGCATTGGACGAGTCTGTGTAGGCGGAATTTGGTGGTATCGGCATCGAACCTTCGGGTTCGCTAAGCCTGTTATTATTATTATTATTCTCCTCTCATGTCGCGGTCTTGCCCCCCTACCTGGAATGCCCGATTTCGTATAGAAGAGGTTATTAATGGTCTAATATTTTCCTCCCCACTTGTCATATCAATTTTTTATTTTTTTTTACTTTGAAACACTTTCTTATTGTATTTAATATTTTTAGAACTATGCTGATAGTTAATTCATTACATATTCTGAAGGATTTTAGATAGTCTTTTCCTTATCATTTTAAGGCTCTTCTTACTAGCTGAATCTAAGTCCTTAGAGTAAACGACTTCAGTTATAACTTCTCTTTCATTTTCTGTTAGAGTAAGTTGAAGCCTCAAAGCTTTTACCTCCGAGTTCGTCAACTAACTGGCTCTCTTCTGGAGTTATTTAACTGGGAGGGGGTTATTATGTTGGGAGAAGGTATGAGGACTGTATTCTATCCCAGGATAAAGGCCTTCATGTTGGAATCCAACTCTCCCAGCATCTCAGATAGCTCCAGGACAAGTTTTGAGAGGGCCGATTTATTATTTACTCTCCCTAATAACATCTCTAACGGTAGTTCCTGAATTATTTAACTACTCTAGTTTCCTTTCTTAGAACATTTTTAGTGTCAAATTTTATTTTATCTTTTAAAGATATTTCGTATATGTACGTACAAAAAAAAGAATTTTGACAATTATTACTTACAATTTATTCGTCTTATTTATTTGGAGAATTTTCGGTTGTGTTTAACTAATTAAAGGGTATTTTTTTTATTTATTTTCAATACAATTTTATCTATCTTTAGGTAGTTTTTTGGTTTATTATTTGGAAATAATAAACCATTGTCTTATAATTTTCAGCTTTTTTTTTATATAGCTCGTATCAATTTTAAATTATTTTAATGTCATTTCTTTACGTTAATTTATATTTTCCAAATTCTGTTATAATAGTTCATATATAATTTTGTTATAACAGTCATATGCTCTCCGTTTTTGGCTTCTTCAATGCCTACTAGACAGACGCACAGAACTTACTATTCAAAAGGCTCATATTCATGACTATCGAAAGGCCAATCCAGAATTACAGAGGTGTGCTTTGGGGTTCTACTAAAAATCAAATATCAGTTCAAAAAAGATTTATTTTTCATATTTTACTTAGTTAATGGATCAATTATTATGAATCAGTTTCAATGTTTAGTTTTGTTCAACTCATTAATCTATCTGAAGTTATTTATTTATTTTAATATTTTGTTTTATTCTATACCTTAATGCATTATTTTCTTCTTATATCATTGTGAATAAGAATTAATTATTATCCTTTGGTAAAAAAAAAAAAAAAAGTCGACTTAAAAACACGTATAACGTGGAATCCATATACAAGACTGAAACGACAAGAAACTGACCGACATTTTAAGCTGCTTTAACTCTCACAACTGAACGTTTCCATCTTCCACTTTACTACAAACATGATTCTCATAAGGCTTATCGGGACTTACGGAGTTGAGCTTTAGGGTTCTACTAAACCATAGAATTCTTCTCGTATCCATCCATATCTTATAATTCAAAAACCATCCTAAAATCCTTAATAAAGAATAAAATCACCAATGGCCTTAATTTTCTACATGTTACCGATTTGGCCTAATCATGTTTTATTATGTAACAAACTCCATTTCCGCTCTAACCCACTAGTTTCTATCCTTGCTTCGCCTTCGATTGTTATAATCATCTGAGGTTTCTGGAAAGAAGATCCTTACACCTTAAATATCTTCTATTTTTTTTTAAATTTTTTTTTTTTTTAAATTATATTTTATTGAATTTTACAACTGTATATTACATAAATACAATAAGTAAAAGTGATGAATTATAATAAAAGGCGTATAAGGCTTGTGAAGAAACTACCCAGCGGTAGTACTTCGATGTTTATTTAAGTAAGTAGATCCCGAGGCCATCTTCTTTTCAATCGCCTCGGAGGGTTGTCAGGAATATGCGAGGTTGATAGGTTGCGGACAAGAGGGTTTATATGAGTTGGGAGTTTGGAATTAAAAGTGGTATATCTGGTTCGAGAAAGGTCTGCCACAAATGGGATATTAAGGTCGTTATGGATGATTTTATTGTGACGAAATAAGGAGCATTTAGGATTTTGCGAAGGATTTTGGATTGTAAGGATTGGATGCGGGAGGAATTAGATGGCTTAGTAGAGCCCCAAAGCTCGATTCCATATGTCCAGATTGGTCTGATGACAGTGATATAAATGAGCTTTTTGTAGTGAATTGGAAGTTTTGAACGTTTGTCTAGTAAGTGTTGTAGTAATCGGTATCTACGGGCAGTTTCCTGTCGTTTTAGTCTCGTGTGAGGGTTCCATGTAAGACGTTTGTCAAGATGGAGTCCTAGGTATCGGATTTGTTCAACAGGTATGAGTGGCGTATTATTAAAGGATACGGTAGGGCAGGAGGTCATCGGTTTTCGACGAAGGGTAAAGGTTATTTGATGGGATTTTTTAGGATTTATTTTAATCCTCCAGTTCCGACACCATTCCTCAATGGCTGTGATGTGGGACTGAAGGATTTGGGATGCAGCGGTTGGATCGTTATGGACGGATAACACACAAGTGTCATCCGCGTAAGTTGTGAGGACAGTGCTAGGATGGAGTGGGATATCAGCTGTATATACCGTATAAAGGATGGGACCTAAGATACTACCCTGAGGTACACCTGCAGACTGAGAAATTATGGAAGAGTAGGAAAGGTTATAATTTACTCGAAAGGTTCTATTAGTGAGGTAGGAACGGATTATGAGGAAGTATGTTGCGGGAAGGAATTGACGGAGTTTATAAAGGAGTCCTGGGTGCCAGACTCGGTCGAACGCTTGTTCCACGTCGAGAAAAGCACCCGTGCAAAACATTCCTCGCTCCAATGTGGAGGATATAACATCCACCACACGGTGGCATTGCTGAATTGTAGAGTGGGATGTCCGAAATCCAAACTGGTGGTCAGGAATGACGTGATGCATTTCTAGGATCGGGTAAAGGCGCTTTAAAATGAGTTTTTCTAGAATCTTGCCCATGATAGGTAAAAGGGAGATCGGACGGTATGAGGATGGATGTTCAGGAGGCTTTTGAGGTTTTGGGATCATTTTGATTATTGACATTTTCCAAGGTTCAGGAAAATAGGTGGTTCGGAGGGTGGCATTAAAGATATAAGCGAGGTAGAGGATAGCCTTTCGAGGTAGCTGTTTAAGGATAAAGGATGTGATGAGATCATGACCAGGTGCTTTTTTAATACGTAACTGATGGATAACGTTAATTATTTCAGAAGGATGAAAGGCTTTAGGAGGTGGGGACATTTGGAGTGGAATAGCTAGTTCTGCTTCAATATAATTCAGTTCTTCTATTTTAAAATATTTTTTGTGATCTTTCCATCGATGGTTTCTTTACAGCTGTTGTTGAGTATATAGTTATTTTTTATGTATTATTTTAATAGATTTGCATGTTTTTATAAATATATATTTAAAAACAAAATCATCTTCCGTTCATTTTTACAATTTTTGGGTAGTTTTTTATTTTATTTATTTAACGTCACTTTATGCTGCTGAGACTAATCGGACGATTCTGTAGTTTGATTTATAAATTTTTCCTATTCAGGTTTAATCATGCTAAGGATCTTTAACATGTACCTGACATTGCGCAGGCTGGGGACCACCTTTTTACTACCTTACTAGGACGGCATAACTAAGGATTTTTTATTCTCATCTAAAACCTAGGGGCACCTCTCAGGATTGAACCCGCAACCTTGGGCATAGAAGGCTGTAATTCTAGCCTATACACTACAGGTGACCCCTACAAATGTAGTAATAAATAACCCGTATTTTTTTAAATAGTTTTTTTTTAGTTGTAAACATACTTAAATACGCAATAACTCAATAAAATAAGACATAAATCTTTTTACCGGTCCTCTTCTTTCCCTGAAAATGAAAACTAAGTTGCAGCAATTCGTAAACAGTTATTAATTATATTTTTAACCTTGTCTAATGCATCTGTTGTAACGATAATTTGAATAAACATTAATTATAATCAACCTATAAAAGAATGCTTTTTATTTTAGTATTTAATATTACGGTTCGCAATAAAAGCTTCTTTTGTACTTTAATTTACAGGTGAATCAAGTTAAACCCACTTGTACTGGTCAAATTGACCGTTTTCAAACTTTTCGTAAAACTTACCCATTTTTAAACGTTATAATACCGTAATCAAACTATATAACAATTCTTAGAATATGCATATAATATTTTCTTCACTCTTTACTTTTAGTTATTTTTTCTCTTAAAAAAAAAAAATTGTTATGTGGCCTAACTACCGCGGTCGGTCTATATGACCGGTGGGAAAAAATGTTATACAGTTATCTCAGAGAAAATTTGTTTACAGTTATCTAAGAGTCGTTTTCAATTGAAAAGAGCAAATAACAATAGTATTAATTACAGTCTCAAGTAGTGCACTTCTAAAGACTTTCTTATGCAATTTTTTTACAATTGCTTATTTGAAGGAGATAAGGTAAAGTATTAATGCATGGATGTAAATTTGTTATTTCTTACATAGTGTAATAATCTGAATGAATTTTTAGAAATTATGTAGAAATAAATTTTTACGAAATTTCATGAAAATTGTTTATTTTATGTACATTTAACCACAAATCAACCATTATCTGCATTGAATAATAAAATCGATACCCTTTTTAATTACCAGTCAATTTGACCGCGCGCGGTATACAAGGTATACAAGAATTGCCGGTAGGTTTAGTTTTAAAAAATATACTCCTTCCATTTAATAAAATTTTCTGAACTGCTCAACTTATCCAAAAATGATCTCGGGTATTTCACTTAAAGTGTGGATTAAACTTAATAGAAAAAAAAAAAGAATCTGAAGGGTTAGTGGCAGAAATATCGAGACTCGAGAGTTCCTCCAACGGGTCGTTATAAAAACCGCAGGGGAATCAATGAGGCGTTTTTACCGGAGTGTCCTAATGCTTCAAGTCTCCCAGCTAATGCCCTTCTAAAATCCCCAGTTCGCTTATTGGAATTTTTTTATTGATTTAATTTTTTTATTTGACAATTTTTTGTTTGTTTTTATTTTCTCAAGCAATATTTTACTCTTAAAATTTATATATATGAATTAAAATTAATGAAATTAAAGTTATCAATGCGTGATTTTATGTCGTTTATATTGTTTTCTTGTATGAATATTTAGATATAAACCTTTTTTTTTTTTTTTTTCCCCCCGTAATGTACAATTTTTCGTTTTTATCTATTATTACCTATTCCGATGCAATAGCAACCATTTTTTTTTTTTTTTTTACCCCCTTAATTTAAAATTCTTAATTTTTCTTTTTCATTACTGAATTATTCCTTTGTCTGTATCCTGTATACATTTTAAGGAATTGCGGAGTTCTTAAAAGTTTTAAAATTATTTTCAAAACGAAGTATATCTACGACGGGGCTCGCTTCTGGCTGTTTGGTGTCCTTAAAATTACCTCTTAAGCCTATCTTATTCTATAATAACTTAATCAGATACAAAAGCCTTTTGCCACCGTTTTGGGGCTGGTGGAGGTGTTAAGCTAGAAACTAGTAGATTGGCAATTGGCAGTTTTGTACTTTTAAAAAATTTGACCTGTCGTCGCTTAATAAATTCCTGTACAGTTGGGACGTTAAAAATTGTATGGGTATTGAGAGCTTTTTCCTTACAGAGTGAAGTGCTTCTGCATATTTTTTGGACCAGCCCATTTTGAAATTCCTGCAATTTCTTCGCTGTGTGTTGTGTGATATGAGGAAACATAGGAGCCGAATGAAGCCATAATGGCCGGATGAAGCTGCTATAAATAATGATTTTCAGTCGCAAACGTAAGTGTGGAGAGGTGAGGAGGAGGTCCAGTTTGTACGACTTGTTTCTTACATTATTTATTTATTTTTTTGTAAATGACCTTCAAAAGTCAAGTGTCGTTCAAATTTGATCCGTTGGAGCCTTTTCACACATAGACGGCTGCCGTCCACTTATAGTTGCCGAGATAGGGAAATGTGCCGTACACGGCTATAAAGAGGATTATAAACCGTCCCAATGGCAGCCGTGTATGTGTGAAAGCTCCAACTATGTCCCTATATCAACGACCGTTTGGCCGGCTGATAAGCCTAGGATTATAAACCGTTTGGACGGCAGCCGTGTATGTGTGAAAAGGCTCTAAGTATAATATTGACCTACAGATGGGTTTCTTTACATTTTTTATCGTAAACTGTGGAGGTAATTTCTTTTTATTTTTTTGGAAAGAAAAAATCCTGAGAAAACAGATAGCAACCATTTTGTAATAATTTGCGATGTGTTTAATTTATGTATATTGATTTTTTATTGCGAGATGATAAGACTTAGATAATAGGGGTACTCATGACGTTTGCTATAGCAAGCTTTTTGTGCTATTTTGCTAAACCCGTCGAGTTTCTACAAAAGCATGCAATGGGCTGTGCTATAGTGCTATTGGCCGCCATTTTATCTATGGCTTTGATTTATAATAACCTAAACCTCGCAACACGTATCTGTGTTTTTAATGATTTTCTCATTTCCTCAAATTCACCAAGATGTTAACAAAGCAGAATAAGGACTAAACATAAGATAAATAGTTCATATGAAGACATTCAACTTTTGTTGCAAGAAAATGATAGAAAACGGAGACAAAATTGAGGTTAGTAACTTTTTACTTGAAGTCAATAAGCATTTTATATGAAAATTAATTGATTATCTTGCACTACATGAGTTATTTTAAACTAAATTAGGATAGTAAACTCTGATAATGTGAGATAAGGAGACATTTTTTTTCTTATTTCGTTATACCTTGTGTATTTGTCGTTTTTATTATTAGTATACCAACATCCCTTTTTTACTCATGAGTTTATGAGAAAAACTGACGTATCAATGATAATATTTCCTCTTTAGAATAGGAATACAAAAATTATTAATATGTAATTTAAAAACTTTATTAATTAATTTAATCTATCCAGATAAATTTATCTGTAGTGCAAGGTAAACTCAAATTACAATTTCTGTCAGTAATCGAACTAATTTTATGTTTTTTATAGTTCTAGAAACCTTCAGAGCAAATTTTTTGTAAAAAACTGGTAGAAGAGAAACCCATCCTCATGGAATTGTAACTTAAAAAGGTTTAAACTAGAAAAACGAAATAAAAAATATAAATTGTCTATAAAATACAAGAAATTTATTAAATTTCTTGTATAGTGATTCACTTATTTAAAACCAACTACTTTATGTTAAATGTAAAATGATAAGTCTTACTTTTATTTAGAACATATTCAATAAAACACAAGTTCGGACTCCGTTACTACTCTATGTGTTCAACATGATGTAATATTAGTGTACAATAGTGTGAAGTTATCTTTAATACTGTTTAAATTATTATTTTATATAAATAAAGAAGTTTTAATCCTGTGTTTGTGTTTAATTTCCTAGTTCTATCAATTTAGCCTATATTAATAATTATAAAACTAGTTTGGTACAAATTAAAAAAAAAAACATATGAGGCTATCACTTCGTTATCATTGTCTTGTATTAAGATTTACACATGAATACAGCAAATCTGTCTTCTTGAAGTTATTTATTTGTGTCACAAATGTAAATAACTTAAACATCATCAAATATATGTCTTATGCTGGATAAATTAGGTCAAGAACCGATTCAATTAAAAAAAAGAAGGTATTTATTTATTATTACAGAACTTTATTAAGAGTTTGCAAATGCATCTAAAATAATTATAGTTATTGCCAGTATTAACAGGTCTAAGATTTCATAAACTTCCAATCCGTACAAGGTTTTAAGTATTCTTCATTATTTAACTGTGTGAATTCTGCACTGAATCACTTGTATAATATAAAATAATAACAATATAATTGCAACTTTTTTCATTTTAACTACATTTTGTTCTAAATTATAATTTCCTATCAAAACTTAATTATAAAATTTATAACAAACCTACATGTTATAGTAAATTATAGAATTTAAATAGTGCCTAGAATTAAACTCTAATTTAACTTTTTTTTTTTATGGAGCATTGGCATACGATAGTAAATAAAGGAAATACTTTTTAAAAAAAAGTTTATTAACAAAAATAAATAAAATTAATTAAATATATTATATCAAAAGTACATGTATAATTTGTATAAGGAAGTGTTGCTGATCTAACTTTGCGTTATATATCTATACACACAGAACAGAAATGAAAATGCAAGTAACAATAATTTACTTTTATTAATTATAAATTGAATGTTTAAAGAGTAATAAATATTTATTTGTTAAATTAAAATTTATATTTTAATGGGTATTAAAAGTTATAATTACAGGGCCAATTTAATCTGTTGGTTTGGAAAGATAACATAAACAAAAGGGTATCCTATTTCTTCATGTTTACATTCACTTTCACTAAGCCAAAAAGGATATTTACTTTTTTTTCTTTCATAATTGCTTAAAATACACATCTAGTGTCTTTACTAATTGTGTCTCCATCAATAACATCAAACAATTGGCACTTTTAGAATGAACACTTGGTCGTCTTCAATATATTATTAAATGGTGAAAGAAATTCACTTGTAAGAGTGCTTTAAACAAAATGTCATCTAAATTTGGTAAAACTGAATTTTACATATCTTTAAATTTTAATATAGAGCCAATTCGAAAGGTAAAGAAGACCTAAAGCATAATATTCTCTACACAGTCTTCTATAATCTCATTCTTTACTTCTACCAAATCACAATCTAAAAGTTCTACTGAGCAATCATATGCCAAAAGTTCAATAATCTTTTTTCTTGACAACTTTTAGACATAATAAGTGAAATAAACTATTGAAAAATAAGCAAATAGAAGGTTAACACTACTTTATAAGTTATCAACCAACAGGTTACAAACAAACGAGGTTACAAAAATAAAATGTCTTTCGACTGCGCATGCCCAGCAGTAGAAACATACTAGGTATATTTCTTGTACAATTAAATTACTAGGTATATTTGTATATACTTTATACAAACGTATAAAGTTGCCTAATACCACCTGTAGGTAACGGGCTTGTCTCTTTAGCAATATACAATAGTCTTATAATAGGGTTATCGTGAACGATGGAACTTGGCTTTCATGCTACAAAAAATCGCAATAGCAAACGTAGTGAGTACCCCTAGAAAAGAAGTTGTAGAAACTCGACGGGTTTAGCAAAATAGCACAAAAAGCTTGCTATAGCAAACGTCGTGAGTACCCCTAATATCAATTATCTTACTTATATTTAAACTTAAATGGTATGAAAGACTATTCGATTACAAGTCCGAATAATCAGAAAAGTTTCAATGAAGTCGTACTTATTTAAGTTCATTTTAATAAGGAAAAACCTACTTAATATTAAAAAGCATTTAATTATTCGTCGATATAATCGATTTAATTTAGAATTATATGATTCCTTTTTGGAAAATCGTGAAATGGTATAAGAGTTGATTACATTTTAAAATTTAATTTAACAACCCGGGTATATTCTTTTTTTAAATAACTTATCTGAGCATCATACGACTTTCCTCTATAGAGTTGAAATAGCTACAATATATTCCCATTAACTATTTTGGAAAATTTGCTTATTTGGACTTAAAGGAATCAGTATCTTAAATAAATTTCACATTCAGTTTATCTCAACATACTCCGCGTTCAAGTATATGAAAATCTCTAGTATCTTTTCGAGTGATATTAAATAATAAAATATAAACTTATTCCTAGCCAATATATTTAATGGTTATTTTTTTATACACTGTAGAAGATTCAAAGAAAAAAAATCAATGATATCTGAAAAAAATATTAGGTTCCAGCCGATTTGAAGTTTATTTCCGAAAGTCACAATCTTAAGCTTTCCATAAAGCAGCGTTCTTGGAGTGGCTATTCAAATAGATAATCAGAAAATGTAAATATTGCTTAATTATCTGTGAATTCAAAGTTTCAGTCAAAGGAAATAAAACACAAGCTCTGTACAGAAGTATGAACAGTTTTTTTCGATTTTAAAGGAGTATATTCCCCTTAAAAAAACACGACTTCCACTTTCGTCTGTTCATAAAATCAATTTAAGAATTTCCAAAAACAGTAAAAATGTTAAAGAATTAATGAAATTGAATTTCCATAGAAACATGTGTTTTATTAAATAATTTATTATATTATCTATAACAATCTATTAAATATATCGGATTTTCAACACTGAACTTTCGCAATTTTGTGTATAAATTTTTCTCTAAACTCTTTAACTTTTTAACAGTATATTATACATCTATATTAATGCTCTTTTATTAAAAATATCATACAAAATATTTGTTTGTTCTTTTCCCCTTCCTTAGTTGGATATCGAAACCGTTCAATTCGCAAATTTAGCCGTTTTGTATTCCGTTTAGGATATGTTTCATTTTTTCAAATCTACAAAATTAAAAGTACTTTAGAGGAAGTAAATTTAAAATATTGACATTTAAGTCCTATCAGAATATTTTAATCAGAATGAAACCTACATCAATTTTTTTTTTTTTTTAATTTACCGTTGCGAACTTAAATTGAAAAATAAAGTCCATATTGCGACTGTTCCAAGTTCTTCGTTATTTGAGAGGAGATCAAAGACCAAACGGTGGACAAATGAAAGGTAGGAGCTGTAGGGCATTCACTGCGAAAGATTTCAATTAATTCTTTGAGAACGTCGCGGAGGAGGACATGAGAAGAAAGGAGACTTCCTTCGGGGAGGTGATGTTCTTTTCCAGTAATTTAATTAAGGTGCCAGTTGGAGTTATACAGAGTGGACAATTAGCCTTGCCATTTCGTCCTTCGAATCGAATTTGGAAAAGTTTTTCTTCCACCTCTCCTTCAATCCCCTTTACTTTTGTCTGCAGTTTGTTAAATCAGTTTCGTCCCTTCCCCTATTTCGAAGGTCTCTCATCTTTGAGTGGTAAATGAGAGGGCTTTGGTGAGGTCATAGACTTCACCTTAGTATTGGTGGTTTGTAAGGTGAACATCTAAAGGAACTGTTATGTGGGTTGCGTCCCGCCTCCACTCTCAATAGCCTATATCATAAGGTTCAATATTCTTACAACTCCATTAGTCCATTTTATTTCTCCTTAAAACTCTATATGATACATAATCTGGATTTCTCATCAAAAATAAACAATAAAAAATCTGGTCCGGACCACACACGACTTTCACTTACCTCAGTTGTTAAAATCAATTTAAGAACTAATTATTAGTATGAAGCAGGGTGGCTAGCATAACAGCCTCCTATGCCAAAGGTCACGGGTTTAAACCCGCTGGTGGTCCTAGGATTTTTTAATGGGAGTAAAAAATCCTTAGTTATGTCGTCCTTCAGAGGAGGTCCCGAGCCTGTGCGATGTCAGGTACTGGTTAAAGATCCCAATCCTAATAAAACCTAGATAGGCAAAATTTAGGGCTCCCACTTTAGCATCGTCTGATTAACCACAGTAGCATAAAGTGGTGTTAAAAAAATAAACAAACAAAAGGTTTAAAGAAATATATTTAGTTTTGTTGGAAACTCATGTTTAAGATTAAACAATGTAATATTTTATCTATACAACAATCAGTTAGTTTTATCCGCATTTTATCGATCTCCATTACAATTACACACATTTGTGTATGATATAATATTTTTCCTAAAATCTTTAGCTTTCCAACTGTTTGTGATGCATCTATATTACGGTTTTTATCTTAAAAAATACAAAACAAAAATCACATTTAAAAATATTTTTGGTGTCCCTCAAGGTAGTATCCTAGGACCCATCCTTTACCGGTTTATACAGCTGATATTCCAACCCATCCTAACACCTTCCTTTCTACCTATACGAATCCTTCCTTAGAGACCTGACCGATGGTGTCAGAACTGGATAATTAAAATAAATTCCAACAAATCCAACCAAATTACCTTTACCCTTCGTCGTAAACCTATGACATCCTGCCCTACTGTTTCCTTCAATAATACTCCTCTTGTCGTGGTTGAACAGATCCGATATCTAGGACTGCATCTTGACAAACGCCTTACTTGGAACCCTCATACAAGACTGAAACGACAAGAAGCTGCACGACGTTTTCGACTACTTCAACACTTACTAGACAAACGTTCTAATCTTCCACTTAACTACAAAATAATCATCTTCATGACTATCATAAGACCGATATGGACTTACAAAGTTGAGCTCTGGGACTCTACTAAACAATCGAATTCTTTTCGTATCCGATCCCTACAGTCCAAAATCCTCAATGCTCCTTGCTTTGTCACTAACAAACACCCCCATAAAGACCTTAATGTCCCTTATGTTGCTGATTTGGCATGACACTCCATTCCCACCCTAATCCTTTCGTCTCAATCCTTTCTTCCTCTTCAATTCCTGACAATCCTCCGAGGCGTCTGAAAAGCAGATGGCCCCGGGACCTTCTAGCTTAGAATATTTTTAGGGTGCTTCCATTGGGAAGCTTCTCTACATGTGTTTCATGCCTTTTATATTTCATTCAAATGTACTTGATGTATTACTTGTTATACAGATGTAAATAAATAATATATATATATATATATATATATATATATATATATATATTTTTTTTTTTCACTTTTATACTGTAGTTGTTTATGAAATTGTCTCCACTTGCTTATTTAGAAAATCGTTAAAAGGTGCATTTTGCATGGTTCCAAGTCGGGCGTCAGGTCTCCCGATTTTAGCACAAAAGTGCTGTAACATCTCGGGTGTATAGTCGTCTTAGATAAGAAATTTTAGCTTCGTACGGCTTATGGTTTTCGTGCTAGACTACACACTTAGACCTTTTTGCGGGACTTGATTGTTTGGACTCAATGGAGTCTAAAACGTGTATTACCGTTGAAAACTGGAATTCGAAAATTTTCACGATCGCCATTACTACGCAATATATTTCATTTATAGGTAAATGTAAGTAATACTAGGTCACTATTAACTCATCTTAAATTAAAGATTAAAAGCTTAGGAATCAGTGAACAGTTTAGCTACGGGATCTTTATTAGGCTGAAATATTGGATATTCTTAAGTTAATGAAAGTTTAAAAAATAAAGAAAAAAGAAAAATGCGTTAACAACATAGGAATGGTATTTATTGGTTACGTAAAGCGTTTTGTGCAGTTTCTACACTGAGATCGATCCCGATTTCGGGTAACAACGTTATGAAAAGCCTGGGTGTGCCCCAGGAGGATCTCTATCTCAAAGTTTTTCCCTAAATATTTAAAAAATAAGTTTGTAGCGTTTTTCTATTTTTAATGTAATCCTTTCTGTGCTTATAAAGTCATGTTTACTTGGTTAATAAAGCTTACAAATTCTAAAAAAAAGATTAGTTAAGGTCCTTCAATGCACCAGTTTTAACCGATTTTTTTATCTTTAAGGGTTATTTTGCTTGCTCAGAATGAAGAGAAAATAATTCATTTTCGCCATTTAATGATTTTTTCTTTCCGAAAACAACATTTACTGTGTTTTTAGTTATGATGTCCTATGAGAAAGCACCGCCCGTATGTGGTTTGCTCGGTTCAGAACCGGAAATTTTGACTTGCAAGACGCAGTTGATGTTGACCAAATTCAAGCTTTGGTTACAGATTACCTCACACTACGACACGGGATATCACAGAGATAGGTCAGATATAATTGATTTAAAATATAAAGAAGAATGTAAAGTTTTTTTGAAATCACTATTGAATTATTTTACAACCCAATATAATGTTCTATCCACTAGGCCAGGCCGGTCCACCATTACAATTTATTTGTTTTACATGTTATTATCCACCATGAGAATTGATCTTATTGTTTACATTAAAAAAATAAAGCAATTAGATAAGTTTAACTCTATATCTTTATTTAAATTGCGCTGTATTATTCTCTTTATGTGGTAACTTTTCTAGTCCCTCTAATTGAATGTTGAATCTTTATAATTGGAAAAATTAGAAAATTTGCCTGCACAAAACTTTACATATTACAATCTGGTCCAAATGTCTTAGAAATGGTAGCCACTTTTCACTACGATTTACTCACTAACGGATCTTAACGATTTTAATTAAACTCGCTATATTGATGTAAAATTTAATGGTCGATATCATGTAGGTTTTATTCTGATAAAAATCGTCTGACAGAACTTAATCGCACATATTTTTAATTTTCATCATCTAAACTACCTTTAATTTTCTAGAATCTATAAAAATAATTACATGATTTATTTAGTACTGGTATATAACGAATAAATATATAATATAATATAGAGAAAAGACCAAAAAATTTTTTTTAATACAATTGTGGTGTTTTTGAACATTAAACAGTAATATAGACGTATAATATACCGTTGAATAGCTAAAGATTTTAGTAAAAATATTATATTATACACAAAATTGTAAAATTTAATGGAGAGTGGAGAAAAGCAGATATAACTAACTGATTGCCTTAGATAATAGTATAATAAATTATCTAATAAAACACACGTTTCTATTAAAATTCGATGTAATTAATTTTTTATTAATTTATTTTTACCTCCTATTGTATTTAAAAATTATTAAAAACTATTCAAATTTATTTTAACAATGAAGGTAAGTGAAATCCGTGTGATGTGAGCACCAGATTTGTTTTCAATTAGTTTAATAATGCTGTTATCTGCGATTTTATGTTTATGCAATCACTATACAAAAACGTCTTTTAGTTAGTTATCTTGTCAATTGGTTCAGCACTAGATCTGATAAAAAATTAATCCTTCCAACAGTAAAGTTATACATTTTTTTCGGAATTATTTTTATAGAACTTATTAAGTTACTATACAACGTATACAGGAATCACATTCAGGAGAAATGTAAAAGACATTTTATGTACGTCATTAAAACGAAGAGCAACTTTTTATTATTCATTTATTCAGACGGCTATTATCCATTTGCTGAGAACAGTAAAAACGAACTGAGCCTTTTTTATACCACTTTGATATAATGTATTTTTATTTTATTTCTTTTTTTTTTTTTTTTTTTTTTTTTTTTTTTTTTTTTTTTATGACGGTGAAAATAGGACTTTACTCCGCTCTTTTCTTCCAATATTTAAGTTTTTTTTTTTCATATTTTTATAAAATGGATATGGTTCTAAAGAAATAGTGATAAAGAGAAAGTGAAATAAATAAATAGAAAGAGAGTTCTTAGGTTCCTGCTTTTTTTTTTTCTTACCTAGACCTTATTCAAAACTAGAATTATTTCAGTTCATTTGAGCCAGACAACAAATTTTCATATTTTTGTCACTAAACTTACTCAAAATAAAAATAAAATCTTTCATTAAATTTTGCTCTCATTTCCAACTTTAATTTTATTTACATTCTCGTACTCTTTTTTTAATTTTTTTTTTTTCACATGAGAAGCCTTTAACAGTTTTTTCCCTATTAATTAAGAAGTTTAAGCGCTAATGTAGATAGAATAACCGGATTTATTCTTCTACATTACTCAGTTTCATATTTTCATTTTTTTAGTTGATAAAAGCTAAATTTGTAATTAATTCTTTACTCTTCTTATTTAGATTTCGTAGCTGAAAAATTAAGATATTTAGTAAACTTTCACAATTCTGTCAAATAAACGACGTCTATAATTGATACGTTGATTTCAAGGTACTAAAGGACATTTTTTACGAAATTGATTTTTTTACATCATCATTCAGTTTATCTAAATTTTTATTTGATGTTATCTAATGAATTTTCAAGTCCTTAAAAAACGCGATTTAGAAATGCCGTCATTTCTAAAGTACTAATTACGCATTTATTTTCGTTCCAATCATTCTAAAAAATTCATTTTATAACTTTAATATGAAGTTATTATTATAGTAAAAAAATAATTATAAATTTTGAGGCAAAGACCCAAATAAGATAGTTTAATAATATAGTAATGAAAGATTTTCGCGCTTCCTGTAAAATTTCCTAGAATGGATATAGTGCCATTTGGAAATCAACGTCTCAATTGTTATTAATATTTTTTTTTCGTCAGTAATTTTTCAATATGAAGGTTTCCTCATCGAAACTCCTGCCCAGCAAGGTCATTCCACCCTGCGGTTCATCGCGTCCTTCTCCGACAGACCCCTACAGCCATACTCTCCACCAACTCTATCCTTCCAACTAACTGGGGTTCTTCCTCTCTTTCTTCTATCATCTGCCTCCCAATCCATAATTATTTTTAGTAACAGATTATCCTCCATTCGTTCACATGGCCGTACCATCTTTGCCTCCTTTCTTCCATCACCTCTGGAATTTTGTGATTTATTTCAATCTTCTCCGTATAGCTACGTTCTACCCTTCCGATTCTCGATATTCTTGTCGCTCTCCTCCAAAACTCCATCTCTACAGAATGAAATTTGTTTCCCTGGGCTTCGAATTATACAGCATTATGCTCTCTACCAAAGCTATGTATATGAGCTTCTTCGTTTTTACCCATCTATTGTTGCTCCAAAGTATGAGTTAAGCATTCCCACTGTTTTTTTTTCCTTCCTTTTTTAAATTTTTTGCCTCTGCTCGACCATTATATTCAATTATGGAGCCCATTGGGTTGGTACTTTTCTCCTTCTCTGTGCACATATATATTCGGTTTTGTCGTAATTTATTTGTAGTCCTCCTTCCTCATAATAATTTATTATTTTTCTGAATAGGTAACTTATATCCTCTTCATCTTGTGCAATTAGTACCTGATCATCAGCAATTAATAAATGGCAAAGGTTTTTTCCTCCTAACTCGACGCCCATTTTCCCACATTTCTGCATACATCCTTTTAGGCATTTGTCAAGGTATTATTATTTTTCTATAATTTTTTCATAGATGAGTACGACGAATATTTCCTTTCTACATTAATATTTTTATTTGTATACTTCTTTGTACATAAATCGGCTTAAAGGAATTAAAAACTTAAATGTCTAACCTTATGAAAATGTTTTCGTAAAATCCTGTCATGTACTTGTCAGAATTATGTTTGCACTTTGAATTTGACAAGTATAAAACGTCGAATGCGTACTAATTACTTCTTAGAATTCTTAAGTTACAAAACAATTAAAGAAATGAAATTCATTTATTCTTCCTGTGTTTAAGTACCAGAATATTTTTATGTATATAAAAGCTTATTTCATAAGCATGAAATATTATTTTAAGAAGCTAGGATATATATTGATCTTTTTCTTTTTTTGTTTCAGGTACGTTTCATATTTGAATCAACTTGTATTGTATTTTCTGCTTAATAAGTAAGTAGTAGGTTAATTTAATATTTGAAGTTATATACCAGTACAAGAAAACATTTAATTAAAATCTATTGAACGTATAACAGAATTTTCGTTTACTTTTCAACTTTAAACAAAATTTAAAAGTTTTATATTTAGTTTTTATGGAAATGTGGAAATAGAAATAGAAAATTAATATACCGAAAAAAATGTTCAATTTATTATTTTTATTTATTTTATTGCTTTACTTATTCGTTTATAATTTCTTCTAATTTAATGTTTTATTACTTAAAATGAACAAAGCTGAAGGTACTTTAGTTTTTATAGTTCTTTCGGAGTGTTTAAATTTGAATAAAGTATACATCAGATTTAAGAGATTGACTTACAGATTTAAAAACTATTTTGATCAATAAAAACAGAGATATTTTCTTGAAATTGGCGGAACTGTTTAAAATCTATAAAATACAGCCCCACTTCCAGTTAGAGTCGATATTGGTGAAAAGTATCAAAACTATGTAAGTTTAGTTGTTGAGACCTACCCTTTACAAATACACACCGACTTTTGGCGGAATTGGTTACTTATAACGTAGAACTTAGAACCTTTAACAATTTACTTCTATTATGAACTTATGTTCTTTATTTCTGATATGTACTTCCACACCTAAAGTTGAGGAAGTATTTTTGATTCCTTTTTTTTTTTTTTTTTTTTTTTTCCCACATTAATTATTAAGATACTTACAAGAGAAATATCCTTTATTTCCTGGCTATGCTGCTCAAATACATAACTGTGTCACAGAGCGTACTAATCAATGCATGCTCGACATATTTTACTTATATTGTTCTTAGTTTATTCTAACTTATTATAAAATTAATTAAGTTTTATTTTTTACAGTTTCACTTCCTTATTCGCAATATTTTTCCTTAACGGCAGTATTGTGGTGTAGATCTTTAATGACTATTCTTGGATTTTTGTCATCAGGGAGTTGATATGTATGGAATTCCGCTCCGCTGTTTTTAGGACTACTAACAAGTTTTCTATATTCATTTGAAGTTTTAGGATATACCGTTACTCCTTGATAGGTCGTTTTTAGTAAAAAAGAATTAGGGCTAGTGTTAGTTTGAAGATAAGCGACCAAAGCCGCATAATTTTGTACATCAGTAACAAAAATAGGAGGTGGTTTGGAGTTCTGTGCAGCGTTTGCGGTTCATTAACACTAGTGAGGACTGCAAAACTCACTGGGTTTTGGGGGTAAAATCACCAGTGGGTACCTCTGGCTCCGTACCCTGTTGTTACAGAGGATCTCTGTCTGCTACGCTGTTTCTTTAACACTTAATTCTGAACGATTAGTTTTGTCCATGTTGGCGGCTCATTCCGTCTCGTTTAAACTTTTCACTCTCAACTTCAGTCTCAACATTTGGTTTCGGTTAGTTATTTAATAGCTCCGAAATCCAATGATTTTTACGTAAATGAGAGTTATAAAGAAACATTTAACTTTTGAACTCGGTAAGCCCAATATGATTCCTTATGATTAATTTAATTTATTTCTCACCCAAATTTTTGTTTGTTTATTTATTTAGCGTCACTTTATGCTACTGTGGCTAATCGGACGATGCCACAGTGGGATTCCTAAATTTTGCCTATCCAGGTTTTATTAGGATAGGGATCTTTAACGAGTACCTGACATCGCACAGGCTCGGGACCAACTTTTAACGTCCCCTCCGAAGGACGGCATAACTAATGATTTTTTACTCCCATTAAACAATTTGGACCACCTGCGGGTTTTCACCCGTGACCTTTGGCATAGGAGGCTGTTATGCTAGCCACCCATCTTCAAGTGATCCCAACACAAATTTTTGTTTGTTTCTTTCTTTAAAATTTGAACTTTTGTACCACACATAACAATATCAAAATTCTTCTCCTAATATAAATAAATTAAGTTTTTCTTTTTGATAATCCCCAGGGAGTCTTAAATTACGTTTTCGGCCAACACCGCTATATCTTTAATATTGAAACCGTAATAAGTACTTTTTATTTTTATTTTATCATCATTTATTTCCTTTTTTATAATTAATGAAAATATCAAAATTTCTAAATTATGTATGTATTGGAATGATAGTAACAAATTCTTTACTAATTCGGAGGCTAGTTCTTTAAAATAATGTAAAAGTAAATAGTAAGATTTTAGTGCCTCAGAGGATGTACAAAAGAAGAGAACAAATAAATATGATGAATAAGAATAATTCAATAGTAAACTTCTTATATAAATAATTATTAAATATATATTCACTTAAAATACATGTATTAGCATACATTATGAGTGGTGTGGTAAGTAAAAGGTGTAGCGCAGGGGAAGTTACTTGGCCCTCCTGTATATTCATGAGGCGGCATTGAGCTGAACCCCACTCTCCTACAGTTCCAAATGTACCTCTCCCAGACGAAAGGGCAAGGATCCAGTTTTAATGAGATGTTTCCTTTACTAGCGACCTAAGGTTTTATGTCCACCTGCGGTCTGATATTTAACTGAATTCGGGGAGCTCCTTTTATAGCCGATTTTACTACTGGTAGCTTTCCAGTATTTTATCGCTCGTTACATTCTGGATGATTTTATCCTTTCTTTTAGTAAAGTAGAATTCTTATTATATTTTACAAGTTTGTAAAAAATGATGTTAACATTCCTACAGTATATTAGCCTTAGATTGTTAAGTTTATTGTAATAATAAAGGCCCTATAACAAAGGCCTCTGTTAAAATTTGAATGCATGTTTATATTTTACAAAAACCTCAGTAAAATGAAGTGTATTTTCAATTTAATTTAATTTTAACCGTAATCTTTTTCTAATCTTAATTTTATTGCACTGCTTTCGATATAATTTATTTAAAACATACCTGTTTTTTTAACCTTCCCGTTTTGAGTTATTGTTTATTAATGTTTTTTAAACATTAAACGGAATAACATCTTTAAAAAAAATGAACTTAAAAGAACTATTAATTTAAGTTCGTACCTTTTCGTATTGTAAATTTTTGCTTTAATAAATCATTAGGTACTCTGTAGTGGGACTTTTTTTCAGTGTATTTGTTGTTTATGTCTCCGCTTATTCTATATATATATATATATATATATATATATATATATATATATATATATATACATACAGGTTTTAAATATTATTAGTAGTGTTCTTAATCCTGTAAATTATGTGGTGAGATAGAAATATATTTGGGATTTCAAAGGTTTTTAGATTTTTCTATGTTAACTATAAGTACTGAAAGTTATGTACGAAATAAATACTTATATTTTTTTTATTCTTATCAAAAGTTCAGTATGTTATTATATATTTATTAGAATGGAAGCACTTTATGATAAAATATGATATGATTAAAAACGCCAGTGCTGATATCGAGTAAAGAATGGATTGACTATCACTTAGCCTTTACACTTAAGATAAGTCGATAAAGAATTTTTTTATGTGATTTTTTTATGAGAAGGATAATGGTTAAATGATTTAGAGTTAAATGAATACAACTTGTTTTTTTGTTGAGCTAAATATTTTTGTATTGAGGTGTATGTAATTGTCTTTATATCTTTAAATTTATGGAAATATATTTTTATGGCAGTCAAAAGTTTTTTATTACTTTCACTTACTATATATAGTAAGGGGAAGTATTGCGATCGTGAAAATTTTCGAATTCCAGTTTTCAACGGAAATACACGTTTTAGGGTCCCCTGAGTCCAAATAACCAAGTCCCGCAAAAAGGTCTGTGTGTGTGTGTGTCTGTGTGTGTGTGGTAACTCCCGGGCGGAAACGGTAAGTCCTATGAAACTGAAATTTCATATTTAAGACAACTATACGCCCGAGACGTGACAAAACTTTTTTCATCAAAATAAGCTTACCAGAAGAGGCACTTTATAACATGCATTTTGCACCTTTTTTCGATTTTCTCAAAAACGGTTCCGACGATTTTGATTAAACTCGCTATATCGAAGTAAAATTTAATGGGCTTTAATATCATGTAGGTTTTATTTAGATAAAAATGGTCTGACAGGGCTTAAATGCCGATATTTTAAATTTTCTTCCCCTAAAGTACCTTTAATTTTGTAGATTCAATAATAATAATTAGATTATCTTGTTAACGCTGATGAAAAACTGCTAAATATATAAATTGAATAAATTCGATACCCAACTAAAGGAGAAAACAGAAAAAAAATATTTTTTTAATGCAATTTTTCATTTTTGAACATAAGAGCAGTAATATACATGTATGATATACCATTGGAAAGCTAAAGATTTTAGAAAAATTATCATCTCATACACAATCAATTGATACAAGTGATTATTTTAGATAATAAGGTAATCAATTTTTTAATAAAACTTATGTTTTTATAGAAATTCCATTTATTAATTGTTTAATGATTTCACTCATTTTTATAACTAACTGTATTTGAAAATTCTTTAATTTATTCTAAAAATGGAGGTAAGTGAAAGTCGTGTGTTGCTCGCACCAGATTTTTTATTGTATACATTTAAGTCTAGTAATAACATCAGATGTTTTGGTTTCTTCGCTCGTTCGTATCATGTTTTGTTTGTTTTAATATAAAAATTTAATTAATATTTATTAACAAAAAGGAAAAAACAAAAATGAAGTCATACCTCTTGCATTATCTTGGTGAAGAAACAATCGTGGTGTGAATTGAGATTATTTACAAAAATTATAACTCCTACTCGTTTAAAGTATCTAAAAAATAAATTAGGAGCATTTGTAGAAACGGCCGAGTAATCATTAAATTAATTCTGTAACCTTAATAAGTTTACTTAGAAATAAGGAAGATAGACTTTTAGTAGACCAAATAAGAACACCCTTTACAGATTAACAAGATAACTAACATGGTAGTTCTTTGATGATGCTTTAAAAGGATTAGTTTCAACTCTGAAAATCTTGGTTATAGTAAAAGGGCGAAAATTCTAAATCAAAGGGCATCGGTTAGTGTCACCTACTTCCATTTTCTACCCTTTACAGATTCCAAGTTACTTAAAGATTACATTTGCTTGTCTGTAATATTTTAACTGCCGGATTCAAACGATACATGATATATGTTCAAACTTACGGGAAATGATTAGTAAGTATGTTGGTTATTTTATCCTACTCACAAAGAAATGAGATATACCAGGTTAGTAGTAGTTTTATTTTTAATATTATTTCTCATTATATATTATTTTTCTCTTCGTTTCGTTACTAATCGATCAATGATACTAAAATTATTTTGTTTTGCGTATGAAATTAACTTTATCAAGGAAATCATAAACAAACAATTTGCCTATTGTGGTTGTTAAAATACTTAATTGATTTTAAGATACCGTATTATGTTGGTGGAAGGAGGGGGATATGAGGGCTTTTGGAGCTTATCCACCTTGTCCTTGAAGAACATGTTAATGAGCTTAGGACAAACTAAGTTTCCGC
Source organism: Piezodorus guildinii (assembly GCA_023052935.1). NCBI lineage: Eukaryota > Metazoa > Arthropoda > Insecta > Hemiptera > Pentatomidae > Piezodorus > Piezodorus guildinii. Next base: position 76,193,733 of record CM041296.1, read on the forward strand.
CTCGTAAGCAGGTTCGCGCACCAGTTGCCATCTTCATACATGAGCTAATATTTGTTTAATTCCAGGTCAATCGTCTCTTTATCCTATCTTGGGTCAACTATTCATGTCCAAGGTCATTCGACGGGGATTTCTGATGCACTTGCTGTAATGTTGGTGTATATTGTTTTGTATGTTTATGTTTATAATAATCTTTAGAAAGGTTTTTATCATGTATCCTTTGGAAAGAGCATGCTCTTATGGATAGTACTACAGTGTATTATCTATCCTTCATTTATGCCATGAAAACTTTGAAAAATTTAAGAGGGAAAGCTTGTGGAATTATTAATTTTAAAGACGAATTGGATTTTACATATATACGTACATTTGTAACGTTACAATGTGAAGTGTTGAGTCACGGTCTTAAAAGTTGCTAGTGTCTACAATTTGATACACTCCATAAAATGATCTACTGGGGCATATTTTAAGTTAGTAAAATCTGACACGTAATGGATGCAGGAACGTATCTAAAATTATAGAATATTAGGTGATGCAATAGAATTATACACGTACGTTGGTACTAGAAATAATATATTTATCGTATCTTATGTAGATATTTACATAGTTATCTTTTATTTTTTTATTTTATTATATACAAGTGACCTTCAAGACTTGACACCAAATCCTATATGGTCAATAGTTATCTTTACATCTTGATCGAATGTGATGTCTTCTATACTTATCAGCGAAGAAATTTAATTACACTAATTGGTCTATATCATATTTTGTTTAATCATTAATAGTGTTTGCTTCTTTATTTATTCAATCCTTAATGTTTTTTATAATTATATTTAATTTTCCCTTATCCTGTTTCTTTTTTTTCGTTAATTCAACTTTTATTATAGATATATTCGAGTTTATGAGTATGTTAATTTCTAATTCTGGGATCTTATATCACTATTACTAATGTTCATATAGAAAAAATAGTAATATATCTCAATAAATAAATAAAAAATTACACTTTGTATTTAAAACTTGTAATTATACTTATTCTTTTTTAATATATTTTATAATTGCAGTTCAGCTGATTGGAAAGTCCAGCATCTTTATATACTCGTATATGTTGGACATATAAGTATAAATATCTGTCCTGACTTATATGTATAAATGATATATATGTATAAATAAGTATATCAAGTATAAACTGCAACTCATAATATCGTTTGGGTTCCCAGTAAGGCGCTGTTCAATACCCCTCCGTCAATACACAACGTTCGTTCGGTTTTAGTATTTCCTAATTATGAAGGGGCTCTTTTTCAGTTTATTAGATAATTAAATGAACTGGCAGTCGTGAGATTACCTTAAATCCTGATATTTTCAATGTTTTTTATTTATTTATTATAAATATCTGTATATCAAAATAAAATAAAAAAAATAATGAAGTGCTACAAATAGTATAGAATATTTTGTTGAATTACGGTTGTTTCTTAATAAGGACTAATAATCACATAAAATATATCGAACATGTTATATTATTAATACTTATGTTTTATTATTAATACTTATTTCTTTATATTTAATTGCATTATAATTATGCAAATTTAAAAAGCATCTAATCTATTTCTAATAATTATAATCGAGAGTAATTGTTTTTTTTATTTGTTTTTTTATTTCGTAATTATAATAATCGTTTAGTTTTATTTTCCATTTAAACTTTGTTTTCTGTTATCCTGTGTTGGCTTGTTATGAAGGATCCTATAAATGTTGCATTATATTCTATGAAAATCACTGAAAGTCATATTTTTCTTCATATTGTGTTTCTTGACTGTATATTATTTTTCTGTTGTTCTTTCGTGACAGCTTGTATAGTGATGCTCCACGGTCTGATTTCTCTCCTGCCATTAATCACTCCTTTTTTTTTGGTGAAAACAATAGCTCGGAGATAGAAATATTTTTCGTTTATGATTTGCATTTCTCTGTCTCGTTATTTGATTCGGTTTATTGCTAGGGTTTCTTTGCATTTATCACTCATTAATATGTCATTTGTATATGAATGATTGTATTATAATTAATAAAACATAAATTACTATTAATTTTTATTACAATTAAGATTAGTTTGAATGAATAATTGTATTATTAGGTTCCTTTAATTAAAATGATCCTTTTCATTCAACTTATTTTATTTTCTTATTTTTTGTCCCTACGTTTCGGCTCTTTGCCATTCTCAAGGGATCTACAAAAAACATTTATTTTAAAATTAAAAGATACACAACATTATTTTTTAAAATTCTTATAAATCAATTTACATACCTCTTTATATTCCTTTATACACTCTATACAATATATAGATATATATTTTGTCATAATTGAGTAAAATAAAAATTAAAACTATTATAGGCTGACCAGCCCTGTCCTTGTTGTTATCATCTACTGGATTAAAGAAATCTATTCCCTCACTCTTAACTATTGATATCAAAACTAATATACACACATATATTGTTTTATTATCTCCTCCTCAGTCAAGTCTACATTTATTTTCACAGCCAAAAATTTTTTCTTTTAAAATTCTTTAATAAATTATTATCATACATAAACATATACATACACACACACACACACACACACACACACACATACCCATACACACCCACATACACATACATATTATATATATATATATATATATATATATACATAAACACATAAACAAATATATTAATATCCAATTAAAAACAAGATAATTTACCTAACCATAAAATTCCAAATATTATTCTATTATATTGTTATTTAAACTTTATTCCAGAAATTCCATTTATTTAAATTATACTACTTATTAATTTTGCTCAAAATCTCAGCATAATGGTCATTCAAATTCTTTGTGTCTGTTTTGTAATTTATACTGTAGTTAATGTTTTCTGATATATATATTGCCTCTAAAATTTTTCTTCTAAAATCATTACTTTCTTTATGTACTACCATAGTATTTTCAAAGTCAAATTGGTGTTTTTTATTTATTACATGTTGTACTAAAGCAGTCTTATTACTATCTTTTTCTTTATTTTTAACATCATTTTGGTGTTGATACATCCTATCCTTCAAGAACTGTTTTGTTTCACCAATATATACTGCAGGACAATTTACACATGGTATTTTATATACCATTCCAGATTGGGAGTTTTTTTCTATTTTATCTTTTAGCTCACTATAATAATTTTTTATTTTGTTTCTTGGTTTGAAGGCAAAAGTATATTCTTCCATATCATATAATTTGAAGGATTTTTTAATTTCTTCAGAAAGTCCCTTTATATAATTGCAGCTTTGGAATTTTTGGGTTGTCTTTAATTTGTTTATTTTTTCACCATTGCTATTATTTTTATTTTTAGTTCTAATATTCAATTCCCATATGGTTTTTACTATTTTTTTGGGGTAAAAATTTTCTGAAAAAATTTGAAAAACCTTTTCTTTGACCTTATTTAATCTTTCATTATCTGTAATTGTGATAACTTTTTTGCAAAAATTGTTTACTATATTGTACTTCATATGGTACGGATGACATGAAAAATAGTTAAGAATTGTGTTACTACAAGTTTCTTTTTTGGCCCATTCTGTGCTGATTATTTCCTTTTTTCTAATCAACATCATATCCAGAAATCTTAATTTGCCTTCTTTTTCTATTTCCATAGTAAACTTCAATCTTTCATGGTAATTATTAAGAGCTTTTAGGAAATCCCCTACTTCATTCTTTTTTATTATGCAAAATATGTCATCAACATATTTTACTAATAACTTTACTTTTATACCTGAATTTTTTAAAGCATTATTAATTAATTCATTCAATACCATACCTGACACATATTCTAAGAATATTAACACATATTCTTCAAACCAAGAAACAAAATAAAAAATTATTATAGTGAGCTAAAAGATAAAATAGAAAAAAACTCCCAATCTGGAATGGTATATAAAATACCATGTGTAAATTGTCCTGCAGTATATATTGGTGAAACAAAACAGTTCTTGAAGGATAGGATGTATCAACACCAAAATGATGTTAAAAATAAAGAAAAAGATAGTAATAAGACTGCTTTAGTACAACATGTAATAAATAAAAAACACCAATTTGACTTTGAAAATACTATGGTAGTACATAAAGAAAGTAATGATTTTAGAAGAAAAATTTTAGAGGCAATATATATATCAGAAAACATTAACTACAGTATAAATTACAAAACAGACACAAAGAATTTGAATGACCATTATGCTGAGATTTTGAGCAAAATTAATAAGTAGTATAATTTAAATAAATGGAATTTCTGGAATAAAGTTTAAATAACAATATAATAGAATAATATTTGGAATTTTATGGTTAGGTAAATTATCTTGTTTTTAATTGGATATTAATATATTTGTTTATGTGTTTATGTATATATATATGTATGTGTATGTGGGTGTGTATGGGTATGTGTGTGTGTGTGTGTGTGTGTGTGTGTGTGTGTGTGTGTGTGTGTGTGTGTGTGTGTGTGTGTGTGTGGTATGTATATGTTTATGTATGATAATAATTTATTAAAGAATTTTAAAAGAAAAAATTTTTGGCTGTGAAAATAAATGTAGACTTGACTGAGGAGGAGATAATAAAACAATATATGTGTGTATATTAGTTTTGATATCAATAGTTAAGAGTGAGGGAATAGATTTCTTTAATCCAGTAGATGATAACAACCAGGACAGGGCTGGTCAGCCTATAATAGTTTTAATTTTTATTTTACTCAATTATGACAAAATATATATCTATATATTGTATAGAGTGTATAAAGGAATATAAAGAGGTATGTAAATTGATTTATAAGAATTTTAAAAAATAATGTTGTGTATCTTTTAATTTTAAAATAAATGTTTTTTGTAGATCCCTTGAGAATGGCAAAGAGCCGAAACGTAGGGACAAAAAATAAGAAAATAAAATAAGTTGAATGAAAAGGATCATTTTAATTAAAGGAACCTAATAATAAATTACTATCAAAATTCTTGATGTTTTTAATTTATTAACATTTTGCAAGAATGTAAATATTTTAGTTATTTATGGTAGTGGATTAAATTATGAAGTTATTGCTCTTGTTAATTTCAATCGATATACATATTTTACGCGTATATAATTATTTGTATTTTACGTTATAGTTTATCATTGAATTATTTTAAATTTATTTACAATACAATACGGATCGTCCATGCAGTTTTATACCCATTGCAATGTCTTCTTCCTCAATGTTTACCGAAATTAAAACTGTCGAGAATGTATATAATAATTATATTTGCCCTATAAGTGTATTACTATGGAAATAAGGCAGTGTCTTAATAAAGGCTCTTCTCTTCCACGGTACCTAGTGTTAATTTTTTTTTGTTTTTGCTGCACTAAGGGTTGCAGTAGTTTTAATATTTAAAAATGTATCCTACTAATCAATCGAAAATTTATCAATGAATGATAAAGATTCAAGGTTCTCAATCCATTCTGTATTGATATCTGATTATTCATTACTCTTCATTCTGTTATTTAGGATTATCATTCGTACAAAATGAAGGTGTGATTATGTATCAATATGTAGTTATCGCTGATGGCTAAGTTAACAGAATTATTCGGCGCGCTGATTAGATTGGATTCTGCTGTAATCTGAAGTTCAATGTTTGCATTGAATGTTTTACCTCTGCTCCTGATAATTAATTTTTGTGAAATCCTCGTTTTTATATAGGTTTAAAAAAAAAACAATATAACATTCATGAGTGTTTTTTCTCTCTATCCAGCATCATTGCTAACCGATAAAAAAGAAAAAAAATACATATATATATATATATATATATATATATATATATATATATATATATATAAATATAAAATAATAAATCTACAATAGTATTTAAACTAAAACACAAGGTGACTCCAATTAACCTAGTATCTGTAATACATCCATCTTTTTTTTATTATAGTATAAATAATTGAAACATTGATTTCCAAAGGTACTGGAGGACATTTTTAACTAAATTGATATATAGGCATTTTAACTGTTGAGTTTCATGGCAAACCGACATTCGATTTTATCTTGAAACGCATTACTTTTGAGAATTGAGTTATTTTTAAATGATGATTAATTTCATTCCAAATAATGTTAAACATGTATAAACAATCAATAAAGTTATAAAAAAAGAACTAATTATTTATTCTGTTACATTTTTAGGTGTCATGTGTAGCAATTTTTGTTAGAGGAACCACATTTTTTTTCTGATTTTAGTTTTCCAGTGTTAACATGTATCACTAGAGAAATTCTGGTTTCCATTTTAATTTTTTAAAATTTCAAAGAATTTAATTCAATAATTAAGTAATAAAAATAAAATATTTTACTAAAGGTAGATATTCGGACTGAATAATATGGCATGTTCTCATATCGCATGAATAAATGGCATGTTCTCCTATCTTCGGGAGTCTACAGCGTAAATAAAAATACCAATTTCCATTACATTAAAAAAAAAAAAAAACCCTATAGTGAAGTGAATAGTTAAAACCTTTTATAAACAAATTATTTTAAGTCAGGTGTCCATTATTAACAAAATTTAAAGATCGTACAACAAATTTTAAATTCAATAGGAGGTATTAAAAACATAAATTATCAATGTTACATAGTCATAAGTTAATGCAATAAATAAATATTTTAATATTACCGGGTTTATACCATTTTGAACTTCAATTGTTCCTTCCAACATTTTCACTGATTCACAATTTAAAAAGGAAAATCAGTAAACAGTAGTCATTAGGTAAAAACACCAGATTTGAGCATGAGTAATGCTCAGATCTCTGTCCACTACTGGATTAAGGATTAGACCAATTTATAACTTATATAGCATTTCCAAGTCAAATGTCACCTTTTTCTTCACTTCTAGCCTTAAATATTCCGTTTTATTTATTTATTTATTGAAAAATAATTAGTGTAATTAAAATTATGACTTTTTTAATAATTTTGGCATATCCTATCGCTATTTTTTTCTGTTTTTTAGATATTTGATATCAAGTTCTGTTTTTTACAAACAAATATTTTAAAAAATATTTAGTTTTAAAATAGTTGTTGATTTTGAATTTTTAGAGGGGGGGAGGTAGTTTTTGGGAATAATTAATGTGTTTTCGGGTATTATAATTACGTTTTTGGAGATGTATTTTTTATCGCTCGCGTGCAAATTGACTCGCTTTTACTTTTAATGTTTTTTATTGATATAGGGATTAATTGATGTGCTTTCGGGTGGTTATGAATACGTTTTTTGAGCTCTATCTTTTATCGCTCATGCGTATTTCAACTCGCATTTACTTTTAATGTTTTTTATTGATATAGGGATTACTTAATGTGCTTTCGGGTGGTTATGATTACGTTTTTCGAGCTGTATTTTTTATCGCTCATGGGTATTTCAACTCGCATTTACTTTTAATGTTTTTTATTGATATAGGCATTAATTGTTGTGCTTTCTGGTGGTTATGATTACGTTTTTTGAGCTCTATCTGTTATCGCTTATGCGTATTTCAACTCGCATTTACTTTTAATGTTTTTTATTGATATATAGGTTAGTAATTGTATTTCCGGGTGTTGTAATTACGTTTTTTGAGCTGTATTTATTGTCGCTTGTTCGCATTCCAACTTGCATTTACTTCTAATCTTTTTATTGTTATAGGGGATCTATACTTGTGTTTTTGGGTGGTTATGAAAAAACTTTTTTTGGACTGCTTATTCTATAGCTCGCGCTCGTTTCAACTTAGAGCTAATATCATTTTATTGTTTGATAGAGTGGTCTTTCTTTGTTTTTGTTTTAGGTGATTCTGATTACGTGTTTTGAACATTAATCTTTTATGCGCTTGGAAATTTCTACATACCGTAGATATTATGTTATAATTTGAAGTAATAATTATTTGTTGTGTTTTTGCACGTTCTGATTACTTTTTTTAACTGGGTGTTACATCGCGATTGCGCATTGTTCTAGATCACTTTTTATTTAAGGTAAAATGTGCACTAGCTATAAAAAAATGTCATAAACTCTATTAGTATTCCCCAAAACACTATAAACGATCCCTCTATCAAATATTTATGAAATAGGAACAGTAACTTAAAATGAGTAAAAGCGATAACAAATAAGGTTCAAATAATGTTATAAGAACACCCGAAAATAGAATAAACGATTCCTCAATTAAATTAGCAGATAATTGTAAGAACAAGTGAGAAAGTGGGTCCATTATAAAATATTTAGTTGAAAAAACTTACTCAGGACGCTATAAAAGGAACTATAACTAATCCTTTTATAAAAAAATAATAATAAAAATATTAAATAAAACTAAATAAATAAAAAAAAGCTAAATGATGTATATTCCAACAACGTTATAATGAGAACTAAAAGCAAAATAATCAATCCCAATATCCATCAAAAACTTAATCATAACCACCCGAAAGCACAATAATTAACCCTATATCAATAAAAAACATAAAAAGTAAATACGAGTAGAAATACCCATGAGCGATAAAAAATACAGCTCGAAAAACGTAATCATAACCACCCGAAAGCACATTAATTAATCTCTATATCAATAAAAAACAAAAAGCAAATGCGAGTTAATATGCACGCGAGCGATAAAAAATACATCTCGAAAAACGTAATTATAATACCCGAAAACACATTAATTATTCCCAAAAAGTATCCCTTCCCTCTAAAAATTCAAAATCAACAACTATCTTAAAACTAAATAGACTATAATTAATTTTTTTAAATATTAGTTCGCAAAAAACAGAACTTGTCATCAAATATCTAAAAAACAGAAAAAAATAGCGATAGGATATGCCAAAATTATTAAAAAAGTCAAAATTTTAATTAAACTAATTATTTTTCAATAAATAAATAAATAAAACGGAATATTTAAGGCTAGAAGTGAAGAAAAAGGTGACATTTGACTTGGAAAAGGTAACATTTGAAATGGAAAAGGTGACATTTGACTTGGAAAAGGTGACATTTGAAATGGAAAAGGTGACATTTGAAATGGAAAGGGTTACATTTGACTTGGAAAAGGTTACATTTGACTTGGAAAAAGTTACATTTGACTTGGAAAAGGTTACAATTGACTTGGAAATGCTATATATAGTTATTGTTATTACATAGTGTGAAATCCTTCAAAACATTTTATTATTAAATTAATTTTATACTTTGTAGAGTTCTGAAGATAGGAGAATATCCCGAAACGTCAAATGTTGATTTAATAAAAAAATTATGTTTTTATGGAAGAAATTATTCAGCCCGAATATCTACCTTTATTATTATGCCAGATTTTTCCGGTGGTTTAGAATAAATTGAAATGATAAAATATTTTACGTTTTGGTTATCATCGTCTCAATTATTTGTATATTTAATTACATATATTTAAAGACTAATTAATATGTGTTAATTTTGGGATATCGTTTTCTTTCCCTTTCTCTATTTGTTTTATTTTATAAAAATATTTTTTTAGTTTTAATTAGATCATTTTTATTTAATAAAGAGTTCTCTCTCTCTCTCTCTCTCTCTCTCTTTCACTCTCCCTCTTCTACTTTTCTCTTCACTGTAATCTATAATGAATGATACATAGTACTTAATTGCTTAATTACGTGAACTCCTAATGCCTTTGTGAAGAAACCATTTGAAGAATCGATATTTTTTTTAATTTGAATGTAGTTATTTTGGCATCTATTTCTTTTCATGAATTTTTCTTATTACAATCCGATTTTGTTTCAATATCTCTTACAAGTATATTATTTCTTGGGTTTTCGGTAAGTGATGAAAAAACGCACTAATATATGTAAATTGTTAAATATGAAAGCGTTTTGTCTTATGTTTTAGATCATGAATTAGTTGGAACATCTTTATGTTTATTAATCAACCAATGATTGTTCGGCAAAACGTAGGCCTTATGATTCTTAAATGATAGTGTCCCCAACCAACGTTCTTAAACGATTTCCTTACCACGTTCAGTAAATAATGTTATATGTAACATGTAATAATGTTAGTAGCTGAGCTTCTGGATTCGGGCGTGGTCCTATTATTTTAAGTCGACGGTAAGGTATCGATATAGAGCGATGGAGCCATCAGTTTAGTGTGATGAAATATCGCGAAGCCCACAACCCCCAGAATCCTGATCGATGGAGGAGGATAAAGGGTGGAAGAAAAGGTATATCCTGGAGTGGGCCGCAGATCTCCCCCCGGGTAATCCTTTCCAGGTATAAATGGACCATTATGGTCACCTTTGCTTGAGGTCACTAACAAAATAGGCCCTTCTACATCCCTATATGCCATTCTCGCCTTTGTATGTGGTAATTCCATTTATTGTGTCCTTTATGTTACAGTTCTATAGAGATCCCGCCCCTAATATATAATTTCTACAAACAGATATATTGGTTCTATTAGGAAAATTAACCAAACTAAAACAAAAAAATTCATTATCATTTCTTTTTTAAATTAATATTTTAACCAAGATAGAATGTATAAATATAATGTGAAACGTTCTGACATAACAGTCATTTTGTTTTAAACCCGATCGTACCTCGAACCTTTCGGGGTACTTATGACCGATTTTAACTTTATTGAATGTTTCTGACAAGCTCATAGCTACAAGTTTTACTAACTTTCTAGGTATCAGGGTGTCTAGCAATAGGAAAAATCTGGAAAAGGGAGGGAATTCTAAATCATATGAAAAAGTCAGGAAATTTGTACTGAGATCAGGGAACATGGTCCCTAGATAACACTGTTTCTTCTTCACTCAGACAATCGTTCCAATATGCCTACTTGTTGATTCAAACATTAAATAAAAGCTCTTAAAGTTTATATAAATTGTAAATAAATTTGTAAATATTGATTATAGCTAACAGCAGAATCCAAGTTCATCATAATTCATTAAGAAGTCAACTTAAACAACTAAAATTTCAGGATATTGTATATATAAGTATGAATGTGACCAAGATTATTATTATTTATTTCTTTTATTTTCTTTTTATCTTTATTTACGGTTATTTATTCTTCTTTATATTTTATTTATTTCTATTTATTTTGTATTCATTTATTTTTATTTCTTTATTTTGTGTACATAAGGAATGAATGAACTCTAATATCACTAATATTTATTGCCCAAGATTGTGGCAGATTGTATTATTTCTAAATAAATAAAAGTTATTAAGAAACATTTAAAAAAAAAAAAAAAAAAAAAAAAAATTTCAGGTGGTGTCGGGTAGATATAGTTGAATCCTATCATAAAATAATTGGTCATTATATATATTTTTAATCAAGTAAAACATATTAATTATAATTATTCTTTATTTTGTTGATTTTCACCGATATTTGGCCAGACTTCTTACAATATGGAAAAATCAGGGAATCTCTTTGAGCTGATTTGCTAGACCCCCTGGATATATTCAATCACAATGATGCACAGCTTCTGACAATCTATGGAATGATAATATTTTTCGAAATCAATTTATAAGTTGTTCAACACACCGTGTATTCCAATTTTTTCTCTAATATTTACACAATAGTCGAACGATTCCGCCTAAAACCACATTGGTAGTCTCGGATAATCTTCCTAGCTTTCTGATATAACAGAAAACATATGTAATGAAAATTAGTCTCGGCTTCTTCGGATTTATAGTATTCGAAACCTCAGTATGCAAAATCTTGGTTTTTTTTTTTTTGGTTTTTTTTTTTTCAAGAGCTATAGTTGTAAACCATTGTATAATGTTGTTTACAATTACAAACCACATTTTGTTTAATATTATAACGTTTTACACCCTTAACGCAATAAACGGAAAAGCGTGTCCAATAATCTAAACGGCATACTAAGCAAAATCGCAAAAGGAAATTTCAAAGAGCAGAAACTTAAAAGTTACATAAGGATTGAAAATACCAATAATTGAAATTTTTTCAATTGATAGGAGCTTAAAGGTTTTTCAATCATTTAGACTACCGAGCCGGTACCGAGCCACCGGTACCGAGCCACCGGTACCGAGCCACTGCGGTATAGTTGGCAATGAACTCGCAGATCGTGCAGCCAAAGAAGCAATAACAGATGGCATTCCCTTTACTGGGGTTCCTGTTGGCGACTATGTTTCAATCATTAAGCAGCGGATTCGGTCGAAGTGGGGAAAGATTTGGCATGACACTGCTGACAACAAATTAAGGGAAATAAGAAGGGACATCTCCCATTGGCATTCGTCCCTACGACAAAAGCGAAGGGAAGAGGTTATCCTGGCGCGCCTGCGTATTGGACACACCCGACCAACTCACGGACATCTCATGGCACGGGAACCTCCTACGGACTGCCCAACATGCGGTTGCCCAATATCTGTTAAACATATTTTGACAGAGTATAGGGCTTATGATACTCACAGAGCACATACTGCAATTGACACTGACTTACCAACCGTTTTACAAGACAACACACAGACAACTGCAAAACTTTTTGACTTCCTACGACAGACTGACTTGTACAATAGACTATAATATTTAATCCGTTTATAAAAAGTGATTTAAGGCGAAAATAACCCAAGTGGTTTACGCCTACAAAAAAAAAAAAAAAAAAAAAAATCATTTAGACTCGTTAGTTTAAGTTTTAGTTGTAAGGTCAAAATAAGCTAGAATATGAGCCCTATCATCTGATTTATTAATTTAAGTATTGATAACCTCCAGATTTACGTTAAACAGTTATAACTCCTTAAGATGCATATTAGCAGAAAAAAAAGATATTCCTAGCATTATTAATAACCGAAGAAATATTGTAGTAAAGGACTACGGGAGAAAAATATGTTTTAGAGCACATATATGGATTAAAATTAAGCTATTAAACTAATAACTAACTGAATAATTTCTGGTTAGCTGATTTAGATGAAAAAGTTCCTGTAACATCTCGGGCGTATAGTTTTCTCGCTGGACTTACCACATACACACACACAGACCTTTTTTCGAGACTTGGTTATTTGGACTCAGGAGCCCCTAAAATGTGTATTTCCATCTAAAACTGGAAATTTTCACGATCGCAAAACTTTCCCTTACTGTATATTTCATACATAGGTAAGCGAAAGTAAAAACTATTTCGTAAGAAATGTCCTTTAGTACCTTTTGGAAATCAACGTCTCAGTTGATATTTAATAGTTTGTATTTAAAGGTATTTTAAAAATGATTTACACATATTTGTGTATAAAATATAAAAGAGATGTGTTTTGGAATAAAATACCTTTACCCTAAATATAGCAGAATAGAAGTACTATATATGTTTGCAAATATTGCTGTAATTCATGTTGCTTGTGCTGCTGGAGATAAGGAGCTAATTCGATTATCTACGCTACACTAAACAACACCCACGCCATCACCTCCATCCCCTACAATCTCTTTCTTTTTAACTTTTTTTTTATTAAATTATTTTGACAATTCAAAGGAGTTGTATCTAGCAAACATGATATGTATTGTTAGAATAAAATATAAAGTAATTTTTATTTGGGGACTGGGTCCCTTAAGAATAATAGGTTTGTACAGTTCATAATATATAATTTAACTGCTTTTGCGAGACTTCGCATCGGACATAGCAGACTGATACATGTCCATCTCATCCGCAGGCAGCCTGAACCATTGTGTGAAATGTGTATAGTACCTCTCTCAATAAAACATATAATTGAGAACTGCCCCAAATTCCTTGTAATTATGAATCAATTTAATCTACCAAGATCGCTGTGTGAGAGCTTGAAGGACTCTAGTGAAACAATTATTACACTGCTAAGGTACATCAAAGAATGTAATCTGCTCCAGGAATTATAAGCAAATATATATATATATATATATATATATATATATATAGCATTTCCAGTCAAATTCAACTTTTCCAAGTCAAATCAACATTTCCAAGTCAAATTCAACCTTTCCAAGTCAAATTCAACCTTTTCCATCAAATTCAACCTTTTCAAGTCAAATTCAACTTTCCAAGTCAAATTCAACCTTTTCCATTTCAAATTCAACCTTTTTCGATTTCAATAAAATAATAAAAATCAAATTAACATGATTTTAAGTTTTAATGGTTATTTTAATTACACCTTGTGTTTTTAACCCTTGTGGCTTGTTAAATGGTCCCAGGGGCCTTTCTACATATAATTAGTCACGAATATAATAATAAGTATAACCGATACTTTAATTTTAAGATATTTGCGATACAAGGTCTGGTAGTCGGATTAGCGGGATTCGTTTTATTTTAGTTTTATAATTGCGGGCGAAAATATTATCAATAGAGGTTTATTTTAACTTTTTCGTATCTATTGGATGGTAGGCTCAGCAGATGCGTTCCCAAAGGTTCGTTACCGATTATACTAGTAATTTTAATCGCGCTTGCTCAAATATGGGTTTATTATAACTTTTTCGTATTTATTGGATACAAGGCTCAGTAGCTGCGTTCCCAAAGGTTCGTTACCGACTACACTATTAATTTCAATAGCGCTCGCTCAAATATGGGTTTATTATAACTTTTCCGTATTTATTGGATACAAGGCTCAGTAGCTGCGTTCCCAAAGGTTCGTTACCGATTACACTATTAATTTTAATCGCGCTCGCTCAAATATGGGTTTATTATAACTTTTTCGTATTTATTGGATACTAGGCACAGTAGCTGCGTTACGGCGGGTTCTTTCCCGACCAGTCTATTAATTATTCGTGCGCTCACTCAAATATGGGTTTATTATAACTTTTTCGTATTTATTGGATACTAGGCTCAGTTGCTGCGTTACAGGGGGTTCTTTCCCGACCATTCTATTAATTATTCGTGCGCTCGCTCAAATATGGGTTTATTATAACTTTTTCGTATTTATTGGATACTAGGCTCAGTTGCTGCGTTACAGGGGGTTCTTTCCCGACCATTCTATTAATATTAATATTCGTGCGCTCGCTCAAATATGAGTTTATTATAAATTTTTCGTATTTATTGGATACTAGGCTCAGTTGCTGCGTTACAGGGGTTTTTTTCCCGACCATTCTATTAATTATTCGTGCGCTCGCTCAAATATGGGTTTATTATAACTTTTTCGTATTTATTGGATACCAGGCTCAGTTGCTGCGTTACAAGGGGTTCTTTCCCAACCATTCTATTAATTATTCGTGCGCTCGCTCAAATATGGGTTTATTATAAATTTTTCGTATTTATTGGATACTAACCTTAGTAGTTGCGTTCCCAAAGGTTCGTTACCGACTACACTATTAATTTCAATAGCGCTTGCTCAAATATGGGTTCATTATAACTTTTTCGTATTTATTGGATACAAGGCTCAGTAGCTGCGTTCCCAAAGGTTCGTTACCGATTACACTATTAATTGTTATCGCGCTCGCTCAATTATGGGTTTATTATAAATTCGTGTTTCTTTTCTATGCTAATTTCTGTATTTGTGTTTCGGGAGTTTTGTTAGTGAATGTGTTAATGTTTTTTTTGTCAGTTGGTCTAATGTATGTTTATTTCGTGTTTTTTGTAACTTTTCATGTATTGGGTTACCGCTTATCCTTTTCTTCAGGATAGTAAGTTATCTTTTTGGTTAATATTTTGGAGTTTGATAATAATCAGCTAAACAGAACGATTTTATAAGTACATTCTTATTTGATAAACCTCTACTTGAGTTAGCGCAATTAAAATTAATAGTATAATCTGTAACGAGTCCTTGGTAACGCAGCGACTGAGCCTAGTATGCAGTAAATACGAACAAGTTAAAATAAACCTCTTCTTGAGCGAGAGCACTTAAAATAAATTGAATAATTGGGATAGCAACCCCCGCAACGCATCAACTGAACCTAATAGCGAATAAATACGAAAAAGTTATAATAAACCCATATTTGAGCGAGCGTACGAATAGTTAATATACTGGTCCGTAAAGAACCCCCCGTAACGCAGCAACTGAGCCTAGTGTCCAATAAATACGAAAAAGTTATAATAAACCCATATTTGAGTGAGCGCACGAATAATTAATAGAATGGTCGGGAAAGAACCCCCCGTAACGCAGCAACTGAGCCTAGTGTCCAATAAATACGAAAAAGTTATAATAAACCCATATTTGAGCGAGCGCACGAATAATTAATAGAATGGTCGGGAAAGAACCTCCCGTAACGAAGCAACTGAGCCTAGTGTCCAATAAATACGAAAAAGTTATGATTAACCCATATTTGAGCGAGCGCACGAATAATTAATTGAATGGTCGGGAAAGAATCCCCCGTAACGGAGCAACTGAGCCTAGTGTCCAATAAATACGAAAAAGTTATAATAAACCCATATTTGAGTGAGCGCACGAATAATTAATAGACTGGTCGGGAAAGAACCCGCCGTAACGCAGCTACTGTGCCTAGTATCCAATAAATACGAAAAAGTTATAATAAACCCATATTTGAGCGAGCGCGATTAAAATTAATAGTGTAATCGGTAACGAACCTTTGGGAACGCAGCTACTGAGCCTTGTATCCAATAAATACGAAAAAGTTATAATAAACCCATATTTGAGCTAGCGCTATTGAAATTAATAGTGTAGTCGGTAACGAACCTTTGGGAACGCATCTGCTGAGCCTACTATCCAATAAATACGAAAAAGTTAAAATAAACCTCTATTGATAATATTTTCGCCTGCGATTATAAAACTAAAATAAAACGAATCCCGCTAATCCGACTACCAGACCTTGTATCGCAAATATCTTAAAATTAAAGTATCGGTTATACTTATAATTATATTCGTGACTAATTATATGTAGAAAGGCCCCTGGGAACATTTAACAAGCCACAAGGGTTAAAAACACAAGGTGTAATTAAAATAACCATTAAAACATAAAATCATGTTAATTTGATTTTTATTATTTTATTGAAATCGAAAAAGGTTGAATTTGAAATGGAAAAGGTTGAATTTGACTTGGAAAAGGTTGAATTTGACTTGGAAAAGGTTGAATTTGACTTGGAAAAGGTTGAATTTGACTTGGAAAAGGTTGAATTTGACTTGGAAAAGGTTGAATTTGACTTGGAAATGCTATATATATACAATTAATAAATAAAATAAAATTTTTGTTAATGTAAATATATTCAGTGCTAATAACTAACAGGTTGAGCGCCTATTCCAAGACCCTAACCCTACAACTTATCTGCCCAACAGACAAAATGAACATAATATTTACAATTGTATACAAAATAAAAATAAAAAAACTAAATAGAAACAATCTTCAGAAAGTAAGTGTGTTGATCAAAAAAAGAATAAGTGAGTCTAAATATAAAATAAAAAGAAGAAAAATAAATAAATATTTATAGGTGGAATAATCAGGAATCAGTCATTTTTTTTTAAGTTTTAATTTTGCCAACGTTTCGGCTCAAGCTCAGTTTATGCGTGGTCATGGCTCAGTAATGCCCTGATGATGGCTCACAAGCTTGAGCCGAAACGTTGGCAAAATTTAAAAAAATGACTGATTCCTGATTATTCCACCTATATTAGTTTCTACAGTCGACTTTACATCCTCAAAATAAATATTTAGATCATTCTCATATTTGGTGTTCTAAGATTAACATAAGATTTGATATAATGAAGGATCTTTATCTGGCCAATAATTAATGATCAATAAACTAATTAAACATAAATAAAAATAGTATACTACAATAATAAGAAAAGAATTTTTCTAGTGATAGTTACATTCTCTCTCTACTTTATTTTATCTCTTAATTAATTCATTTAATCTAGATACTAATATTATTGCTCAGTTATTGTTAAAATCTTCAAACTTTAATACTTATAACTTAATTTTTTAAATGACCAATGAATTATGACTTATGATATGAAAGTTATTGACAGCCCTAACTCCAATATGAACCACCTGCGTTTGACAAGACATTTTTGACCAAAGCTTCCTCCCTTTGGAGCTCTATCTCTCCTGAGATATTTCATACAAAACTGCCTCTACCCTTTAAGCGCACCTTTTCCCCTCTCAATCGGAACTACAATCATCTTAGAGCGGACTTGTTAGAAATGCCGATTAGATTGTGTTGTAGAAGTTTATTTTTATTGTTTTCTTTCTTACACGAGTAGTTTAATTTTATTTCTTCTTTCTTTATGTATATGTAGTTCTTAATTTTCATTATCTTCATGTGAACCTTGGATATAAATAATGTATTTATATGTTCAATCGTGAGTTTCTGATTTGGGTTAGACGGGGGAAGAATAGTTTGTATGACTATATTTTCTACTCCTCGATTCATTACCGATTCATGTACATTGTGGATTTAGATACATAGATAACTGGTTTTTAAAAAACATTTTAGCATATTACTACAAAAATATAATAATCTTACAATTTATATAAAAAAACACTAATAGAACTAAGGTCTTTTAGACCGTATAGTCCGGAGCCGACCTGTTCAATTTTTTAAATTATACAACAGTAACAATATAATTAAAAACAAATCTCACTCTCCCTGAATCTACTGTTTCTTCGCCTGGCTCATAATAACAAAGCAATAACAATTTACCATTACTATTATATATATGACAAGTTTTGAGAGTAATTAAATTTTGTTATAAGATTGTATCTAAAAGGCCATGCTAGGTTACAATAATGATACACATCCATCTAGTTTTGGCCGTTAAGACAGTTCATTACTTCGTCTTATTCTAATTTCACACAAAATGGGGTTTGTAGCGAGGAAATTAAATGTATTTTCTAGTTCTCTTCTATTACGAAGCGAGTATATCACATTGTTATTTAACCAAAATTGTTGATCACATATCACATTGTGGATTTCGTGTAGAAGAAATAGAATCTTAAGTTATATTTTCATCATAAGTGATTTTTGTAGTTCTTGTATACCCTTTGATAAAACTTTAAGGCTTATATTCCGTTAAAAAATAAAGAAAACAAAAAAAATCACATTTGAATACGATAAAAAAGGCTAAAAATTGGAATGAAGATATTACCTGAAAAAATATTGTAAAATTTTGAGTGAGAGTGACAAAAGATTATTATTATTTTTTTTTATTACTTATTTATTTAACATAACTTTATGCTGCTATGGCTAATCGGACGATACTACAGTGGGAGTCCTAAATTTTGCCTACCCAGGTTTTATTAGGATAGTGATCTTTAACGAGTACCTGACATCCCACAGGCTCGGGACCACCTTTTAACGTCCCCTCCGAAGGGCGGCATAACTAAGGTTTTTTTACTCCCATTAAAAAATCTTAGGACCACCTGCGGGTTTGAACCCGTGACCTTTGGCATTAAGTAACGAAAGAAAAGAGGTAAAACGTGTAATTTAAATACCGCAAATATTAAAATATTGTCGTTTTGACTTAGTTACTTGAAAATTTTTTTAAGGAACGATACTAAAACACATATCATGAGTTATTATTTTGACGATTTATTTAAATTATAAGTGTTAATAATGATTGGTCATGCGTAAAGCAGCAGTTTTTTTTTTTTTTTTTTTTATGTATGATTAAGTGGTAAGGTTTTTACCTAAAAAAACTGTGTTTCAAGGTTTGAGAAATAATTTCTCCTATTCTAATAGCGAAATATTTTTTATTCGTTCAGAAACATTTTTAAAACCCAATAACGATTGAACGTGTTTCCGAGGGAGCCTACTTTAATAGGAAGCTTAATTTGCTTTAAAATATTCGTTATAAATCTAGGATATTTGCTAATTCTAATCACATTAAGATAATTTTACTTTCATGCTGTTAAAAATTTGATTATCTTCCAAATGAGTGCATATACATTTTCATGAGATGTGTATTTTTCGAGTTATTAGGAAATCATTTTATTAAGTTTTGGAAATATATATATTTTTTTTAACCACTCAGAGGACGATTTAACCCATCCTTGTTGTAAGTAAATAGAGAAAGAGAAACCTAATAAAAATTTTAGTTGCATATGCTCATTTTTTAGATAGTGCGATGACCAGAAAAGTGAGTAAAATGGTGCATTCATATATAAATATAGATTCATCATTTTCGCGATTTAAACAATGTTTTGAGTTTGGTAATATGTCGTTAGTATTAGAAATTTAATTTAATTGGTTAATTTGATTCATCTTTGGGATCTCCAGTGACACTTCTGTCACTCAATTTTACGAAGAGTTAAAGTGGCTTTATCCTCCCTACCGTCGAAAGTACTTCCTGGCTTCCTACCTTTACCAGGCTTTCCGATCCCACCATCCATTATACATCTCTGATCTCATATTATTCAAATCCTCAATCCAATCCCGCAACACCCGTATGCGGCCTTCTGATTTGTATATTACGCCCTATCAAACCGCAGCTTTCGACAGATCTTTCATAATCCGATCCTTTTCCATATTGAACTCTATTCTTTCTGATATCCTCAATTCTAATACTCTTCCGACTTTGAAATATCGTCTATTTTATTACATTCTGTCCACTCAATTTCCTGAGAATCTTGACTAATCAAGTTTCTACGAAAATAAGTAATTATAAAAATTTATAAAAGTATTTCGTAATTTTGTATTTTAGTTTATTTTTGAGTTAAATAAGAATCGTATTTTGTTTTTTAGTCGAGGTTATGAATGTGAACATGATAATTATTTATTTATTATATTCTTTTATCATCATTTATATTTTTTACTAATATTTTTACATACATTAATTTTCGTAGCTATACATTAATTTATTATAATTTTATCTTTTTTATCATTTTATTTCATCTTTTTATTTTATTCATTTCTTCACTTTTTATTATTCACTGTATTTAATAACACCCTTTTGTCATTCTTACTGTAATACTGTAAATCTCACACTATTGTATTTGTTATTATTCTAAAGGGACTTTGGAATAAATAAAGAAATTATTTTTAAAAAAAAGTTGTAAAAGAAATTTTGACCTGTTTAATTAATTGAAAAAAAGATATAGCTTTGGAGTCTATACACATTTAATTGTAATTTTTGAAATATCCTTGTAATTTCAATTGTTGCAGATTCAGATGTTTTTATATTCAGGAAGTTGATGATATAAATTGATATAATAATAATAACAAAATCATGTTAGTAAGTGTTCATATCTATTATATGGATTAGGAAATCCCTCATATAATCCTGTCGAGCCTCACACCAGCGTCCACTGTATAGTCGTTAATTATCGCTTTTAATTAAGTCTCATTCGATCCTTTGCGCCAATATCCGATAATTTATGTAAGTTATAAGTAGTAGGAGATTATATCCAGTGGGAGGTGGGAAAGTGTGGGGTTGGAGGCTTATAAAAGTTAACTAGTTAAGGAAGCCCTCGAATTTTTTAATAAAAGGTTAGTGGATGATAAATGTCCTTAGCGCTTTTGGACGCTGATGACACTTCCCCGCAGAATATTGGTCCCTCAACCTCGTTAATATTTTCTGTCAATTGTGGTCACTAAGACCGAGACATTTCATGGCAAGGATTCCAGGAAGTCATTTTCAATCAATGAATGATACATGGTTGTTTAATGATGCTCTTAGCATAAGCTAGTAACTTAGCTGATGATACTATTTTTCTTTGTGTTATTATTGTACTATTTTTGTTATTGACATTGATATGTCTTGGTTAGAGATCATTAAAGTAACATTTCATTGTATAACGTTTCTTTCACAGTTTCACTGTTTTTTCTCAGTTTGACACGCTCGGATCGAAAATATACGACAGTTTTCTCTTTAGAAATTCAATGCAAATTATTTTTTGAGGAAAATTAATTAGGGTGGAGTCATCGAAGTCAGTTAAACTTAATTAAATTAAAGTGAAACTTAATTTATCGCGCTTACGTTTCGGCCTAAATCTTAGGCTGAATACAAGAAGATCACAGAAATGACTCATTAGGCAAGGATTCCACTACTGCTGCTTGGCTGTTTTACGTCTGGTTTTAATGCGTCCTTGATTAGTCATTGTTGTGGTCTCCCATCTACATCGCCCTGAAGATTTAAATACCAAAACGTTGGCACAATAAGTGAAGTATTACTTAATTAAAGTCTTTCAATGACCGCCAATTAAATTCTCCTCTATACCTTCAACTATTCTTATATCATCATAATATTTTATCTCAGAAAACATTTTACGCTAGGACCCATCGTTTAGGAGTTATATTGGTTCGAATAAAAAAGGTCACGTTTTGCTTTAGGAGTTTATTTACTCGCTCGGTATGAAAAAAAAAAAAAAAACTGTCTTGGTGTAGTTTTCAATTGGAAATCTGAAGTTATTTCCTTGTTATATTGGGTTGTTTCACATAAAATGTCCGTTTTATAGTTTCTGAAATACATAAAGGATTTTGCAGGTCTCTGTTGTTTTCTTCCGAATTTTACATATTTAAAGTAAACAGTTACTAATCCTCTACCTTGTATTATAAACATTAGCTTCCCAATCAATTAACCACTTTTTAGTAAAACTCCAATTATGAACATAAAAACACGTGATTTTCGAGTAATATTTTTGTACGAGTTTAAACTCGGCCATTCAGCAGTGAGGCCGCTAGAAATATTTGCAAGGCGTTGGGGAAGGGAGTGTTAATGAACGGACCATTCGCCGTTGGTTTGCTAAGTTTTCAGCTGGGATACTGACTTGGAAAACCTGCCCCGAGGAAGACCACCGTCCGTAATAGACAACGATGTCCTCAAACATACAGTAGAAGGAATCCCTACCAAACAGTTAAAGGACTCTCAGCACAAATAAATGCAAGTGCATCTACCGTTTCCAGACATTTAAAGTGTATTGGGAAAGCAAAAAAGCTCGATACATGGGTACCTAATGATCTCACTGAGCGTGGCAAAAATTGAAAGAACTGGGCTACGAATGTTCTTCCGCACCCACCATATTCTTCCGACTTGTCTTCAACAGATTACCACCTGTTGAGGAATTTAGACAACTTCGTCAAAAGAAAACTTTTTGAAAATGATGATAAAGTGAAAAGTGCGTTTTCAGATTTTGTTTCACTTCAAAGCTCAGAGTTTTTCATTTCGGGGATAAAAAAAGTTGGTGTCACGTTGGGAAAAATGTGTAGAAAAAGAAGGTAAATACTTATGAAATAATGATTATCTTTTTTTTTTTTCATATCGTATTTTTAATAAAAATCCTTTACCTTGAAAACGGACATTTCTTGTGACACAACCAATATAATTTGTCGCTAGGACATGCTGTTAAAAAAGCTATTAATAAAAAAAAAAAAAAAAGTTAGTGTTTCGCTAGATTTTTTATGTGTTTTTTGACGCGCTCTAGATCTGTTGCATGGATCGAAAATTCGATGACAGTTCCTTGATCAGAAATTTAATAGGAAAATATATTTTTTATATAAGATTTGTCGCTAGGAACTTTAGGCCTAACCTATCGCTTAGGGGGTTTGAAAGAAAAAAATCACCAATGTACTAATGACTGTTTTCTTATTTACTTTTTATAATTAGCAATAGTTTTCTATACTATAGTAAAAATTAGCGAATGAAAAAACTAAAAACATTATACAGACATAAGGATTTAATATTATAAGACATAAGAGTCGCATAGCTCAACTTGTAATTAGCTTTATATTTATTTATTCATAGCGCGATAAACTGTTAGGTTTTCCAACTTCCCTTTTGTTCTGTAAAAAAGAACTGAAACATTAGTAATAAAGCTGAAGATACATACCTACCTCTTTTTTTAAAAGTAATATTTAAAAAAAGTTTAGTGATTGTTACAACTGTAATTAGAAATATATCAGGTAAATGTGATGGGAATATATTACATTGACATGGAATACATGTAGAGACACTACTCACCGGCATTCCAAAAATAATTCTAAATCAGAATGTTCGCTGCCATCTTATTTTAGGGCGTAAGAAGGATTCTGGACAATCGAAGAAAAAGCAAGGTTTGAAAATAATGGGTTGGATTGGAAATTGAGTTAGTCATGAAAGGAATGGTACCTGGTTCGGGCTAATTCAGCATCACATGGAACATTAAGGTTGTTATGGATGAGTTTATTCGGGACCAAGTAAAGAGAATTGAGGATTTCACGAAGGGATTTGGATTGTGAGGATTGGATACAAGAAGAATTCGAAGGTTTAGTAGAGCCCCTCCACTTCATAAGTCTGTACCGGCGTTGTGTAATAATCTAAATGGGTGAATCGAATGTTCACTTAATGCTTCAGCAAGAATTGAGAGGAATTATAAAAGTGGTCTCTTACGCTATAAACTCAAACTACTTCCTCTCTTCTTGAGTTTATTGACAATGAACCGCTGATTTATATCTGGTTTTAGCTATATCTGTGGGTTCGACGTTTCTAGATCCCATAAACTGTATAATTTATTGCATATTATTTCTCTAGGGGTCGGAATGTATAAACTTTATAGTCGACAAGTGAGCTTTTGTTGAGGTTGTTTTTTTTTAGGCATCTTAGTGTCCATAAAAATACAGCCTTCTTTACCGCAAAATAACTAAGTGATAAATAAAAGGATGCTTTATAGACTTAGTTAATCAATAATTAAAAATAAAAGATGTAATAAATACATTTTTGTTTAAATTAATAAGCCTTATTCATTAAGAATACATATTGGTCAAGATTTATTATACATTGATGGGATACTCCCTCACAATGGAAGTCGTATTTAAGTCACTTCAATGTTATATTGAATTAATTTGTATAAATCATTATTTTTGTTGGTACATTTTTTAGTCAATAAGTTAAAACTAAATGTTGAAAAACAAAAGCAATTGTTATAGGATCCCATTACCTCCTGAAAACTGTTCCTTATATCCCAACCCTGTTCCTAAATTGTAATCCTATAAAGGTCCCGACTGACAGGAATCTGGCAGTAACCTTCGACCTAACTCTATCCTTCAAAAATCATATTTCTGAAAACTTGTCGTTACCTCTCAAATATTTCCCCACTATTGCTGTACGGTATTCGGTGGTGTGTCTGGGGATCTCCAGGTATAAATAAAACTCTCAATGAATTGCTTTGTTCGATTCATCTTCGGGGTCCCTGTTGGTACACCCTCGTGTCCTAATTTTATGGCAGGTTGAAGTGGCTTTACCCTTTCCAATCGTCGCAAGTATTTCCTTGCGTCATTCATCCCCTTTACCAAGCTATCCAATCCCGCCGTCCATCATACATTTTTGAACTTCCACAATTGAAATTCTCTGTCCATCCCCGTTATACACGCTCCAGGCCTTTAGCTTTATACACAACGGCCCACCAGACTGCACATTTAGACAGATTCGTTCTCATTCGATCCTCAATCCTATGCAATTCTATCCCTCCTTCCATCTGTCACTCAAACTCTCTTTCTATTTTCAAATACCGCATATTTAATCACTCAATGAATATCTAGGCTCAATATAATTGTAAATAAACTTGAATTAACTTGTTTTATATATATATATATATATATATATATATATATATATATATATATATATATATAAGAGGCGAGGTATGTTATGTTAATATTTTAAAAAATAATAATCTTTCGATTTGTGATAAAGTCAGTTTTTTCCTAACTAAAACTTTTCCTCAATTTCTCTCCCATTTTCCCGTGGATTTTCTTCTACCAAGTTTCTCTCTATCGAGAGTTTTGGAACCGTCGACATTTCCCTCTTAAACTGACATCGTTCTGGAGTTTATTATTGCTACTGGCGGTTTATATCCTGCTCCGATTTGATATTAGTTGGTTTGGCGTCTGTTGTCATTTTTGTGCTAAAGTGAACTACCGCAGGCGATGAAAGATAAATTAATAGTTTAAATATTATTTAGAAACTAACTAAATTTTTATAAGAACAAAAAAGTACCCTTTTTTTACTGAAACATAATTTATATTTTTGAAGAACCTATGACTGATAGAACTTACCATCAGATATAAGGCAAATGATCAAGAACAAGGCGACAAACTCCAAGGAAAAAACGAAACCAGTTATGCAAAATGTATTTCCTACCCACAGTAAAAGTTTCGTGAGAAGTTTGGCGAAAGAACATTTACCGTCAAAAATGATGGTTCGAAAGGACCATCCAATTAACTACGAGAGAATTTTTGGAAAAATATGGACTGGAAACGAATCAGATCCAGAACATGGCAGAGACTATAATCCTGGACTCTCTGATAATCTTACACCAATATATATATTAAGGCTAGCATGGATTCGTAAATTTTCCAAGACCGGGTTCAATAAAAATAATATGGCTAAATATGTTTATTTGGAAATATATCTTCCTTTTTTTATTTGTTAAAAGTTGTCTTCAAGATTGATGATTTATGCTGTGTATTAATATCAACTCATCAAAGTTATAAGCCCATCTAATTGGGAAATTCTTTTATGGGATTCATCCAAAAACTTCCCGATAACCGTCAGCCAACTGGTGGCTACTCACATCAGGCATAGGGAGTGATGATGCCCCCTAAAATATCATCGAGAATCGCTGTGTGGACTCTCAGGAAATCAAGGCTATCCAAGACCTGTCGCGTAAACGAAAAAAAAAACATTAGTTTCTTTTCTTTAATAATTATTCAGGAAGTTGTACTTAATAATTCACACTCAAAAGGCATTAGACACAGTCAGCCAATAAACATCTTAGAGGATGAATAACAGTAATCTATAATTTAAATAATGTGTTGTGTGTTAAGAAGTGTTTTTAAAAAAAGTCTTGATAATGGGGGAAGAACTCTGAAACGTAGAAAAACTATGTAATGATTGTGAAGAAAAATAAATGTGTAATAAAAGAAAGTTAAGGAGTGCATTTTTGAGTCGGAAAAAAAATCTTCATTCAACATTTTCTAATCGACCTGGTGCTATTTAAAAAAAAAAAGATGTATTACCCATTGATCAGGGATACAAAAGACTTGTTCGAGTATCCAATTCACAGAATAATATGAATAATACCAGAACTATTTTCCTTTCCAACATTCAAGCTTGTGCGAAACTCCAGCGTATATACTGGAACTAACGAACTGGAGAAAGATAGAACTAGAACTGATAAAAATGTGGCTAATGATGGATATGGCGCGGAGCCGCAGCACCTGACCCCAGCACGACTCGACAACTTTTCCAATAACTTTGTCCCCTACGTGCTTCCCTTTACCCCGGAATATTCTTTCCCCGTCACATAGCTCCCTCTCCAGCAAAACTCCATACTTTCATCTCCCCCTGGAGTCTCCTTGAGCGGAGTTTTCTTTTTGACCGCCTTCGTTGCTCACAATAGTCCTATTCCCTTTCGTTTGTTCCTTAATTGAATTGGAAAGTATTTCGTTAGCGGTGACTTTCCCATAATAAAGGGAATCCGCTATTCCCTCCTTCTTATACTATGCCTATGTAGTATGTCGTGTTTAAGTTCTTTCTGACTGGAGAAAACAATAGGTGTTGGATATGTCTGTTTTTAATCTATTGCTTTCTGTTCATTTTAGAATTAAGAGGATTAAATTACATTAATCAGTAATTAGTTAAAAAATTATTATTTTAAATACTCAAAGTTGAGAAAAAATGTAGTTTTTTAAACTTGGCTTTTTTATTCAAAACGAATATAGCTCCTTAGCGGTTATTCGTAAAGACAAGAGTTAAGTAGAAAAAATATTCTTAATTTAATTTCTGATATGGAAACTTTCGTCATTTTCGATCCGAACAACACCAACAGAGTCATGTCAAGATGTTATATTTTGAGGGTGAAAAAACGTTACTAAAATAAACTGTGGGCTTCCTAGCCGAAAGACGTTTCCATAATAATAAATATCCCATTTAATATTTATGAAAGGGAGCAGCGTGTTCTAGTGGAAACGTGGATAGAGCGCTAGTCTCCGGGTACTGGGTTCGAATCCCGGCTATGATAAAAGATTATTTATTCTGTTAATTCGGCCGGGGGGCGACCCTAGGGTATGAAGACCCTTCTGGGGCCTAACCTCCATAAAGTGGGTACCCAAAAAATGAGGGTTAGGAACCTGGCGGCTGAGCCAAGACCCTTCATGTTGTAATGGTACCGTTTTTTTTTTAACATTTATGAAATATAATAATACCAGTTAATGCTGGTAAGTGAGTCTATGACAAGATTTTATTGTACTTTCATTGCATTTCTTTTTCTAATTTAATTGAATTTACGAGATTCAAGAAATTGTAGAAGAAAAAGAAATATATTAAAGCACACTGAAGACCCCAGCTGTTGAGTGTCCATAAAAAACTCTACCTACCTACCTACGAGATTCAATCTAATTCACAGGAATACAGTAACGTGTACAAGCAAAACGTTAATTTATTTGTTCATTTGGAAATTGGTTCCAGTTTTACTGAATTTTGTATGATTTTTACCTATTCGAAGTATAAAACGGTTTATCTCAATCAATTGTTTTAATTTTTATTCATTATTGTACGACAATAATTTCAGCGAAACTTACATGCTTAAAAAAGGTGAAGTTAGTGTTTTAAATCTTAAAAAGGTCTTTTAAACGGTTCCTGGTTCTCAACACTTAAAAGATTTTAAAATCATTATGACATTGATATTGATTTTATGAACTTCTTAGGTAAAACCCTAAACAAAAATAAAATAATATTATCACGTAATTATATATTTTCTAAAATTAGGATTTTTAATAAACTAAGAGTTACCTTATACGTGTTTTTAAAAAAAATTATTTTAATTTAAAATAAAGTATGGATAAATCATTTGAGAATGGATGGTTAGTTTTATTAAAAAATTGAAATATACTAACGGTTATGTTTTAAGAGATTTTAGTTATTGCCATTTTAGAATGTTATGAAACGTTCTAGAACTGTTATAAAAGGATATTAATGGCGCATTTTATTAGTATAAATAATGAATGTGATATTTTAGGGATCTTTTATTTGAATGCTGCTGTTGTAAATTGTTCTCATTTGTCAGTTGCCACGTTGAGAAAAATTACTTATTTTGCAGTTCTTCTTTATTTTGTTATATGCAGAAGATCATTTTATTTTTATTTTTCAGTTTATAAATTATGAACTTCAAATGAATTAATTATTAAAAGTGATGTTAAATCAAGAATTAGAAAAACATAAAACAAAATAAAAATGAGTAACTTTGATACATTTCATTAAAAAAAAAAGTTAAGGATATTTTCAAAATAAGTAATTAAAATTTTTTTTTGTTTTGTTTTTATGTTTGGTTTATACTTTACTTAATATCGTAATTATTAAAAAATTAAAGTCGATGTAAATTGTTAGTTGTCTATATTAATTTTTGTCGTTAATGATTGATTTTTTAAATAATAATTTTATTTTAATTAGTAATTTTATAATTCTAGTATGTTTTTCTAATTATGAATTAATTTTCATCAATTATATCTCAATAAATAATTAGAAAAACTAAAAGAGATAAGTTTCTGTTCATATACAAATAATAAAAAAGCTTTTTGATTTGTTCATCTTATATAAAATTCTATGATCGGTATCGAACCTCTGGTCTCAGTAAGCAATCTCATATTTTATTAGGAAAGACATTCTAATGACTAGTAAAGCTCATCATTGCTGAATTTATCAACTAAATTAGTGGTTTTGG
The DNA here is from genome assembly GCA_023052935.1 of Piezodorus guildinii. Classification (NCBI taxonomy): domain Eukaryota; kingdom Metazoa; phylum Arthropoda; class Insecta; order Hemiptera; family Pentatomidae; genus Piezodorus; species Piezodorus guildinii. The sequence goes on from CM041296.1 coordinate 76,223,244, forward strand.
AAAAAAAAGAAATGTTCATTTTTTTAAGTTTGTTAACTTTATTCTGCTGTTGTCTTCCGCAATGCGGCTGTTTCAGATGACAACCTTACCTAGCCCACTGAGAACAATTTTTCCTTTGCGCCTTGTAATCTCGTTTCTTCTTTGTTGTATCTTGTGCAATAAAAACGAGGGGAGGAAGGGTTATAATGACAATGACTTTAGTACACGTAACACAGAGAATGTACAACGAACGCTGATGGTTAATCTTATTATGTGGTTAGTTCTGTATCTATCCATTCTTTGGAACTTAAAATTTAATGTAATGTGGTTGAAATTTTGAAAATTGCTGTAAACTTTCTAAAATCATTCTATAAATAGAAGGATTGTTGTGAAGGAAATCTTGCCACTGAATCAGTGCCAAGTGAACCGCATACAGTGAACCTAAAAAATTAGATAACTTAATGTAAGAATTGGATCTTTCACTAAGTTAAAAGCCAAACGTAAATTAAATAAATAAAATGGGTACAAGAAAAATTGATTAATCTTCCGTATCTGTTCTATAAAGTTTGGAAAAAAAAAAAAAAAAAAATCATTAACAGTACAAAGTTCAAATTAAGTATGCATGGTTTGACAACAACTTTGTAATTTAAATGGAAGGTTTAAAATAATAAAAAAATAAAGTTATGAAGCTATTCTACTTTATATAATGTTAATACATTTTTCAATTTTTATTTTTATTTATATCCGAAGTAAAACCTAAGGATTCCTGTTATGAACATTCAAAAGTTTTAAATTGTATTATCTTTTGAGTGATGAGTTAAAGTGAACGTCGCAATTTAATAGTAAAATAGAAAGTCTAATATGCCAACATTTCTTTCTGAACGGTCATAATTATATTTGATTTATATAATTAACTTATTAAATTTAAACACATTTTATTAGTTTTATTATTTTCTTTAAGGTTTTTAATTAAAAGGAGAAACTTTGTATTAAAGAAATTGTAATTTTGTCATTTTAGAAAAACAGCTGCCGCAATTTTAAATGAAATGGGGTTAGACAGATTTTTTATTTTAGTATTCTATTCTACCTTTTTATTTTCTCTCTTTTCAATTGCTAAATTTAGTGAGAACTGTTTAGAGTACTTATTAACAAGTGTATTGTAACAATTAAAGGATAATTATGGCGAATAGAATCCGTTAAAGTTAATAAAATAAAGTTTAAATTTACTAAATACATTTTAAAAAGATTTTTCAGAGTTTTATAAATTAATTTAATATAATTTATCTTATCATTACACATTTTTCTTTTTATGATTTTGTGGTAGAAGTGAGCTTTGTATTTGATTGGTTATAAATTTATATTGCTGAGTTCATATGTCCTTAGTTACAGATATGTGTTAAATAGCTTTTCTTTGTTAATGTCATTTTCCTACCTATGTTATTTGTATTAACATGTATATTTATTTTTTTATTTTTTATTTTTTTTTTTTGCATACTTGCTTGTTTCATATTTATATCACTGGTTTTTGAGCAAAAGGGCTAGCAGTATGAAGTTAATAGGACATTTTTCGAAAGTTTTGAATAAAACATTTTAAATAACTAAACTTGAAGTGCTACCACTGGGTAGTTCTTCACAAGACATTTTCAAGCCCATAATTCTAATTAGCCCATTTGCTTATTGTGTTGATTATCAGTACAGTTGTAAATATCATTAAAATATTTAAGATAATTAAACAAAATATGAAGTGACAATAGTTGACTGTTTGTATATATGAGAGAAGTTGGTTGAGGGTGCAGTCAATTTAACACACAATTAGGCGTAAACTTAATTTGTTGGTGCCGGCCTAAATTATAGACCTTCTTCAGGGCTTAAAAAAAAAAAAAAAAAAAAAAAAAAAAAAAAAAAAAAATATATATATATATATATATATATATATATAGTGGAATACAATATATAAAGGTGATAAGAAAAATAAATTGTACTAAAGATTACAAAGTGAAATAGTAGTAATGACAATTGATAAATTCAAATCTTGAACATTCGGAGGTTGAAGAAACGATCTGTTTTGTAATCGAGCACTGCTGATGGTCATTACTACTAGGAAGTGACAATTGTCATTACTACTTTTTCACTTGGTTTGTAATCTTTAGTACAATTTATATTTCTTATCACCTTTATATATTGTATTCCACTGCTGGTTGTTATCTTTTTTTTTTTGTTTTTCTTATAGCCCTGAAGAAGGCCTATAATTTAAGCCGAAACGTCGGCACCAATAAATTAAGTTTACGCTTAATTGTGTGTTAAATTGACTGCACCCTCAACCAACTTCTCTCATAAACAAAATATGATTTATTTGAAAACATTTCAACGTTATTTTTAATTAAAAAAACTTAAGCCATTTTTCCCGAACCTCAGTGATTTTTTTTTTTTTTTTTTTATTCGTATATATTACAATTTGTCATAATAGACAATAATAATAGTGCTACAGGATCTCATTCATACAATATTTACAATATAAACAAAAGGAAAGTCAAATTACATAAAATAAAATCAAAATAAGTAAACGTATACAATAACAAAATTAAGTAGACAAAATAAATACAAATAAATGAAGTTAACAAATAAATAAACAAAACATGTCACATTCATACCTATGTACAATATTTACAATCAGCTCGGGAACCCCGGACGGGGCTTGTCCCCCACTTGTGGAAGGACAAGCAGAGTCCAAAGGATCCCAGCGCCTCCCTCTCAGCCGCATCACTGGTGAGAGCCAGCGGAAGCTAAGTGAGGGCGCCATAGCCACAATCACACCGCACTTGAGAGGAGAATCTGACCAGTGTCAGAACTCCAGCATATGTATTTACAATATATCTCGGGGCCACTGCCGTTTCAACCTTCTAGGTGGGTTGTATGGATGAGTGGAGCTGGATAGGGATCGTGCTAAAGGATTAGGATGATGAATGAGGTTCTGATGGAATTTGGAAAATTTGGATGGAATTAGGTCTGAAATAAATGGAACATTAAGGTCGTGGTGCAAGGTATAGTTGGATACATAATAAGGAGCATTTACTATTATTCGGAGGACTTTGGATAGAAAGGATTGAATGCGTTTGATGTTAGAACGTTTAGCTGTCCCCCACAGTTCAAGTCCGTAGGTCCAGATGGGCTTCAGTATTGTCTTATAAATTAATAATTTGTTGTCAACTGTAAGTTCAGATTTTCTGTTTGACAGTCTGTATAACTGTCCGAATCGTCGATTGAGTTCTTTTCTTTTAAGTCTTGTATGTGGGTTCCTCGTCAATCTTTTGTCTAGTAGTAAGCCAAGATAGCGGACTGTAGCTGAAGGAGGAATAGGAATGGAATTGAAGTAAACTGGCGGGCAGGAGTTTCGTCGAAGAGTGAAGGTTACATGTTTGCATTTGACCTCGTTCACCTTTATGCGCCAAGCACCACACCAGTCTTCGATAAGACAAAGGTGTCTTTGCAGGATTAAGGATGCGGTTTCGGGATCGGAACTGGATGATAGGATGGCGGTGTCATCTGCAAATGTTGCCAGAAAGGTGTCAGGATGATTAGGAATATCAGCGGTGTAAAGGATGTAGAGAACGGGTCCCAGGACGCTGCCCTGAGGAACACCGGCCTCAACGGGATTAAAGTTGGATCAGTGATTTGTTACGTAATATTTACAAAAGGCTACTTCTTATTGTTTACCCGTAAAATAATTATTTCGGAAACCTTTTTTTGATTCATATCCTATGTAGATTAATAATGGAACACCCAGAACAATGTGAAATGTGATACGCTGTCTTGAAAAATCCTTCCCGCTAACAGATATAATGTTTTGTTTTTTTAACGTAGCCGGCGGCTTTATCTCCTTTCAGATATGTTTTATTGTCAGTGAATTACGAGCTCTCTCTCTACGTCGAAATATTTTGTCCTCCCTCCTAGTTTTATATATCCAACCTGTATATCTGTTGTAAATAACAGCGTATCTGTATGTCGATGTTTTATTGGCTGATACATTATCTTCAACGCCCCTCTAAGCTTTCCCTGGGTGTAAAGATTAATATTTTTCTGTATAGATGACAAAGTTGTTTTTAAATAATTAAAATAAATTTAGTTTTTAATGAAACCATCATTAGTTATAAATGCTTGTATTCGCATTAATATCTGCGAATTAATATCCGATATATATTGTATGAATGAGATCCTGTAGCACTATTATTATTGTCTATTATGACAAATTGTAATATATACGAATAAAAAAAAAAAAAAAAAATATCCGATATAAATATATATTAGAAAAATAAAATTAAAAATCCTTAGATTTCTTCAGTGTATATTTATATCTCATCGTTTTATAACAGCACACGTTGGGACGTACTGAGGTATTTAATTTATTAACCAAAAATTAAAAGTTACTTAGAGAAATATAAAACATATAAAATAAGGTAAATTATACAAAAGACAATCCATATCTCTTTATTGAGGTGTATTTGTATATAAGTATGAACTGTCTTTTGGGTAATTATATCTTACTTAAAGTATTAAATAGCAGTCTATCAATTGAAAAACATATTTAAATTTAACATAGCTGATTTCTAAAAGATACTTTTGGATTTTACAGGAAGCGCGAAAATATTTCAATTTTTTTTTCATTGAACCAATGCATTTGATTTTTTCAGTATGAGAATTGGTGTGTTTTTATTATTATATTAATGACGCGATTTTCACGTTATAAAATGAAATGTTTTAGTATAATTTTGGTCAGGGTCATCTGTGCTGTAGCGGCTTGCATAACAGCCTCTACGTCCAAGGTCGCGGGTTCAATCCCGGTAGATGGCTATAGGATTGTTTAAAGAGAGTTAAAAATCCTTGGTTACTCTGTCCTCCGTGACCAACTGAGTCCTGTGCGATGTCACGTAGTCAGGCAAAATTCAGGACTCCCACTGTAGCTCCGCTCGATCAGTCAATGTAGTATAAAGTGACTTTAAATGAAAAAAAAAAAAAAAAATTAGGTCGAAATTAAATTTGTAATTAGTACCTTTTTGAAAATAGCTGCATTTCTGAATCGCATTGTTAACCGACATGACTGTTCTGTGTTTCTGAATGTAATTGGATGGTAGATTTCGATGTGACTAAACGATCATAATGCAAAATGGATTACAACAGACCTGATATTGATTCCCTTGATTGTATTATTATTATTTTTTGAATAAACAATAAAAAAAAAAAAAAATCAATGAAAAAAATGAAAAGAGAAAATCAACGTCTCAATTCAAAGAAAAAAATGGTATTGAGTTGTATTTTTTTTTTCCTCGTATAAATATACGATAAATACGATATTATTTAATTATACGATAAATATCATATAATATAAATATACAAGTTATTGACACTCCTAAAACAGCATTTATACTAAATTTAAATATATTGAAAAAACAATTCGACCGCATTTAGTTTACTAAAAAAATCGTGCATCAAAAGTCTCCTTACAATGTTTTGCTTGCAATATATTTAGAATGCATGACGTAAAATCGGTTATTGGCATTTATTTTGTATTTTAATTTTAGTTGATAATTGAATTTATTAGATCAAACTGTATGAAATTTATTTTATTAAAACTTAGGTTTAATCAATATTTTTTTTAAAACGAATATCTGGATGTTAAGACTTGGTAATAACTGTCTGGTTTGGCCTTTAATTTGCAATATTTTATAATTAAACAATTTTGGTGCTAAAAGAATTAATTATTCGCATCTGTCCAAAGAATATGGCATACACCGATATGTACGTTCCATTTATATGTTGTTTATTTCAAGATAAAATTATTAAAATTATGGAAAAAGTAACACATATTATTATTATTCATAGATATGTGTCTGTAATTTGTAAAATATCTGTAATTTATTTTTCATTACGTTGAAAAATAACGTTCCTTTCATTTGGTTGACAAGAACTGTTAAATTGTTATCAAAAGAAACTTTATAAATTAGACTTGAAAAAGTGCTTTAAAATACCTGTTTCAGGCTCTTTTAGCTTCTTATAAATGATTGAATTTTCTAATTATTCACTTAACACTTAGTGGCCTTTAGCTCCCGCTTTCTAAGATAATAAATGTTATACTCACTCTTTATTTAATAGTATTCGGTTAGGAAATTGTAAAATATCGCAGATCCAGAACTTTTAATGGGTCTTTGATGCTGCCTGTTAAATATTTATCACTACTTGCCGTTCCTAGTCGAGTATACCGTACCAACACTCCTATCGTAGTAATGTATTCCGAATTGGGATATATTTATTCAGTTTATGTATTCAAATTTATTGTACTTGAATCATTGTGCCTCAATATGGGCTGATAGACATTATTGTTAACCGTTTTATATTTTTATCGGAAAAATGGTTCAGGAGCACCTTCGAAACACAATTTTCGCCAATTTACATTTCATACTTTTTTCTATTCATTGATCAATTTCTATTTAAAATATGCTGCTTAGAGTAACGTTCATTTATGCTCTATCAAATTTAAAATTATAATTTTTTCCTTCATGGATCTTATGCATAATCATGACCATAAATTGATTTTTCAATATTAACCTAAATTTCGTAATTTCGTCATAAAATAAAATCACTATTTCGTTTATAAGATATTTTTTCATAAATATTTCATTAAAAAAAAAGTTTATTTTCAATTATCTATAATTATTTTTATGTTGAAGAGAGTGGATTCGATTACTTTATCGCTTTCGCCATCGAATTTATAATCGATTTTTTCTCCGCGCCTGAGCATTTTAAGTACATTATTAATTTAGAAAAATCCTTCGATTAAATTATCATAACGTTGGTTTTCTGAATTTAGGATCCGATTTTCGATCTAATAATTTGTTCCTCGATAAAGGAATTATTATTTCTTGATTTAGGAAGACAACTTAATATTAATTTCAATTATAGGTTGTTTTTATGTATTTATATGGTTTTTTTGTTAAATATTTTTATGTAATTTTATCATTGTTTGTTGTAAATATTGTGTGGATGTGGTCTCATATCACTATTACTGTTGTTTCATAAATTTTATGGAAAAAAAAGAAGAAAAATGACCTAGGAAGTAGTTTATTTAGGGATCTGATTCATTTTTTAATTAGATTTTTGATAGAGCATTCGAATGATGTTCAAATCAACTTTTTTTTCTATATGAATATAGATAATAAAACTATAATACTAATGTTTAACGATGATTATTTAATATTCAGTTGTTTTTTAATCTCACGTTATTTTTTTATTTTTACTTGCTAATAAAATTTTGTTGAAGATTTTAATATTAACTATCCAACAAATAAAAAAACAATAAATTAATATGAACGGGCTTAATATCGTGTAGATTTCATTCTGATTGAAATTGTCTGACAGGGTTTAAATACCCATATTTCAAAATTTCTTCATCTAAAGTACCTTCAATTTTATAAAATTGATCATATCATCAGATTATTATTGCTGAAAAACAGGTAAATATATAAGTTGAGGGAATTTGAAAAACAACTAAAGGAGAAAACTGGAAAAATATTTTTATTGCAATTTTTTTATTCTATACATGTATGATATATCGCTGGAAAGCTAAAGATTTTAGAATATCATCGTATACACCTGATTTTAAAACTTAACAGGAAGTAATGAAAAACCGATAAAACGTGATATAAATAATAAAAATGAATATAATTAATACCATTTATTATAGAAGAGTAAATATAATTATGAGTGTAATAATTGGAACTTTCTGTTCTCTTTCTTTATATTTTTATTTATTATAACATAAATAATACTTAATTTTGACGTTTAGAGGTAATTTCTTTGCCTCAGCTTCAGATTATTAAATAATTATCTGATTTACAACAATAACAATTTAATATCATAAACATAACTTCAATAACAATAAATAATTTAACATTTCGAATTCGGGCAGCCCGTGGCTGAGTGGCTAGCGCGCTAGTCTCTCATGCTAAAGTTGTGAGTTCGAATTCCCGTTCCGGGGCGGGACTTTTTTTAGGATGTAATTACATGGGGATTCACCCACAGCCTCTCCTCCGGGTATGTGAGACCCTTCAGCCAAATTGTGGCCACTCACAAAATTACATCCTCCTAGGAGATTACATCGCGAGGCCCAGAGCTAGCAAGTCCTGTCGCGCCACGGGAAAAAAAAACATTTCGAATTTAATTATCACTATTATATTCTAAAATAACTGAATTTAAATTGTACTTACTAATATTTCCATATTGGTCATATAATCATGATCTCTTATTTATATATCATTTATATAAGAATCATTTCGTCAATGATTGTTAAAAAAATATTTTCTATTTCAATATCACATAAACAAATAGTATCAACATTTTTACTGCTAATTAAATACATCTATGAAGCAGACTAAATTAACCTTTAATCTAATTCTATTCCTTTACTAATTTTAAATTTTAAGGAATAAACTAGACCTCCTTCAGGTCTAGTTGGGTTAAAAATTGAAAAATATACCTTTGAAATAGAACAGCTTATACTTGACTTGGAATAGTAATAGAACAAAACGAATGCTTGGTATATCGAATCTCCGTATTTATCTAGTTAGTTATATAATGCTAGTGCTATATAAATGCTATAAATAAATGCTTATATGTATGTACTATACGATTTAAGCTTAGCAGTTTCCACGATAGGATAATGCAGATAGGACTGAGTTGGGTTTGCCAGTTGACCTAGTGTGTATCCGTTACACTGTTGTTTCAGCTAACATTTGCTCGCATTCCGCAGGCAAACGTCCCTAGTGTACAAACCTAATTATAGGATTCAGTTACATAAATAGATAACAATAATATACTTTTTCTACTATTTAAGTACTTTAAATAAGCCTTAGTATTTGGGCTAATGCTATTAGGACGTAGGACGTTTAGGTGTAAAGGTTGTATAAAAGGTTTTAAAAAAACAACAGAAAACTTAAGGGCCCTTCGAAAATTGTGTTTGTATCAGACTACGTTAAGTATTATATTCTGCAAAAAAAGGCCTTCAAAGTCAGATCCGACTTCTTTATGAAAACGCTGACAGGTTATCAAATTATGTTATTAATATTTTTGGAATTTACCGGTAAATAATGCAGGATTTCTGTTTAAAAAGAAAGATTTACAGCTATTTTATTTAATTGAAATGGTCTAAACTTTTATCAATACATTTCTGCCAACATGCTGGCAAATTCCCCATTCCTAGAATATAATTTACTATCTTTAGAATTGATGAACCCCAAAAACGCATTTTGTAATTCCCCTCTAAATGTTTTGTCAAGTAAGTAATGGCCCGTTGCTGAAAGGTCTGGAGAGTAGGACGGATGTGGCTGTTTAATATCCAAGGTCTAGCATTTTTCGTGATGTCATACCTTAGACATGCAGCTGTCATACCTTTGTCCTGCAATAAAATGGGTCCCTTCCAATTTGCCGATTGTTTTTTTAAGCAGTTGTGCACAAACTTCATAACGCTATTTCTTTTTTTTATTTTTTTAATCGTTTAATGTTTGTGAAACCCAGCTTTCAAGCTTTTTTCCCTTTCCAGTCACCTTCGGGTGGTGATCAACGATCGATTTGCTAAGGTTAAGGATAAAGTATAAAGAAAGGACAGTTTCGTCAAGAGAGGAAGTCCATTCACGACTTTCTTCATATTCAAGGCTGAAGTCCACCTCCCGAAATTTTTAGAACCACTCATTAATGCTGCCCACGCCGAAGACTTAATTGATGTTTCTGTCCGTTCCTCCCAATTTTAAACTCGTATAACAAAATTATCTAATACTAGTATCACACAGTGAAATCTTAATGAAGACTGAATACTTTCTAAGCTGTCAAATCGTGCAAGGGAAAACAAAGATTATGGTATATAAAGTTTGGAAGAGGAATAAGAATTGTTTGAAACCATACAAATTAACAACCCAGTGAACGCAACAAGTTTATTATATAAAGATGTATTTAAAGAAAACTCAAAGCTCTGCATTATTTTCTGAACTACTCAATAAATTATTAGTCATAAACTTGGAGAATGATCAAAAGGGGCTGGATAAGATTATTCAATCCTATAATTATTTGTGAAATTTGGGATGAATTTTCACCTGAAGACGGCTGCTGAGGTATTTCTCTCCTAACATCCGAGCCTGTAGGTTCGTTGTTGGACGGCGGAAAAAGCGTAATTTGGTCCCATTTGGCTGATGATTCCCGTGGCTGGATTGGTGGTACCAGAGACTGGATTGGTGGTCCCAATGGCTGGAGTGGTGGTTCCAGTGGCTGGAGTGTTGGTTCCTGTGGTTGACTCGGTGCTCTCAGCTGCTGAACTGGTAACTATATCTGTGTACCATTATTCTGAGCTGGTGGGTTGATTGATGTCTTTTGACGAAGATGTGGAAATTCGTCGAAATTTCGTGGTGGAGGATGAGGTCTTTCGGAGCGGTATTTTTGTGAAGTTCGTTGAAAACTCCTTTAGAACTTGGCACCCACGATAGTTGGCTGGATGTCCTCCCTGGCAGTTGGCGCATGTCGCTGGTGTTTGCCTTTGTACAAGTTGCGCTGTCTTGGCTAAGACCGCATCTCACACAACGTGGAGGGTGGTTACAGTAAGACTTCGTGTAGCCGTACTGATGGCATCTGATACACTGTGGTATGACTATTTTTTTCCGGGTTCTCCAACTCTTATTTGTGTGTAAAATATAGATTGATTTTCAATTTTTTTTTCATTTTAGGTTGATTTGGAGATGTCAATGATTTTTTTAAAAATATTTTTTGAGATATATTACAATTTTTTTTCAAAATGAACAATAGTAATACTGGTATGAGAATACATTCATACAGCATATACAGAAAATAATGATAAAGTCAAATTACATAAAATAGAAAATAAATAAATCCCTATATATACAAGAATAAATATATATAAAAACATCCTATTATTGAGATAAACACAAAGTTGACAAATAAATAAGCATTATAAACACAATCATACAATATAAATTTTCATTAAATAAAATATATGATTTCAGGTGGATTATTGGAGGCATTTGGACAGAATTGGTGAGGAAGCTGAGAGGTTCGTCAAGTGTCGTATCGAGAAAATACTCCTTCACTCTGGAGACTTCCAGGAAGCATCTCGACTCTATGATCTTTGGCACCAATATGTCAGTAGTGGTGTATCTCTAACTACAGGTAAGATTTTCTTATTTATTTATTGTCTGTTTTTTTTTTGTTTTGTTTTTTTTTAATATGCATTATTGAATGTCCTTAACGCCATACATTATATAAAAATAAAAGGTTTGAAGGTGCACATAATACCTCTCGAAGGTATCAAATATTATAAGCCTTAAAATTAATATAAAACACGCAATGATGAATAATTATTTTGTTTAAGAAATCAGGACAAGGTATATGAGAAGGTTGGTGTAACAACATCATAATTATTTTTATTGGTGGAATAATCAGGAGTCAGTCTTTTTCTAAATATTTTCATTTTGCCGACGTTTCGGCTCAAGCTTGTGAGCCATCATCAGGGCATTACTGAGCCATGTCCAAGCATAAACGAAACGTCGACAAAATTAAACTATTTAGAAAAAGACTGACTCCTAATTATTCCACCTATACTAGTTTCTACAATCGACTATACATCCTAAATATAATCCTTTTCGATTAATCATTTTATGATGATTTCTTCAGGTTACACTACTTGTATCAGAAGGAAAATCTTGTGGTTATTTCCAAAAATATTAATAATATTCATGATAACATTTTTTTATAATATTAACTAATGATGCCCTCATCATTCGGCATATTTTTCAAGAATGCCCATATCATTCATTACATCTGAATAAAATTGGACTGAACCCAAATATATCAGCAATATTGGGTAATAGAGAGGAATCGATTTAATTAGTTGGAGCAAATATTTGTATCTAAATTATAAAGACTATAATCTTAATTGTAAATAAAGATATACATTCCTGGTCATTTTTTAATATTTTTTTTCTTTTCTTTTATAGTTTTTTTTTTTTTTTTTGAAGTTTTACTTAATATTTCACACTCCAAAAGGCACTCCTTAACTTCCTTTTATTATACATTTATTTTTCTTCACAATTTATTACATAGGTTTTCTACGTTTTAGGGTTCTTTCCTCATTATCAAGACCTTTTTTAAAAACACTTTAACACACAACACATTATATTTACATTTGTAGCTTTCTGATATTCGTCCACTTAGATGTTTACTGGCTTACTGTTTAAATTATTTTCTAATTTTACAATTTTGTACCTTCTAGTTTGTACACTTTCTGCCTACTAGAAAGGTACAAAGTGTAAAATTAGAAAATAAGTTAAACAGTTTGCCAATAAACATCTAAGTGGACGAATATCAGAAAGCTACAAATGTAAATATAATGTGTTGTGTGTTAAAGTGTTTTTAAAAAAGGTCTTGATAATGAGGAAAGAACCCTAAAACGTAGAAAACCTATGTAATAAATTGTGAAGAAAAATAAATGTATAATAAAAGGAAGTTAAGGAGTGCCTTTTGGAGTGTGAAATATTAAGTAAAACTTCAAAAAAAAAAAAAAAAAAAAAAAAACTATAAAAGAAAAGAAAAAAAATATTAAAAAATGACCAGGAATGTATATCTTTATTTATAATTAAGATTATAGTCTTTATAATTTAGATACAAATATTTGCTCCAACTAATTAAATCTATTCCTCTCTATTACCCAATATTGCTGATATATTTGGGTTCAGTCCAATTTTATTCAGATGTAATGAATGATATGGGCATTCTTGAAAAATATGCCGAATGATGAGGGCATCATTAGTTAATATTATAAAAAAATGTTATCATGAATATTATTAATATTTTTGGAAATAACCACAAGATTTTCCTTCTGATACAAGTAGTGTAACCTGAAGAAATCATCATAAAATGATTAATCGAAAAGGATTATATTTAGGATGTATAGTCGATTGTAGAAACTAGTATAGGTGGAATAATCAGGAGTCAGTCTTTTTCTAAATAGTTTAATTTTGTCGACGTTTCGTTTATGCTTGGACATGGCTCAGTAATGCCCTGATGATGGCTCACAAGCTTGAGCCGAAACGTCGGCAAAATGAAAATATTTAGAAAAAGACTGACTCCTGATTATAGGCTTACTGTTTAAATTATTTTCTAATTTTACAATTTTGTACCTTCTAGTTTGTACACTTTCTGCCTACTAGAAAGGTACAAAGTGTAAAATTAGAAAATAAGTTAAACAGTTTGCCAATAAACATCTAAGTGGACGAATAGCAGTAACCTATAAATGTAAAATTATGTGTTGTGTGTTAAAAAGTGTATTTAAAAAAAAGTCTTGATAATGAGGAAAGAACCTCGAAACGTAGAAAAACTATGTAATAAATTGTGAAGAAAAATAAATGTATACTAAAAGGAAGATAAGGAGTACAATTTAAAGTGTGAAATATATTATTTTTTTATTTTTACTCTCGACTTTTTTTTTTAATTTATTTATTTTTTACTATTGTACCGTTTCAACTGCTGTTGTTATTTAGTTAACACATGAATTTAAAAAATATATTTTTAAAAATGATTTGTTACCTAATAATCATTTATTTGTTAAATACTTGTTACCTAATAATTTTTTTTTTTATAATGATGAAATAAACATATAGTATCTAAGCGTTTTACGCCTTAAAACCAAAATCAAAATATTACTAAATAATATGTAATAATTAATTATCTAATTTATTTACCATATCTTAACGCGTTCCTCAGTATTTGTCCGTTAATGCATCAACAATATATATATATATATACATACTCTCTCCAAACAAGATCGCGCTATTCCGACCTTTATATTCCTACCCATAGAACAACAACTTTTGATCATTCCTTTATTGCCCGCTCCACTACTCTCTGGAATTCCTTACCTACTCATATCCGCCATGCTTCTTCCCTACCATCATTCAAGTCCCAGCTATTCCAGTACCTACTGTCATCCCAAACAGACGCTCAATAAGATGTTTCAAATCAAAAAGGAAATTTGTTATTTATTGTTCATATTTTTATTTGGATCAATTATGAATCAATTTCAATGTTTTATTATATCCTTTCTTTTCTTTATGTATCATTGTGAATAAGAAATAATTATTGGAAGGAATTAGTCCGGGTGGCGGTCATTAAATGAAACAACTAAATAGTTTCAACTATTTAGTTGTTTCATTTAATGACCGCTACCCGGACTAATTCCTTCCAGTAATTCTCAACGGTCAACTAATTACATTCACAATAAGAAATAATTATATTCCTTTGGTCTTGTAGCCAGACACATTATGTATTTCTTAATTGTACATATGAATTGTTCTTAAGGGACCTTGTCCCAGAATAAATACCTTTTTCTATTTTATATATATATATATATATATATATATATATATATATATATAAGGCCGTCCTTTTTTGTCTCTCGTGTGTTTTTAGGGTTTATAAGAATTTGTGTTGTTCCTCCGCCCCTCCAAATTGAGAAATACTTTTCAGGAAGTCCTTTTTGTGGGTTCTTAGATTTTCTCTTTCATCCTGAATATTTTTATTTTGAGCTTAGAATGACCTTGACAAAGCTCTGATTGTGTTTTAATATGATTTTACCACATATCATTTCGAACTCATTGGTTTCATAGTTACACTGAAGTATTTATCATAAAGTCGGCAATTGATGAATTTAATGGTTTGTTATTTTGTAGGCAAATATACTCTTTAAAAGAAATAAAAAGATTTAACGATGTTTTAAACTTAAGTTTGAAGTCGGTTATGAGTTCCAAATAATAACGGTCTTATCTTTTTTCACTGTTTTTTTTTTTTTTTGTACTGATTACCCATATTTCAGGAGTAAGCTTGTTGTTTTTTCTCGTTAATTATAATTAATTTTGTGTAAAAATAGAAGGTAGATGAATGAAAAACAAGAAGAGAAGATACTAAATGAGGCAGTTTAAACAAAGTAAATTAAGCGACTCTTTGTTCTAGTAGAGAACCTTTTGAAGGTGTTTTCCTACAATTTCACCGTCCTCGTTTACTTTATCATTTAGAACTGTAGAGAGCAGTCAAACAAACCTGTTAATTACCTGGTCGATGGTAATTACGACTGTAGCAATTGTCGCATGTGATCACCGTGTCTGTTATCCGCCCTTGCAATTATCAAGCGATTTCCTTCATTATAACAAATGTTCCTTTACTTCAATATTATTATTAGATTGTTATTTCCACTTTATAATTTATTTCTTCTATTCTACTAAAATTGTCTCATGGTTTAACAATTTTTATCGACTTCAAAAAAGGTTCGCATAAATCTTCAGAAGATGTATAACAGTAATTCCTGTAGGGATGTGCATGTCCAAAACATTCAATAAACTTATAATCGATCATAATTATTCAGAGGGTATTGAGGTTTATTTGGCTTGAAACAAGGTTATTCACTTTCTCCTGTTTTACTTAATTTAGCATTAGAATATGTCATAGAAAAGGTGACGCATATCGAAAAATGTTTCAATCTGGGTGGTAAAATTCCGGTTTTAGGGTACGCTGGTTATTTGATACTGCCGGGCTAAGACGCAGAAACAACAAAGTTTTAAAGAACAAAGTGAAAAATGTGTTCTATTATTCTGTTGCGAACTTTGTTAGATCGCTGCTTCTGTCACGAAATATTTAAAAAAAATATATTTATTGATATTTACAACTGTATAAAGATGTACATCAAGTAAATGTGATGGAAATTAAGAAAATGACATGACTCTTAAGAGTCTAAAGCAGAAGGTCTTGGGACCATCTTCTTTTCAGACGCCTGGGAGGAGAGTTATCAGTAATCGAAGAGGAAGCAAGGATTGAAACTTGAGGTTTTGAGTGGGAATAAAGTTTGTCATGAAATGGATGGTATCTAGTTCGAGCTAAGTCAGTAACATATGGAAGATTAAGGTCTTTATGGATGAGTTTTTTCGTGACAAAGTTAGGAGAATTGTGGATTTTCCGAAAAGAAAATTTAAGGTTATAATTTATAAAACTGTAATTATCATGATAGCTCTATGTAAGACGTGGTCGCTTACTTTAAATGATGATAAGGTTTGAGTTGATAGCGTTGCGGCAACTTAAATGGGCTCGTAAAGTTGTTAGGCTCAGTGAAGAACTAATTCAGAATGTTATTATGCGCTGTGCTGACTGGTAGGCGTCCGTGAGATAGGCTGAAACGTGGGTGGGAGGATTGGTTTTAGTCTGTTCTTAGGGGCTTGGGCTTGGACGGTGATCGTTAGACGAATCTGTGTAAGCAATATTTTGGCACATCGGCATTGAATCTTCGGTTTCGCTAAGCTTATTAGTATTATATAGGTTAATTTCATTTGACAATCAATTCTACCATGCTTAATAATTTAAATTTAAGTAGCCTTCTTAGCGAAAAATGTTACTTTTGTGTAACTAATATTATTTCCTCATAAAGATAATAAGTATTTAAAATAAATATTACATGACAAAAAATACCGTTTCATTTTTATATTACATATTTAATGAATCATGTATAGATCTACTACGGATTATTCTGGTATTCGTCAAAAATCTTCATTAATATTTTGCCATACATTTGGACGGATTATTCTATATCTTAAATATTTTTGATAAATAAATTAATATCACAATAAAAAACGCTGCAAATTATGAAAAAAATGTTTTATTATTTCCAAATAACTATATAAGGGTATAACTTTTTTTTTTTATTTCTTTATTTCCAGATCGGCTCCGTGACCCATACATGGTTTTTTAATATAAAAAGAATAATTATTACAACTGGTAACAATAGAAAAAGTTGGGGTATAGTCTCATACACAAGACACCCCTAACGATAATAGATTTATAATTATTCATAAAAATTTTATTTATTTAATCTTCTACTCTTCTACCGCCAACGGTGTGAGCATCCTTTTTATAGAGCCTAATCCATTGATCTCTCTCCTGAACCAATCTTCTTCTCCTTCTCCAATCCAGACCCCTTCTGTCAAAGGCTTCCTGAATCGCGCCTTCCCAAGTCTTCCTCGGTCTTCCTCTTGGTCTTAGACCTTCCACCCTTGTCTCATATACAGCCTTTGCTACTCGGTTTTCTGCCATTCTTGAAACATGGCCGAACCATCTCAGTTGGTGCTCTTCAATAATATCCAGAGCAGGCTGAAGTCCCAGGTTTGACCGTATTGTTACATTTCTCACTCGGTCTCTTCTGGTCTTCCCCTCCATTCTTCTTAGGTATCTCATCTCCATCGCTTGTAGCTGACTCTTGTGCTTTTTGGTTAGAGTCCAAGATTCACTTGAATATGAGAGAATCGGTAAGAAAGTATTTTTATATACTATGGTTTTAGTATTTTTTGACACTTCTTTTTTACCGATGAATCCTTTCTTGAGGGAACTAAAACATCTGCTGGCGGCTATTATTCTTTGATTTATTTCGCCATCTATCCAGCCATGTTCATTAAGGTGAGCACCGAGATATTTAAAGTCCCTCACTTGCTCTAACCTTCTGTTATTTAGTCTTACGACTCGATTCCCCTGCTCGCTTTTTCTACCTTTCCTCATGATATTGGTTTTGCCTGTATTTATTTCCATATTTATCATTCCCAACTCTTCTTTCAGGATGCGTAAATTAAATTGTAGGTTTCTAAAATTGTTTGCAAAGACAATTATGTCGTCGGCAAATGCGGGGATACAAAGGAAATTAATAACAACGAATGAATAAGATACAAATTAAAGAAAAATAAATCTGCAAGAATATAAATTATAAAAGTAAAATCGATTTAAGTCTTACAAAAAAAAAAAAAAATATATATATATATATATATATATATATATATATATATACATATATAACTGTTAATACCTACTTATCTTTCGGTATCTTCAATAAAAACCGAGTTTTAGTGAACTCACATCTACCATTTTATAATTTGTGACTTAAATATATAAACCAACTGTTTTTTTCTTTTAATCTACTTCACTATTTTTTTCTGTCGATCTACATTACTAGTTTTTACTGATTCTAAAACACTATACGTATTCTTCTCTATCTTGATCGAAAATAACGAAGATAAAAGCTTATATATAGGCAAGATTTCATTTTTATTTTTATTTTTGTTTATATTGCTTTACTGATTCTAAAACCCTGTACATCTTTTTCTCTATCTTCAATAAAAACAGAGTTATGTGCGCATTTATTGGTAAAATTTAATTTTTTTTATTTTTTTTTTCTCGTATTTATAACTTTTCGCGGTATTTCGGTTAATAATTGTTTTTTCTCTATCTTAAAAAATAACGATGTTACAAGCGTAGATATGTATGCAAGATTTAATGTTTTTTTTTTTTTTTAATTTTTATTTTTCTTGCTTTACTGATACCAAAACACTATAAATGTTTTTCTGTATCTTAATAAAATCACTTTTAATCGGCCGTTATTTATATCAACGTCTAGGTATTAAAATCTTCGTTGCATGCACTAGTATTTTTGTGGCGAATTAAAAAAAAAAATGGTCTAGTAGTTATGGAGAAATGCCGCGGACGGTGTACGAACGGATTATTTTTATTCGTTGTTATTTTAATTTTAAGGGCAAAAAACTGCTTCTGGTTATTATCGCCCTCACATATTTACAAAAAACCTATCTTTTTTTTCGTTATTCGGGTTCTACGTATCTTGAAACGAATCCTCTCAAATTTTAGGTGGGGGGGAGTAATTTTTTTATTTTTGGTCGATTACAAAGGTTGATTATTGAAAATAATAAACCAAATCCTCTCCCTCTATAACCCTTGAAGATTCTTGGATTCAGTAAATACCGAGATTCGTTCTGTCCATAGGCCAACGTGTGTGCTAGGTGATTTTGCCGTAATCCAAATTTTGGATTTACAGAGGATGGTGTCTCAAATGGGTCTTCCTACCCAACGATCGTCCTATGGCATATAACACATGAAATAAGTAATTCTTGATAATATTCGTTTTGTCGTATATATGTAAAATAGAAAGAGGTAGACTTTTAAAGGCACAAGAAGTGAATGTAAGGGGAGAATGTACAAGGTATGTCACTTATCTTTTTTCCCTCGATCAGGAAGAAAGGGTGCTTTATTCGGAGCCTTTAGAATTCAGTAAAAACGTGAGGTACAGGAAATATTATATAATGTGTGGCCAAAACAACTTCATGCTTCATTAATCCTGACGAAATTATTAAATTAATTTAATTAATAATTTATACATTTAGATGTGGTTTTTTAATTTGCAACTGTTGTAATTGAATATTGTTTACCGGACTGATTATTGATTCAGTCGAGCATGCCTCATTATATAAGTTAATAGTTAAAAAAAAAAAAGGTTAAAAACTTCAATTTATGTTAGGAATAATCCTCACAACCAATACAGTACGTTTTAAATATGTATGTATGTGTAAATGTAGTATGATTCGTCCTAACCTGACGCACAAGACCCACACACGCTATACTTCAATCCGAAATTTAAACTGACATTCCAACTTAGACTCTTGACGTTTGTAGAGAGAGTACAGTTAGAAGGACGACATGGGACTCATGCATTAAGCTGAAATGTCAAAACTTAAATAATGGATTGAAAATTTCATAAGCCATATTCCATTTGGAGGTTGTATGCTGGCATAGAGACTCAGCATCTGCTTCAAAACAATCAGCCCCGCACGCATAAATAATATGTAAATATAAATAATTTCTTATTTCTATTATTTCATTATATTAAAATGAAATGCTTCTTTTGGTTTATTATTTTCCATAATCAACCTTTGTAATCGAGCAAAAAAAAGAAAAATTACCCTTGCTCAAAATTTGAGAGCTTACGTTTCAAGATGCGTAGAATCCGAATAACAAATAAAAAAATCCGTTTGTCCGACGTCCGTGACATTTCTCCGAAACTACTGGACCAATTTTTTTTAAATTCGCCACAAAAATACTGGTCCATTCAACGATGACCCTAACATCTAGAAGTTGATATCAGCTGGTTAGTTTTAAAATGGCGGCCGATTATTAGGATTTTATTAAATAGCTCAGTTATTATTGAAGATAGAAAAAAAATGCATTAGTGTTTTTTAACCAAAAAACCGCGAATAATTATATAAAAGAGAAAAAAAGAAATGAAAAAAAAAATTGAAATTTTATACATAAATACTCTCATGACTCATTTATTTTGGACGATAGAGAAAAGTATGTAAATTTCTCACCCATATATACACTTGTAACTACGTTATTTTTGAAGATGTGTATAGCGTTTTAGAATCAGTAAAGCGCGATCAAAGAAAAAAAAATCATTTTTATAATGAAGTAATAGATTATAGTGTAATAAATGTAATTTCACCAAAAAATCGGTTATTATTGAAGATAGAGGAAAATCGAAAAGATTTTCGAGATCAAGAAAAAAACGATGAACAAGGATGTGAATCCCTTATAACTCGGTTATTATTTATGATAAAATGAAAGATTTTCTGGAATCTGGAAATTTTATTTGAATGAAAATCGAAAGAAAAGTAAAGGAAATAGTAACGCAGTCCTGTATAAATGCTTTTGGTTGATTATTTTCAATAATCAACCTTTGTAATCGGACAAAAAAAAAAAATTACCCTTGCTCAAAATTTGAGAGCTTACGTTTCAAGATGCGTAGAATCCGAATAACGAATAAAAAAAAAGTCCTTCTAATAAATAAATGAATAAATACCAAAATGTGGTTAACAACTAGCTTAGATATTGTGTTTTGAAATCAGTTGTAGTGTTATGATATGATGCTTTGAATTAGTGCTTTTCATATAACTTAATTGCCTATCTACAGCCTTATAAACAGTTATACTCTAATATTATTATTTGTAAATAATAAACCATTGTGTAATAATTTGCAGTGTTTTTTATATATACTCTTCACCATAGTAGATAGATTTCCATTTATTTAAAAAAAATCATATTTTTTTTCTGATGTCTAGTCGCTCGAGATGAAATTAATCTTCTCTCTGGTTTATTTAATGATTTGTTGATCGTAATGAATCACCTGGTAGGCACTTTAATAGAATTCAGTGAGGCCGCATAGATCTAGATAGAAATTTGACTAATTTCCTAAGTGTTACTTTTCTACTAAACCCACTACTTCTCCCATAATTGCCGTTTAACCTTTTGCGTGGGGGCTGTACTATGAATAATAAACAGTTTGCAAATTAGATGGGCCTTCACGTATTAGAATATTAACGACTCTCACGGGTCTTTGGCACTTTAATATTTAAACAGGTTGTTTTATATACGCAACTGAATTATTTCTGCCTCTTTGAAACAGTTTATTAAGAAAAAAAATCTGGTGCGGGCAACACACGACTTTCACTTACCTCCATTTTTAAAATCAATGAAAGCATTTTCAAATACTTAAAGATACTGACTTACAAATACTGAGATAAAAATACGTGAAACTATTAAATAATTAATTAAATTGAATTTATATAGAAACATGTGTTTTATTAAAAAATCTATTATATTATTATCTAAAATAATCAGTTAGTTTCATTTTCTTTTCATCCCTCTCTATTAACTTTTAAAAGCTTGAGTATGAGATAATATGTTTTCTAAAATCTTTAGCTTTCCAACGGTATATCATACATGTATATTACTGCTCTTATGTTCAAAAACAAAAAATTGCATTAAAAAAAATAGTTTCTCAGTTTTCTCCTTTAATTGGGTATCGAATTTATTCAATTTATATATTTACCTGTTTTTTAGCAGTAGTAACAAGATTATATAGTTATTTTTATAGAATCGTCAAAATTAAAGGTACTTTAGAGGAAGAAAATTTAAAATATCGGCATTTAAGCCATGTCAGACCATTTTTATCCGAATGAAACCTAAATGATATTAAAGCCCTTTAAATTTTACATCGATATAGCGAGTTTAATCAAAATCGTCGGAACCCTTTTCGAGTAAATCTAAAAAAGGTGCAAAATGCATGGTATGAAGTGGCTCTTCTATAAGCTCATTTTGATAAAACAGGTTTTGTAACGTCTTGGGCGTATATTTGTCTTAAATATGAAATTTCAGTTTCATAGGACTTACCGTTTCCGCCCGGAAGTTACCACACACACACACACGCACGCACGCACGCACGCACGCACGCACGCACGCAAGCACGCACGCACGCACGCACGCACGCCCACACGCACACACGCACTCACGCACACACGCACACACGCACACACACACACACACACACACACACACAGACCTTTTTGCGGGACTTGGTTATTTGGACTCAGGAGACCCTAAAATGTGTGTTTCCGTTGAAAACTTTTTTTTTTTTTTATTCATATTTTATTGAATTTTACAACTGTATTAACATAAATACAATAAGTAAAACTGTTGAATTAGAATAAAGGGCGTGAAAGGCTTGTGAAGAAACTACCCAGTGGTAGAACTTCGATGTTTATTTAAGTAAGTAGATCCCGAGGCCATCTTCTTTTCAATCGCCTAGGAGGGTTGTCAGGAATATGTGAGGTTGATAGGTTGCGGACAAGAGGGTTTATATGGGCTGGGAGTTTGGAATTAAAAGTGGTATATCTGGTACGAGAAAGGTCTGTAACAAATGGGATATTAAGGTCGTTATGGATTATTTTATTTGTGACGAAATAAGGAGCATTTAGGATCGTTGAAAACTTGAATTCGAAAATTTTCACGATCGCAATACTTTCCCTTACTCTATATAGTAAGTGAAAGTAAAAATAATAATAATATAACTAAAATAATAATTTTTAAATATGCACGCACCAATTCATCTCTGGATGATCTTAGATTAATTAGAATTGTGGCAGGTAAAGTGGTAATATTGTTTGCATCAAGGGCAAGTAAAGTCCATTAAAAATTGTGAGTTTTGTTTTTCTCTTATTTCAAAATTGCTTTTATTTATTTTTTATTTTGTTCTTCCGCGGCTATTGTTATTTTTTTTAAATTTAATAAAATATAAACAGAAAAAAAATGTTTGTCCCCAACCTCACTGGTAGAGTTCATTAGTAAGCTGATTTTTTTTTCAAAATAAATATAACACAATAAGAATAAAATTAATTAAAAAATCTATAAGTGGGGCTAGGAATCAGTTAATTTTTATATTAAAAATGTTTTTGCAATTATCTAATTTAATAAAAAAAAAAAAAGTTTTCTAAACGTAAAATATGTCTTAATTTTGATTTTGATAGCCATGGTGCACTGTTAAGGTTCAGTTCATACATATTCCTCTTTTGCCTTATTTGAATTCTACACAGATGTTAAGGTTAGTCGTACTAGTTCTATTTTTAATCTTTTCAGTTCTTTTTACGGAACTAGTTCCTTTGTTACGGTGTTACAGATTAAATGTTTTGTGTCGAATTATTGAACAAATTGAATACCTGGAGGAAAAAATGTTTTTTGGTTTTTTTTATACATTTATAATTTTATTTATACTTATTAGGAGGGCTTACTGTCGAGGGATTTAATCATACCACTCAAAATTATCGAGTCCTAAAAGTACACTATTAAAATTATCTCAGATTAAAAGCTATTATACACACTTTTCCAAAATCTTACTCGCCATGGCTCCTCTGCTTATTTATTTTGTTTGCTTAAAAAAGTTAAACATATAAAGTAATCAAGCAAAGTGTGTTAGATTAGATTTGTTTCAAACCGGTTTTCCGCCTTATAATGATTTCTGATTACAGTTTATTTCTAATCTACCTCATTTAATGTGATGTTCTAAACATTAAAAAATAATTTGTGACCTATTTTCTCAGTTATTATTTTTAGTAGTTTTTTTTCAGTATAAGTTTACTGTATTCTACGTTATATTAAATAGTAATAATAATACTTAATTTTATGGTCAAATTACCGTCTGCTGAAAAAGGTCGCTATAAATTACATATAAGTATAACAATTAAAATAATCGATCAATTGATTACTTATTTTATATGTAAACTAAACTCATCTTGGAGATTTACGAAATAATTATTCTACCATAAATGAAAATTCATAAAAATAAAAATATAATCTTAATACTGTTTACAAACTTATATTTATTTACATATTTTCTTCTTTTCTGAAGACTTATACAAATTTCATTACCTAATATATTATTTACAAAACTCGTTTAATGAATGAATGAAAAATAATTTTTATTCTGAGAAATTTCGTCCTCCAAGAATAATATATATAGGAAACAAAGGAAGTCCAATTTGTCTATCTTCATTTGATACATAATTATTTAGGCTAATAGTAAAGTATTTAAAGTTTATACAAACAAAAATATGTAACAACATCGAATGAGTTTAGTTATGTATTATAGCTTACACACCTTACTAATCCCTTGACACACTCCCTATCTAGTTCTGAACATCTCTAAACCCTCCTAGTAGGTTGAAGCGGCAGTAACCCAGAGATCTCTTGTAAATATGTCATTAGAGTGCTCTGGCAATGGCCAGCTTCTCCACTCATGCCCTGAGTGTATGAGTGGCTCTAGCGCCCTCGCTCAGCCTCCACTGACTCTCAAGACCAGTGACGGAGCTGAATGAGAGGCGCTGGGATCTTCTGGCATTTTGCATCGAAATCCACTAGTAGATCTCGAGGTTTGATTTGGTGAACCCTAGGGTAGTTTGTGAATAGGTATGAATTAGTTCAAGGTTGTTACTATTATTTTCTGTATAACTTCATTTAATTTTTTTTTTCTTTCTTCTTTGTTTAATCTTTATTAATTATTATTTTTATTTTATTTCCAATGTACATATGGAATGAATGATTTCATATATCTGTAATACTCATTACCCTAGAAGGTGGCAGATTGTGTATTATCTCTTAATAAAATTAAAAAATTAAAAAAAGTTATGTATTATCAAAGTCAGGATTTTATCACATGTGTGCGGATGATTGATTTTTGAGGAGGTGGATAAAAAATTGGTGTTTGAAAGTGGTTAGGAATGACACTATTCGGAGGAAGATGGGTAAAGAGTTTTAAAGTATGGTACCGCGGATGATAAAATTCTTTCCAAAGACGCTGTTCCTCGAGAGGGTAGGTATAGATCGGTAGGTTGGGATCTTGTATTTAGGGTGAGCACGAAAGAGCGCGGAGGTCAAAGATATAGGAAGGTTTTCAGGATTGCAAGGATTGGAATAGGAAGATGCCAAGTAGGTATTTTCTTTGGGATTTGGGATAGAGCCACCTTTGACCAGAATGCCAGTGAGAGGTGTGTGACTGCTGGAGAGGCCGAGCATAAATCTTATGAACCTATTCAGTAATATTTTGAGCCTCATATCGTTTTCGCCACTGATATTCCCTAAAGTATATAGGAGCACTCATACCTAAAGTGGGGGAGTATGAGAGAAGACCCTAAGAGATGGCGGGTGCTTCTAGGAAAAGAGTCACAGAAACGTAGCAGCTTTTTGAGGATAAAGATGGATTTTCTGGTAATTTAGGAAATATGGCTTTTGATCAGCTGTAATTGAACTCTTTTACCAGCCCTGTCTTTGTAAGTCCATGCGATTTTACAAAACACTGTCTTCTATATAAGCTATTTTTATAAATATTTATGTAAATGACACTTTCCTCTCTAAAATATAGATCAGACACATATCTCCTTAAACCTAATTCATTCTATAAATTTTTATCTTCTTCAATATTTCTGTCCATATTTGAATCCTTGATGTATCCCTGCCCCTCAGTTGTGTTTCAAAGACGGTTCTGTTGACTACACTAGCCGCTTACAATATTAACGCCTGTCCCCCCGCTTTGGGCCAAGCAACTCCACAATCTCATGGAATATTCTAGCTGCGGATCTACCACCGTCTTTAATATTCGATATTGTCCGAAGAAGGTTCTGTAGTAAGGGTCTTTAAGTCGGCCTAGGCACGTGCAACTTGAGTCGCTCAGTTTAAAAAAATAGATTTAACTTTTTTTAATAACTCTCTTATTTATTTTACATTTCTAAATACATGTTTGTTACTCGTTACTTGATTTATCATATATTAATAAAAATGTGTTAACATCTTCTCTTACTTACCACTATATTTAAAATAACTTTGTATAAAAGATGTATAATGTTAAAACCCTTGCAAAATAGCCAAGGTCTTGCAAGACACTGGGCTGTTGGCTTATTGTTTTTCAATTGTTATATTTCTTTGTTATTTAAAAAAAAGAGATTAGAGACAAAATAAATAGTTTATAAATTCGTTCGTAATGAAAACAATTTTTTAATGAAATAATCTAAAAGTAGAATGTATTAATTATAATGATTCCTTAATTTTATGACTTTGTTAAAGGCTTTGACTTTTTTGTACACATTATTTTGTAAAAAAAATTAGAGATTTTCAATGGCATAGATATACATTTATCCGCATATTCTTTCAATGTAGAAACACATATATTTATTACCTTCTAGTTTCTCTCCATCATCGGTTAGTTCAAAACTTACTTGACGAACGGTATTTCAGATGGAAACTTGGTTTAAACAAATTTAAAATCGTGTAAAATATATTTTAGGTTTTGGTAAGTGTATTAAGAAGATTGTTTAAGCTTACAAAGCATGATCTTCAATTGAAAGATATGGAAGGAACAAAATACGGAATCTCGAGTAATAACTTGTTAGAAAGTACTTGAACAGGACCTGCGGGTGGCCTAGTTATGCCGTCCTTCCGAGGGAAGTTAAAAGGTGTCCCGAGCCTGTGCGATGTCAGGTAACTCGTTAAAAGATCCTATCCTAATTAAACCTGGATAGCAAAATTTAAGAATCCCACCGTAGCATCGTCCGATTAGCCATGAAAGTGACGTTAAACAAATAAAAAAACGAAACTTGAACAGAAGGTAAAAATACATTGCATCTGCAAAACACGTGTTAGTTAAAGAAATTGAAAACTTTTTATATTCTTCTTCTTCTTCCAGTGGCGCGACAGGCCGTGTAGGCCCTGGGCCTCGTGGTGTAATCTCCTGAGAGATTACACTCACGTTTCGTGATGCATTTTGTAGTGTAGGTCATCACTCCTTACGCCTAATTTTGTGAGTAATATACTTTTTATATTCGAAGAGAATTATTCAGTAAGCAAGTAAGTTGGTTACTTACTGTTTCCTTCACTACTATATTTGTATAGTGGCTAGGATAACTGCCTTTTATGTCCAATATTGGAGGATCAAACCCGGCAGATGGCTATTAGACTTTCTGAAGATAGTAAAAATCCTTAGTTATGCCGTCCTTCGGAGGGAACGTAAAATGCAGGTCCCGTTCCTATGTGGTGTCAAATGACTGATAAATACCACCAACCTAATTAAAACTAAATAGACAAATTTAGGTATTTCCCTGTAGCATCGTCTGATTAGTCACAGCAGCATCAAGTTACGTTAAGTATATAAACAAAAAAAAATGATTATTCAGTTATGACAGTCAAATAAAATGACCGAGTATTCGCGAAGTTTTATTTAATTTAAATGTTTCTCTTATAGCTTAATATCCAATGCCCCTAAGATTGGAAGAATGTTTAATCTCTTGATAGAAAGTGGAATGTATTGCTGTAACCATGTTTCGGGATCATTTGATGTGGCAAATCAACAGTTGGAATTGCGAAAAGAGCTCATTTATTAGGGATGGTGTTTCATTTGAAAAGTTTTAAAATAAAACCTTAGCTTTTCCAGTGAAAGACTTTTAAAGTTTTTCAAACCAGTGTAATAGCGACCTGTAGGGAAGCCTCCAACGGGATTTAGATTGAACGATTTTTCAAGCGGCCTGGTTTATTTAATATCCACTCAGGGCCTAATTGGTTCATTGCTCAATTAGTAACCCTAACCCCTCTCCTAAGGCCCTGCATTACTTATAATACACCTTCCATCTTGCCATTGCAGCTGATGGAGAATCGATGTAATGCATTCGCTAATACCTTCCTCAATCTTCCAGTGAAAATTACAACATTTACTCGGTGAAAGGAGAAAAAGGTGTTTAGTAGTAACAGAAGACAGTCAATATACTTCGGATATTGAAATACCCTGATGTTTTACAGTTTGATGTTTCTTCACAGACGGCCCAACAGTGCATAATTTCGTTAATATTGGACCTTCTCTTATAACATATATGCAGCTTTTATCTAGGGCTGTCAAAATGAAATATGATCAGTGTAAGAAATTATTAAGTTCAAAATTTATGTAACAAATATCAGGAAACAAAACATCTATATAAACATATAAAAATGAATCCCCTTTTCCCTTGGTGTTTATATAACCCGTGAACGGTTTGATGGATTTCGCTAATTCTTTTTTTTGTGTGTGTTAATAACATTCAAGAGAAGGATCTTATGAAAGAAAAAAGTTACTTAGGTAGTTATGTTTCTTTAATTTTATAAGGCAATAATAGTCTATCTTCTACATATATCAAAATGAATCTTTTAATGGTGATCGCATCACGCATCAACAGATTGACCTATTTCCCTAATTATTTTTTATTTGTGATTATTAAAGTCATGAGAAGGATCTTATGAAAGGATAAAAGAGAAAAGTTACTTTGATAGAAAGTTTTTTTTTACTTTCACTTACCTATATATAAAATATATATTAAGGGAAAGTATTGCGATCGTGATAATTTTCGAATTTCAGTTTTCAACAGAAATACACTTTACAAATACACGTTTGTGTGTGTTAATTCCCGAGCGAAAACGAAAAGTCCTGTGAAACTGAAATTTCACAACTATACGCCCGAGATGTTACAAAAACATCAAAATCACCTGACCGAAAGATGTACTTTATACCATACATTTTGCACCTTTTTACGATTTTCTCAAAAATTGCTCTAACGATTTTGATTAAACTCGCAATGTCGATGTAAAATTTAACGGGCTTCTATATTATGTAGGCTTCATTCTGATTGAAATAGTCTGACAGGGCTTAAATGCCGATATTTCAAAACTTCTTCCTCTAAAGTACCTTTAATTTTGTACATTTGAAAAACTTAACCATATTATCTGATTGCAAAAAAACAGGCAAATATATAACTTGAACGAATTCGATATCCAGCGAAACGAGAAAACTGCAAACATATTTTTTAATGCAATTTTTTGTTTTTGAAAATAAGAACAGTAATATACATGTATGATATACCGTTGGATTGCTAAATATTTTAGAAAAAAATATATCTTATACATACTATTGTAAAAGTTAACGGAGAGTGATGAAAAGCCGATAAAACAAACTGATTGTCGTAGATAATAAAATAATAGATTATTTCATAAAACACATGATTCTATTAAAATCCTATTTAAATTATTCTTTAACAACTTATTTTAGTTTATAAATTTGTTTTAAAATTCTTGAATCGATATAAATAATGGAGATAAGTGAAAGTCGTGTGTTGCGCGCACCAGATTTTTTAAAAAATATTCTAAGGTAATATTCATCTGTATATCGATATGTAAAAATGAATCGCCTCTTTCCTTGGTGATCACATCACGCGTGTACGCCTTTGCCGATTCCGCGAAGACATATTGCGTTGTTTCACATGAAATGTCCGTTTTTATAGTTTCTGAAATACATAAAGGATTTTGCAGGTCTCTGTTGTTTTCTTCCGAATGTACCATTAAATATTTCGTCCGAATTCGTAGAACTTTATTTAGCTTTCCCTTTATTTTATACTATCGTAGGGTGCCATGTAAAGTGCATTATTATTAATTCAAGGGGATAAAAGATATTTTACCTTAAGTGCTTCGCATATTTGTTTTTTTCCCTGTCAGTCATCTCTGAAAAATTAAAGAACGTCTAAGTGCGTTTGAGACCCCTGAAGTATCTTATAAGAGTACACTTTCTCTGAAAGTTGGAGAAGAGCCTGTCGCTGTTTTTGACACGATCTCTGATGGCTTAATTAATTTTTTTTTTTTCTTTTACGTAAGTTACTTCTTTGATTTTTTATTTTTAAATATATATAAACAGCATTTTCAACTAAAATCGATGGAGGCATTTGTATATAAATTTAGTTATGAACTGTTCTTACATTACATTTATTCGTCTTGAAATATCAATTATAAAATTTTGATGTTTATTTATTTTGGGTTATTATTTTCAATAATGAACCTTCGAAATCGACCAAAAAATAAAAACATTACCCCCTCTCCCTGTTTAAGAGCATACGTTTCAAGATGCGAAGAATCCGAATAAATAATAATAAAAATCCGTTTGCTCCCGTCCGCGGCATTTCTCCGAAACTACCGAACTATTTTTTGTTTTTTTTGATTCGCTGCAAAAATACTAGTCAATGTAATGATGATCTTAACACCTAGACGTTGATGTCAGCTGGTTATTTTTAAAATGGCGGCCGATTAAAAGTTATTTAATTCAATAACTCAAGTCATTTTTGAAGATGGTGAAATAATTTATTTCTTTTTTTTACAAAAAAACCTGAATAATTATAAAAAAGAAAAAGAAAGGAAAGAAAAAATTGGAATTTTACTCATAAATACGGTCATAACATTTTTAAGATAAAGAAAACTATGTATAAAATCGGTTATTGTTAAAGATGGAGAAAAATCGAAAAGATTTTTGAGACAAAGACAACGCGAGGAACAAAGAGAATAAGAAAAAAAAATCCTTTATGGTCAAGCTACAACTTATAAGAGATATGACTCCCTGCTAACTCGGTTATTATTGATAATAGAGAAAAAAATGTAAAGTGTTCTGGAATCAGCTTTTGCTTTTAGTGCTATTTCATAGAGAATTACAATTTTTACAAAATGAAAAAAGAATCATTGAAATTAGTTAAGAACTGGCAGAGATATAGCGTTTTGAAATCAGCAGTGGCGATATGCTATTATCCTTTGAATTATTTATTGCTTTTCATATTACTTAATTTCCTATATACAGCTATATCCTAATATTGTTATTTGGAAATAATAAACCATTGAGTAATAATTTGCAGCGATTTATATTTTGGATATCAATGAAAAATTCGGATTTTGATAAGGCGATTACTAAATTTACTACTGTCCCTCATTCGAATCCGTTATATCCTCACAACCATTGACTATTGGAGGTATTATAGCATTTCCAAGTCAATTGTAACCTTTTCCAAGTCAAATGTAACTTTTTCCAAGTCAAATGTAACCTTTTCCAAGTCAAATGTAACCCTTTCCATTTCAAATGTCACCTTTTCCAAGTCAAATGTCACCTTTTCCATTTCAAATGTTACCTTTTCCAAGTCAAATGTCACCTTTTTCTTCACTTCTAGCCTTAAATATTCCGTTTTATTTATTTATTTATTGAAAAATAATTAGTTTAATTAACATAATGACTTTTTTAATAATTTTGGCATATAATAATTGATATTTTTTTTGGGTCTCTTAGATATTTGATATCAAGTTCTGTTTTTTACTAGCTAATATTTAAAAAAAATAATTATCGTCTATTTAGTTTTAAGATAGTTGTTGATTTTGATTTTTTAGTGAGGATGGGTAGTTTTTTGGAATAATTAATGTGTTTTCGGGTATTATAATTAAATTTTTAGAGCTGTATTTTTTATCGCTCGCGTGCATTTTAACTCGCATTAAATTTTAATGTTTTTTATTGATATAGGGATTAAATAATGTGCTTTCGGGTGGTTATGATTACGTTTTTTGAGCTGTATCTTTTATCGGTCATGCGTATTTCAACTCATATTTACTTTTAATGTTTTTTATTGATATAGGGATTAATTATTATGCTTTCGGATGGTTATGATAAGGTTTTTCGAGCTGTATTTTTTATCGCTCACGTGCATGTTAACTCTCATTAAATTTTAATGTTTTTTATTGATATAGGGATTAATTAATGTGCTTTCGGGTGGTTATGATTACGTTTTTCGAGCTGTATTTTTTATCGCTCATGCGTATTTCAACTCATATTTACTTTTAATGTTATTTATTGATATAGGGATTAATTATTTTGCTTTCGGGTGGTTATGATAAGGTTTTTCGAGCTGTATTTTTTATCGCTCACGTGCATGTTAACTCGCATTAAATTTTAATGTTTTTTATTGATATAGGGATTAATTATTGTGCTTTCGGGTGCTTATGATTACGTTTTTTGAGCTGTATCTTTTATCGGTCATGCGTATTTCAACTCATATTTACTTTTAATGTTTTTTATTGATATAGGGATTAATTATTGTGCTTTCGGGTGGTTTTGATTACGTTTTTTGAGCTGTATCTTTTATCGGTCATGCGTATTTCAACTCATATTTACTTTTAATGTTTTTTATTGATATAGGGATTAATTATTATGCTTTCGGATGGTTATGATAAGGTTTTTCGAGCTGTATTTTTTATCGCTCACGTGCATGTTAACTCTCATTAAATTTTAATGTTTTTTATTGATATAGGGATTAATTATTTTGCTTTCGGGTGGTTATGATAATGTTTTTCGAGCTGTATTTTTTATCGCTCACGTGCATGTTAACTCGCATTAAATTTTAATGTTTTTTATTGAAATAGGGATTAAATAATGTGCTTGCGGGTGGTTATGATTACGTTTTATGAGCTGTATCTTTTATCGGTCATGCGTATTTCAACTCATATTTACTTTTAATGTTTTTTATTGATATAGGGATTACTTAATGTTCTTTCGGGTGGTTATGATAAGGTTTTTCGAGCTGTATTTTTTATCGCTCACGTGCATGTTAACTCGCATTAAATTTTAATGTTTTTTTATTGATATAGGGATTAATTAATGTGCTTTCGGGTGGTTATGATTACGTTTTTCGAGCTGCATGTTTTATCGCTCATGCGTATTTCAACTTCTACTTACTTTTAATCTTTTTATTTTTATAGAGATCTATCCTTGTGTTTTCGCGGGGTTATGAAAATGTTTAAAAGCTTTTTTATTATCACTTTCAACTCGCCTTTATTTTTGATATTTTTTTATTGATATTGGGATTGATTGTTTTGTTTTTGGTTCTCATTATAACGTTGCTGGAATATACATCGTTTAGGTTTTTTTTTTTTTTTTTTTTTATTATTATTATTTTATAAAAGGATTAGTTATAGTTCCTTTTCTAGCGTCCTGAGTAATTTTTTTCAACTAAATCTTTTGTAAAGGATCCGCTTCCTAACTTGGTCTTACAATTATTTAATAATTTAATTGAGGAATCGTTTATTCTATTTTCGGGTGTTCTGATAACATTATTTGAACCAAATTCGTTATCGCTTTTACTCATTTTAAGTTACTGTTTCTATTTCATAAATATTCGATAGAGAGATCGTTTATAGTGTTTTCGGGAATACTAATAGAGTTTATGACATTTATTTATAGCTAGTGCACATTTTAACTTAAATGAAAAGTGATCTAGAAGAATGCGCAATCGCGATGTAACGTCCAAATCAAAAATGTAATCAGATCCTGCAAAAAAACAATAAATAATTTTTACATCATATTATAACATAATACCTACGGTTTGTAGAAATTCCCAAGCGCATAAAAGAATGAAGTTCAAAACACGTTATGAGAATCGCGTAAAACAAATACAAAGAAAGACCACTGCAAATGCAAGTTGAAATGAGAGCAAGCGACAATAAAAACAGCTTAAACAACGTAATCACAAGACCCGAAAAGATAATTACATACCTCTATAACAATAAAAAATATCAAAAGTAAATCCGAATTGAAATACGCATAAGCAATAAAAGATACAGCTCAAAAAACGTAATCATAACCATCCGAAAGCACATTAATTAATCCCTATATCAATAAAAAACATTAAAATTTAATGCGAGTTAACATGCACGTGAGCGATAAAAAATACAGCTCGAAAAACCTTATCATAACCACCCGAAAGCAAAATAATTAATCCCTATATCAATAAATAACATTAAAAGTAAATATGAGTTGAAATACGCATTAGCGATAAAAAATACAGCTCGAAAAACGTAATCATAACCACCCGAAAGCACATTAATTAATCCCTATATCAATAAAAAACATTAAAATTTAATGAGAGTTAACATGCACGTGAGCGATAAAAAATACAGCTCGAAAAACCTTATCATAACCACCCGAAACCATAATAATTAATCCCTATATCAATAAAAAACATTAAAAGTAAATATGAGTTGAAATACGCATGACCGATAAAAGATACAGCTCAAAAAACGTAATCAAAACCACCCGAAAGCACAATAATTAATCCCTATATCAATAAAAAACATTAAAAGTAAATATGAGTTGAAATACGCATGACCGATAAAAGATACAGCTCAAAAAACGTAATCATAACCACCCGAAAGCACATTATTTAATCCCTATATCAATAAAAAACATTAAAATTTAATGCGAGTTAAAATGCACGCGAGCGATAAAAAATACAGCTCTAAAAATTTAATTATAATACCCGAAAACACATTAATTATTCCAAAAAACTACCCATCCTCTCTAAAAAATCAAAATCAACAACTATCTTAAAACTAAATAGACGATAATTATTTTTTTTAAATATTAGCTAGTAAAAAACAGAACTTGATATTAAATATCTAAGAGACCCAAAAAAATATCAATTATTATATGCCAAAATTATTAAAAAAGTCATTATGTTAATTAAACTAATTATTTTTCAATAAATAAATAAATAAAACGGAATATTTAAGGCTAGAAGTGAAGAAAAAGGTGACATTTGACTTGGAAAAGG
The DNA here is from genome assembly GCA_023052935.1 of Piezodorus guildinii. Classification (NCBI taxonomy): domain Eukaryota; kingdom Metazoa; phylum Arthropoda; class Insecta; order Hemiptera; family Pentatomidae; genus Piezodorus; species Piezodorus guildinii. The sequence continues at coordinate 76,257,947 of CM041296.1, forward strand.
TAACATTTGAAATGGAAAAGGTGACATTTGAAATGGAAAGGGTTACATTTGACTTGGAAAAGGTTACATTTGACTTGGAAAAAGTTACATTTGACTTGGAAAAGGTTACAATTGACTTGGAAATGCTATATATAGTTAAAATTTTCTTCTTGTGTTAACATTTTTATCTCTTCTCATCCTCAGCATTTATTTATTCTATATCTTCCACTGACCATTGATATGAATTACTATTACCAAGAATTACAGTCTTATTATTTATAAATGTGTCATGGATGAATAAATAAAAATAAAATTGAGAAATTTGTAGCTGGATCGAGTAAAGTTTAGTCTTCTGTTAACAAATAAAAACAATACTTTACAAAACTGGAAAAAAAAATTTATGATAAATTAAAAACGAAAAAAAAAAAAATCAAGTCACTATAGATAAATACGTTTTATCTGGTACAGCTTTGCGGAATAATTCTTGGTGTACGGACGGTTGAGGGTATTCATCAATTCTTAAGTTAAGCAAAACTGTTGAATTGTGGAAATTCTTGCTAATGAAATACTCATTTGAAATTTAAATAACCGCTGTGAATCGCAAGTCGGTTTGTTCAAGGGATTTCGTTTTTATTTAAATAAGCTAAGCTACCTTGATGCATTTTCCACAGTTAAAAACTGACAACTTTCCGTGAATTCTTTTGATAATTTTAAATATCGAACTTGTAGTATTGTCTAACTTATATAGTTCGATAAATATTCGATTTGGAGTCAACATTATTGTTTGCAAATTTTGTCAATATTAAATTAAATAAAAAGTCCTTAAAAAAAAGACCCCATTAAAAAAAAAAAAAAAAAACCCATTACCTAACATATTGTTTGGCGAGCAATAGATTAGGGCTATAAAATATTTAAAGGACAAAATTCTATTCAAATTTTTGAAAAATTCTTAAAATAATATTTTTTTGTTACTGGATTATCTTCTTTACCTCTTTTTTTTTACCTATTATTTTTGTTTTATTTTTATGATGTAAAATATATAAAATACTGTAAAGTTGACTACATGAAAATTAATGATCGATGAGGTGATTCTGTTAACGGTCAATACCTATTTCGAAAATGTTTAAATTATTTTTAGGATTATTATTGGTCTAGTGGATAGAGCGTTCTATGACAAAATATTATTTATTCTGTTAATTCAGCAACCCTCAAGACCCTAATGGGGCAGACCCAGCCTCTTTAAATTGGGTACCCAAATTGGGAAAAAAATCTGGCAGTTGAGCGTGATCAAGGCCTTATCACCTCATTGCACTGCCGTTGGCTTAGAAACAGTACGAATCTCTATATGTACTGAGCCTGAGACCCTTTATGAGTTGTAGTGGTACAGGTAAATTATTTTCCTTGTTTTATATAATAAATAGCTTACAACATTTTTACTTTCACTTACCATAAATATGAAACAATTGAGATTTAAAAAAAAATAATAACCATATCATCTTAGTATTAACAAAAAGCAACTAAATATAAAAATAGAAAGAATTTGATTACCAACTAACGAAGAAAAGAGAACAAATATTTTTTTATATTTACATAACTGTAATATGGATGTATAAAACACCGTTGGTAAGCTAAATGTTTTAGAAAAAACGTATTATTTTATATACAAAACTGTGAAACATGCTGAAGCACGAAAAAGACATAAAATTAATTGATTATTGTATATGATAATTTGTATTTTTATGCGTAGGTTTTTTGTATATGCGTAGGTTTTTTGTATATGCGTAGGTTTTTTGTATATGCGTAGGTTTTTGTATATGCGTAGGTTTTTTGTATATGCGTAGGTTTTTTGTATAATTTTTCCTACAATCGCAAAGTAACCTCAATTTTTCACCATATGTTTGCCATTAGGCTAATGTACTATAATCACAAAAAAACAAAAATATTTTCTGATTGTAAGGATGACTCATCCAAAATCATTGTTAACATTTTGTCCAAATGTAAATATGTGAATAAAGTTTATTTTTATTTTATTTAATTTGTATTTTTAGATTGTTTAATCCGAAACACATGTTTCCATCTAGAATAAATTTAATTCTTTAACGTTTTTTCAAGTCTAACTTAATTTTAAAAAGTTCTGATATTGATTTTAACAAAGTAGTTAAGTGAAAGTCGTGTTTGCGCTCGCCAGATTTTTTAAATTATTTTTTGACCGCTCGACTAATCATATATTTTGATGACACCTCCTGGTTCACATCATATCGTTTTTTCCCCTTCGAATAAACGTTTTTTGTCTTCATATTTCATTCAAACTGTTCCTCACACACTTGTTACTGATTTCTGAATTTTCAGAATATTCCAGGATGGCTGCTGTATTATTTTATCCTTAATTCATTTTTACTGTTGTTTATAACTGAGTTCGAGACGAGATTGGAGTTGGAGACACAGTTAGTGCTATGCATATACAATGAGCTCAATGGTGCCAATGAGAAAGTGTGATTCGATTATTGAAATGGCCTAGCAACTGACTAACAACTTGTACAAAGTTGTAATTGGCAACTTGTTTAGTTAGTTCACTATCTTGTTGGTTGTAGAGTTGTCGTTAGACCTTTAGTGGGTCTTAGCTGTTCGTTTTATATCTTTGGCGTCACCAAAACCACTTCATTGCACAATAGTATTGACCATATTAGCTTTTATCTATTAAAATCGGAATAAATCTATCAGCATTCTCTTGCTATTTAAGTTGATAAAATGGCAGATTTAAGAACAATTAGATATTAAGTATAAAATATCATTTCCCATGTATGTGTGTGTGTGTGTGTGTGTGTGTGTGTGTGTGTGTGTGTGTGTGTGTGTGTGTGTATATATATATATATAAATTAATTAATTTAAATCAGTAACTCAAGAAATGAAAAAGGATACGTCGTTTTCATGTATTATAAGATTTTGTTAAATGTGTTTAGCAATAATAAAAAAGTAAAAAAATGGTTAGATACTCTTGAAGTGAATATACTGGTTGTAACAGACGTGAATTTAATTTTCCCTTTAATAAGAAATCTGTTGAGATTTTTTTTTAATTAACCAAACAATTTATTTAATCGTCTTAACACGCTTTCATGAGTTAGGTGACTTGTGTTATTTCCCTCAAAATATTTTAATAAATGTAAAACTATTGATATTCTTAGATATTTATGGTTGCATAGTAGATATTGGACAGGGCACTGTTCGGGTTTACGATTACGAGTCCGGCTTTAGCAGGATATATATTTAGTCTGTTAGGTTAGCTATGGGTCAGCCTCGTGAGGCTTTATTTATAGAGCCTAGGCTACTATAAAGTTGGTACTTAAAGTTAGATTATGAAACAGGCGGTTAAGCTTTATTTCGGCCTAATTACTCTCTTGCTCATTTTTTTAAATATATTTTTTTATTGTATTATATTTTCCTAAACTACTATAAGTTTCAATGTAAAAGCATTATCGTAATCTATATTTATAAAAGAAAGTGCCATTTCACTCGATTTTGTGGTCATCGCACTATCTCAAAAATGACTATGGTTGTAAAGTTAAAATTTCTCCTGGAGTTTCGTCTTACCGTCTAGATGTGCAATAAGCCTGCCTCCAAGTGATTTAAAAAAATATTTTTCTAAAATGTAAAACAAAATTGGTTTTCGAATAACTCAAAAACTATACGAATCCTCAAAAACTATAAGTACTCATTTGAATGATAAGCATATATCTAACCACCTGGAAGCAAAATCGTCTTAATCTGATAAGTAAAAGCATGGATACTAAAATACTTATAGCAAATATATTTAGACATATTTCGTTTTATAGCCATGTTTCGTGTGTAGGTTTCTATCAAATTCATATGTTTCATTGTTGTTGTTTTTTTTTAAATGATCAATAGGCTAAAAAGGGTAAAGTTTTGAAAAAATAATAGAACTTAGTTATGAATCCTAAAAAAAAAATGCGAGCTTATTCTTTTGGAAGGGTACACCCCCGAGTGGAAAAATACGCATTTATGTTACATAGAAGTTATGATGGTATAGAGTGTAATGTTTTGAAGCGAAAATTTCAGTATTAGATAATCACGGGTATGAATACTTGCTACTGATATTTTTTTTTTTCACTTAATATTTTATTTACACCTGTAAAAAAAATTACAATAAGCAAATGTGCTAAAATCTAAGTAAACATGGCGTGGTCAGGCATGAGGGAGACAGCACCCAGTGGTGCATCCTCCTGACATTAAGCAGAACTATATTTTTAGGTCAGGAGGTCCCTCATCCAACTCCTTTTCAGCCTACGCCGAGTTATGGATTGTATATCGGTTGTAGCCATGTTTTGCACAAGTTTGTTTATGTGTCCATTTAGTTTGTCGTGAAATCGTTTGTAAGTCGATCGAATGTGGTCGCTACTGATATGTTATTGTAGATTAAACTGAATAAAAACAATATCTGACAATCAACAATAATCATTTATTTGTCGTACATAGACATAGTTAAATGTTTAACTCACTGCTATCTCAGGTATATTTATATTGTATAACCTCTCAGTTCACCTGACACAGTTATTATAAAAAACTTTTTTAATTCGCAGCAATTAAAAAAAAAAAGAAATAGTTGCGTGCAAAGCCGCGAGGTACAGCTAGTATTTTATATACTGTATTCTGGCAATAACTATTATTTTTTTAATTATTCTGATATTTACCTAATGATATTTCTACTAAAGGTCTAATTTTGGTATTATAATTATTATGAAATATATAGTAAGGGAAATTATTTTCGAATTCCAGTTTTCGACGTAATATTCATATATGGTAATGTCTAACGCAAAAACGAAAAGTCTTACGAAACTAAAATTTCATATTTTTAATTTTTTCATCAAATTTGGCTAACCGTACAGCCACTTTATGCAATGCACGATTTTCTCTCTTTTTATTTGTATTCTCGTTTGCCTTTTTCTAACATTTTGATAAACTCTCTATATTGATGTAAAATTTAATGGGCTTTGATATCATGTAGGTTTAATTCTGACTGAAATAGTCTGACAGGGCTTAAATGCCGATATTTTAAATTTGTGTTTTGTATATTCCAAACGATTAACTATATCATCTTAATGACATTGATGAAGGACGGCTAAATATACAAGTTGGACGAATTTGATGACCAACTAAATAATAAAAGATCAAAAATATTTTTTAATGTAAATTTTAGTTTTTTGATAATAGGACAGTAATATACCGTTACTAAGAGAAAGATTTTAGAAAGAATATTATCTAATACACCAAGTTGTAAAAGGTAATATAAAGTTATGAATAGGGAATAGACTTATTACTGACAACCAATTTAATATAGTTTATTGTTTAATCTACAGCATATGTTTCAAACGAAAATAAATACACGTTTTATAAAAATCGTCTTATTACTTTCACTTACTATATATTGTAGGAAAGTATTGCGATCGTGAAAATTTTTGAATTCTAGTTTTCAACGGAAATAAACATTTTAGGGTCCCCTGGTCCAAATAACCAAATCCCGCAAAAAGGTCTGTGTGTGTGTGTAACTCCCGGGCGGAAACGGTAAGTCCTATGAAACTGAAATTTAGATTTAGACAAATATACGCCCGAGACGTTACGAAACCTTTTTCATCAAAATGAGCTTACCAGAAGTGCCACTTTATATATGCATTTTGCTACCTTTTTTCGATTTTGTCAAAAACGTTCCGACGATTTTGATTAAACTCGCTATATCGATGTAAAATTTAATATGCTTAAACGTCATGTAGGTTCCTGATTAAAATGGTCTGACAGGGCTTAAAAGTCCGATATTTTAAATTGTCTTCCTCTAAAGTACCTTTAATTTTGATGATTCTATAAAAATAACTATGTTATCTTGTTACCATGATGAAAAACAAGTAAATATATAAATTGAATGAATTCGATACCCAACTAAAGGAGGAAACAGAAAAAATATTTTTTTAATGTAATTTTTTGTTTTTGAACATAAGAGCAGTAATATACATGTATGATATACCGTTGGAAAGCTAAAGATTTTAGAAAAAATATTATCTTATACTCAAGCTTTTAAAAGTTATTAAAAGTGATGAAAAAAGATAAAACTAACTGATTATTTTAGATAATAATATAACAGATTTTTTAATAAAACACATGTTTCTATATAAATTCAATTTAATTAATTCTTTAATAGTTTCACGTATTTTTACCTCTAACTGTATTTGAAAATTCTTTCATTGATTTTAAAAATGGAGGTAAGTGAAAATCGCGTGTATAAGTATGTTTGTTATAATATTGCTATAATTTAAGCACATAATGATTGTATATTAATAGGCATTTATGTGCCTATAGTTGACATTACATATCCACCTGACCTGTAGTTAATAATAGGATGGTATGGCCTTTGACATATAGTCGATTATGTGAAGCAATACGTCTCCCAAGTGTTTGATCTGGTATATTCATCTAAAGTTGAAGGCCCACAACGTCTCTTTTGTGAATAATTATAAACGATTTCTGTTTGTATAATTTTTAATAATTTTATGACTAATATTATCTGATAAAACTTTTAGTTAATTTACGCGAGAATTTTCAAAAACTCTGTTGGTGCCAAATATAGATACGCTACATTGTGTAAAGTTTGTTAAATAAATTGTTTATCCAACTAATAACATAGACGGACATAATAACTATATAAAAAGAAATCGTACATTCCAATTTATACGAGAAGACTGAAAAAAGGCTGGATTAGAGATCTTCGTCCATGCTCCGTCATTGTATTGCTCCTTGCCTGACGTATACGAGGCTGTTGACCATTTGCCCATTTTCTGATTGTTATAGAAAAAGTTGTTTGTTGCAATTTAATTTTCCATGAAGACTTCGATCTCAGCATTTTCCTCTAGTAACTCTAAACTATTCCGATACCTACGAATCCGTCTTGACAAACTTCTGACTTGGAATCCTCTTGCAAGACTAAAACAAGAAGCTGCTTTGTCGTAACAGCTGATATCCCAACCCATCCTAATACTCCCCTTTCTACCTACACTGATGACACTTGGATGATATCAGTAGATAATGATCCAGTTTTTGCCTCCCTCAGTCTTCAATCTCACCTCCGATACCTTGTAGTATGGTGTCAGAATGGAAAATAAAAATCAATTCTAACAAATCCCACCAAATAATTTTCACCCTTCGTCGTTAACCTATGACATCCTGCCCTTACAGCGTCTTTCAATAACACACCGCTAGGCTGTATTGAACAGATCCGATATTTAGAACTCCACCTTGATAAACGTCTTACTAGGAATCCTCATTCAAGACTGAAACGACAAGAAACTGCCTGTAGTTTTCGAAAACTTCAATAATTACTCGACGAATGTTCAAATCTACGTTTTAACTGCAAAAGGCTCATTTACATGACTAATAATAATAATACCAATCCGGACTTACGGAGTAGAGCGATGGGGCTCTACTAAACATTCGAATTCCTCTCTTACACAATCTAAAAGCCTTCGTACAATCCTCAAAGCTCCCTACTCTGCCACGAATAAACTTTTCCATGATGACTTTAATTTTCCTTACGTTGCTGATTAGTCCCAAATCAGATATTATCCCTTTCATGACAGACTCCACTAGTTATCCACTATGAACAGCTGATGCGCTCGATGATAACAGTCATACGTTACTTCGTCTCTCAGATTTTTGCTCTTTTCAGTAGGAATTCGCTTGAGTTCAGTCTGGAAAACATCACTAGACTTCAAGAAAACCACAGCAGTGAATATTGGAGAAATATCGGTGAGCAAAGTTATAATTTACTTTGTAGAATCGCGAAAAGTGAAAGGAGGGTCACTGATCAGCTGATTGCCGCTAGATCGGCAAGCACGGGCTTGCTTTTCTTTAGCTTATTTTTCTTTTATTATCTTTCCTTCCCATTCTCATCTCATTATTTATTTATTATTTTTCCTTTTTTTTTTTTTTTTTTTTTTTTTTTTTTTTAATCAATGAGATATTTCCATCAAGTTATGTCCTCAAAAGCTACAAGTAAAAGATCTAGATCTGCAGGTTCAAACTCGTCTCCTACAAAACAGAGACCTCGCCGTGAAAATAATAAAACAATTATTCCACCAGCGACCGCTTCAGCTACCTCTTTAGGATCTGAACCACAAGCCTAGCACATCATCACAAGGATTAACTGATGAATCGCCGTTTTTTACACCGAATCCATTTCAGATCCTCCAAAATGAAAAAGAAACCATGGAATCTTCTCCTATACCCAGGGAACCACTACCTCCACCAATATTTGTTAAAAATATTAAAAATTTTCAACTGATGTGTGCGCATTTAAACAAAGTAACTGATCCTAATAGTTATTCTTGTATAAGTAGAACCAGTGATACTAAAATATCCCCGACTACCGCCGAAAGCTACAGAAAAATAGTGAAATATCTGACTGAGACCAAAGCTGATTTTCATACGTATCAGTTGCGCCAGGAGAGAGCTTTAAGGGTTGTAATTAGAAACCTACACCCTTCGACACCAGTTACAGCTATCAAAGAAGAACTGACGGAGATAGGCTATAAAGTGCGGCAAGTGACCAATGTCCTAAAAGATAAAATTCCACTGCCTCTATTCTTCGTGGACTTGGAACCATCAGCAGGAGTTGAAAAAATTTACGACCTCAATAGGTTGTACTATACTAGTGTAAGAGTTGAGAAACCTTACACTAAGAAAGAAATAGTTCAGTGCCATAATTGTCAGGCATATGGTCATACGAGAACTTACTGTCACCACACACCACGCTGTGTGAAATGCGGTGAGCAACATAAATCAGAAGAATGTACACGATTAAGATCAACACCCGCTGTATGTGCTCTGTGCCTAGAGGACCACCCGGCTAACTACAAGGGATGTCAAATCTACAAGAACCTCAAAAGCAGATACCAAAAACCTCAGAATCTGGATGAAACAGCTGAACCGATCAGAAGCAGAAGACAACCTTCAAAAACAATTGATTCCAATGTAACATTTGCCCATCTACTTGGAGGTGGGAACCAGAACAAAGAGGCCCTGCCGGAACAACGCATACTTCAAAATCCTGAACCCCTTCCACAACCACCTATTCCTCAAAATTTACCCAACCCTCAAAAACCTCATCCGCATCAAATTTCTCATATTCCTCCTCCATCAAATGTCACAGACCTTACAAGTTTGATGACATCCTTCATCACTGAAATCAAATCTCTTGTTATGCCGCTAATATCACTACTTACTAATCTCGTATCAAATTTAATCCCTTCCTTAAAAAATCCTTAAATGACTACACCTAACTCCTTGTCCATTCTCCTTTGGAATGCGAATGGTGTTAGAAATCACACTGACGAACTTACAGCTTTATTGCAAGACAAAAACGTTGATGTAGCACTTATTACTGAAACTAGACTAACCACTAAACAGTTCTTTAAAATACCGCAATACGTAACATACCGTACAGACCACCCAGACGGAAAAGCCCATGCCGGTACTGCTGTCATTGTACACCAGTCCCTCTCCCACCATATACTCCCAGTTCCCTCCTATGATTTCCTACAATGCACCGCCATAGTAATCAAGACTTTTTCTTTTCCGATCACCCTCGCATCAGCGTACTGCCCTCCTAAACATTCCATCTCCAACATTCTATTCGAATCCTTCCTCAATGCCTTAGGAAACCACTTCATTCTGGGTGCAGACATGAATGCTAAGAACCAACAATGGGGTTGTAGATCCACGAATTGTCGTGGGCGGAATTTACAGTCTGCACTCAGCTCTAGACGTTTCAACCTCCTGCCTCCTGACTCCCCTACCTACTGGCCAACTGATCCTAACCGTAATCCTGACATCCTTGACTTCTTCATTCACAGCGGATTAGGCTCCCTAAACATGTCGGTGACTCGCCTTGATGAACTGTCCTCTGACCATAGTCCATTGCTCCTTAAAGTATCCTTAATTCCTATTCCTAAACCCACCCCATCGTCATTTATCAGAGGACCAGTAAACTGGGACCTTTTTCGCCAAATCCTGACCAGTGATATTGACCTCACAGTGAAACTCAAAACTCCAGATGACCTTGACGATGCCGTAAACTCCTTCACCATCGCTATTCAACAAGCTGTTTGGACTGCCTCCTCTCCCAAGCACTCCCAGATAAGTCATAACCAAAATCATTTACCACAACACCTCATAGACCTCATCCGCACCAAACGCCGATCCAGATCCTTATGGCAACGCACCCGTCACCCCACAGATCGCCGCTCCTATAACTTTTATTGTAGACAATTAAAGAGGGAGTTGGCGACCTTCCGTTCCCAATCCTTTAGTTCCTTCCTTTCTTCTCTTTCGGCTTGTGACAATTCCCTGTGGAATGTCACCAAGAAAATTCTAAAATCCCACCATATTTCCCATCCCCTCCGTCGTAGTAATGGTTCCTGGGCTGCGTCTGATGAAGACAAAGCCGAGGAACTTGCCAAATACGTTTCCCAAGTCTTCACACCTCATCCAGAATCCAATCCAAACCACACTTCAGTAGTGGAACAGTTCCTTCAGTCTCCAATCCCGCTTTCATTACTTCCTAAAGCAGTTAATTCCTCTGAGGTCAAATATCTTCTCCGAAAACTTGCACTCCGTAAATCTCCTGGATACGATCTCCTCACTCCTCAGATTCTCAGACAGCTTCCATCTAAAGCCGTTATATTTCTTACATATATTTACAACTCCATTCTACGCACTACTCATTTTCCTCTCTTATGGAAACATTCCACAATAATTCTCTTCCTAAAAACAGGTAAACCTCCTAACACTACGACATCATATAGACCTATCAGCCTACTTCCAATCCTTTCAAAAATCTTTGAAAAAATCCTCCTCAAACGAATATTACCATTATTAGAATCCCCCACCATTCCTTCCCATCAGTTTGGATTCCGTTCCCAACATTCAACCGTTCAGCAAGGGCTCCGAGTCGTTGACCATATTTCCTCTGCCCTTGAGAACAAGGAGTACTGCTCGGGTGCATTTCTGGACATAACGCAAGCATTTGACCGGGTGTGGCACCCGGGATTGCTCTTTAAGCTCAAAAACCATTTACCCCTATCCTTATACCTAGTCCTCCGATCCTATCTATCAAACCGCTCCTTCCGAGTTCGTTGTGGTGCAGAATATTCCAATTATTATCCAGTCGAATCCGGTGTTCCTCAGGGTAGTGTCCTTGGTCCTATCCTCTACAATATATACACGGCTGATATTCCTCTTTGCCCTAATACCTTCCTAGCAACGTACGCTGATGACACAGCTATCCTATCCTCTCACTTAGATCCCGAAATTGCATCTACGGCCTCCAAACACACCTTTCTCAAATTGAAGACTGGTGTAACAACTGGAGAATCAAAGTAAATCAATCCAAATGCAGACATGTCACCTTTACCCTTCGAAGACAATCCTGCCCTCCAGTTCTCTTTAACTCCGTTCCGCTTCCTTTCTCCGACACAGTCCGGTATCTTGGCTTCCTTCTGGACAAAAGACTAACTTGGAACCCGCATACTAGACTTAAACGACAAAAACTTAATCGACGATTTGGACGATTATACAGACTACTGAACAGAAATTCTAAATTATCTATCGAGAACAAACTGCTAATATACAAGACAGTACTGAAACCTATCTGGACCTACGGACTTGAACTGTGGGGGACAGCTAAATTTTCTAACATCAAACGCATTCAATCCTTCCAATCAAAAGTCCTCCGAACAATAGTTAATGCTCCTTATTATGTATCCAACCATACCTTACACCGCGACCAAAATATTCCATTTATTTTAGACCTTATACCATTAAAATTCTCTAAATTCCATCAGAACCTTATCCATCACCCTAATCCCCTAGCTCAATCTTTATCCAGCTCCACACATCCTTACCATCCTCCTAGAAGGTTGAAACGGCAGTGGCCTCGAGACCTCTTGTAAAATGTATATTGGAGTTCTAGCATTGGCTAGATTCTCCACTCACGTGCTGTATGCTTGTGAATTTTATATAGGTATGAGTGACTTTTGTATATATTTTTATTGATTTTGTTTTGTATTTATTTATATTGTATTATTATTATATAAATTTATTGTTTTGTATATATCGTGTGAATGCAGTATGAATGTTGTACTTTATCCCTATTAAAAATGTCCTAAATTGGACAGATTGTAATATTGTTCAATAAAGAATTGTTTCTAAATAAAAAAAAAAGTTATCCACTAGAGTCTATCCTCGTTTCCTCTTCAGTTTCTGACATTCCTCCTAAGAAGCTCTAATTTATTCATTTGTTTATTTAACGTCACTTTATGCTACTGTAGCTAATCGGACGACGGAATCCTAAATTCTGGATAGCCAAAAATAAAGTTTAATTAGGATAGGGATCTTTATAGAGTACATAACTTCGAATTGGCTCGGGGCCACCTTTAGCATAACTAAAGATTTTTTACTCCCATGAAAAAAATCCTAGGACCATTTGCGGGTTTGAACCCGTGACCTTTGGAATAGAAGCCTGTTATGCTAGCCAATATGCTACTGGTGATCTCTATGAAGCTCTGAGATAAGAAGGCCCCGCGAATAGATTTAGTATTTTTTAGAGGGCTGCCAGTGGGCAGTCTTCTACGTGTGTATCAAACCATTGTCAACTATATTCTTACATTTAATGGATGCATTAATGTAAGTGCTTTTGTAAATTTCAATAAAGATGTATTTTTTTAATATATAAATTCTATCATGAATAACTTTTTGTTCTTCAAAGTAATACCCGTACTTCACTTTTTACTCTTAAAACTGAACAAAAATACCTTTTTGATTTGGAGGAGGTAAGAACCTTCTCTTATCTCCCAGCCTTGATTTGAGTTTGCCCTTGGGGTAGGTATATTCTCCTGGGACAACAGGCTCCATTCACTGCAAAGCGAAGGCTTAAACCTTGAATGAGTTCGGGGGTAAACTAGCTATTCAGTGTGATTCTCACCGCTTCTCGTCTTCAGTATTGCATCGAAAAATCCACAAGTAATTTCTCATTACTCGTAAACAAAGCTCCTCAAGGTAGGTTAAGTATATCTACAGGACTTGTACATCCTGGGTCCAATAGTTTTTAATATTTTACAAATCAATTACAGTATGTTATTACTTTCGCTTACCTATATAAGAAAGATATAGTAAGAGCAAGTATTGCGATCGTAACAATTTTCGAATTCCAGTTTTCATCGGAAATACACATTTCCGACAAGGTCCCCTGAGTCTAAACTATTGGACAACAACAATTATGCCACAAGAACAAACCCATGGTTTTCGATGCAATATAATTTTAATATTTTACAAATCAATTACAATATTTTATTTTTCTTTAAGATCGTAACCGGTAAATTATTGAATGTAGTCGAAAAATGTTATTGAATATTATTCAAACGCTTATGGCTCATAAGGTCTCTTTTATGGGTGATTATAAACGATTTCTATTTGTATAATTTCTATACTTTTATGATCATTATTATCAGCTGAAACTTTACCAAAATCAGAAGACGGAGATATTTCAAAAACTAACGGTGCAAATATATTCATAGATAAGCTACATTGTGTAAAGTCTGTTTCATAAATTATTTACCCAACTAATAACATGGAAATGTTATTAGTTATTCAATGAAATGTTATTCAATTCAAATTCCATGTACAAATGGATGAACTTAACCTAGCTAGATCGTTGAGTGAGGGCTTGAAGGACTCAGTGAAACAGTTAGTTCACTGATTAGGGTCGTTAAAGAATGTTCTCTGCTCCCGGAACTATAAGAAAAAAAAATAAAAAAGAAAGAAAAAAAAAATAATAGTAGTAATAAAAAAATATAAAAATATAAAAATAAGAAAAATGGAATAATTCATAATTCAGAATGTGTCAACAAAGAATAATAAAAAAATAAATAAACAATAAAAAAATAAAATAAATAGAAGGAAAAATAAATAAATAAAAATAAGAAAAAAAGAGTAAAACAAATCTGTTACTACAAATTTATTCGGTGCTAATAACCAAGAGGTTGAGCACCTACTCCAATACCCTAACCCTAACCCCAACTAATAACATACACGGAAATATTAACTATCTATTTAGATGTTATAATTATAACTATTTAGATGATCTAGGATTATTCGAAAAATGATATGGATAACCTAAAAAAGAAATAAAAAGAATTTGTAGAAACCTTATGTAATTTTTGTGTGTTTAACTCTAAAATATTTTGCCGGTTCTTCAATGTTTTAAAATACGTTGCTTTTTATATTATCGACGCTGGGGCTCCAAGAATTAATGGTGGCCCTTAAATTAAAGGTGTCGGTAAGTGAAAATTGGAAGGACCGTAGAGAGGAGACTTCCTGAATTTAAGATGTGGCTGGTAAATTTATTTTATTGCCTCGTGTGTGGGGGGATGGCTTTAGTGGGAATTTACCAGCGGTTTCAAAGTGGATTGCCCTCAGGTGTATATCCCTTGTGTCACAATTCAGTCGGCTCTAAGCTTCCACACCTTCTTCTCTGGTAATAAAATCCAGGATTTGCTCCAGATGTTTTGAAGCTAATATTATTTTTTAAATATTACTGAAAAAATGTGTGTGTGTGTGTGGTTTGTAGAGAGAGATAGTGACGGGTGAAAATGTCATGTATCAACAAATTTAAATAATGATCTGTGGGCTTTCATAAATAAATTTAAAGATAATGAGTACTAAATATAAGTATTTATCGATCACATTCCATTAAGCTTTATTTTATTATTTATTTTTTTTTGTTCTTCCCTACCTCGCCTTTGTAGGATAAAAAAAATCGCGAGCTAGAAAGTGGCAGTTCATTTCGAAAGTTACCAAGTTAATTTCAATTGAAATCATACTGAAACACCGTCTTCCATAACGTTAAAAACAATTCTAGATTTCGATTAAAAAATAAACTAGTAAATTGGTTTAAAAAATACTTTTTTTTTTTTTTAATTTATATATATATATATATATATATATATATATATATATATATAATATATATATATATATATACATACATATTTATATTTTTTTCTAACTATAAAAAATACCTAAATATTCTCTAAAATTATATATTATAGTACCTATTCCAAATCATTGTTTCATTTTTAAGGCGCATCTGACTAATAACAGAAACCTTTTATTGTTGAAATATTGGATTAACTATTAAGTGAATAAATAAATTTGAATCTCTAGATGGTATATGCTAGACATAAGACTCTTAGAGCTGACTACAATCCGCAAAGCATTACTCTCAGTTAATTACTAAAACTAAAAATACAATATAGATACCTATCTACTATAATTTGCCGCGCGCAGTTTAATGAGACTGTGCAATATGTTAGTTATTACAAGCCAAGGCGTTTAAGGATTTTTTATCAAAATAATTTAATTTAAATGCAGTTGGTAAGCACTGATTTATGAATAAAGTTTTTTTTTCCAAAAAAATAAATGAGGATAGTTTTAGTTTATCTGTATTAGCTCTAAAGTGGGTATAAGGATACACAGCATTATTACAAGGGCCAACATTATTAATGTTTTCTTTTAACGTTATTTTTTTTTCCATAATCACTTAAAAATATGTTTAATATCCATTAATTTATGCACCGTTAATTAGTTCATGCATAAATTACGGTGACTGCGTTAGACTTCTTGACGTAGGAGATCCGTTCCCCAGCGATCCTCCTTGACATGCCCTCACTCAGGGGATTTAATTGATTTCACCACTCTCACCTTCCTCACCCGTCTATGTCATATTTAGTTTATAATAATTATATTAATATTAGTAGACGCCATATGAATTATATTACCAACTATTATATTATATGGTAATCTTATTAAGTCACATAGTAATACACCATTAAGCAATACACCATTGAGAGTTTAACTTTAGCACAGAATCATTAATTCCTTAAAAATGTTTTCAGCTTCCATGATAATTTCCAGGATCAATAAATAAACAGAAAATGTTAATTTTTAATTAAAAAAAAAAATGAAAACATTATGTTAAAGTCTAGTAATCGTTATGAGCTCTATAAGAACTCCAAACGTATAGATTGCGTATAGATAAAATATTAAAATAAAAAATATTAAATAAAAAGCATTCACTTTTAATTGTTGGCGGTTGGTATTTCTTGAGATATTTAAGAACTATATTTCTAAACAAATATATTACCTCTTTCTCTCTCTCCTTCCTCCTCAAAAGAAAACAAACTATTTATAATGAATTTACAAAGTAAAGTATACATTATAAAAAATAATTGATATGGTTTATAGTGGATCACCTATCATAGTTTTAATATGTAAATCACTATTTTGTTTTCTTAAGAATATTGGCTTGTTTCATGCAGGATGTTCTGGAAAATAACATGACATGGATAAATTATTTTTCATTCCTTAAAAATAATTTATAAAAACAAAACAAAAAAACAACGATATTATTGTATGTTAGAATAAATCCAAAGTTGATTGTTTTATATAGTTATTTTATAGTCATCAGTTAGTTTATTCATTTCACAGTCACTTTATGCTACTGTGGCTTATCGGACGATTCCACAGCGAGAGTTCTAAATTTTGCATATGCAGGTTTAATTAGGATAAGATTCATTAATGAGCATCTGATATCGTACAGGCTCGGAACCACTATTTTATTTTCCCTCCGAAGGACAGCATTGCCAAGGATTTTTTACTCACTTTAAAAAATTGTAGAGCCATCTGCCAGGTTCATACCCGCGACCTTGGGCATAGAAGGCTGTTATGATAGCCACTACACCACAGGCGACGCCGATATATTTTATTAATCAAATAGTATAATGGATTAATTAAAAGTAAAACAGTAATGCTGTCAACTGGTTATATATAAGTGAGGATGGTTAAATATTTTTTTTAAATTTCTTCTTCAAATATAATTCTTAAATAACATTTTTTTAATCTTCGGTTTAAGTAGCAGCTTCATCGAGGGAAAATATGAAAAGAGGGGAATCATGTCTGCAGAAAATTAATCCAAACATGACAATTCAGATGTTTCCTCAAATTAGATTTTTTTTTTTCTATCTCATTTTATAATATTGCAGAGTTTAATTCGTTTTCTCCTCATTAAAATTCCTTTTAATTTCCGGCTTTTGGGGTTTTGTTAAGTCTTTTATAAAAAAGTTTCTAGTCGTAATTAGCTTTGAGATAATTTTTATATTTAGCTGTATTAACTTATCACCCTTTTGATACTGGGTTTTTTCATTCCCTTTTTTAAATAAATTTCAATAATTTAATATTTCCCTTTTAATTTTACTTAGATAGAGACCAAGTAGCTGAGTTTTTAATATCGCCTTTATCCTTTAGTTGCTTATTGAATATAAACCTTTAGGGGTACTCACTACGTTTGCTATAGCATGCTATTTGTGTTATTTTTACTAAACCCGTCGAGTTTCTACATTTATTTCCTGTATAAAATTGATGGGTTTAGCACAATAGCACAAATAGCATACGTATATAGCAAACGTAGTGAGTACCCCTTTTATATATATAAATATAAAACAGGTTCCCCCGAGTCCAAATAACCAAATCCAAAAAGGTCTATGTGGTAACTCCCGTGTGAAAACGGAAAGTCCTTTGAAACTGAAATGTCATATTTAAGACAACTATACGCCCGAGATGTTACAGAAACTTTTTCATCATAATCAGCTGACCGGAAGATCTATATCTATAGAAGAAATATTCTGATAAGGCATAAATGCTGATATTTTAAATTTTCTTCTTCTGAAGTACCTTTGATTTTGTAAGTAAACTTATAAAAAATTAGGCTCATCATCTTATTGGCATTGATAAATAACGGGTAAATGTGCAAGCTGAGCGAATTTGATAAACAACTTGAGATGAAAAGTACAAACATATTTTTTTATGCAATTTTTGTGTTTTTAAACACAAGAATATAGGTGTATACTATACCGTTGGATAGCTAAAGATTTTAGGAAAAATATTATTTAATATACGCAATTTTAAAGGTTAATGGACAGTGATGAAAAGCCAATAAGACTAAATGATTGTTGTAGATAAAAATATAATAGATTATTTAATAAAACACATGTTTCTATTGAAATTCAAAATTATTAATTCTTTAACAATTTATTTGTATCTTTAAATGTATTTAAAAATTCTTAAATTGATTTTAACAACGGAGGTTTGTGAAAGTCGTGTGTTGCGTGCACCAGATTATTAGTCTATACGGGGGCTTTTTCGGATTAATCTCTATTAACTATCTATATTTCTGTAATCATATGATTAAATAGCAATTAATTCATAGCCCCTTCCTCAGGTATGTGAGACTCGTCAACTGGTGACCCCTCATTGAAATAGAAGTCGGGAATGATTATCTTCCAGACAGAGAAATGTTTTGTACTTATGCAGTCTTGTTATTAATTTCAAAGTAGATTAATTGCAAAAGAGGAGGAAATTGCAATGATTTTTTTTTTTAACAATTTTTATTATTTTTTTGTTTAAGAATTTAAGGGTGTCTCTAACTCCTTTGGTTCACCCTACGAAAGTAAGTGATAGTTGTGTGATACACGGACCGAACCAGATTTTTTTAAAGCATGTTATGAGTTATAAAACAATTTACATGTGCTCTATAAGCCTGTAGTATTTTTTTTAATATATATTCTGATTATATATGACAAAGTTAATTATAATAGTTTTATTGCGTGGGCGATAGTATTTCTATATACATATAAGTAGGAGGAAATTCCAATTTGGATCTGCTGCTCAACTTCGCTGAGTTGCTATGAGTACAGAGCATACCGCATCAATCCCTAAGACAATCTTAAAGAAAAAAAATAGAGAGAGATTCCAAATAGGAATATTTTACTGATTTTAAAAATTGAATGGTATATTTTAACTTGACCCAAACCCCCTTCCCTCCAACAAAGTACAATTTAATTGGTTTATATAAACTACAAATTGACATACCTACTGTGTCAGCATCCTTATTCCAAGTGATTTGAAATTCATAGATAGTATCAAAAAGCTATTTTTGTCGTTTCTATGTCAGTCCCACTGATTGGAATTCATGAAAATGTCAAGTGGAACTAGGAAAGGATAAAAAAAAAAAAAAAAAGGTATTTTACTTAATGGTTTTTTGAAAACAACTTAAATCAAATCAGCCTTTATACATTACCTCACGTTTTACATTCTAAATCCCTAATGGTATATCCAGTCAAAAAAGTATTCATTAGTAGAATGTAACTTTAAATTTGATAAAAAATAATTATTATTATTATTTACTAATAATAAGGTTTTAGTTTTTTATGTTAGCGACTGTAAATTAAGACAAATAAGTGCATTATCTGCATTCAATATCCCTGTTCATTAACTGTAATTGGCTTATAGGTGTCATTTTAATTTTAAATTAATTGAAAAAACTAGGCTTGAAATATATCTTATTGTTCCGAACACACCCTCTTAATTTAAAAATGATTTATTTTTTGTTTGCCTTTCAAGTAGTATGTTTATTGATTTAAGCTTTAATTGGATTGTTAATTTGTATGTTTTCGAAGACCTTATTAACTTTTGTCTTATTTCGTCGTAATAATTATATTTGAATATATACGTATATAATATATAGTATAAATATATAGTATATAATATATATATATATATATATATATATATATATATATATATATATTTAAATATATACACTTATATTCAAACAAGATAAAATTACATGCGTGTGTGTGTGTGTGTGTGTGTGTGTGTGTTTGGTTTATCTAGCTGAAATAATGAGAATTCAAGTGAATCTAAAATTACATATTTAAAATAATTATCTATCTTAGATGTTCAAGTAAATTTTTCGTCAAAACTGACCAATTATAAATTTAAAAAAAATCCGGTCGGGCAACACATGACTTTCACTTACCTCAACTGTTAGTATCAATTTAATAACTATTAAATATACTGCAATGGGAAAAATATTTTACGTTGATTTTAATTAAACATGTATTAATTTTCGTTGTAAAAATATGATTTAGATTAAATAATATAACTATATTAAAATGTTTTTTTTTTTATAACTTAATTTCTTTATCCACACCTGTTTATACATACATATAACAATCAGTGGATTGTCTGTCAGAATTACAATAAAAAGTGGCATGTCAGGCATGAGGAAGATGACAATACCCAGTGGTATCTCTTCCGTGGCATGTAATAGGAGGGCATGTAAATCTCTTAATTAGTAATAGGTTCATTTCCCATTCGTTACTTTATATTACCTTTTACAACTTTGTGTATCAGATTATATTTTTTTCTAAAATCTTTCTCTTTCTAACAGTATATTATACGCCTATATTACTATTCTTATTATCAAAAAAACAAAAATTACATAAAAAAATATGTTTGCACTTTTAGTTGTCTACCGAATTCGCTCAACTTGCATATTTAGCCGTTATATATGAATCCTAATAAGATGATGTGCTAAATTTTTTTAAGTTAACAAAATCAAAGGTACTTTAGAGGAAGAAAATTTAAAATATCATCATTTATGCCCAATCAGGCTATTTCAATCAGAATGAAACCTACATTATATTAAAGCCCATTAAATTTTACATCCATATATCGATTTTAATCAAAATCGTTAGAGCCGTTTTTAAGAAAATCGTAAAAAGGTGCAAAATGCATAGTATAAAGTGGCTCTTCTGGTAAGTCGATTTCAAAGAAAAAATTGCTGTAACATCTCGGGTGTTTAGTTGTCTTAAAAATTAAATTTCAGTTTCGTACGACGTTTTTGCACTAGACTTACAACACACACAAAGACACGCAGACCTTTTTTCGGGACTTGGTTATTTGGACTCAGGAGACCCTAAAACGTGTATTTCCGTCGAAAACTGGTAATCGAAAATTTTCACGATCGCAATACTTTCCTTACTATATATTTCATATGTAGGTAGGTAAAAGTTAACATGTTTTAAATTAAATATAATCCATATTAACGAGTATAATCTTAGTTTGTTGTATAGCAAAATCAACTTTTTCTGGTTACGTTCTATGCATCATGTAATTATGGCGAAATTAGTATAGTATTAATTATGGGTGAGTGAGAATAAATTTAACGGGCGATGATAAGTACAACCCAATGTGGGCAATAAGTTTCAGCTGAAATTGTCCACATTTCTTTCAAAGGTGCTAGGCTATGCCATCGACTTATGTCGTCATTGAACTTATGGAGAGCTGTAGAATACCTTAATGAATAATTAAACTACATTTTCTTAACAAGAAATTCTCTAAGTATAAGTTAAAATACCAATAAAGGGATTCTCAGGAGGGAACGTGAATGAGCATATTCCACTACTTCACAGAACTAACGTTCTTCTAACATTACCTCCCACTCATTCAACGTTTTTATAACTCATTATAATTAATTAATTACTGTGATGATTCAAAGTCTCCCTCATTACCGAAGAACTGAACAATAATCCCACTAAAAATCTAAATGTATATCCAATATTTAGGATTTAGGGGATTCTTTGCTATTGAAGGGATTGGATGAAGGAGTCCGCGAAAATTTTGAATTGAGAACCACTGCTTTAAATGGCGAATTGATTTCAACATCGGAGGTCAGTGAAAGCCGTGTGTTTGGCGCATCAGAGTTTTTTTTAAATCTCTTAATTTGTTTTTTATATATTGCATTTACTAGATTATTTATTGTTTCAAATCTTACTGTTATGTAATTAGTACAAACTCTTATATAACATTGACATTAACCGTTATGTGAATATATATATATATATATATATATATATATATATATATATATATATATATATATATTCTATTAAAATATATATATGGAACTAAGGAACGATGAAAAAATATAGTTCATAGGTTTTTAAGTCCGTTTGTTCAGACTAAATTCCCTACACGCTGCTTTCATGGAAGGAACAGTGATTCTTTAGAAAGCGGAAGTGACTATATGGAACTCCAGATAGTACAGCTATTAAATGGAATGTAGACATAAAGTAAAGGGGAGATAACATATTACTGACCTGATATCCGGCACAACGACTCCTTCGCTGCAAACAGCCCAACGTTACCCCTCTCACAAAATATTTTGTCTTCCGATCCAGTTCCGAATCGGTTTTTCCCTAGATTTAGTGAAGCTAAGGATTTTTCTTGTACCAATTCTTTTATTACTATCTATGTTGTTATTATTTCCTTTTCTATTGATATTTTTTTTAAACCTAAAACGAGTATGATACATTTAGTAAAGGGAAATAAGAAATCCCTTTTTTCAAAGAAAATGAACGTTTTTAAATCTCCCCAAAAACTCTGGTTGCCTGAATCAATTAAAATGACTTAATTTATTATAACTACTGAGGCAGGGAAGACCAAGGAAAAATACATTTAAAAAAAATAAAAGAATGAAGATTAATCATTCATGGGGTTTGTGGTTCTGACGATGTGAATTATGTTTTTTTGTTTTCTCCCTTTTTATTGGTTTTTATGTCTCATTAAAATAGAGAAGAAAAAAAAACTCAAACGTGATTGTCGTTGAGTTCTTTTGTAATGAGGTAGATTTTGAATTCTCACAACAATTGATTAATTATAATTAGTTATAAAAACGTTGAATGTGTGGGTGGTACTATTAGAACGTTAGTTCTGTGAACTAGTAGTGGCTTATGTTCATTCATCTTACCTCCTGAGAATCCCTTTCTTGATGTTCTAACTTATATCGAATTTCTTGTTAGGAAAATAGCGTTTAATTCTTCACTAAGGTATTCTACTGCTCTCCTTAACTTCAATGACAACATTGGGCGACGGTATATGCTTGCATTTGCATATAATCACCTACGAATAAAATGTGAAAAATTTCAGTCGAAACTTCCTGGGTTGTTCTTATCATCACCCATTAAAATTATTCCCACTCTCCCATAATTAATCCAATACCAATCTCGCCATAATTACATGACCCATAGAACATAGCCAGACAAAGAGGTCTTTATCCTTTTAACTTTATTTTGCTATACAATAATCGGAGATCAGTCTCGTTAAAATGGATTATATGTCATTAAAAATATTTCTATATTTATAGAGTCGAAGATTTGAAATAGTGGCTTTCTTTTAAAGTGTGTGTAAGAAAGTTAAGGAGAAATGTACCTTAATGTTTCTTAATTATTTCTCTCTAAGTGAGAAAATCAGTAAGATCATGTATATGTCTATCTGTAATCTGCCTTTTTTGGTCCATTTTGGAATTAAAAGAATCAAATTACATAATTTAATAATTAAATCAATCAATCAATATTCGAGATAAACGTGACATTTTTCATTAACAGCAACATAGCTCTTAAAAGGTAGCTCCTAGTGACAAACGTTATTCTGCAAAAAAATAATAAAAAAAAATATCCATTAAATTTCTAATAATAAAAATTTCTGTAAATTTTCGAACTGAATAACACTGATAGAACTTGAGCGTGTAAAAAAAAAACGAAACAACTATATAAAATAAAAAGTAGACCCTTAGCCAAAAGTTATAATTCTGTCAAATCACATGAATCTGAGATTACAACTTAAGATGTTCTGTAAATTTATCACCAAAATCGACTTATCAGATTACCACTTATACTATTTATTTCAAATTATCATTTTATACTATGGATTTTAGATTTCTTAAAAACCACTCTTAAGAGTGTGACTAAACTCTTTGTATTATGAATAATTAAATGGGATTTACTACTCTTTAAGTAGGTTGTATCCTTATTGACACAGTACGACAGGGCTCTGATGTGGTATTTTCAAATTTTCTATCAAAAGTACAGTTTTGTTTTTTTACATTTAGCGGTCCTCGTTATGGAAAAAAAATTAAGTTTTTAAGGAGGATAATGTAAAAAATATTTTTGCTCATCATTTTTTTAATTTTTTTAATGAATTTGTTTATTTATTTAACGTCACTTTTGCTACTGTTGCTAATGGATGTTCCTTCAGTGGGAGTCCTGAATTTTACCTATCCAGGTTTAATTAGGATTAACTGAAATCGCACAGGCTCTGGAACACTTTTTTACTTCCGCTCTGAAGGACGGCATAACTAAAACTTGGACCACCTTTGGGTTTGAACCCGTGACCTTTGGCATATAAGGCTGTTATGCTAGTCCATATGATACAGATGATCCCAAAATGAATTTAATGTTTAATTTAAGTCCATTGACTTTGTTATTAGACCCATTATCAGAATGAAGTTATTAAAAAAAATAGGGAAGGAATAGTGATTTGTGTAAAATAATCTATCTGTTTAAAATATTTGAAAAAAAATTGTTTTTGACAATTTTGAAGATTAAATCTGTAAACGAAAAGGTACTGAATAAGACAAAAGATTCCCATCACATATGTTTTGATCCACCTCATAAATATATTCCTTTGAAAGGAAATAAGAAAAGCAGGGAAGGAACTTCTGTGTTACGAAAATAAACTTATGTCTTGTACACTTCGATGCACGTCTATTTCACTCTCCAAATTTACCAACGGATACACCTTCTTTGAGGTATATTATATAAATAAACGATTATCATTTTTTTTCCTCTCTATTCTTTACTAGTAATATTTAGACTGACTTTTAGAGTTTTTCTTCCTCTGATATTTTCAGTTCATACTTTATTTTATAACATATTAATCATACAATACAAGAACGAAGAGAAGGAAACTAAGTTTAAGACATCTATTCAAGAAGTTATTCATTTTGGAACACGGATACATGAAAGAATAAATTTTATCCACCCATAAATTAAAATTAAAAATATATATAAATTTTGGATTATGGCAGGACGTCCCCCAGACGATGTGTTTGCTGTGATTGATGTGAACTTACCGCATATCGTGTGTTTTTAAGTACATTAGATGACCTTGGCTGTGGTAAAATGGTGGAAATTTAATTTTTTTTAAGTTAAACTTAATTTTTGTTTATCATATCTAAAATTAGTGAGGAGTTAATCATTTTTATAAAAAATATTTACCTTAGACTACTTACCAAACTGAGAGAGAATATGGCGTATCACTCTATGCATTTAACTTAAAATCGAATCTGTTGAACTGAACCTGTCATTTAAGTGTAATTGTTCAAAAAGAGAGAAATGCTTTATTTATTTTTCAATGCTGCCCAAATACATTAGGTTGCTTAAATCACACGGCATACTATATCTCTCCCTTGGACATTTTTCACATACGTTTTATCAATTTTTTTTTTTTTTTTTTCTATTCTAATACAAATTTCTAATATTTACATTTTTTTTTGCTGTTAGATTTTTCATTATTTTATTTTATTTTTTATCAATTTATTTATTTCTCTCTACAACTATATTTAAAATTTATACCTCTGGTGGGCATATTATACAATCGAAATATAAATAAATTCCCCATGTAATTGCCATACAGGTGATGGTGGATAATCTCCAGGTCTTGCAAAAAGCCCTTAGTGCTTCCAGGATAGTTCCGCGGAGACCTCTAACCGAGAACTGTCGCCAAAGGTCTCACGGAACTCTTCTTTTAGGAAAGTGATGCATTTCTCGTAGATAAGACAACACCAGTAACTCTAATAAAACCATTTAACGTGCTAATTAAAGTTTGCCAAGTATCTCTATTAAATAATAAACTGGTGTGTGAAAAATAATTCCTCGTTTTACGAAGGTATTTCTGATATCTCAATTCAAGCGAATGTTACTTATAAATCTCTGTCTTTATTAAAGATAGTACTTAAAAGATATTATTTTATTTTATTACTGACTTTTTGCTTTGTTTTTGTTAAATAAAATCCGATGTTTAATCTAATAGTACTGTTACAGTCCTTCTTTTCTTTCTTGGTATTTGAGGAACTAAAATTAAAATAAACTTCTGTATTATTTATCGTTGAAATAGTTTGCGAGGTTATAAGATAATGCTCCTTTCCGCAGTTTCTATGATAATCATAATGTCCATACTCGGTTTCTCTGCAACTGAAATAAAAAGTTAGAAGAGCTAAAACTTGCCTCAAAACTAGGTACCTAGTATGTGGTCTAACCATTGTTACTGTTGGAAAGCGAAGTTTGTTATTTCGTTGACCACCGCTAAAAGCTGGCTTATCTCAGATCCGAATTCCTTCTTCACCGCAACAGCGCAACCATTTTACAATTCTAAAAACTTTCTCTGTACATTAAAAGGAAAATTAGGGTTGTTTTCGTGTTAATTTAATCTAATTGGATCATTTTATTCACATTTATATTATTTTCGGTCTCATGGTCAAATTAAATGGTTAAGAATATGTTATATTTCATTACTCTTAACAAAGTGGATAGGAGGTTATGTCTATTCATATATTCATATAATTTTTAAATAAAGAGGAAATCATAAAAAAAAACTGGTGCGCGTAACACACGCCTTTCACTTACCTCCCTTGTTAAAATCAATTTAAGAATTTTCAAATTCCGTTAGAGATGAAATTAGTTTAAAGAATTAATTAAATTGATTTTCGATAGAAACGTGTGTTTTATTACATTATCTATTAAATTATTATCTAAAACAATGAATTAATTTTATCCGCTTTTTATCACTTTTCATTACATTTTAAAACTTTAGGTATAAAATAATATTGTTTCTAAAATTTTTAGCTTTCCAGCGGTATATTATACATTTATACTATCATAATTAACTTTAAAAATTGGAGAGCTGCCAATGGGTAGTATTGCTACATATGAATCATGTCAACATATCTTGTATCACATTTACTAAATGTATTTTATTATACAGATGTAAATATCGATAAAAATACTTTTGCACTTTTCTCTTTCAGTTGATTATCAAATTCGTTCAACTTGTATATTTAGTCGTTTTTTATCAATGTTAACAACATGAAATAGTTATTTTTTTAGAATCTACAAAATTGAAGATACTTTAAAGAAAGAAATTTAGAATATCGGCATTTAAGCCCCGTCAGACTATTTAAATCAGAATGAAACCTATTTTATATTAAATCCCATTAAATTTTACATTCATTTAGCGAGTTTAATAAAAGTCGTTAGAGCGTTTTGAGAAAATCGTAAAAAGGTGCAAAATGCATGGTGTAAAGTAGCTCTTCGGGCTAGCTGATTTTAATGGAAAAGTTGCTGTAATATTTCGGTCGTATAGTCGTCTTAAATATGAAATTTCAGTTTCGCACGGCTTTTAGATTTTGCCCTATACTTACCACACACACTCTCACAGACCTTTTGCAGGACTTGGTCATTTGGACTCGTGTCCCCTAAAACATGTATTTCCGGTGAAAACTCGAATTCGAAAATTTTCACGATCGCATTATTTTCCCTTACTGTATATTTCATATGTAAGTAAGTGAAAATAAAAATATATATTGTTATTTAGAATTGATTTATTAATCATTTAAAGTTACTTATTTGTTGTCCGAAAATAAAATAGTTTAGATTTATTCTCTATATTTACTATCACATCCTTAAGACTTTTGAGTTATGTACCCAATATATTTTTATTTAGTTTGTGAAATAAGTGCTTAGCGTTTTTCAATGTTTAAATGTAACCCTCTTTGTGTTGATAAATTGTGGTTTACTTGTTTGGTAATGTTTACATATTCTAAAAAAAAAAAAAAAAACATTAATAAAGGTACTATTATTCATCAGTTTCAACCGAGATGCCTTATCTTTAAGTGGTATTTCGCTTTCTCAAAATAAATAATAATAGGCTTAGCGAACCCGAAGGTTCGATGCCGATACCACCAAATTCCGCCTACACAGACTAGTCCAATGTTCACCATTCAAGCCCAAGCCCCCGAGATCAGCCTTAACGCAATCCTCCCATCTACGCTTCGGCCTACCTTTCGGACGCCTACCAGTTGGATCAGCAAGTACCAAACTTTCTCGGAATCCGCTCGTCATCGAGCCCAACAACTTTACTCGCCCATTTGAGTCTCCGCGATATAATCAGCCCAATTATATTCACAGGATACAAGTTCCGCAATTCCGCGTTGTGCAACCTTCTAAACTCCCCAGTGGCCTCATCTCTCTTCGGACCAAATATTTTACGCAATACCTTATTTTCGAAAACCTTAAGCCGTTGTTCATCCTTCAAAGTAAGCGGCCACGTTTCACATCCGTAAAGAAAGATCTCTAATTTGTATCTTTCGCCATGATTCCCCTGTAGCAGTCCCCACCCGGAGACCCGAACGGGGGACTAGTTTACCTCTCGGATAATGAGCGTTTTACCTCAGAGGAATCCATGACTTTTGGTGGAATTTTGTGAACTAAAATATGTGAGTAGGGCGTTCGAACCTACGTCACACCCTCCAGCAAGCCTGGGGGGCCGCTCTCATTTTTGGTCAGCGAGTCCATCGGAACTAGCCGGGAGGAGCTTCCGAGGAAATTCCACCGACCATTCCCACATCCGCCACCCGTGGGACGCTCCCCATACGCGGTAATGAGATCCGCGCGAGGCTGGTCTCAAGATCTCAAGGTCCCAAAATAAAAGAGAAAAAAATTCATTTTCGTCCTTTAATGATTTTTTAAAATGGAAAATACCCTTTATATACAGTTAACATAATTTGCATTGTGTATAGCGATGATGCCTTAGAGAAAGAACTGTCTCTAAGTTGTTTGCTCGATTCAGAACCGGATATTTT
Source organism: Piezodorus guildinii (assembly GCA_023052935.1). Classification (NCBI taxonomy): domain Eukaryota; kingdom Metazoa; phylum Arthropoda; class Insecta; order Hemiptera; family Pentatomidae; genus Piezodorus; species Piezodorus guildinii. Next base: position 76,286,640 of record CM041296.1, read on the forward strand.
GACTTGGAAGACGCATAGCTCTCGGGTCGTCTTTTAGTAGTTCTGGGAGGACGGGATTAAAAAATTACCTAAAAAATTGTAAGATGTGATAGATAAAAATAGGTCATATGTAGTTGATTAAAATTATTTACAAAAATCCAATTTTTAATTGAAATCACGAGTAAAAAATACTGGTAACTTCTTTTACAACCAAGTAGTTATTGTTCAGGTTATACTGGCAGTACTCAACGGTGGTGAAGGTTTAACGGAAACGACAGACAATCGCGACACACACATTGTTTTCTTATGTCGATGATTCCACAATTATTCAGTTCAACATAATTATACAAGCCAAACACGATCAATTTTTAAAAATAAAGGTTATTTAATTTTATTAATGAGAAGCAGGTCCAGAGATAAGTTAAATAAATTAAGGCAACTAAAAATATTAATGTTTTTGTTATAAATAAGTTACTTTAATATCTTTATTGATTGACATTTAAATTTTTGTATAGATATATTTACGTATCTTTCACATAATGATATTGCCGTTTTTGCTATATTTAGGATATTGTATAGATTAGATATGTTCTCCTGTTCAGTATCAAATTTCTCTTGAAACGTAAATTCAAGAGAAATTACAAAATACATCCTTGATTTGTGCTTCGTTTCCTTTATTACTCATATATGCCTTTTTTCATAGCTTTTTTGTTTTAGTTCATGCCAATAGATGTTTATTAATAGATTTTAATATATGTTTTATGTATTAATATTTTGTTCGCATTACTTCTTTGAGCCCCCTTCCACTCCTCACACATTTTATGCTACGTCAACTATGTAAAAATTAAATATTTCTTTATTGTTATATTCTATGTTATTCATTTTGTTTAAATACATCTTGTAATTCCTTGTAGTGTTACTCTTTTCATTTCTATTATTTTTAGTTTTTTAGTTCTGAAGATTGTTACAACACAAGCAAAAATCTCAGGAAACTTAAGAACAGTAAATATTCATCTTTGTGTGTTTTTTTTCTTATAGCATCCCCAACCACTGTTAACATGATTTCATCTACAATTAACTATTTCTTAAAAATAATCAAGATTAAAGACACTTTTTTTTAAAAATAAAAATTACTGATAATGGTTTATAAAATAATTAGGTTGTCTTAGTTTCAATTTTTTTTTTTTTTTTTTTTTGGCAGGTTACAAGCTGGAAGAAGCCGAACAGAGGTTCAGACTGAGAACTCAGCAGCTTGCTGCAGTCCTCGATGCTCTCCCAGATGATAATAGTAAGAAGACAGCTACTGAAAAGCTTACCAAACTCAAGGACAAAGTAGCCTTAACTGGTCTGCAGGGTGGTGGCATATTCGAGTGGATGGACAGTGTTCTTATCAAAGTAAAATATTATTTACTTATTTTAGAAAATTAACTGTATATCAGTAAATCGATTGGTCAATATTTTATTTTATTTAGTATCCACATCAGAATAACCATTTGTTCTTTTATATAAGTCATGGGTCTCCTCCACCTTCCTAGGCTTATTCAGTTCCTTTACAGTGACTACTTTAAAATTGGGCGAGAAGCATGGCAATTGAGTGTGTTCTGAGTCAAGTCACTGCAATCTTTACCCTATAAATATTAGTGTTCCTTTCTATGTTCTAAATTCAATTACCATCAAGGATTAGAGTAGTAAAGTTGTTTATTTTGTTGTTTTGGTATTTGTACTAGTTTTGTTTGAATTTATATTACTTATTTCCTTGTGTCATTCCTTTACCAAGTAATCCAATCCCGCCGTCCATCATACATTTTTGACCTCCTACAGTTCAAATCCTCTGTCCACCCCGTTGTACACGCTCCAGGCTTTCAGATTTATACAGTAATGCCCACTGAACTGCACATTTCGACATATCCTTTCTTATCCGATCCTTAATCCAATGGAATTCTATCCCTCCTTCCATCCGTCACTCCAATTCTCTTCCTACCTTCAAATCCCGTATATTCGATCACTTAATGAATAAAGTAAATGACTTTTAGTATGAATCATAATGTGATAATTAAGAACATTGATAATTATAGTTGATAAATTGGTTTGAGATGTGATTGTTTAAGAAATCTCTCTTAACTAAGGGATCTTCCTCATGAAAGTGTGAATTCTTCAATGCCTGCCCTCCAATCAGCTTCTATTATTTATTCTATTTGCTGTTAATTCAATCTGAAATGTATTTGGGCATTACTTTTTAATAAATAGTATGTTCCTCTCTCTAAAGTATTTGTAATCAATACGTCCTCTGCAAAAAAAAAAAAAAAAAAGACCTTTTTCAGATTTTATAGTTAAAACTAATCAGAAGTCAGTCAAGTAAATAATATTTTAGACAATAGTCTTACTCCTGATTATTTCTACCTATTATAATTTAAAAAGTCGATTATACCTATTTTTCAAATTTTAATTCCATCCATGTTTCCAGAATTAAAAAAGTAAAAAGTACATTTTTATTGATACTTTTGAAATTTAGCAATAGTAAAGTCATGTTGAAAATATAAATGAAAGATCGTACAAGGAATATAATTGTTTTTTGTTTTATGTATATTTATTATTAAACTGCTAATAATGTGATATATATTACTAGTGATCAAATTAATTAATTATTTGCATAGTGCTTAGAGACCGGAAGATGGTTACTCCTAGACAATGTGAACCTCTGCAGTGGTGCCGTGCTGGACAGATTGAACAGCCTTCTAGAGCGTCAGGGTGTCCTTGCCCTCGGTGAGCGAGGCGAAGCAGAACAAGTGATTAAACCACATCCTAATTTCCGCTTGTTCCTCACAGTCAATCCTAAGCATGGTCACATATCCAGGTTAGTCCTTAGATATCACTTGGGAAATATCTTATACCATATTTCAAAACTACAAAGATTCTTTTCTTATTATCAGAACTTTGATTGATGTAAATTCCTAAGAATTGAAGTCTGTATACATATATATTTTTTCTTATAGAGCTATGAGAAATAGAGGTGTAGAAATTTATCTAGACGTGCCAGATGTCAAAAATATTCATCCTTGTGATTTGGATTCATTACTATCTAAACGTGGAGTCAAATTATCTTTGCATAAGGAGATTATTTTGGATATTCATCAAAAAGTAGTCGATCAAGAAATCGGTAAATTTATTTAAGAATATTTTTGATTAATTCAGTTTTGTTCATTACTTTTTATAATTTTTAAAATAATTACGATTTCAGGGCCAGAAGAACCTGGATTACACCATTTACTAGAAGTAGTTTTCTCTGCAAAACAAAGTCACCAACAGGGATTCCCTTTTTATGAATCTTTGGAACAGGCATTTTTGGATGTATATGTTAAATCAAGGAACTTGACATCTTACCAGAAAGAAGTGTTATTCAGTTTTCTCAAGGAAGCCCTTTTAGAAAAGAAAGAAGCATTGTCACAAAAGCTTTTTACATCAGCTGATTGCTTTAGGCCTGAATACAAAACTCCTTCCACTTTCTATCTACAAGAGGATTCGTTATTTGGTATTGCTAAACTGCATGGATCCTTGCTTTATGCCATCTTGAAGAACTTTGAGCAGTGTAATATTGCAACCTATTGGCCAAGACCCATAACTGTAAGAGATGTGGTAGGAGAGCGTTTCTCCCACGAGCTTTCAGAGCATGTCAACTTAGACTGCAACATCCTTGAGTTGTTGCCATATTTGATTTTGAGCTTCTACAGTTGTGCCACACACAGAGACATTGAGACCAGGGCCCTTTGGCTGCAAGGAACTATAAAATTAATGGAGCGTCTACAGCCCAGGTTAAAAGGTCATGAAGTATATGAAAAGATGATGATGACATCCAACATAGTATCTGGCTGCCTCCTGAGGTTCAATCAGTATGAAAAAGATATACCGTGGGACACAAGGCATGTTTCTACTGTTGTTCCATTTTCACAGGCATTTAGATTTGAGAACAAAATGATCACTTATATCTATTATCAATTCATGTGCAAGAGCACTAACGATGAAGGAGTTGATGTATCACACAAAAACTGGAGAATCATGTCTGCTTTGGAATACTCTAAAGCATGTGGAAAAGGTAAAAATATGTTATTAACTATTTGTGCTTAGATGTGATATTTTATATGTTGTACCCTTTGATTTTTCACTAATAGATAAACCTAAACTTATAAAATACGTTCCATTTGAGATAAAGTTTTATAAGGTTTTTTTTTTCATAATTATATGTCTAAAAAATAAATTATAAATGTTGCAATACTTCATCTAAAATCCTTGACAGAGAACGCTATTGAAAGATTTTTGTTTTGAGTAGGACTTAATGAAAGCTAAGATTTTCTAGGCAGTGGTCAGAAATAAATCTCTTATAGTTAAATTATTTATTGTAACCAACAACGCTCATAGTTGATCTTCATCACTGTGTTCAATTCATTCATTCAAGACCTAGAATTAGGGCCTAAATGTTGATTTATAATAAATAGTTCAAACATTTTGAGATACATTTCTTGACCGATTCCTATACATTATTATCCTTCATTTTTGGAATTTAGAATTAGAGAAATAAAATTACAATTTTGAATAATTTAATTTCAACTATTGTTTGAAGGGTTATTGTTATTTCTAATGATCCTCAATCACAATAACCTGTTGAATCAAATTAATTTGCTAATAGATTTAAAATAGGATTCAATGCATAAAATGAAAATTTTCAAAACTTGTGACTAAACTAAGTATTAATTAAATTAAATTACTTAATTAAAGTAACTGCAATTACTTAGGATAAAAAAGTTGTTTTGTTTTTTTCATATTAGGATTACTTCAGTTGTATAGTTCTTTATGACCACTATTTGTTATTTTGAAATTTAGGATGATCTAAATTTCTAACTTTGGCTTTCAGGACAAATCGATGATTGGCCTCTTCACACACCATTCATTAAGTTATTATACAATCTTCTGATGGTCATTGATTATGTTGTAACAAAAGGATTAAGTACAAATGAAGTTGAACTTCCGGATGAATTGTGTGCTCAGTTCATCTATAACATCTCTTGGAGATTCAAGCTATCCAATGCTGCGAGGCGCAAACTGTTTTTGCCCAATGAAAAACAACCTTTACTTCCTCTTGTAAATGAAGATGTTGTTTCACTTTTGGAACTTCATTATGGGTGGTTCAGAAAGCATACTTTCCCCATCATTTTAAAAGTAATGGGCAGAACCACTGAAGAAGTGTAAGTTTAACTTTGAATTTTTTTCAATTATGAATTTTATTCTATAAATTTTTTTAAATTTAATTGAAATTATAGGCAAAGTCTTGATGAGAGGTGTTATTTTATAAATATATTTGCTTTATTTCTATTTTTCTGACTTGAGGAAGTTTCATTTATGTCGTTATCTTTAATTAAACATTTTAAAACAAATTTATTTGATTAAAATTAGTAGTTTACAACTGTAACATATTTTTCGATGAATATTGTTTAGTTAATAATGTTTTGGAATATTTATCCTCAATAATTTACATTTCATGATGCTAATTGAATGTCTCATATTATTGTACCAATAAAATGATATTAAGATAGATTTTTTCAAAAGAATAATTTTATGTGGTTCTTCATTGGTTGAAGAATTAATGTGACAATCACGTAACAAAGGCATCTCTAACAGAACTTGAAGTATTAGACAGACGTAAAAACTTTACCAGAAAAAATTCATATATATAAAAATTCATAGATGTTTTATGATTAATTTATTCTTCATATTTATGAAATATCAATTTATCCAAAATAATTATTAACAATTTATACTATGTACCAAATAAAAAAAAATTATAGGAATTCCAGCACATGCATGTTATATACATATTGTTTTGTAATTGTATTATTATATAATTTTAGTTATTAGTACTTTACTTCTCGATATCTTTTATTCATACAAGTTTCATGTCCAATTTAGTCCATAAGTGTAATCAAAGCACAATTCTTTTTGTTATTAATTAAAAGTTTCTTTTAATATGTTTTTAATTTTCTATTCAATACTGCCACTTTTCTTCCGAGTTATTGTTTAATTAATAATTGGTGTTTTGTTTTTTCAGGATAAATGGAACTTCGCTATCCAAGCTTGTTAAAGAAATTGACATGAGCTTGAATTTCAACCACAATGCCCTTCTGCCGGTTGCAAGGAAGTTTAGGAAAACATTGACTCTGCCTCAACCTAAGACATGTCCAAACCAGTGTGATTTTGCCAAATTGGTTCATAGGTATTTAAAAAAAAATTCATTGGTTTGATTTTATGAAGTTCATTAAGGTATTTAACTTATGAAAAATTATCATGTACAAAGGAGTCAAACATAGTTACGTATATTAACATAGTTACACCTCAATTACCTTCGTCAACACCTCAATTACCTTCGTCATCTTCTTCCTTTTGAAACCCGTAGGCTTTTGATTAGTTCCTTAATATTCCCCCACTTTGACTACTGCTGTGCGGTGTATGGGGTGTCTCTGGAGATCTCGAAGCAAAACTAAAACAATTATTCAACTGCTTTATCCGCTTCATCTTTGGGATATCCAGGGACACCTCTGTCACCCGATTCTACGAAGAGTTGAAGTGGCTTTACCCTTCCTACCGTTGTAAGTACTTCCTGGCTTCCTTTCTCTTCCAAGTTCTCCAATCCCGCCGTCCTTCTTACATAACAGATCTGTTTCTTTTCAAATCCTCAGTCCACTCTCGCCACACTCGCGCACGGCCTTCGGACATGTATATGATGCCCCATCGAACTGCAGCTTTCGACAGATCTTTCCTAATTCGATCTTCAACCTTATGGAACTCTATTCCTTCTAATATCCGTGACTCCAATACTCTTCCGACATTCAAATCTCGCCTGTTCAATCATCTCCTGTCCCTCCAATTTCCGAGGAATCCTAATTAGTTTTCTAATTTCAATTAAAATTAATAACAAAACAGATAGAAGCGTTTATATACCCATTATATTTTATGTTATCTGGTGTTTTGCACTTATTATATTATTAGTATATTGTTAAAAAACAAAAAACACTGAAATGCTTTTTTAATGAAAATTGTATATAAGTACATATTTCTTATTATGTTTATTATCTAGTTTAATTTTCAATATTATTATTTAAGACTGCTTTTTAATCCATTTTTTGTAATTTCTATTGTTTCTTTGTATTCTTTTTGTATACTCTAAGACCTTAAAGTTTTTAATTTGATTTTCCTGTTATGTTATTCTAAAGGGACTAGTCCCAGAATAAATAAAGATTTATTATTATTATTATTATTATTATATTCATAAGCTGTATGTTTAGATAACATGGGCATAAAATAGCCATTTGTTTTTCATTTTGACTCTACTTCTTCTTACCCACGTAACTAATAAAACCAAATTGAGAATGATCTCTTCTGTTTTATCACTTATTTATATTGTTATCGAGTTTGATAAGAGGTATAAATTTATCAAACTTTTTATTTTCAGTTTGAATTCAAAAGTTGGACTGTGGAATGCATCAAACAATAATGTTGTTGATAAAACCAACTTCTTAGCTAATGCCAAAGGTCAAGGGACCAGAAAAATACTTCTGCAGGCCACTATTACGATTCATGAGAATAAAGATTTGTCTTCAAGTAGGTTTATTATTGAATAAGGTTTAATAAGCAATTTAAATAGTTAATATTATAATTATATATTTTATCTTTTTGTTTTTTAGTTCCTTCAGTGCTGAAGGATGTCGAAGCCACTGTCAACTCTAGCAATCAGAGTTCAGGTGGTATAAAAGAAATTACTACTGTCAAATTATGGCCAATTCTTGAATTAGTATGCCTTCAACTTAACTCTGCTATGAGGAAGGCGTTTTGGGCTTCAGAACAAAACAATGATATTAGTCAGTGTGTTATTGATTCTGCCAGCAGCTGGTACCGATTGATTGATTCTATCCCACCCATTGCTGCAGCCCTCATTCAGACTCTATCTTGCAAGTCTGTTATTCCTGCTAAGAAGGAAGATGTTGAGCTCAACTATTTTCTTTTCGAGCACTTCAATCGATCAGTAGCATTAACATCACCTCTCACTTGGCTGAATTGGGATGAAATCTCTTCATTAACTGAAGATCAGATCATTCTGGAGAGTAAGGTAATAAATAAATTGTCAGACATTTAAAAGGCTTTTAAGTTTATTTAAAAACATAATCAGAGGTTCATTTGAGTAGTTTTAATTGCCTAATTTTCAGACAAGAGAAACTGGATTTTGAATTGAATAATTTTTCTTTTTTTCAGGCATTGTATAGTATGCATACACCACTATATTCTTTGTTTTTGAGCAAAATATTTTCCAATTCCTCTCAAAATAGAGACACTCCTACTTTCTCATTAAAGGCTCATAAGAACACTAAGAGATTATTTCATCTAATAAAAATTTTACTTTGGAGAAATTTACCTGGAATATTTTCTTCAATATTAGACTGCAGGTAAACTAAATTTTATATTTTCTCTACAAAATATTGTTCACAAAGTTCTTTGAAATTCATGTCATTTTTATTTATTTTTTCTAGTGAAAATGATCTCATATGTATCAAGAATAATTTTACTAAACTCGTTAACAACTTTACGACTGTCGTGAATTCCAAAATTAAAGAGGTATCTTCAATAGAAGGCGGTGAAGACTTGCAAAGGGTGTTTGGGCGTTTGAAGTTGGAGTTGGAAGAATTGTCTAGAGGTGGTCCCCTTCTCCTGAACCAAAAGAGGCCAGAGAGGGACATAACTGCTTGTATCCTGAAATTGTACAAAATAATCTCAGAAATAGAAAAGGCTAGAAGTAATCTGGAGAAATCTATGTCATGTGGTCTCGGTTGGGCCTATCTTGGCCATCTGAAATTAAAGTTATTTTCACTTTTGGAGTTGGTGGATCCTGTCAAGAAGAAAGCAATAAAAATGCAATATATGAATGAAGAGGTTAGTAATTTTTCTTTAATAAGTATTTTATAAATAATTTTTTTGGAAAAAGTTGTGATTTGTTAAATTATTATCATATTTTAAAAGCTATTAGTATTTGTAGGTTTTTGTATAATTTTTCCTACAACCATATATAATCTCAATTTAATTTTATCACATATTCAGTCATTAAGGCCAATTAGATTATAACTACCAAATGAACCAAACATTTTGCTCATAGTACGGATGTCTCATCCGAAATCATTTATAAATATTTTGTCAATTTGTAAATATGTAAATAAAGTTTACTTTCTTTCTTGCTTCTAAAAGCTATTATAGCTTACATAACTTACTTTTTTTACTACAGGTTCTTAGACCTTTAAAAGAAAATTAAATTTTTAATGATTTGATTAAGTTTTAAATTAAATAATACAATATAAAAGACCATAGAATTTATGCTTATATTTTTATTTGTTTAAATATTATTTAATATTTATTGCCTCATTATTTCTTTTATACTATTATTACAATTTAATCACTATTTATAAGCTTACATCCTATTGATTTCTTCATAGATATGTGTTTATAATAAATTCTAGTTGCCAGATTTATTTTAGTTTATGTTTTAAATTTTACTAGAGTGCTGCCAATGGGCAGTTTCTCTTCATGTTTTTTTTTTCATGTGTTTTATCATTGTAGCATATTTACTTGATGTATGAACATACAGTTTAATAAATTAAAAAAAAAAAATGTTTTAAATTTTATATACCTTATTTCTTAGGTTACCGAACTTCATAAACTATTATCTGCTGAGGAATTAATGAAAATTACCATAGGAGCCCCTCTTAGTTGGCCATTGAAGGAACAACATGAAGAAAGGATTGGTGAATTAGAAAAGAAATATAAAGGATTTGATCAGAGTGTTGCAGTAAGACCTGCAACATCATTATACAGTGATATTGTTAAGGTTAATGACTTAATATACTATTCATTATTTTATATTTTAATCATTTTAAAACATATCTTTAGAAAGTTTTGAATGATAGAGACATGGGCTTGATTGTTTATATAGGCTTTTGTTGTTATTTAAAATATTGACTTTTCCTATTTGCCTTAATTGGATGTTATTATTTTTTTAAATTATGTTTTCTAATTTTTTTTGTTTAATTAACCTTTTTATATTTATATTTTAGGAAGTTTTGCATCTGGTATATGTTTTGGTCTCTGATGACAACTTTTATAGCCGATTAAATAATCTTATTGATTTGAATAAGGCCAATGTAGCTAGAGAACGCAAAGAAAATCTCTTAGCAGAAACAAAGAGTTGGCTTTTGTCAGTTACCCATTTTCAAGAAAAGCTTCATAATCAATATTACCTTTCATATCCTGATATTATTGGTCCAATATTGATGGCTCTGGCTCAGGTATTTTATTCATCAAGTAACCAGTGAAAGCTGACAATTTGTACTAACTAATGAATTTATATGCGTCTCTTTTTTATTTTCAGATAGTTTATGGTGTTAAATTGATCACTTCTGCTGTTGAAAAAGAAATGAATCAGTCAGCCTTTAGGGGTGACAGATCAATTGACCAGCTTTTAAAAATGTTAATTATTTTTCCAATTGCTGACTTGAATACAGCTGTTGAAGTCGTGGAACATTGTTCTGATGTTGGGTTAATGAATCTTCTCAATAAAAATGAAACTACCCAGGATATTACTAGTAATAGTTCACAAGATAATAAAATTAGGTATGTTGCATTTTAACTTAATTTTTTTTCATTCTGTTTGTATTTTCAAATAGTTTATTTCATTATTATTATTTTTTTAACAGGTTGATTAAGATCTGTATCCGTATCATCAAAACTCTCTCCAGAACTTATGCAATGGATAAAGTTAAAAATACTCTGTTTCTAATTTTGGAACACGTTGTTTTATGCTGGAATCAGATTCAAGAAGAAGAAAAAGTAAAAAAGGCCCAAGAAGAGAGTATTTACATAAATAGGTACATTTATAGTAAAAATATATATCATTTGGTAATCATTATTATCTTAACGAAAAGGCCTTTAAGACCACGTGAATATCACAAATGTAATGCTTCCTCTTCACTTGCTCCCTCACCTTCCATATGCCCCTCATGAGCTCCGCGTGCTTACGTTTTCTCTCCTCAGACCACGCAACACCCTTTTTGGAGTGCTTCTTTCCCGCAAGAACCTTTATTCCCTTGAGCGCCTTCCTGTACTCATCTCTGTCCAAACAATCTTGGTCTTTTAGCCCCACTTGGTCCATATCATCCTTAACCTGTTTGAAGTACCCTGTTAAATTGTTATAACTAAGGATTCGCTGAAAAATTTTATGGTTAAGTCTCTCAGAATTCATCCTCATCATATAGCCATGGAACCTGAGCCTTCCCATCCTAGCACCAGTTTCTAGATATGTTGATCTGTTCTAGATCTGTTGTAGATTGTTCTTAGTCCCTCGTCTTGCATCTGAATTGTTGATTTTACATAGTCCTTTATGGTAATCATTATGATAAACAAAATTTAAAAAAATAGTTCATTCTTTATGGATCTTCAGAATCATATTCATGTACATTATTTTTCAAATTATTCATTTTTGTTTTTAGGATGAAACTGACTGAAGAGGAGGAAGCTGCCAGAGAAATTTCGCAACTGTTCCCTTCAAGTCGTGATGATGACTTTGGTGATATAGAAGCTCCAGTTGCTTTGGACTATGTACCACCGACCCCTACAAAGAAAGTAGAAGATCCTTTGAAGCTGAAGAGTATAGAAATCGAAGAGATTTGTCAACTTCATTCTCTCATTGTCAGGGAGCAGGCACAGAACCATTGGCTGTCAAAAGAATCTGTTTCAGAAGACAACTTCACAGCCCTGCTCAGTGACAGGCTCACCGTATTCTCAACGCTTATTGAAGGATTATATGGTCACTGTGAAAATCAATTGGACCAATTTAGTATTGGCAGCTATTTGCTTGCTGCTGATCATCAGACAACAGATATTTTTAAACCCATCAAAGAGAATAATTATTACGATTTTTATAGGGATACTAACATCTCTGAAAGCAAGCAGTGTATCCCATTGTTAAATGCTATTCAAAAACGAGTTGATGAGCTTCTTTTGGAATGGCCAGATCATCCTACTTTGCAACAGGTTAGGCTTTAATTATCATCTATGTTATAATATTGTAATATCTAAAAGTACTGCTTCTACATTATACTGAGAAAACTGCTTGTTTTACTAAACATTAATTTTAATATTTTTAAGATATTTTATTAATTTAATTAATTAATTAAGGATTTATTAATTAAAATTATTCTTATGTTATAACCTTAATCATGATAATGGTTAGTTTGTTTCTTTATGTAATAAGATCTACAGAAATAGGTAGGACAAATGAGACGAGGGGGTCACTTACTTAGCAGAATATTTTGTTTAACATGTTCACACGACGACAAGAGCCAGCGGTAGTGACCCACACTAGTCTGTCTCATGGGGCGGCCCACCGGTATTTATTTCCATATCCATGTTATCAATTATTATTAATAGCAAAAATTAAAAAAAAAATTTAACTGCCTTTCGAGTTATACTTGCTGGCAGAAATCTGAGATCAGAATGATGAAACTGTATGAGTTACACAAATTGCAAATAAGCATTCACTAGACTGTTAGAAACCTTCGTATACAGTTCTGAACAGACATAATCGATGGAACATGGCATAAATTTAAGTGCCGCCTCATAGAGCACACATTGAAAATTGGTGCCAGCGTGAACGTGTCAAATCCTAATTCTAAGAAGAAAAATAATATGTTTCTTTCATTTAAACTTTTTATTTACTTTCAGATTACTACTATAATTCAGCGGATTACTGGATTCTCGATGTCAAGCCCTCTCTCCAGATTTCTGACTGGTCTTGAACTTCTACTTACAAAACTGCATCATTGGGAGGAGAATGCCCATGCTGGTGTTTCATTGGCCCAGCATTCAGCCTCTTTAACCAATCAAATTATAGCTTGGCGGAAATTGGAACTTTCAGCTTGGAAAGGAGCACTGCATTCAACATATCTGAAGTAAAATAGTTTAAATATTTATTTATTAATATGTAAAAATTACGATTCATTAAAATATAACAAAAGAGCTAATTTAGTACTAGTTAAACACTTATGATTTCTATGATCGAATTAGTTTTGGACTAGTTCTTTTTTCTTTAGCTTTATGATATTCAAAAATATTTATTCATTTAGTTGATAAATGTTACATATTTCTTTTTATTTTATTTATATTTAGTTTTTTAATGTGAAAATAAGTACAATTTTGTGTATGATTAACTAATTATTGATTTTCAGATGTGAGGAAAGAGCCCGAAAGTGGTGGTTTTATTTGTTTTCGATCGTCACTGCATACATAAGAAATACAGATACTGATTCAATTGCTGAAGAAACTGATAATGTTGTAAAGACTCTACAGGGCTACATGGAGACTTCATCTTTAGGAGAGTTTTCAGTGCGACTTGATCTCTTGTACACATTCCATTGCCATGCATTATTATTTCCATCGTCGCAAAGGCAAAGTAAGTTTTTTGTTATTAAATATTATAAATTAAACAGTTTAATCATCTGTACTTTTCTTATTACTCATTTATTGATTAAAAGTCCTCTAGCTGCCTATGTAGGAAAGAACTGGTTTACTATCTCAAAATAACACTTGATATTGCTTTTTCTGGAGACCCATTTTCTGAAAATAAGATCAAGTTTCCTTTTGAATCAGTCTTTTTACTTTAGATTGTCATAAGTAAAAGTCTATTTTTCTCAGAATTATATAATTTTTTTAACATTCAACTAATTCTAAGTGTTACAAACCTTTTCACTGTGATGAATTTGGATCTTTTATTACTTGTACTGGCTTGGCTGTCTTGAGTCCTAAAGAAATTTCAATAATCCAATACAGTTCATAACTTGTTCAGGATTTGCTCTTACACATTTGAAGTATATTCTGACTTCCATTTTTCATATAATTTTATCCACAAGCTTAAAATTGTTGACTTTTATTATGAAAAGAAAAATGACAATGATTGTATGGCTTGTCATTTTACCAAAAACTTCTTTTTTTTTATCAATTAACAAATAATATTTTGTTTTTTGCTTTTACAGTTAACATCTCATCTATCCTTTGGAATGTGTATAATTTTTATAAGCTGTTTAAAAATGCTATTTCTAAGACAATTCTTGACCTGTCTGCACCTATTGAGAAAAAACTAAAAGACTTCGTGAAAATTGCTCGATGGAATGATATTAACTATTGGTCCATCAAGTCTGCAGTTGAGAAAACACATCACACATTGTTAAAGCACATTAAAGAATATGAGGTAAAATTAAAATATTATTTTCCATACCTATCTTTTGTTATTCCATTATTTTTACATTTTTTTTTTTTTTTGTAATTTTTAAATATGTGTTTGTCTGTGAAATTTTTTCGAATTAGTAATTAACTAAAAAAATAGATTGGCTACTGGTACTGATGTGCATTTTTATTGTTATTTTATTCATGTCAATTATTTTCGTAAAATAAATATGAATTGATTACTTTCGATATATTAATGAGAATTTTTTTTTTTTTTACAGAAAATACTTAATGAACCAGCAAGAGGTGCCATGTTCAAAATAGATGTTCCCCACATAAACAGAAAGCTCAATTTGTCATCTTTGAATCCTTCTAATTTTATGACATCTCTTAAAATGGCAGTATGTTATGCTTCTTTTATTTCTCCTTTATCTTAATCCTTTAAAAAATATATATTCCTCAGTGTTAGTTATTTTACTCTTTCATTTAATTGATTTTTTAAATATATTTTTAGGAAACTTATAAAGACTTAGATGGTAATGAAAGTCTTCTTGCAAGATTGGGTTCATTACTAAAGAAGTCGAACAATATTTGCAAACAGACTATTACAAAATGTGAATATTCCAAGTTAATAGATAATTTTGAATTACTTGTTGAAGAAATAGAAGAAACAGGGAAACTGATTCAAGAATTTGATGTAAGTGACACATTATAAATACTAAATAAATATTTAAAGTCATCATATGTTTAAAATTTATTATTAATATTTTATTTATTTCCATAATTTTAGATTTCATAATGAAATACAAAAGAATAGAAATTATGATTTTTATACAAAAAAAGGAGAAAAAAATAAATTGAAAATTGATATTTTATTCCACAATCAAATTATTTAATTCTTCTTCTTTTGATAGTTTATGAAATCCTACTTATTACTTTCACTTACCTATATATGAAATATATAGTAAGGGAAAGTATTGCAATCGTGAAAATTTTCGAATTCCACTTTTCAATGGAAATACACGTTTTAGGGTTCCCTGAGTCCAAATGACCAAGTCCCGCAAAAAGGTCTGTGTGTGTGTTGTATGTCTGTGTGTATGTGGTAACTCCTAGGCAAAATGGAAAAGTCCTATGAAACTGAAATTTCATATTTAAGACAACTATACGTCTGAGATGTTACAGAATCTTTTTCATCAAAATCAGCTGAACAGAAGATCAACTTTATATTATGCATTTGGCACCTTTTTACGATTTACTCAAAAATGGCTCAAGCGATTTTGATTAAACTCCCTATATGGATGTAAAATTTAATGGGCTTTAATATCATGTAGGTTTGATTCTGATTGAAATAGTACGACAGGGCCTAAATGCCGATAATTAACAGCTAAATATGCAAGTTGATTTTAATAAACAACCAAAGGAGAAAACTAAAAAATATATTTTTAATGCAATGTTTTGTTTTTGAGCATAAGAACAGTAATATAGATGTATAATATACTGTTGGAAAGCTAAAGATTTTAGAAAAAATATTTTTTTATACACAAACTTGTAAAAGTTAATAAAGAGTGATGAAAAGCCGATAAAACTAACTGATTATTTTAGATAATAAAAAAATCAATTTTTTAATATTACAGATTTTTCTATATCAATTCAATTTAATTAATTCTTTGATGGTTTCACTGATTTTTATCTCTTAATGTATTTGGAAATTCTTTAATCGATTTTAACAACGGAGGTAAGTGTAGGTCGTGTGTTGCCCGCACCAGATTTCTTTTATTTTCCTTTTAAGACTTACAAAAATAAAACCAAATTTTGGCTGTTTTTTTTACTTATTTTTGACATCATGTTTTTACCATGAAGTATTAACTTGAGTAATATGAATCTTTATTTGTAATATATAATAAAAAAATCCATTTGGACTAGGTAGCTTTAATACCTTAGGTTTATGGTATATTGCCTTAACACCTTATGTTTGTTGTATATTGCTTAATAGCCTTGTTAGCCTAATGTTCAATTATAATTACATTTACAGATTGATACAACCATTGAAAAAGAAAAAAAGAAATCCATTGTGAAATCACTACTTCAGAGGAAACGTAAGACAGTTAGTGATTTATTCCGAACATTAGCACAAATTGGCCTGTCCTACAGATCTGGCCTATTGATGTTCGAACAGAACAATACGGCCTTTGCCTCACTGCCGCCAATCAATATCGAAGCTAGCCTAGAGCAAATCGATCGCAGGTATTTTGAAAATTTAACATTTATATATATTAAAAGATGATGATCATTTTTTTCATTTTATTATGTATTTTTCATTGATAAAGGAAAAGTGACAAGGATTGGCTTCGCTGCTGGAAAGGTTCAGAACAGTTCTTTTATTCTTCTGTTGCAAGGTTAGCAATGTTAAAAATTGCATTAGAAAAACCTCATAAGGATTTGGGCCCCCAATTTATTGAAAGAATCAAAGGATTTACTTCACATTCTAATGTATGTATTATCGTTATTTAATTCATTTATTGACTTATTTTAATTTTAATAATAATCAATAACCACATAGGATTGGAATCTGTTATTTTTTTAAATATCCAGATTTATTCACATTCGCTGGCTTGCTTGTCTTGTTTTAGCAGAATATTCATCTTTATATATTTGAGTGTCCTAACAATTTGAAATAAATTTAACTAGGTAACTGTCTTGTCATTTTAAGTCCTATTCTATCAATGAACATTTTATTTCTTACACAGAACATTTAAAACTTGAAAGTACTCACACAATTTTATTGAATATTAAATAGTTGACTCGTTGCTTAATACTAAGGATGGGAAGGTTCAGGTGATAGTGAAAATTATTAAAAATAGTGAAAAAACTATTGATGAAACCATTGCGATCCACCACAAATGCCAGTGATTTCATTGGCTATGGCCTGAAAGCCCTAATGAAAACCCACTATGAGGGTTGAAAGGTTGGTTTAATAAATAGTTTTGTCAATATTTTGTAATCATTTTGACCACCACCTGAACCATCTCACTTTGAGCTGCAATTGATAATGTTAATTAACGTTTTACCTCTCTGTGAGAAATCTTAAATTGTAAACTCATGCTAAATTTTATTATATAATGGATTAAGAATCTAACTTAAATGTATACTATACAAGTTATAAAGGTTAATTAAAATGTAAACCTTCTTGTGCAATTATTTCTCTTCTTTAATTTTTAATTAAATTAAATCCAAGCACACTATATCTCTTGACCAACATTTTGATTTTGATAATCCTGGAACCCTAGCCACCGTACCTAATTACAAAAAAACACTCCTCTCTAAAGCTATACACATCCATTTGGAAAAAGATGAGGTACCAGTCAACCATAAAATAGACAACAAAAAAAATCTATCCCTCGTATGCCAACATCTTCCGTCTCCTTAAGTTGTAACTTTCATATTTCATTGTATTTATTTATTTATTTTTTTTAATTGCTTTTTAATTTATATTTTTTTACTGTTATATTTTATATTTTTGTTTGTTTATATTTTATTGTTTTTGTTATATCCTACTATCGGTTATTGTCTTTTATATACAGTCAGACCTTCTAGTGGTTTTTATAATTTACTGTTAGAAATGTAGAGCTCAAGTGATTTATAATTTACTGTTAGAAATGTAGAGCCAATATTGTACATATTTTGTTTTTTTTCCTTTGTATAATTTTGAAACAACTATTAAAAAGATAAACTGTAGTATTTATATTTAAAAGGGAAAACCGTTAGGGGTTTTTACATCAACCCCCTCCATACCACCTATTGATGTTTTCAGTTTTCCTCAGTTTATGCTTGACTTGAAAGTCTAAAGTTTTGATTTCATACTTATCATCATCATATCATTTATCATATTATCATTATTTTTATCTACAATATTTATGTATATTGTTTGATTTTTAGTTTTATTTTAAATGTTATCATTGTCACTGAATTCAGAATTTTTTCATTATCATATTGATATGTATCTCTTTTGTTCTGATGTTTGTAGCCCTTATAATGGCTCACAAGTTTGAGCCGAAACATTGGCAAAATTAAAATATTCAAAAATAGGGCTGACTCCTGATTATTTCCATCTACGATAATTTCTACAGTCGACTATATATCCTCAATATACTTTATTTTCTATAATTTTTTAACATTTCTCTCTCGATCCACTTCATTACCCCAATATCTTACTCACAATATACTATGATTTGAGTTATAGGAATCAACTAGATAAAGTAAAAGGAGATTAAATAATCTTAGTGGTTAACTTCATTTATTTTGGTCCTGATCTGAAAATTCTTTGAGTACAGCTTTACTCTATGATTTTGATTATGTGAAGTAACACCCTTTGATCTACTACAGCAATCCATGGTAAACACTCCATGGGTATGCACAGCCTTTGTCTGTTTGCGTATTCATTTTACATCACTTATGCTATTGTAGCTAATCAGACCACTATGCTACTGTGGGAGTCCTAAATTTTGCCTATTCAAGTTTAATTAGGATAGGGATCTTTACATAGGATTACCTGGACATCATACATGCCTGAGAAAACTTTTTACAATGGGGCACATGTTCTTTCATTGGGTTTGATGATGAATTAAGTGATTTCTAGAAACAAGGGGTGAGGTAGCTGAGCGGGTTAGCGCGCGTTGCTATAACGCCTTGCCTAGCAACACAGAGGACCAAATAATTTGAAAACCAAACAACTACAAGTTCGAGACTCGGTGCTGTGCGGGCTTTTATTTCAGCATTTATCCCCCACCCTCACCCCTGGCCCGAGAAACCCCATACAGCCTTCAAAGGTGAGGTAGGAGAGAACAAAAAAAAAAAAAAAAATTATTTCTAGAAACAGTATTTTCTTACTTAAAACAAAAGAGATGGCTTGTTGCACTTAAAGATCTACCTGAATATTCCTTAATAGAGTACTGAAACCTTGATAAAACTGGACTTTCTTATCTTATACTATCATTTCAACTCGTAATCAGGATAAGTATTTTTCAATGAGTTGATAGGGATTAAATGATCTAAATAATTGTTGTAATGTAATATTATTTCTTTATATATTTAGTGTTTTTTGAATATTCATTGTTTTATATGTGTTTTAGAATTTGTTACATATCCTCAAGGAAACATTATGCTATTCTTCAGAAAATATTTATCTAATACGTTGTCAACTAGCCCAGATATTAAAGCTGCAGGAAAATAATTATGGGCTGGTTAATGATTCATTTGGAAAAAATAAGGTATTGTTTTATATCGATCACTATTATAGAAGAGTATATTATACTATGATCATATCAATTGGAAACGATCTCTTCTTTATTTTGTTCATATGTATTTATTTATTCATACATGTCAAACTTTACAACGTTTCGAGGCTTCACTTGCCTCATCTTCAGATATTCAATGTTATCTAAAATATAATTGTACAAATATTTCAACTAATTATATATATATTAAGTATATATTATTTATAAATTAGAAATAATTTATATTTTAACTATTTACACTATGTATAAAATTTTATATATACTTACATCCATTTCCATATTTTTATACAATATAGGTCATTAAAAAATATATTTGAATCACAACATCACATCTTAATATTTCATTATCACATATATCAATATGTTCTGTGTATTTGAATGTGTTCTCAACTCGAAACGTTGTAAAGTTTGACATGTATGAATAAATAAATACATATGAACAAAATAAAGAAGAGATCGTTTCCAATTGATATGAGCAAGGTATTGTTGTTTTTTAATTAAAAAAATAATGATTTATTTTAATTTATTCCAATTTTATTCTAAATTTGAACATTTTCTTCCAGCTTCTTTTAAAATCATTACTCAATGATATCATTTACTGCTTGAAGCAGTTTATCGTACTCATGGATGCATGTCCAGAAGAAGAAGCACAACTGACAGATATTGATCAAGTTCCTACAATATTTCCTTTACCTTCGGTTGAAAGTATGCTCAGTGCTTTCAAATATGACACAATTTGGGAATCAACTAAAAGTAAAGTTCAATCCTTATTAAACTCATGCTTGAGAATGCAAGAGGATATTTCAGTATTAGAAAAACACAGTAAATTAGCATCTAGTTTGAATAAAAACACTCTACCAAATGCTGACATTTTGATATGCCAAAGTGAATTCACACTTGTTGAAGACTGTTTTAGAAAGTTAGGCGATATGGTTGTAGAAATTACAAAAATACAACAACTCTTTAATCAGTCTGTCGAGGGGAATGTTATTAAAAATCCTCTGATATCTTGTTTGGATACTGTCATATTAAATATTAATAATGCTATAAACAATGGTAGCACTATTGAATTTCCTTCAGACAAATCATTAACTATTGACAAAATATTAGAAAAACTTCCCAATGATTGTATAGAAAAACTAGAAACATTTATAAATAAAGTCCTATGTATCATTCAAAACTTTTATAAAAAACATGCACTGAAAAATGAGGAAGCTCAAGAAGTCACTCTGAAAACTGATGAAAACTCAGAAGCAGGACAGGTCACTGAGCCCAAAGAAGAAGCTGATGTAGATCTCATTGTTGATGGGCATCTGAAAGAGAAATTGATACAGAGTTTAATATCAGACTCAAAAATATTAAGAATTTCAGAAGTATCTGACGATTTGGCTGACGTGTTTTCGACTATTATTAAGTTGGAAGATGAAATTGCAAAAGATTCTATTCAAGGGTAAGTTGGCTAAGGCCTTCATTGAATAATATGAGATTAATATTCCCATAAATTTGCTAATAACTTTGTATTTGTTTAGATTGTTGTTTTATATGCTTCCCTTGTTGGATCAACTGGTATCTATTTACCATTACTTCAATGTCCAGCTTACTGGTGCTTTTAATGTTTTGGGAAAATTTTCATCATCTCTTCTTTTGGCTTTCACTGAATTCAGTAGAAATGTAAGTGTTTAAATGTTTCTTTATTTACTATTGAAAACTTATTTCGATATTTAACATGTATGAGCAACCTGGTGTACGAGGAGTTTATCCAAAAATGATATAGACATTCCTTATAAACAGGATACTTAATGCATGTATAAGTCTTATAAGAGTAATCTCTGAGATAAATTAAATGAAGGTATGAATGTATGGTACAAGATATAGTATAAGTAGACTTTACCAATTGATTTCAAACATAATTACGATTGTTATTTGACCTTATTAATATTTATAATGAGAAGATTTTATTTATTTATCCATCCCTCCCTGGCCTATATGGCTACACAGGATTTAGCATCAGTTATTTACAGAACTGATACCCACAGGTACTGGAAGGTACGGAAGTGGTCTTCTGTGCACTGGCCTTCTTCTTCTTCGAACACCAAGGTTGAAGTGTGCCGGACCCAAGGCTGTTTTCCAGCCATAAATGAACTCCTTGAACCACGGGAAGTTTGTTTCACTCACTAATTGAGAAAACTCCTCCTCAGTGATGATAAACGGTCCTGTGGCTCTCATTAGTTTGGCTCAAAGGGAATCGAATGTAGTGCAGGTTGTGAACACATGTTGGCCTGTCTCCGGGACTCCGTTGGGGGTCGATATCGAGGTCAAAACTATGCAGTTTAGCTTGAAACCCCCCATGCCCTGTGAGGAATTGTGATGTCCAGTAGTCTGGAAGGAACCATTTAGCTTCGAAACAGGACTTTACCATTGGAAAATATTTCCGAAGTAAATGCCCTTTTGGAGTATCATTCCACCATTGGCTCCATACCTCCATAGTTTCCTCCCGGATCTTCGTTTTCCATTTTGTGGGTTCTTCCTGACCTGCCAAGCCTCCAGTCCTGTATATATATATTTGGTCACATCTTCTCGCAGGAGGAGGTCGAGAGGTATTGATTCGTGGACGTAGACCTGTAAGCCCTTGTGACGTGAAGCAGAGCTATTCTCTTGATCGTAGCCAACCTTTTTCTCTGGCGCAGTGTGAGGCTGATACCAAGAGGAGGAGGCATATCTTAAAACACTCAGTATGGCTCCTTTATATATTGCCATATTCACTGGGTATCTGAGGCCCCAAAAAGCACCTCTTGGATGTATTCTTCGACCCTCAGTAAACCAAATAATAGGGTTTTTCCTGTCCGACATGCCTTTTAGGAGAATGGCTTAGGTTTTCTCTGCAGCCATTCTCAACTTCTTCCTCTCACATCATCTCGCCACCACGGCAGCCTAGTCATCGACATAGGCAGTGGCAGGGAACCACTCGTTTTCTAACACCCCCAGCAACTTATTAAAAATTAGCTTCCATAGTGCAGGACCAAGGACTGATCCTTGAGGGCATTCCCTCTCTATGGAAGCTTCTACTTCATAGTGGTTGCCTTCAATCTTTATATGAGTATCGTGGAGATAGTTCTGTACAAGGGCGTATAAGTTGCTGGGAGCATCGTATATCTGCAGCCGCTGGAGTAATCTTGGCCACCAGACACTGTCAAAATCAGATGATATGTCAAAAAGAAGCAACATGACATATCGCTCCGCTTTCCCTTCCACGTCCTGACATACCTGCAGCAGGGCATCAGCAGTTCTTCTTCCCCTAGTCGAACCATATTGACATGGATGGCTCGCTTGGTCAAGGACTGGACGCAAACTGGTCATCATAAGATGCTCCAGACCCTTACTCATCACAGAGAGAAGACATATAGGTCTGTATGATTTAGGAAGTTGCTAATCCCTGCCTCCTCCCTTGTAGATAAGTTTTAAATAGGCGATCTTCCACATCTTTGGAAAGTAAACCCTATCCAAACAATCATTAAAAATTCCTAATAGTTTTTCTTCAATAAAGGGGACACTGTTTTTTACGATCGATGAGTCTATTTTGTGAAGTCTGGGAGCATGGCCTTTTTTTTTTTGCCTATCCACGGAATTCGCAAGTCCCAAATGTCCCATGGTGGGCAAAAGTCTGTGCCAGGTGGGTAAGCTGTAAAGCGTCTCACAATTGCTTCTTCTGCATTGTCCTTGGATGGATCGTCCCTGGGTTATGTGGCATTAATAAAGATATTAGCTGCCTCTTCTAATGTGGTTGCCTGGGCATCTTCGTGTTTCAGCACTGCAATGGCTTCAATTTACCCAGGGACAACTTATAAGGAATACCCCCTTAAGTATCTAATAATACAATGAGAAGATGTCATTATTTTAAGTTATTCACTAAAATCAAATATTTTAAAAAATGTTCAGCTTTGAAATTTACTAGTTTTTATGAACTTATAGACCATTTTCTTCATCCAGAATGCTTATATTTTATTTAATTAAAAAAGGTAAAAAAGGATATTTCTTTTTTCAATCATTTAACCATGTATCAAAATGTTGCAACTTTTATTACAAACAGTACAAACTCATTTAAAGTTCATTTATAATATGACATATTATGTTTTTATTAAAATATAAATTATTGAATTTGAAAAGAAAAATATTTTAATTAAATTTATTTAAGTACAAAATAATATTTGTGGAATGTATAATTATTTTTTCAATTAACTATTCATACAGATGAAAAATCTATACCTTTTGCTCTCCTGACTTGTTAAAAAAAAAATATTACCAAAATATTAAAAATAATTATTATCTTTATCAAAACAGTCTTTTATAAAGTTAATTTTTATCGAATTTTGATGGATATCATTATTTTTGAAATTTTAACTTTTTAATTTAACTAAACAGCTAAACTAACAATAATTAGTTATTGTTTTGAATCTAAAAATATAATTTAATATTATTTTTTGCCTTTACCCTCCGTCGTAAACCTATGACTTCCTGCCCTACAGTCTCCTTTAATAACTCTCCTCTAGTCACTGTTGAACAGATTTGATATCTAGGACACTATTTTGACAAACGACTTACTTGAAATCCTCATACAAGACTGAAAAGACAAGAAACTGCTAGACGTTTTCCACTACTTCAACATTTACTAGACAAATGTTCTCATCTTCCACTTAATTACAAACGGCTCATTTACATGACTATTATAAGGCTAATCTGGATATATGGAATTGAACTTTGCGGCTCAACTAAACCATCAAATTAATTCCTCCTAAATCCAGTCCTTACAATCCAAAACCCTTCACAAAATCCTCAGTACTCCCTACTTTGACACGAACAAACTCATCCATAATGACCTTAATGTTGCTGATTTGGCCCGGGCCAGATACCTCTCCTTCCACAACAAACTCCATTCCCACTCTACTCCATTAGTTTCAACCTTTTTTTCCTCTTCAATACCTGATAATCCCATGAGGCCTCTGAAAAGAAGATGGCTTTGAGACTTTCTAGTTTAAACTATTTTTAGAGTGCTGCAGAAGGGTAGCTTCTCTACTAGTCTTGTTCATGTCTATTTCTTTTTAGGCTATTTACTAGTTGTGTTGTATTATACAGTTATAAATATCAATAAATAATTATTAAAAAAATAAATATATATTATTTTTTCTACTAAAATATATTTTTATGACAGGGTTATAATGTACCTGATGAGCTGAGAGAAGAAGAAGAGGGA
This sequence comes from Piezodorus guildinii, assembly GCA_023052935.1. Classification (NCBI taxonomy): domain Eukaryota; kingdom Metazoa; phylum Arthropoda; class Insecta; order Hemiptera; family Pentatomidae; genus Piezodorus; species Piezodorus guildinii. The sequence continues at coordinate 76,311,465 of CM041296.1, forward strand.
GAAGGAGAAACAAAGAAAGGTGGCTTAGGACTGGGCGAAGGAGAAGGAGAAAAGGATGTTTCGGACCAAATAGAAAGTGAAGATCAGCTCGAAGATGCCAGAAAACCTGGTGAATATGGTCAAGATGAAGAAAAGGATTGTAAGGTGAGTATTTGATCAGTTTTAGAACTGATGAATAAATATTAAGTAATATTATTTTTGTTTTGCTTTGGAAGACTATTGAATCTTAATATAGTATATGGATTTCTTGCTCTTTAGAAAGGAGTAAGAAATCCAAGTTTTATTTGAAAAGGTTATAGTCATTTTGTTTATGTTATTATAGGAGGAAGAAAAGGGAATAGAAATGTCTGAAGACTTTGGTGGTAAGCTTCAAGATATAGAAAAGAAAGATGAAGAGGAAAATGATGATGACAAAGAAGATGGAGAGGAAGAAGAACCAGATAAAGAGATGGGAGAAACAGAGAAGGGTGCTGACACTTTAGACAAACAGGTACTTCATGCTTCTTGTTATCTTTAAATAAAACAATATTTTCTGCTCTGTATTGTATTATTCTCAATTACTTTTTAAGGTCTGGGGCTCGGATTCAGAAGAAGAACCAGAAGACGATGAGGAACTTCCCAAAGACGAGAAAGGTAACAAAGGAGCTGAACAAAATGAAAAACAATTGGGAGCTGGTGAGGAAGAAAAGGAAGCTGTCGATGACAAAGAAGAGAAACAGTCCAAAAAGAAAGAACCAAAAGAAAAAGAAATCAATGAAATGGATGAACCAGAATTAGATGATGATCAAATTGATCCCTATCATGGTATGAAAAATATGCAACTTTTTTTTTAATATACGTGTGCTATTTCATATTTTCATACCATTCAAGAAACTTAGTTATCAGTTTTTAAATTTCGCTAAAACTTTCCTGACTTTTCTTATCCTTTTCTAAACCTAATTCATTCTATATTATTATTAATATTATTCAATAAAATTACTCAGAGCTAGAAGTGAGCACAATCACTGGTATCATTTTAACTATTATCTTAAAATTTAATTCAGGACACCATGATTTCTTAAAATGTATGGAGGTACAGTACAAGGATAAAATATTAAAAACAATGAAATAAAATCAAGATTAAGATCTTATGGGGTACAGAAAAAAAATTACTAATTAAAGCTTAAATATAACTTTGTATATAAGATTGTTTGTGCTTCATTGCTTTGTTCTGAATTTGAAAAATACTTTTTCTGAAACTCAGACAGAATACAATTCCAATGTAAAATTATAATGGATTAAATTTAGTTCCTTCTGAGAGCTTAAGCATACACTATGTTAAAGAGAATGTCGAAAGAAGTAAAAATTATTAAAATTGGCATTAAAAAAAAAAAAAAAAAAAATGGATGTATTCTCTTTGGCTTCCCATGCCTTACTCAGGGCATCAATAATGTTAGCTTTAAAAACAACTCTTTCATCATATTTATAACTCTTATAAAAAATCCTACTATTCCAAATTTTTATTCCTGTTGTCAAAGATTTAATTTTTTTTTTTTCTCTAGGCAAACAACAACCATCACCTGAGATGGAACCTTTGGAAATTCCAGATGATGAAGATATGGCTGTTGATGAAGATGATGATAAAGGAAGCGAGGGTGAAGATGAAAAAGAAAATCCATTTGATATTGACGTTATGAAAAGTGGGTTTATAATTTAATTAGAACAAAACAAATAATTAATTAACTTTTTATATTTAAGAATAAATTTATAAAACTATAATTTTATTTTCTTACCCTGTATATAAATGTTTGTTATAATTCCAGAAAAAATAGAGGAAGAAAATCCACCAGAAGAAGATAAATCGGAAGAAGGCAAAGATAAGAAAGATCAAAATAATGAAGAGGACAAACCTGATGAAGATGATGAAATGCCCAATCCTGAACTCAAGAAGCCAGAAGTTGAAGAAGAACCAGAGGAGGAGGAAGAAGGTAATTGGAGGATTTTTAAAATTATAGTTTGGTATCTGTTTATTTTTTCTTACCAATAAAAAGTTATAAAATCTTGATTCGGTCTAGGTTTCAATTTTAAGATCAGGGTATTATTTTAAAAAAACTTGTTTTTTTTTTTTTTTATTAAAAAAAGTTTCAGTGAGGCAAGGATTGAATAAGAGTAGATCTGTTGATAGATCTAATAGATTGATAATTAGCTATTCTGTTTAAATCTGAAGAACAAGAACATATTTTGTAGGCGTGAACCAGGGATCAGAACTTAAAATCAGCGATGTATGATGTACTTAAGGATTGGATAACTTGGTAGGGGACGGATTTGAGGAATACTTTAAAACGGTAGGAAAGGTGAAGCAGGTTCAATTTTTCGTAAAATTGAATGGTCGAGATGTCTCTCATAGAACGATTTGGAATTTTTAACATGACTCCTGCTTAACAGTTCATCTACTGTTTTGGGGGGGGAGAAGAAATAATTGACCTATGTCTAATTAAGATTGATGAGTATGCTATGGATTACAATTATGTTATGTATCTAGGCAGTATTTTTTTTGAAACAAAGATTTTTTCTCTGTGGCTCGAGATCTTGCTCTAGTAGTAAAATAAGTAAGGTATATTAGCAAAAGTGGGACAACATTAAGGGAGTATCCTAATAGTAAGAGTTTTAAGTGAAAAGGCATGAAAAAATTAATTAATTTCCATTAGAGAGAAGTTATAACAGAAGATATCAGAGACAAATTTTCCTGAAAAGGGTTTGGTCAAAAATGATTCTTTAGTTTTTGATGGTTGGATGAAAATCTAATAAATTGGTCACTGTGGAACTACTACTACTACTTGTTGCCAAGTCTAGTATATGGTGACAGGCTCCTGCAATGGAGTCATTTGCTCAGCTGCAATCAATAGCAGGCTCTAAACATATTCCAGTAGCAATGCCATCAATCCATCATGCTCTTTATCTTCCAAACCTCTTTACCACGGATTAGTTCTCTCTAGAGCTGCTTTAGTACCTCATTATCTTCCACTCTGGCTGCTTGGAAATTGATGACTATGATTGTCTTGGCCTTCTCATCTTTCTAATTCAACTTCTTATCTATTACTCAGTGACTTTCTATACAAGTCCTTTATTTTATGGCTAATGATATCAGCATAACAGTATCATCTGTACGCAGATGATGTACAAATTTACCTGTCTTTCCATCCTTCTGATCTACTCGAAGCATCCAGTAAAATCCAAGGAGATATCAATAGTTAGAGATATCAACCGCTGGGCTTCGGAAAATATGCTGAGCCTGAATTTAGCGAAAACAAAGGCAATACTTATTGGATCTAAACTTTCCCTCCACTCACTTCCTTACTACCCATTACTCTTTCTAAATCACTCAGGGGCAAGTGGAGGCTAAAAATATTACTGAATAGGTTTATAAGATTTATGTATGGCCTCTATAAACAGTCACACATCTCTCACTGGTATTCTGGTCAAAGGTGGCTCTATCCCGAATCCCAGAGAAAATACCTACTTCGCATCTTCCTATTCCAATCCTTGCGAGCCAGAAAACCTTCCTATATTTTCGACCTCCTTACTCCACGCTCTTTCGTGCACACCCTAAAACCATCCCAACCCACCGATCTATACCTACCCTCTCATAGAGCAGCATCCTATGAAAAGTCCTTTATCATCCGTGCTTTGGAACTCTTAACCCATCTCCCTCCGAAAAGGGTCATCCCTAACCACATTCAAACACCAATTATTTACCCACCTCCTCAAAGATCAATTTTCCGCAAGTATGTAGTAAATCTAGACGTTGATAATACTTAACTAAACTCATTTGATGTTATCTGTTTTGTTTTTTTGTTTTTTATTCATATTAACCTTATATTATTTAATTGAATAAATAATTATATATCAAATGAAGCCAGACAAATTAGACTTTTTCTGTTCACTGTATATTATTCTTAGGGGACGAAAGGTCCCAGAAAAAAAAAAAAAATTATTTTTATTTTCATCATGGGTCTGAAGGCAATGAGAAAAGGTATATTTGAAGATTTAGGATGGAAATGTGGTATGGGAAGTGATGAAAAGGAAATAGTTATTATTATTTTTATTTTATTTATTTATTTTTAGCAAATATGTTAAAAGCTTAAATATGTTTAATTGTATGTAATTAATGAAATATGCTGATTATATGGAATTAATCATTATTTTCTGGTTACAAAATGGATTCAGGTTCAAAACAAGACGAACTAGAAGGAAAAGTGGAGAATGATAAAGAAGAAGAAAAAGTTGGTGCTGAGGAAGCCTCTGGTACAGATGAGAAATCTACAGATCAACAGGCAGAACAAAGTGCCTCAAAAGAGGGTTCTAAAGATCAGGTATGTGTGGATGCCTTATAGTATATAGTAGTATTTATAATAAATTTGCTACAACAAAGTGATATACTATGTCAGTAAGTATTGTAATACAATATAATTACCTAGGATACTTAATATATTTGTCTTAAATTTTATTTAATATTACAGGTAAAGAACAGTGAAGACATGGATGTTAATATGGATAATGAACCTGAAGAGAGTCAGGCAGAGGGCAGAGAAGAAACAGGTGCTGGAAGGGCAGAAAAAGAAGATAAGAATTCTGGTGGTCACCGAGGAACAGCTGGCAAGCGGAAGAATGCTGGCGAGAGCGAAGTGGAAGAGAAGAAGCAAAAACCTGGCCAGAGCGAGATTGAGAGGAGTTTAGGTTTGATATTTTTAACAATTGTAAATGATGATTTAGGTTTAAGCAATGTAGATTCATGAAATTTATTATGATCAATATAATTAATCTCTGTAATATCGACAGTAATACATATGTTTGATTTTTGGAAGTGTCAAGACAATAATTAAATTATATTATTTGATCTGGTAAATTTTTTTTCTTAAAAGTATTTTACAACCTCTTAGGTGTTAAAGCTATTTTACTATGTACAGAATCTTAAGATTTATTGAAATGACATAGTAATCATTTCATCTTTTTTTAAAGGGAATGTTGATGAACCTATTAAGAAAAAACTCAAAACTATTGGTATTCAAAAAGAAAATGAAAAGAGAGAGGAAATGGAAACAGAAGAAAATAGAATCCAGGAAGATACCGAGGCCGACCTGTATCAACATATACATGAAGCAAATAAATCTCAACATGACGCTCAGACTGTTGATGCTGCCACTCAGGTAACTTAGCTTTGTAGAAATACACATTCATGTTATCAATTTGACAGTTAGTAGTTCTTATTAATTTATCAGTGATAGCTAATTTACTAAATTTTATTTACAGGAACAAGTAGAAAAACAAATGCCAGTAATTGGCAATGAAGAAGATGAAAAACCAGTAGGAACAGAAGAAATCATTGAAATAAGTGAAGATGGTCAGTGTATAAATATAAACATTTTTAGTTTTTCTTCTTGTCATGTCCTTAAAATAAAAAAAAAATGTAAAACTCCTATCATTTTACTTTATTTTTAAGGAAATGGCATAAAATTAAAATATTTTATCTCGATCTTTTATAGTTCTATCTTCAATTCTTAATATTCTCTTGGTCTCTAGCCACATTATTAATGCTGACAGTTGTAAATGTTTCTTTTCATTGTCCTGTCAAGTCACTCGTCTTCTTATTCAGCGTTTCTGATTAAGAATTTTACTGTTTTATACAATGTTGTTTCTATAAAGTTAGTTGTTCAACGAATCATATTCGGAATTCATATCCTTGTAGTCAGGTTCCTGTTACCTACTCCCTTCGTTTTTGTCCAACTTGTTAATTAATAGAATTTAACACTTTTTTTTTACTTATTATTCAGGATTTTTCATAACAATAATTTTTGTATTATTGACACTGTTTTTCTAGTTTTCTGTCACTTTTTTCTATTACATATTTAATTGGGGTAATTTAGTATTTAACAGTGGCAGTTTTTGCCTAGGAAGGAAGTTCGGGGACTTTAATTCTTTACAAACTCCAATTAAGCTAAACAGTTGGAATTATCAATCTATCCTAGCTACATTATCACAGTTACTTGAATTGGAACATGTTATTTAGTATTTGCAGTGGTGAAATTTTAAATTAACCATTTTTGATTTTCGTTTACATTATTCTTTTGTTAGGAGTGTACATTTTCCTCTTATTTTTTCCCTATGAATCTGCTACAGGTTTAATCTATTTTATCTATTACTTTCACTTACTATATATAGTAAGGGGAAGTATTGCGATCGTGAAAATTTTCGAATTCCAGTTTTCAACGGAAATACACGTTTTAGGGTCCCCTGAGTCCAAATAACCAAGTCCCGCAAAAAGGTCTGTGTGTGTGTGTGTGTGTGTGTGTGGTAAGTCCCGGGCTGAAACGGTAAGTTCTATGAAACTGAAATTTCATATTTAAGACAACTATACGCCCGAGACGTGACAAAACTTTTTTAATCAAAATGAGCTTACCAGAAGAGGCACTTTATACCATGCATTTTGCACCTTTTTCGATTTTCTCAAAAATGGTTCCGACAATTTTGATTAAACTCGCTATATCGATGTAAAGTTTAATGGGCTTTAATATCATGTAGGTTTTATTCTGATTAAAATGGTCTGACAGGGCTTAAATGCCGATATTTTAAATTTTCTTCCCCTAAAGTACCTTTAATTTTGTAGATTCAATAAAAATAACTATATTATCTTGCTAACGCTGATAAAAAACAGGTAAATATATAAATTGAATAAATTCGATACCTAACTAAAGGAGAAAACAGAAAAAATATTTTTTTAATGCAATTTTTCGTTTTTGAACATAAGAGCAGTAATATACATGCATGATATACCGTTGGAAAGCTTGAGATTTTAGAAAAAAATATTATCTCATACACAAGCTTTTAAAAGTTAATAGAGAGTGATGAAATGAACATAAAACTAACTGATTATTTTAGATAGTAATATAATAGATTTTTTAATAAAACACATGTTTCTATATAAATTCAATTTAATTAATTCCTTAATAGTTTCACGTATTTTTATCTCTAACTGTTTTTAAAAATTCTTTCATTGATTTTAAAAATGGAGGTAAGTGAAAGTCGTGTGTTGCCCGCACCAGATTTTTTTTAAATTAGTTTAAATTAAGTAATGCATTAATCCAAATCATTTTTGAAAAATGGCATTTTGAAATGCTTATATCATTTGTTAATAAACTAAAACATTCTACCAATCTGTTTAAAAAATTTACACATTTTTTTTTACTCTTATGCTATTTATACAGTATGATATGAACGTGTTAACCATTTGTTTTTAAATTTAGATGAACCTATTGATGTGGAAACTATAGATGAGGTAGAAAGTGCACCTTTGAAAGATAAAGAAAATATTGAAGATAAGAGGAAGAAAGAAAAAGGTGAAGGAGGTGGAATCCTCGATGAAGCTACCATAGAGGTAATACTTTTATTTACTTAAATCTTATATTATCAATTTGGGCTGTAGATTGAAAAAGTGCATTTGCCTGGAAACCATATTCATAGGAAACCCTCTGTAGTAAAGTTTTATTTTATGTCAGCCCACTACTGGTGAAATTGTTACCACAGAATATTTTTATTCTATTCCATTCCTTGTCCTTTAGTCCTTTATAGTCCTTCAGATCAGATTATAAAATTATTTTTCCAAATGACAATCTGAGCTATTATTAAATTGCAAAATAGAAATTATTGTTCAATTATTTTTATATTTATAATTAAGGCTTAATTGAAAATGATTCAAGTCGCTCCTTAAAAACTGAAAATGACCACAAAGGACACTTTAGTAAAACCAGTGTTATCTAATAAATGTTTTTCTTGTATCAATATATTCAAACAAGGAAGAGCTCATTTAATTATTAAGGTTGATTTTGGGCTGAATAATTCTTCCATTAATACTCATTCTTTTATTTCATGACGTTTTGGGATATTCTCCCATCTTCAGAAGTCTACAAAAATTATATTAAGCAATTTACCATCACATTAAAAATTACTATAATGAAGTGAATGGTTTAAATTTTTTTATAAATTAGGTGTCAATTGATAACAAAACTTTAAAACTATTAAATAACAAATTTTAAAATCATAAGGAGGCATTAAAAGCAAAAATTTAACAATGTTACATAGTACTTAGTTAAATAAATAAATAAATATTATAAAGTTACCTCGTTATATAATCAGTAATCCCAACATTTTCACTAATCACACATTGAGCCAGGTAAAAAAGTAAAACGATGTCAATATCTAAATACATCAGATCTGAGCAAGAGTATTGCTCAGATCTTTGTCCTCGACTGGATTAAGGATTAGACCAATTTTTAACTTGTATATGGTTATTATTATTTCATATTGTGAAATTCTTTAAAACATTTATTATTAATTATTTGTATTATATTTTTAATTAAATCAGAATAGTGGTAACTTAAATGTCTTGAGTCAGTTATGAAATTCACGGTTTTATCTATATTTTTATTGATATATATATATAGCCTCTATGGTTTTTCTATTTTGTTTATTTTTGACTATTTTCTTGTAGTTTTCTGTACTTTCTTTATATTAGGTAATTGATTAAGTAAAACTGTCTTAATTATTCACATTAATTATCCAATGTTTTTGACTTTCCATTAGTATTATTCTAATGAATCATAAATAAATAAATTTATATTTTAAATTCTTCTAGGTTGATGGTGAATACTCTGAAACACTTACTGTGCCTCGAGGATATCAAAGCACATTCCACACGCAGATATCTGAGCTCGAAAGGCAAATGCTGTCAGAAGCTGATAAGCAGATGCTCAGGCAAGAGTTGGAGAAACAGTTGGCATCTTGGAACACAGTATGTATCAGTTTAATTTTATTTAATTATTTTTTACTTTAAGTTGGTAATTAATTATACATTAACCTCATTTCTTTCAACTTTGTAGCGACCTGTTGTGCAAGAAGCAAGCGAAGCATGGGAAAAGATTTGTGCTCTTACCAGTAGCCTTGCTCAACAGTTGAGTGAAGAGCTGAGGTTGGTTTTGGAGCCAACGACTGCATCAAGTCTAAAAGGAGATTTTCGAACTGGAAAGAGGATTAATATGAGAAAAGTAATATATATATTTTTTTTTTTGAATTTCATGATTAAGCTAATATTGTTTACAAAACCCCAATAAAATGTATTAAGAAATTAATTAATGCCATTTTCAGCTGATTTTCATTAATTATGATAAACGTCTTCTTTTTTTTGTATTTTAAACCTTAGATTTAAATAAGTTTCTTGTTTAAAGGGTGAATATGCTGAATAATAAAAGTTTTGGAAATGTATTCAATCACCTTCGAAATTCATAGGAATTCTTTAGTATTATGACATTAGTTATGTATTAAGAACGTCTATCTATCATCACTTTTAATTTGTGCCACCGCTGTTTTCCTTGAAAATTGTTCATGTATCCTCACAACATTAATTGTTTCTGATAGCAGAATGCTTAAAATTGTAAATAATTAAAACAATTATTCTGGTAGTAGTTAAAAATACTAACCAAGAACCAAGAAACTTTATTATTTTTTTTTTAATTTCTTTTTTATCACTAAGCATATGAAATAAACAAATAGACAAAACAAAAATAATCGATTGGATCCAATTCAATTCATTACCGTAAAAATTTAAAGCATAGGTGATGCATTTTCTATGAACAAGATTGTATTTGTCATGACAAACAATTTAACATGGATTTCTATTATTTTACTGCTCATAATTGTACTGTTTTTTTCCTACTTAATTAAATTTTGGATTGAGATTGTTTTTTTAGAACAGTTATTAAGTTTATAATAACCTTGGTCTTGGTTTGAAACAGTAAAGGTAAAATTATCACCAATATCTACAGTGTTCATAAAAACTTGATGTTTTATTAGGTCATACCATATATAGCCAGTCAATTCAGGAAGGATAAGATTTGGCTGCGGAGAACGAAACCTTCGAAAAGAGAATATCAAATTATCTTAGCTATTGACGATTCCTCTTCTATGGCTGATAACCACTCTAAGGAGGTACCTTATTTCTTTTATATCTATTTTTTTTAAAATGTGTATATAAGACAAAATTAATATTAATAAATTATTAGATTTTCACTTATTGACTATTAATCTCGTAAATTCCATTAAGATTGAAATAATCTTGATTGCGATAGCTTAAGTTTCATTTATAATTATTTTAGTTTTTGCTGATTGTTATTGACATTCTAATTTATTCTTTTCAATTTGTTTACAGCTTGCTTTTGAGTCCTTAGCAGTTGTCAGTAAAGCACTAAACCTCCTGGAAGCGGGCGACTTAGCAGTCATCAGTTTTGGTGAAGCTGTGAGGGTTCTTCATCAACTTGGAGAAACATTTACGGAAAGCAGTGGGGCAAGGTATGACTGAAAATGCTGCAATACATTATTTTATTTTTTTGTATTGAATGCACTCAGTACGTACAGCTAGCGCCAGTAAAACTGAATGCTTTCGAATGCTCTTTCTGAAAACCAACAGTTTAGGGAAAGCCAAAGCTGTTTTTTATTGCTTTAGTAAAATAAGTTAGTTGGTTAAAAGAACACACCATAAGATAAATTTATTTTACTGTGTGCTGACGTTTTGGCCAAAATTTCAGGTCCTCATCGAAAATGTCTGTTATCCTGATTCTCTTGGTAGTGATTCTGGTGCAGTCCCCTTTTTTATGTTTCCAAATCCTCCATTGGTTTGTCAAACAATACATACAATATGCACAAATGTACATTTAATGGGAATACATATAATGGTTTTTCCTGATTAAGCCCCTAAGATTTATGCAAACATTAAAATAAAATTAATGGTATTGAAAGATGAGTGAATGTGTACTTTTTCTTAAAATGAGTTTCATCTGATCTTTACATGCTCTTTTTAGTGCTATTGGTATTTTTTGAAGTCAAATACCGTTCAGCTCTGGTGGTGGCAAGCTTATGATAAAAATTATGAGCTGTTTATACAGAAAAGATCACATTGTTCTTTAATTAACAGTTTTGTAAATGTGGTATTCGACCTCTTATATTTCAGTTAAATGTATGTTTACTTCTTTAAATTTTTTGTAAATCAGGAAAGAAAATAAGTAAAATCATTTTATTACTCCAATCTAACAATTTTGGAATGTGGACTCAAAAACTTTCACCAATTAGCATCAACTAGTCTCTCAAATATTGTCAAAATCAATAAATTCAAATTTTTTTTTTTTGGAGAAGAAAAAGTCCAAACTATTCAAAGTTGGTTTGACCTAATATTTTTAGCTGTTAAATAAAAAAAAAAATTTTAGTTTTATAAAATATTCAATAAAAGCTATGATTGGTGTTATTAAAGAGTTGTTGGATTCAGAAAAATATAAATTCTGCTGGATGAACAAAAATTAAGGTGGTAAGGAAAAGTTTCTGAAGTAATATGACAGAAAAAAAAAAGTCAATTTTCGACTCTAGATGAAGGATGTATTAATGTTTATATTTAATGTTTTAATCGCTAATAGTTTCAAAACATTTTCAATTTATTTTGTATTTTTTGTCCTATTAAACTAATGAATCACATTTAGAAATGAATAGTATTGAAACATTTTTTATCCTTTTAACTTAGATAAGTAAAACAAAAAAGAATACTGCTGGCAAATAATAAATGAAGAATTTATAAAATGTAAAACTATTGTTTAAAATCACTGCCAAAAGATGGCAGCAGCAATCAAGAAAGCTACAAATTTAGTTACATTACGCGCCGAAAGAGGCCAGCACTATGCAGAACTAAACAGAACAGGCAGGGATTTATGAAGTCATATTCCAGCAAGAAATTTTATTTTGTATTAGGAGATTAGGAGTTAACAGGAGCTCAACTGCTAGGACAGCTCGGGGCTTTCGCGGTGCTGCTATCTTGTGTCTACCTTGGAAACTACTGTAGTTCCAAATGTTACCACGAGAGCACAGCTCTGTCGTCTTGTTATTAACCCGGGTTGGTGAGCTCCTTTGTACTCCTAATCTCCTAATACAAAATAAAATTTTCCAAGTTGAATTCTATTCTTCGGAAATAATAATTGTCTGGATCCTGGATAGTGCTGGTCTCTAGCGGTGTTAAATGTAACTATTATTTAATTTTAAATTTCTATGTGGTTTTTAACAGAAATAATATAAAATAACGAATAAAATTCCATAATTATTTGCTCAAATAAACTCGAATAAATTTTATAGTATTTGGTTTTTTGATGTTTTCTTACATTTTTAATTTAACCAATGAAATTAGTAACTTGGTCTCTAAAGGTATAAAACAAATCAAGATTCATGGTTTTTCTTTAATTTAATGGTGTTTCTTAATTTTCTTTTTTAGTGGGGTCCAAAAATGGTTTAGTAAATTTAGAAGAAATAATGGAAGACGGATTTCAAGGACTTTTAGGAAATTGTGCTGCAACCAAATCTGAATAGTGTTTTACTATGACACGCTATAAATTCTTTATTTGGTTTACTCCTAACCATATTTTTTTCATAGGAACCATGTATTTCAGTATAGAACCAATCTGTGAACATTTAAATTCATCAACATTCTTTAAAAAAAAAAATATTGCGAACATTCAGCCCATTCTCTTATTGCCTTGCCTGCTGAACAATTATTTCCCGACTTTTTGTACAGAGTTTTTATTTTCGTATTTTTTTTTAGAACGAGGCAAATAATAAGTTCTGATAAATTCAGAAATAAGCTAAGGTTTACTCATTTGAGGTATTTTTTCTTATTTGATTTATAATCAGTCTTTCATTTTTAACATTTAATATTTTTTGGACGGTCACTTTTTGCTTTTATATTTTATTATTATATCATATACACTATACTCACTCACACTATTTCTCATGAAAAATAATTCGAAGCTGCTGTTTGATTGTTAATATTTTACTATAATCTTTTGTTTTAAAAACATTTCTATCCAAGGCTGGGTATCAGTTGCATGAGGGAGAACATAAAATTATGTCGAAGATTAGTGAGGATATGAATATTTGAAACCATTAAACAACAGAATATTACGACTTCCGAATACTTTTGGCACTGAATGATCTTGTAATTTTACTTTATTAATAGGATATTTAAAAAACAATATACTTTTCAGTTATCTGGTTAGTGATTTTGCTTTACTTCTTCTTCTTCTTTTTCTTCTTCTTAAGTGCCTTTCAGTGTGGAGGTGCCTTAATCCAAGCATTCCATCTGTCCTTTTCCCTTGCCAATGTCCACATGGAATTCAACAGCTTTCCTCTTTTCTCTCCTATTCGAGCCACATTATTCAACCACGACATCTTTGTCCTGTTTCTTGGTCTTTTGCCAATTCATCTAGTTTAAGAACTTGTGGACCACCTAGGACAAGCATGTAGGTCTGTAATTGAGACGTTGATTTCCAAAAGGTACTAAAGGACATTTTTTTAGAAATTGATTTTTTGTCATATTTGTATTCTCATCATTTAGTTTTATCTAAATATTCTATTTGATGTTATCTAATGAATTCTCAAGTCCTTAAAAAACGTGATTTAGAAATGCGGTCATTTTCTAAAAGTACTAATTACGCATTTATTTTCGTTCCAAATCATTCTAAAAAAAAATCATTTCATAACTTTAATATGATGTTATTATTATAGTAAAGAAATAATTCTAAATTTTAATGCAAAAAGACCCAAATTATCTGTTTTTATAATATAGTAATGAGAGATTTTCGCGCTTCCTGTAAAATTTCCTAGAATGGATATAGTACCTTTTGGAAATTAACCTCTCAATTGTTGCAATCGCTTGGGCTTCCTTTCTAATGAATTGGAATAATGACATTATATTCCCAGTCTTTAGGAATGCTTTTGCTTTACGGAGTCTCTTTTAAAGATTTATTAGTTAAAAAGAAAAGAAATAGAAATTCGGAATACCCCGAGACACTTGCTGTACCTGAGATTTTTTTTTTTAGGTTAATGCAAGAGTTTAGCTTCGACCAAAAGAAGACTAGAGTGGCTGCTGCTGTGGAGACAGCTCTCGGCCTGGTTTCGCAAAGAGGTCCTGACTCGGCTCAGCTGCTGGTAATTATATCTGATGGGAGGGGAGTCATGTCAGAGGGAGAGAGTGTGGTCAGGTCTGCTGTCAGGAAAGCCAACCATACCAGGCTATTCATTGTATTTATCATCATTGACAACCCCCAGACTAAAGTAAGTATTTTAGGAGTACATAAATTATAGAATTATATTATAATCTTAGCGATTCCTAGGAGCACAAGGACCTTTTTAGAAGACCTGGGTGTCAATATCAAATATATAGCGGTGTTGGCCGAAAACATAATTTTATACTCTCTGAGGATTATCCATCATCATCTGGATGTCAATTAAACTGTAAATTTATTTAGATTTTGATTGTATTATGTGCACACCAAAGATTTTAATTTTAAACATAGTTAAAGAGGGATAAAACAAAATAAAATAAAATAATAGTTGTAGGAGAAATAAATAATGTTAATGTAAATAAATAAAGAACATTAAACTATAAAAATTAGGTAATTAGATTAGGTTAGAAAAAAACATAGGAAAATGTATGTGTAATTGATAAGTATGCTCTGTAACATGTATTTGGTCAACATTGTCTATAAATAAAGCATTTCTCTCTAATTTTATTATTTAAAAGTATATATCTTTCCAAATTTATTGTTTCTTTTTCATGTTTTTTTTTTTTTTTCTAATTTAACCTTTTTCTAAATTAAATATATTGTTAGGGAAAGTATTTTAGTATGTCAATATGTATAGTAAAGGAAAATTTTGGAATTACACGTTTTAGAATTTTTCCAATTCGGTTAAAAAATCATTATATTTTACAAAACGCTGTTTATATACATATAAATATGATAAAATTAAAAACAGTCCCTGACCACATCTTTTACCTTAAAAACTTATTTTTTTTATTTATTTGTTCCAATAATTTTTAAGGGATGCCAAGGCACCTTTCTTATGTTTCCTTCTTTCAACACACATACCTCAGACTCACTATGAACTCAGACCAACCAAGTTATTTCTTGCCATTTCTAATAAATAGACTGACAACCCATCACAGATAGTTGTAAGCAGAGCCATAATTGAATCCATGAGTCAAGTTTAAGATTTATGTTTAACGATAAGTTGTATATTACACTCATTATGAATAGCTGAGAACCTAATTGAGGCTGATTTTTTAATCATTGATGTAAGTATGTATCTATTAATATTTTCTCAAAATTAATGTGCTTAATATTTTTTCAGGACTCTATATTGGACATCAGATTACCTGTATTCAAAGGCCCTAAAGTTGTCGAGATCAAACCTTATATGGATGCTTTTCCATTTCCTTTTTACCTAATACTGAGGGACATAAATAACTTACCATCAGTGCTCAGTGATGCATTGAGACAGTGGTTCGAGTTGGTCACAGATATGCAGTAATTATCCAATCATGTTTTTTAATGTACTTATTTATTCCATTGTTGTAATTTTTTTAGTTGAATGTTGTCACTGTTCCTATGACATTGTTCCTTATGATGTAGTGATAATTTAGTGTTATCTAATTTAGGGTGCTGTTTTAACAATTGTTTTAGTGTTTCATTATCAAGTTGTATTATTAGATTTTATGGCTGTTGATATATTTGATTTTATTTTTATACAAGTGATTTATAATGTCTCTATATAATATTATACATTGTTTGGAATATTGTATAATCATATTTGGTTTGCTTCCTGTTCTCATTTTATTATGTAAATGACAATCTACTACAACAATTAGCCTTATATTAACAATTGTATAATTACCTTTAAAGTGTAAATCAATCAAATATAACATAACCATATAGACTTATTAAATTACCCTTAATTGTTTTGAAATACTGCAAAAGTATATTTTTTTAAAGATCAGTAAATTCCATATTCATACACTCATAATAATTGTTTAAATAAATTTACTTTTAAAACTATGAGATGGATTATGTTGTAGAGTGAGAGGTGTAAGTTAATAAAAAAATTCTTAAATTCCTAAAAAAAAATCCTTGTAATGGAGCTAAATTAAATACTACTTGTAATTTTAAAGCACAAAATGATAATGTATGCATATTTATTGGACAGATCTGGAATATATAAGCACAATTTGAGAACATTGACTGGAAATGTATATAGATAATCTAATAAGTCTTATATAATCATGTAATTTATCAGTAATTATACAATAGTTAATTCATTTTATACCCCAACCAGATGAATTGTAATATTTGTTATATATTGTTTTAAAAAAATAACAGAAAGACATTTCTTCATCTAAATCCAAACGAGACTTATATTGTTTTAATTTATCAACTTGTAATGTATTTATATCAATGTACATTTATGTAAATTATACTTTTAGTTTTTTATGTGATTGATTGTATCAATAAATGCTCATTTGATTCTGTATATTTGTATATTAATTCTTTTCCTTATTCATTCCTTTTCATCGGCGATTTTGTGAGAAAATTACTTTTATCATATTACCAGAACGTGAATCAAGTTCTGTTCTGGACCCTTAGATATGTATACATATATATGGCCAGCCATAAAATTTTCATGGCAGTGCCATAATTTCTGTAATATCACGTATAGATTTGAATTATATATTCTTCTTTAAGTTTTAGTTTAGTGAAAGTATGTTTGTTTGTTTATTTATTTAACGTCACTTTATGCTACTATGGCTAATCGGACGATGCTACAGTGGGAGTCCTAAATTTTGCCTATCCAGGTTTTATTAGGATAGGGATCTTTAACAAGTACCTGACATTGCAAAGGCTCGGGACCACCTTTTGATGTCCTCTCCGAAGAACGGCATAACTAAGGATTTTTTACTCCCATTAAAAAATCCTAGGACCGACTACCTGCGGGTTTGAACCCATGACCTTTGGCATAGGAGGCTGTTATGCTAACCACCTAGCTACAAGTGATCCCAATAAATAGCAGTTTTAATTATTAAAAAAAAACCAATTAATTTTCAGGTTTAAGTTACTAAACTCATATAAGGTGTGTTTATACTAACATTCAAAATTAAAGTGCCAACTGCAAAGATTCAGGTCATTAGGAATAAAGTTTATAATTAGAAATTTTAACATTTGAGAGAAAAAACAGATTATTAAACTAAAATTTTATTATTCATTCATTATTTTAAAAAAAATGATATTCATATAAATTATAGTTTAAGATTTGTATGTATTATGTTTTTGACTGGATACTTTTCTAAGGGAGCAGTACCTTGAAAACAGTATTAATTAATATTTTTAATGTATTTACATACTATACTTTTTGGAAACATTGGAGTTCTTTTCCAAAGGTATCGTGTTTACCAATCCCAGTAGGTGGCATGCAGAGGAAGATTCAATTAACCTGGTTTCAATAAATGACATTATTATTTAAAATTAGCTAATACATAACAATCTATTTACACAATGCCTAGAGCTATGCCTGAGAATACTGAGGGATTTTTTATTACTAGTTTTGCCATACAATATTAAAAACAAATATATACCTTAAAAACACTTAGTTGGCTGGCGAAGGTGGAATCAGTCTTCATTCAGCCCCTTCTCCCCTTCATCCTCCAGCTGCTCCCTGACCTCCAACAGACTTCTCCTGAATCTCTGACTCTTCTATTCTCGTGGATGGAATATGACTGACCTCTTCTGCTCCACAATTCTCACCCTCGTCATCCTAAACCCTTCTTAATTTCAAAAGTACTATTTTTTTTAAACTGCCAATCTCCTAGTGGTTATGACAAAGGGAGGCAGGGCTGAAATCGGAAGTGCCCGAAGTTGTTTGTCCAGCCTTTGTGGACACTATTTTAAAGAAATATTCTTAATCTCTTAAAGACGGTGTTGTAAGACTTTGTGATATTATTTTTTATCTTTAGACCACCCTAAATACTCTTGTCGGCAGACACTGGGGTATAGGAAGTTTCTAGGGAATCCCAGAGGGGTATGAAACGCCTTTTGTACTTTTGCTGCCAGATCTTATTAATATTTGTTTTATTAATATTAAAATAATCTAATAATGATTTAACTTCTCTCAGTATCCTCAATAAATAGCTAAACAACTTAAAATTAAGCAGGTCTTAGTTTAATATTTACACTAAACATAAAATCAACATAAAAATTCATTTCTAACATAATCTGTCTATCATTAAGCAATGTAATGAGATAAAAGTAAGCTAGAAAAGCACCTTTTACTTGTGAATATGTTGTTTAATCTGATGGTTTTAAGTTTGTGGATCGATGAGGTATCTGCACAATAATGGAAAAGTGAAATAGTATGATAAAAAAACAATATATATATATGAAATAATTTATATATGTTAAACTAAATTGAGTGCAGTGTTTTAATAGAATAAATTGGTTAAACTAATGTTTAAATTTAAAGCATTGTCTCATTGAAAAACATACACTGATGTTAAGGCTGGAATAGTGGACAAAATTATTTAGAGCTCTCTGCCATTTTTTTCTTTTTTTAATAAGGATATTTTAGTTCTAAGTGTCTTTTTTATTTTGATTTTTGCTGAAGTAAAATTGTTCTATTTTTATTTTTTATGGTATATTTTATTTCATATTTACTCTAAGAATTGTTTTGTTCAATTTTTTTTTTAATATATAAAATGTTTTTTAATCAACTCCATGCTCCACAAAAAATAATGGATCAGTTCATTAATTATTTAATAAAGTTAAAGGTAATCCCTTGAGCATAATCCCTGCTATTGGATAGTAATTTATTTTCAGGGTGCCTCTTAAAGGTATTTTTTCAGTTCACTGCCTTCAATATACTTTTTTTATTAAAAAAATATTAATACAGTTCATTCTTGATTCCATGTTTAAACTTACATGTATACTTTTTTTTTTTAATTTTAAATTAAGTAGATTTTATATTAAAAAAAACAAATTTATTGACGGATGATTAAAAAATCTGATGCGCCCAATACATGACTCTTACTTACCTCCATTATAAAAATCAATTTAAGAATTTTAATTAGATTTAGAGATGGAAATAAATTGTCAATGAATTAATTATATAGAGTTTCAATTGAAACATGTGTTTTCTTAAATAATATATTATATTATTATTTACGACAATCAGTTAGTTTTAAAAGCTTTTCATCACTATCCGTTAACTTTCACAATTTTTTTAATATCTTCAGCTTTCCAACAGTATATTATACATCTGTTTGCTGTTTTTATGTTCAAAAACACACAAATAGCATGAAAATTATGTTTGTTATTTTCTCTGTTATTTGGATATCAAGTTCACACAACTTGCATATATAGCAGTTATTTATCGATGCTAACAAGATGATATAGTTAATTTTTCCGAATCTACAAAATTAAAAGTTCTTTAGAGAGAGAGAATTTTAAATATTTGCATTTAAGTCCTGTAACACTATCTCAATCAGAATGAAACCTATATGATATTAGAGCCTATTAAATTTTACATCAATTTAACGAATTTGGTCAAAATCGTTAGAGCTGTTTTTGAGAAAATCGTAAGAAGGTGCAAAATGCATGGTATAAAGTGGCTCTTCTGGTTAGCTGATTTTGATGGAAAAGTTTTGTAACATCTGGGGCATATAGTTTTCTTAAATATGAAATTTCAGTTCCATAGGACTTTTACAGTTACCAAACACACACACAAAACCACACTCACACACCTTTTTTCGGGACTTGGACTTAGGGGACCCTAAAATGTGCATTTCCAGTGAAAACTTTGTATTTTATATAAATTTAAGTAATATTCACTTCAGAACTACCCTTACTACTGGTCAAATTGACCTTATCTTTATTTATCTTGGTTATTAGTTCAATAGAGTTTGGATTTAGTCATCAATAATTTAGTTTTCAAAATAAAAAAAATCTAGTGCGCGCAAAACTTTCACTTTCCTCCGTTATTTATATTAATTTAAGAATTTTTAAACAAAAATAAAATAATAAATTTTTAAAGAATTATTTCCATTGGATTTTAATAGAAACATGTGTTTTATTAAATAATCTATATTCTTATCTACGACAATCAGTTTGTTTTATCGGTTTTTCATTAATCTCCGTTAACTTTTACAGTAGTATGTATAAGATAATATTTTTTCTAAAATCTTTAGCTATATTATACATCTATACTACTATTCTTGTGCTCAAAAACACAAAAATTGCATACAAAAATATGTTTGCACTTTTCTACCTAAGTTGTTTATCAAATTCGCTCAACTTGCATATTTACCCGTTATTTATCAATAGTTATAAGATAATGTACAAAATATTTTGAAATCTACAAAATAAAAGGTATTTTAGAGGAAGAAAATATCGGCATTTAAGTACTGTCAGACTATTTTAAACAGAATAAAACCTACATCATATTAAAACCCGTCAAATTTTACATCGTTATATAGCATTTCCAAGTCAATTGTAACCTTTTCCAAGTCAAATGTAACTTTTTCCAAGTCAATTGTAACCTTTTCCAAGTCAAATGTAACTTTTTCCAAGTCAAATGTAACCTTTTCCAAGTCAAATGTAACCCTTTCCATTTCAAATGTCACCTTTTCCAAGTCAAATGTCACCTTTTCCATTTCAAATGTTACCTTTTCCAAGTCAAATGTCACTTTTTTCTTCACTTCTGGCCTTAAATATTCCGTTTTATTTATTTATTTATTGAAAAATAATTAGTTTAATTAACATTATGACTTTTTTAATAATTTTGGCATATAATAATTGATATTTTTTTTGGGTCTCTTAGATATTTGATATCAAGTTCTGTTTTTTTACTAGCTAATATTTAAAAAAAATAATTATCGTCTATTTAGTTTTAAGATAGTTGTTGATTTTGATTTTTTTGAGAGGAGGGGTAGTTTTTTGGAATAATTAATGTGTTTTCGAGTATTATAATTAAATTTTTCGAGCTGTATTTTTTATCGCTCGCGTGCATTTTAACTCGCATTAAATTTTAATGTTTTTTATTGATATAGGGATTAATTAATGTGCTTTCGGGTGGTTATGATTACGTTTTTTGAGCTGTATCTTTTATCGGTCATGCGTATTTCAACTCATATTTACTTTTAATGTTTTTTATTGATATAGGGATTAATTATTTTGCTTTCGGGTGGTTATGATAAGGTTTTTCGAGCTGTATTTTTTTCGCTCGCGCTTTTTTATCTAAAATTTACTTTTTATGTGTTTTATTGATATATGGATTAATTAATGTGCTTTCGGGTGGTTATGATTACGTTTTTCGAGCTGTATTTTTTATCGCTCATGCGTATTTCAACTCGCATTTACTTTTAATGTTTTTTATTGATATAGGGATTAATTATTTTGCTTTCGGGTGGTTATGATTACGTTTTTCGAGCTGTATTTTTTTCGCTCGCGCTTATTTTAACTAAAATTTACTTTTTATGTGTTTTATTGATATAGGGATTTATTAATGTGCTTTCGGGTGGTTATGATTACGTTTTTTCGGGCTGTATTTTTTATCGCTCATGCGTATTTCAACTCGCATTTACTTTTAATGTTTTTTATTGATATAGGGATTAATTATTTTGCTTTCGGGTGGTTATGATTACGTTTTTCGAGCTGTATTTTTTATCGCTCATGCGTATTTCAACTCGCATTTACTTTTAATGTTTTTTATTGATATAGGGATTAATTATTTTGCTTTCGGGTGGTTATGATAAGGTTTTTCGAGCTGTATTTTTTTCGCTCGCGCTTATTTTATCTAAAATTTACTTTTTATGTGTTTTATTGATATATGGATTAATTAATGTGCTTTCGGGTGGTTATGATTACGTTTTTCGAGCTGTATTTTTTATCGCTCATGCGTATTTCAACTCGCATTTACTTTTAATGTTTTTTATTGATATAGGGATTAATTATTTTGCTTTCGGGTGCTTATGATTACGTTTTTCGAGCTGTATTTTTTTCGCTCGCGCTTATTTTAACTAAAATTTACTTTTTATGTGTTTTATTGATATAGGGATTTATTAATGTGCTTTCGGGTGGTTATGATTACGTTTTTCGGGCTGTATTTTTTATCGCTCATGCGTATTTCAACTCGCATTTACTTTTAATGTTTTTTATTGATATAGGGATTAATTATTTTGCTTTCGGGTGGTTATGATTACGTTTTTCGAGCTGTATTTTTTTCGCTCGCGCTTATTTTAACTAAAATTTACTTTTTATGTGTTTTATTGCTATAGGGATTTATTAATGTGCTTTCGGGTGGTTATGATTACGTTTTTCGAGCTGTATTTTTTTCGCTCGCGCTTATTTTAACTAAAATTTACTTTTTATGTGTTTTATTGATATAGGGATTAATTAATGTTCTTTCGGGTGGTTATGATTACGTTTTTCGATCTGTATTTTTTATCGCTCATGCGTATTTCAACTCGCATTTACTTTTAATGTTTTTTATTGATATAGGGATTACTTAATGTTCTTTCGGGTGGTTATGATTACGTTTTTCGGGCTGTATTTTTTATCGGTCATGCGTATTTCAACTCATATTTACTTTTAATGTTTTTTATTGATATAGGGATTAATTATTTTGCTTTCGGGTGGTTATGATAAGGTTTTTCGAGCTGTATTTTTTATCGCTCTCGCTTATTTTAACTAAAATTTACTTTTTATGTTTCATATTGATATAGGTGTTGAAAATTGTTACTCATTTTAAGTTACTCTTTCTATTTCATAAATATTCGATAGAGGGATCGTTTATAGTGTTTTCGGGAATACTAATAGAGTTTATGACATTTATTTATAGCTAGTGCACATTTTAACTTAAATGAAAAGTGATCTAGAAGAATGCGCAATCGCGATGTAACGTCCAAATCAAAAATGTAATCAGATCCTGCAAAAACACTTAATTATAAAATAAATATAATAAATAATTTTTACATCATATTATAACATAATACCTACGGTTTGTAGAAATTCCCAAGCGCATAAAAGAATAAAGTTCAAAACACGTTATTAGAATCCCCTAAAACAAAAACAAACAAAGACCACTGCAAATGCAAGTTGAAATGAGAGCAAGCGACAATAAAAACCGCTTAAAAAACGTAATCACAAGACCCGAAAAGATAATTACAAAGTCTATAACAATAAAAAATATCAAAAGTAAATCCGAATTGAAATACGCATAAGCGATAAAAGATACAGCTCAAAAACGTAATCATAACCACCCAAAAGCACATTAATTATGTCTCTATATATAAAAAACATTAAAATTAAATTCGAATTAAAATGCGCGTGAGCGATAAATAAATAAAACTAAAAAAACATAATTATAGGACCCGAAAACACAATTTTTAACACCTATATCAATATAAAACATAAAAAGTAAATTTTAGTTAAAATAAGCGAGAGCGATAAAAAATACAGCTCGAAAAACGTAATCATAACCACCCGAAAGAACATTAAGTAATCCCTATATCAATAAAAAACATTAAAAGTAAATATGAGTTGAAATACGCATGACCGATAAAAGATACAGCTCAAAAAACGTAATCATAACCACCCGAAAGCACATTGATTAATTCCTATATCAATAAAAAACATTAAAATTTAATGCGAGTTAAAATGCACGCGAGCGATAAAAAATACAGCTCGAAAAACGTAATCATAACCACCCGAAAGAACATTAAGTAATCCCTATATCAATAAAACACATAAAGAGTAAATTTTAGATAAAATAAGCGCGAGCGAAAAAAATACAGCTCGAAAAACCTTATCATAACCACCCGAAAGCAAAATAATTAATCCCTATATCAATAAAAAACATTAAAAGTAAATATGAGTGGAAATACGCATGACCGATAAAAGATACAGCTCAAAAAACGTAATCATAACCACCCGAAAGCACATTGATTAATCCCTATATCAATAAAAAACATTAAAATTTAATGCGAGTTAAAATGCACGCGAGCGATAAAAAATACAGCTCGAAAAATTTAATATAAATACTCGAAAACACATTAATTATTCCAAAAAACTACCCCTCCTCTCAAAAAAATCAAAATCAACAACTATCTTAAAACTAAATAGACGATAATTATTTTTTTTTAAATATTAGCTAGTAAAAAACAGAACTTGATATCAAATATCTAAGAGACCCAAAAAAAATATCAATTATTATATGCCAAAATTATTAAAAAAGTCATAATGTTAATTAAACTAATTATTTTTCAATAAATAAATAAATAAAACGGAATATTTAAGGCTAGAAGTGAAGAAAAAGGTGACATTTGACTTGGAAAAGGTAACATTTGAAATGGAAAAGGTGACATTTGACTTGGAAAAGGTGACATTTGAAATGGAAAGGGTTACATTTGACTTGGAAAAGGTTACATTTGACTTGGAAAAAGTTACATTTGACTTGGAAAAGGTTACAATTGACTTGGAAATGCTATATATTGTGTTTAATCAAAATCGTTAAAGCCGTTTCTGAGAAAATCGTAAGAAGGTGCAATATGCAAGGTAAAAAGTAGATCTTCATATTGTTGTCTTAAATATGAAATTTACCACACACACACACACACACACACACACACACACGCGCGCGCGCGCGCACGCACACACATACACACACCTTTTTGCGGGACTTGGTTATTTGGACTCAGGGACAGATAAAGAACTTAACCGCTCGATGAACTTAAGAACCACATTATGAGAAGTAAAATTAGCTTTTATTAAGGTCAAAGGCAAATGTAGGCTTAATAGGTTCGACTAAGTTAAACAGACAGTGAACTAAATTCTAGAATGACCGCTTTTTTTTAAATTTATATTATAAAGGGCCAAAATCATAGAAACAACGCGTTATCAAAAATACTCATAATAATCAACATTAATAGAAATCGAATAATTGTAAATTTAAGAGGTGATAGGTGTCTGTCAGACCAATTGGTACAAATGTATCTACGTAATACATTGAGTTTTAAACATATGAAGTAAACTAATTTTAACATCGTTCAACCCAGTATCTTAGAAACTACCAATTTTACCATAATACTCATAATAGTAAACATGTAATTTAATGTGTAATTTTGTCGGTATCTAGATGACTTTATCTAAACATTTTTTATTAAACGCAGGAATTGATCGGCTTTAAACATTATTCAGCCCAAAATGATCGGAACCGAACATTTCACCAAAAAAATCATAAGAACATATATTAAAAGTAATCTAATAAGGTTACATTTTAGACCTAAGAGACATCTATAGATCTTTTAGGTATCGATATAACTTTTTCGAAATAATAACTTGTGTCCGTAATACGAGAGACGACCGAAATTTAACTTCATCAAGTTAATATCGTCGAAACCGCTTATTTTAAAAAACTGCTAATAATAATACAAATTAACAAGCATCTTACAAGCTTTAATATGAGAAGTGATAGACGTCTGTAGGTCTTATAGGTATCGAAATATATTTGTCCACAAATTATGTTCTAAATACGAGAGTTATTCATATTTTAACCTATGAAGGTTAATATCACAGAAACCACCTATCATGGAATAATACTCATTACGATATACATTAATGGACATTGAATAAGCGTCAATTTGAAAGCTGATAGATGTCTCTAGGTCTTGCAGGTACCAAGATATCTTGGTCTATATAATGCACTGTGTCTTAAACAGAGGAATTGATCTGCTTTTAACAGTCTTCAGCCCAATATCATAGAAACCGCTCATTTTATCAAACTCCTCAAAATAATAAAAATTAACAAGCTTCTAATAAGCTTTAATATAAGAGGTGATAGACGTCTGTAGATCTTATAGTTTCCGAGATTTCTTTGTCCATTGAATGCATTTGGTCCGAAATACAGGAATTGACCTCATTTTAGCATTATGAAGGTAAATATTACAATAAACACGTATTATACGAAAATACTCATTACGATATACATCAATCGAAATTTAGTAAGCGTGAATTTGAAAGCTGATAGATATCTGTAGGTCTTGCAGGTACCGAGATATTTTTGTCTATATAATGCATTGTGTCTTAAGCAGAGGAATTGATCGACTTTTAACAGTATTCAGCCCGATATCATAGAAACCGCTCATTTGACCAAACTACTCAAAATAATAAAAATAAACAAGCTTCTAATAAGCTTTAAGATAAGAAGTGATAGACGTCTGTAGATCAAATAGATACCAAGATTTCTTTGTCCATATAATGTATTGTGTTCTAAATACGATAATTCTTTTTAACGTATTAACGTTTGAAGGTAAATATCACCGAAACCACTCATTATACGAAAATACTCATTACAATATACATTAATGGAATTAGAATAAGCATAAATTCGAGATCTGATAGATGTCTGTAGGTATTATAGGTACCGTGATATATTTGTCCATATTATACATAATGTTATGGGAATTATGTTATTACTTCTCCCCATCTATTCCAAAAACAGAACTAGATCATTTTAGACCTTTTCCCTTCGAATCCGCCACCATAAACACACATTGATTCCTAGAAATCACGAACTTCAATTCCATCTATGCTAATATCAAACTTCGATCAATCTAACAAAATAACGATTAAAAAAGTCTCAATGCTTACTGTTTGGTTCTTGTCTGCCACATGATTTCGACCACCTAGGATGGGCAGACAAAATTTTTTTGTTCTAGGTGAAGATCTAGTTTCAGATAAGAAGGAAAAAAGCGTCTTCTAATAATTCAAAATTTAGGGTCTTAACCTATTGTGTAGTTTTCACCAAATAGGATTTGTTATCAAGTCTTGAGGGTCATTTGTAATATAAATAAATAAATAAATAAATATTGTGTGGTTTTGCATCATGTCTGTCAGTTGAATCCGACCACCTACGATGGGCAGACAAAGATTTTTTGCATCAGATATAGACCTAGTTTTATATTAGAAAAGAAAGAAACGTCTTCAAATAATAGAAAATTTTGGTCCTTAAAGTGTGTTTTTTGATTTTATCTGCTAGTTGAACCCGACCACCTACGATGGACAGACAAAGTTTTTTTTGGTCAGGCAAAGAGCTAGTTTCATATTAGAAAAGAAAGAAACGTCTTCAAATAATTACGAAATTTTAGTCCTTAAAGCGTGTTTTTTGATTTTGTCTGCTCTGCTAATCCGACCACCTACGATGGGCAGACAAAGTTTTTATGTATCAGGTAAAGACCTAGTTTTATATTAGAAAAGAAAGAAACGTCTTCAAATAATACAAAATTTTGGTTCTTAGAGCGTGCTTTTTGAATCATGTCTGCCGGATGAACCTGACCACCTAGAATGGGCAGACAATTTTTTTTGTATCAGGTAGTGACCTAGTTTAATAAGTGAAAAGAAAGAATCGTCTTCAAATAATAATATTTTTCTGTTTTTAGTGACCGTTTTGAATGGCCGCCATTTTTGATTCCGACCAGTTTGAGCTGGCAGACAAAAAAAAATGTTGTCGTGCAAGTTGGCTAAAATATGAAAATCACATTGAAAATTTTCTTCTTATAATTCGCATTTTTCGGCCTCGGCTCCTGGACTATAAAAAAAACTTTGTTGGTATAAACAAACTGTTACAAGCACTACACTACTATTTACAAAGAACTAAACTACTACATAGATCTACTGGAATGGCTAGAATGGCTGAAATGAATGGTTACATCTCTAGGAGGGATATTTATACAATACTAGAGGGAGGGGGAAAGTGCTGATGATGACAGGGATGTAGGGTTTTGTACCTTAACTGACCCTAATTTTATTATTTCCGTTAAAAACTGGAAGTCGAAAATTTTCACGATCGCAATACTTTCCCTTACTATATATTTCATATATAGGTAAGTGAAAGTAAAATTAAAGTTGGTTGGTTGGTTTTTAAAATTTTAATGGCACAAAACATCGCGGTCATCAGTGCCAGATATATTCATTTTATAGAAGATTAAGTTAAGATAGTATAAGTTAAAATATTAAAAGAGATATTCATTAAAAGATATTATAATATATGTATAATTCTACTTGAGATAAATGAATGTTAGATAATATTCAAGAGAAAAGAATAAATAAATAAATAAAAAATAAATAAATAAAATAAAAAATAATAATAATAAATAAAGATAAAAAGCAAGTAGATAAAATAGATAATAATAAAAATAAATAAGTAATAGTAATACATTAATATTTAATTGAAAAATAAAGTAATAAATATAATAATTAGAAAAGTAATTACAAAAATAAGTAAAATAAAATATAATAGAAAAAAAATTTAAAAAAAAAAAAAAAAAAAATTAAATTTAAAAAAAAAAAAAAAAAAAAAAAAAATATATATATATATATATATATATATATATATATATATATATATATATATATATATAACAAAGAAAACAAGAGTAGTTCAAATATGCTTGTAAAAATCCATTTGAGAGAGGAGACACATCAATTCATCAATCCTCCTTTCATTGTTTCCCAAAGCATCTGCGACGTTGCTTGGTATTCTATTTTTGTTCAGCTGCCTGATGTAGAAGGAACATTCTTCAAAAATATGAGCTATGGTCAAGGTTTCCCTACAATGCTTGCATCTTGGGGGCAATTCTTTTGATATTATGTGCCCATGCGTTAGCCGTGTGTGTCCGATTCTCAGGCGGGCCAGGACCACCTCTTCTCTACGGTCGGTGCGACTTGAGGTTTTCCAAGGTTTTACCTCTTTCTTAATCGCTTTGAGCTTACTTGGATAGCTGTTGTTCCAAGTTTCTTCCCATTTCTTCAATACATTTTCCATTAGTGGACGTGCTAGCTCTGATGGTGTCAGTAGTGTCCTACCACGACCTGGGAGTGTAAGGGCTTCTTTGGCAGCCTTATCTGCCATTTCGTTTCCTATTATCCCCATATGGCCTGGTATCCACACATAATGGATTCTTTTTCCTTCTTCAGCGAATAATTTGGTTAATTCTAGGATTCTTAAAATTCCTGGATGGTTGGAATACATATTCTCTAGTGCTTTTAGAGCGCTTAATGAGTCTGAGGCTATGGTTATATTCTCTATAGAGAGTGTTCTGGCATAATCTAGAGCCATTGCGATCGCATTCACTTCAGCTGTGTAGACGGAGCAAAACTGATGTAGCTTCGTCTTGTATGTGCAATCTGATGTGACAAAAGCTGAGCCAGTGGCTGAGTCCGACTTTGAACCATCTGTGAAAATTAATTTGTGGGTAGGCAATGTGCTGATGATCTTCTCAAAACGGTCTTTGAAATTTATTGATTTGGAATTTTCTTTAGTATATTTAGCCAATTGAAGATATAAATAAGGTTTTTGGAATGTCCATGGTGGTGTCTTGTTTTTTACTGCATTTATATTTATTAATTTTAACTTGTTAACTACGGATGATATTCTTTCTGCTAGTGGTAAGGTTGGGTTAGCTTTTAGTTGAAATCTCGCTGAGTATTTAGGTTTGAAGATGTATCTGTGAACAGGATGGGTAGATTGTGTGAATAATTTGGTGATGTAGTTGATGGCCAGTTTATCACGTCTGTAAGATAATGGTGGTAAGCCAGATTCTGCGCAAAGACTAAGTGAAGGACTTGTCCTGAAAGCTCCTATGGCAATGCGTATGCCTGCATGGTGTACTACATCGAGTTTAGCCAGATTATCCCTTTTTGCAGAACCAAAGACAAAACACCCATACTCCATCTTTGAACTTATTATTGATAGGTATACTTTGAGTAAAGTAGTGCGATCTGCACCCCAACTTGTTCCAGTTAAGATTTTCAGTATATTGAGCTTTTTTGTACATTTTTCTTTTAAAGATTTTATGTGATTCTCCCACGTTAGGCGTCTATCAAATTCTAAACCTAAGAATCTACAATTATTTACGTATGGAAGAGGAACGTTGTTGAGCAAGAGATCTGGTAGGTCCGGGTAATGTCTTCTTCTACTGAAATATAAGCATTTTGTTTTCTCTGCTGAGAACTTTAATCCTGAGTTTTGTGCCCAATCACTAATTCGATTAAGTGACGCTTGTAGCTTCTCTTTTATAGACTGCAAATCTTTGGAGCGACAAAAGATTGCCAGATCGTCAACAAACAGCATTGGTTTGACTCCTCGTGGTAAATTGGTTGCAAGGTCACTGATTGCAAGAGTGAAAAGGGTTGTACTAAGAACGCAACCTTGTGGGACTCCATTTCTTTGCTCATGGGACATGGACGATGTATTTCCAATTCGAACTTTGAAATATCGATGGCCAAGAAATTTTTGAATAAAGTTCGGCATGTTCCCACGGAATCCTAATGACATTAATTTTTCCAGAATTGTAGTAGTATTGGTTTTATCAAATGCTTTGTACATATCAAAGAAAATAGCTATGGCTTGTTCATTCCGAATAAAGGTGTATTGGAGCTCCGCTTCCAATTGAACTAAATGATCAATTGTAGATCTACCTTTACGGAATCCACACTGGAAGTTTTGAATGTGATGGTTGGTTTCCAAAATCCAGGTAAGTCTTTTATTTACCATGCGCTCGAAAACTTTGCACAGGCAACTCGTTAAGAAAATTGGTCTGTAGCTAGAGGGGTATCTCTTATCTTGACCATTTTTCAAAATTGGAATCACTTCTGAATGGAGCCAAAAACTAGGAAAAACGCCAGTCTGCCAAATGTGATTGTAATAGTTTAGGAGCCAGGTCAATGTATTGTTTGGGAGGTGTTGTATCATAGAATAATGGATATTATCAGGCCCTGGTGAAGAACCCTTAACACTCTTTAATACAGTCTGAACTTCCCACATCGTGAAAGGCATTTTGTAGACCAAGTTTGTATCGGAGGTTGAGAAGTCAAAATTCTCTGTACGTTCGCTAGCTGTGGGTTCATTGTATATTTCTGAATAGTAGGAAGCAAAATTATTTCCTACTACTTCGGGATCATCACACAATTTCCCATCGATTAATAACGTGTATCCAGTGGGAGAGCTTACTCCTTTGATCTTTCTAATTTTATCCCAAACTACATTAGCTGGTGTTGAAGAATTAATAGATTCTACAAAGGATTTCCACGATTCTTTTTTACTGCAGTTCAATGTTCTTCTGCATATTGACCTTTGTTTTTTGTATTTAATAAAGTTTGCAGGATTCATATTTTTTCTAAATTTATGTAGAGCTTTTCTTCGATTTTTTATCGCTTCTTTGCAGTCTTTATTGAACCAAGGTACAGATGGTCGTTTGGAAAATCCTTTGTTTTTGGGTATCGAAGATTCAGCGGCCAAAAGAATTACTTCTGTTATGGCTTGGCATCCTCTATCAATGTCTAGATTATTTGCTGGTTCAAGAGGGGGGTTCGCTAAAGAGGAGAAGTTTGTCCAATCCGCTTTTTCAGTAATCCATCTTGACTTTCTTTTACATGCATATGATGTATTCAATAGTTTCAACTTTATAGGAAAGTGGTCGCTGCCATAAAGTTCCGGTCTATGGTGTGGTATAGAGAGGGGCTGCATAGGGAGAGGTCAATTGCTGAAAAGGTGCCGTAGGTGGAGCTCAAGAAGGTGGGCTCTCCAGTGTTTAAAGTGAGAAGATTAGTTGAATTTATAAAGCTTTCGATCATTCGGCCTCGTCCATTAATATCTTTACATCCCCAAAGTGGATTGTGGCCATTGAAGTCACCGGTATATATGACAGGTTTGGGAAGCTGTTGGTGGATATGGATAAGATGTTCCATCTTTATTGCATTATCCTGAGGAAGATATATATTACAAAGTGTAAAACTGGTGCCCAAGTTAACTGTGGCAGCTACAACTTGAAGTGGTGAATCTAATTCTATAAGTTTTGAATATACCGTTTCCTTAACAGCAAGAGCAACTCCTCTAAAAGCGCGATCCCTATTATCATTGTCTTTTCTAAATATTTCAAAGCCTTTTATCGTAAATCTGTCTGAGGGTTTTAAGTGAGTTTCTTGGAGGCATATACAGACCGGATCTATGTCTCTGATAATTATTTTTAAGTCGTTGTAATGTACTTTAACTCCATTACAGTTCCACTGAAGTAGGGTCATAGTTATTCATAAAGAGGGTTGAAGTATATGTACAGTAGAATACGTGTGGTAATACCAAAACTGAGTGAAATATTAAAAATATATGTATATCCGGATTTCGACATTGGCTTTATTTATTTTTTATTTCTTTAGGGTTAGATTGACTCTTCTTATTACCTTTTTTGTATGATATTTTTTTATATTGTTGAACGTCAGCTGTATCGTCACACGAAGTTTTTTTTTACGGTATCTTCATCAGAGATTGTAGAAGTTAGGGATTGAGCAATAGGAGGCTCAAGAGAAGGTGTGAGTTTTCTTTCCGTCCTTGTAACACTTCTAGTCCGAACAGGCACTTGATTCGGAATGGGCGTAAGAGGGTTGGTAGAGTCGAGAGGAGTGGGTAGGTCGGGAATTGAAAAAGTAGGAGAGGGAGTGGCAGAAGAAGGGTTAACGCCGTTGGCCAGTAAGGAAGATGGTTGGGGTGTAGGGAGAGGAAGAGTTATTGAGGGCAGAGTAGAGGCAATATCTTTATCCGCTGCGATAGATTTTGTAATAGGCATTTCATCCGTTTGGGTACTAACCTCAGGTGAGTTTTCATGTTCATCTCCGGATGAAGGTAGAAGATTAACCTGTACTCCTATTTCTTTTGTTGCGATTAGTTTGATGTTTTTCCTAGCAACTTCTGCAAAAGATTTGCTGGAAACTGTTGGATTTCTCTCCTTGTAAATCTCTTTGGCCTCATTAAATGATATTTTTAATGACGTTTGTATATTTTTTATCTCCTTATGTAGCAAAAATTCCCGACAATTACGACTCAGCGCATTGTGTGGGCCTCCACAATTAACACATTTTGGAGTCAAACCGCACTTTATATTTTCTCCATGTTTGGCCTGCCCGCACTGAATGCAAACGGCTGCTTTTTTACAGGCTGATGTTGGGTGAGAAAAGCCGAGACATTGGAAGCATCGCATCGGGTTAGAAATGTAGGGCTGGACCTTGATTATCTCATATCCAATTCGTATAGTTTCTGGTGGATTAGGCGTAGGGAATGTGACAATATACGAGTTAGTTTTAATTTCTTTTCCGTCTTTTTTAATTTTAATTCTTACAATGTTTGTTATCACCAATGCTAATTCTTGCATGATTTCTTCTATTTTAAGATATTGAAAGTCAAAGCACCTAATAACACCTTTGGAGTAGTTTAACGTTTTATGAGGTACGACTTGAATCGGGAATTGTCCTCCAAAATCTTTACATCTTAATAAAACTTCGGATTGTTTTCCTCTTGCTGTCTCTACCAATAGAGAGCCGTCTCTCAATTTCTTTACTTTTTTTACATCTCCAACTTGTCCTGAGATGAACTTGTTTATAAAAAAAGGTGAAATTTTCTGGAAACTGTCCTGGTCTGTTCTTTTAATTATTAAGTATGTCGGATTTTTGTTAATGTTAGATTCGGCAATGGATTTTTCGGTTGGAATTGGAACTCGGGGTCGAGAACATTTCATGGTGGGAATGGGGTCTGGTGATTGTTCTCCCATTTTTATAATTTATTGAAAGGGAAAAAAATTATATTGAAACTATAAAAGATAGTAAAATTAACGCAAATTGGTATATGTAAAGTAAACGTCACTAAATATGTACAAATGGATAAAATACAACAATAAATAAAAAAGAAAAATATTAATTATTTAAACAAGATAAGAAAATAAAAGTAATCCAAGAAACAAATATTACACCTGTTTGTAGATGAAGAAGAACAACAAAAAATTAATGAGAATTATTAAGAGATATATTTATATATATATAAAGAAAAGTGATAGAATTCAAGAGAACACTTAAAGTTACTGATTATATTACTACTAAAAAAAAAAGAATAAAATAAAATAAAATAAAAATAAATACTGCTAACTAATATAACTAATATAGAGTTAAACCAGCAAGGAAAATAAACCTAATTAAAGTAACAAATTTAATATTATAAAAATAAAAATTTATTTATATTAAAAGAAGTTAATATTAAAGAAATAAAATAATTAAACTATAGGCATTGTAACGTATAAATATAAGTAAGGTATAAAATTATGAATATAAATAAAAATTAATCAAACTAGAAGGTTTTGGCTTATCTGGTGCCGGAAAGCGTCCTTTGTCGGCCTGGCTTCAGAAGAATGTTGTTTTCTCACTATCAAAGATGCCGCAATTTCAAAGAACGTACACCGCGATCTGAACTCTACCACGGTTGACACAAGACTCGTAAAATTAAAGTGCTCACATATGTTATTATTATCATTTTAAATTTAAGTTTGTTTTTTTTTTGAGTCTACATACAGGTGAGTAGTTTAATATATATATATATATATATATATAGTCTACATACGGGTGAGTAGTTTAATATATATATATATATATATATATATATATATATATTAAACTACTTGATATATATATATATATATATATATATATATATATATATATATATATATATTCTACATACAGGTGAGTAGTTTAATATAAATATATAGTCTACATACGGGTGAGTAGTTTAATATATATATATCCTGTATAGTACTTTATTGAAACTATGTTAATTATGTTCATCGAGTTTGCTTCGAGACAGGGAAAATAAATAATGCTCATAGTTTTTACTGTTTATTTATTTTAACGAAATGATTATTGTTTAGTCTATTATTATTTAGATGCCAAACGTAATTTCGAAAATATTAAACCAACTTCTAACATAAAACATGTAATGGATGTTGGTTCTCCAACGTTCTATACCCCAGGGCATCTGGGTCATGTAGCCATTGAACGGAATTCTTGAAGAGCTTGCAGATTCCACAAGTGCCTTCTTGTACACTGCATCAGCCATCCTCGAGAGTAACAAAACTAAACACCACAGTCTGCTCATTTCAGTAAATAAAATTATTTTTAATTAAAAAAAATCCTGAAAAATATTACTCAATGGTTAATTGTTTCCAAATAATTTTATTAGTGTATAATTCATAATTCATTTAGGCAGTTAACTGGTAGCGATAAATTAATCAAAGTGGCAACACGTTAATGTCCCAGAATAATAAAGAATGTATTTATAAATTTAAATTTCAAGCAAAATAATCAATCAACACTGCTATGTTCAAAACTCTATATCTCTGCTATAAATTAAAATATTTATATATATAGTTATATTAGTACATAACTAAATATTTATATAACTATATAACGAAATATTTATATTACTATAACGATGCTACAATGGGAGTCCTAAATTTAGCCTATCCAGCTTTTATTAGGATAGGGATCTTTAACGAGTACCTGACATCGCTCAGACTCGGGACCCCTTTTAACGTCCCCTCCGAAGGACGACTTAACTAAGGATTTTTTCCTCCTATTAAAAAATCCTAGGACCACCTCCGGGTTTGAACCCGTGACCTTTAGTATAGGAGGCTGTTATGCTAACCATCCAGCTACAAGTGATCCCAATAAATAGCGGTTTTAATTATTCCCCCCAAAAAAACAACTATTTTTCAGGTTTAAGTTACTGAACTCATATATGGTGTATTTAAGAAACAATACATTTTCCTAGATAGGCTCTCCCTTCTGGAATCAATGTAATACAATTATAAGATAAATTATAAATTTCCAAGAAACCTAATAACATCATTTTTATAAATTAAAAAATATATTAAACAAAATAAATTATAAGTTATCTTTTTGTAACCCTGAAAGGTCATGGTATATAGCAAAAGTACATCAATCAATATATTATATCTGTATGTGAAATTGTTCATACAATTCATAAAATAGAAGGCTGATTTGCTTCATTGTTTTTTCCCAGAATAAAGGAAATGTTTTCATTTCATTTCAATACCGTTATTGCTTTTAACTTGAAGTGATAAGAACTCATGTTAATACAACGAATGAATGTCTATCATGGCTTATTTCTAATTAAACCAAATCAAAATAACAAATCAATGAATACCGTTTTATGATGCTATACGACATTTGATTATTTACCAGTGATTTATTAGTGAGATCGAACCGTTAAGACTTTTGAATAATTAGTGCCCTATCCCAACTTGACCTTTAAATATTTGATAATATTAACCAATTTTACAAGTCGAGTACTCCTCCCCACCATTTTCCAACCCCACTAAGTTCAAAACAAAACTATTTTGAATATTAATAACCCTTAGCACTCGGCACTGTTGAGGACGTAACATTTACAATTCGACGCACAGTGTTATAAACGCACTTTTTCGGGACAAAAGTCTGCACTGGTAGTTATGTTTGAGATATATCAGCCATCTTAACGTTATTTTGTGAATTAGTAAATTCACTTTTTAATGGTATGATTGCCATTTTTTTAAGCTCATTTTCATTTCATAAAAATATGTAGGTTTTGTCGATAATTTCAGAGAAATGTCCCTTTAACTAATTATTCTTACATATTACACACCCTTGATTAGTCTTTGAAGGTAGGTTTGTTTTTCATGATTTTATAGCTAATTAAATTAAAAAGTTCGTTTGAGTTTGAGGAAATTTACAACCTAACATAAGAGTAATAGCTTCCTGAAATGTCAAAATTTTCTTAGAAATATTAAAGTTTAATTTTTTGCATGGAGTTGTGCGTCTTCCCTTCTGGGAAATTTCCTCTTCTATCATTTGGTACCTTTTTTTTTTCATCCCTTCCTCGCCTTTGAAGCCTATACGGTTTTTTTCGGGCCATGGGGGTGAATACCAAGATAAAAGCCCCCTCAGCACCAAGACTCGTAATTATTTTTTTCATAGGTTTATGGTCATCTGTAGTGGCTAGGCAACGCGCGCTAACCAACTCAGCCACCCCAATATATCATTTGGTACCACTTAGTTTTCTTTGCGAGCAAATTAAGTGAAATTTTTATGAAACCATTGATAATTACAAAAACTCAGAATTTTATTTTCCTCCCTAACGTTAAGTATCGGACTATAGTTCATATGAACTTCTTTGTTTGACGTGAGTTCCAGTATCTGCTTCCACAATATGACTAGGCATTTATGACATACCCTGTATGCATCAAATATAACGCTGGAATGTTAAAGATTTTAGTATAATTAATATTAATAATAATAGCTTTATTTCGTTCTTAACAGAACAATAAACCTCTACCTTGGGAGGTACAAGTCTGGTATTAAAATTTTATTTTCTTGGTTCATCCTGCTAATTACAATATTTACATTTTAGAACTTACAATATACGTACAATAAAAAAATTCTTGCCTGGTTTAAACTTAAATTTAAATCCATATATTTAATGATATATGTTTACGCCACTTATTTCATTTGTCCTCATTTTTATTATGTATTCTAAATTCCTCAGAAACTTTCTTTAATAACTATTTATATTTCTTATCAAATGTTCCTGATTATTTCTATCAAAAAGAAAAACATATGGTTTTTTAGGACAGTTGGAACGGAGTGCGTTAAAAAGTGATTATTACCTATTTGTTATTACCTAACCATTATACCTTTTACCTTGTTTTTTCATCTTTACCTTATACCTTGTACCAGATTTACCTATAAAGCATTTTAGAAATTACTCATTTATTTATTTCTGCGATCTTCAACTTACCTATTCGGCTATACATAAATTAATATCAAGATACAAATCTGTGAATCAGCTTAACTACCAGGCACAGCGAAAGGAAATCCTTAGGACGACCCCGCTGGCCCCAACAATATATTTTTTGTCATATCATTCCACATTTGCCTATTTCTGGCCACTGTAGCCCAACTACTTGTAAATCCCCCACAACTTGCACTAGTTCGTCCTCTATTTCGTCAGTGGTCTTCCTCGCCATCTCTTTCGTTTCCTTGGTATCCACTCGGTAGTAATTAGCCTAATTATTTTGTAATAATCAAAGGCGCAGAAGTTAATGAAAGTATTATGAAACACTCAAAAAGTTAAGTTAGTGCTTTTATTAATAAATTCAACATTTGAAAGCTGCTTCAAACAGAGAAGTAGCTGAAAGTTTAGTTATGTGTGTGCTAGATTTTTCCCCCCTTAGTCTTACAGGGCCGTCCCATATCAAATATAAGCTATATTAAACCTAGTATGAGGAAAGAACTCTTGTTCAAGCTAATAAAAATAAAGTTTTATATCCTTAGCTACAAGTGGTTATGAACACTTAGCTCGAACTGACAGAATATAACTTCTATCCCAACCAAGCTTGTGGTTCGACTTTATCAATGATGTATCTTTTTATCAC
This sequence comes from Piezodorus guildinii, assembly GCA_023052935.1. Classification (NCBI taxonomy): domain Eukaryota; kingdom Metazoa; phylum Arthropoda; class Insecta; order Hemiptera; family Pentatomidae; genus Piezodorus; species Piezodorus guildinii. Next base: position 76,349,710 of record CM041296.1, read on the forward strand.
TTTGTTTTTATGTTGGTAAAAAATTGATATATACTTTGTTATTATTATTGTTTGTTTTTTTTTATAGTAAAATACATAGGAGCATTTTTAGTAAATACTTGTTTAAGGAGTCTTTTGAGTCACAAGTTTCACTCAGTTATGAACTCTCTCTCTATATATAAAATGATACAACGATTGGTTTCCGTGAACTCCTTCTAAACCACTTGACGGATTTTGATACGGTCTTTAATATAAATTAGGACATTCTTTCTTGAAGCTTTATAAATAAAACACACTGCAATTAAGTTTTTCTTTCGAATAAAAAATTTAATTTTCTGTAATCAAGCCATCAAAAAATTATGCCTGAAATATAAGTAGTAATATAGACGTATAATATACTGTTGGAAAGCTCAAGACTTTAGAAAAGTTAATATACAATAAAAGAGATCGTACAAGTTAATATAAAGTTATTGTGAACCCATTAACTTAGAACATATGTCATAAGGAAAGAGGGAGGTTATAATAGTTAAGTGTGGCAACTTCGTACAGGATCATGCAAGTTCTTCCATTTAGTATGCAAGATTTTAGAAACAATATTACGTACCGAATTGTAACTAAGTTGTTAACATAAATTGTAAGTTGTTATAAATCTATAAACTAACATTTTTATTGGTTATTTTAAATTTAATACTATTTCATGAAAACTGATGTTTCATTGTAAACTAAACGGGATTCCAATGAAAACTTAATTTAACTTTTAGAATGTAATTTAAATAGTTCATCTCTATGTATGATAAAATGATAATGCGATTTAAACTACTCGAGGGATTTTGATACTGTTTTAACCATCATACAGGGCATTATTTCCTGAAGGTTTATTAGTAAAATACATTGCAATTTAGCTTTTCTTCAAACAGGAAGAATACATTTTCTGTGGCCAAGTCATTAATAAATTATTCCTGAAATATAAGTAGTAATATAGACGTAATAATATAATAATAATAATAGGCTTACGGAACCCGAAGGTTCGATGCCGATACCACCAAACTTACACCGCCTACACATACTCGTCCAATGTTCACCGTTCAAGCCCAAGCCCCCGAGATCAGCCTTAATGCAATCCTCCCATCGACGCTTCGGCCTACCTTTCGGACGCCTGCCAGTTGGTTCAGCGAATACCAACTTTCTCGGAATCCGTTCCTCACCGAGCCCAACAACTTTACGCGCCCAAACTCCGCAACTCCGCGTTGTATAGACGTATTACTACTTATATTTACTTATAAACTGCGTATATTACTATATAAGTACTTATATAGTGCGTATTACCTTTGGAAAGCGCAAGATTAAAGAAAAGTTAATAAGCAATAAAAGAGATCGTACAATATTAAGTTGTTTATGTAATTGTTAAACTTATGTATGTATATATGTTATTGAGAAAGGGAGAGGTTATAATGTGGCCACCGTTCTACAGGATCATGCAAGTACTTCCATTTAGTTTGCAAGATTTTAGAAACAATAGGGGTACTCACTACGTTTGCTATAGCATGCTATTTGTGCTATTTTGCTAAACCCATTAATTTTATACAGGAAATAACTGTAGAAACTCGACGGGTTTAGCAAAATAACACAAATAGCATGCTATAGCAAACGTAGTGAGTACCCCTTATATTACGTACCGAATCGTAACTAAGTTGTTAACATAAATGGTAAGTTGTTAGTTATCAATCTATAAACTAACATTTTTATTGGTTATTTTAAATTTAATACTATTTCATGAAAACTGATGTTTCATTGTAAACTAAACGGGATTCCTATGGAAAATTAATTTAACTTTTAAAATTCATTTTAAATAGTTTATTTGAAAAATAAAATATAATTAACCTAATAGGATAGGAACCTTTTTTTATTACTTTCACTTACCTATATTTATGAAATATATCGTAAGGGAAAGTATTCACAAGTAATACACGTTTTAGGGTCCACTGAGGCCAAATGACCAAGTCCCATAACAAGGTGTGTGTGTGGTATCTCCCGGGCGAAACAGAAAAGTCCTATGAAACTGAAATTTCATATTTAAGACAACTATAACTATACAGAAACTTTTACATAAAAATCGGATATCCGGACGAGCCACTTTATACCATGCATTTTGCACCTGTTTACAATCTTCTCAAAAACGGCTTTAACGATTTTGATTAAATTCAATATACCGATGTAAAATTTAATGGGCTTTAATATCATGTAGTTGTTATTCTGATTGAAATAGTCTGACAGGGCTTAATTCCGATATTTCAAATTTTCTTTCTCTAAAGTGCATTTAATTTTGTAGATACTAAAAAAATAACAATATAATCTTGTTATAAACGGTAAAAAATAGGTAAATATATAGGTTGAACGGATTCGATGTCTAACTAAGGAGAAAACTGCAAAAATATTTTTTTAATGCAACTTTTCGTTTTTGAACGTATGAACATTAATATAGATGTATAATATACCGTTTGAAAGCTCAAGATTTTAGAAAAAATATTATCTTATACACAAGCTTGTAAAAGTTCATAAAGATTGATGAAAAGCCGCTAAAACTAACTGATTATTTTAGATAACAATTCTATAGACTTTTTAATAAAACACATGTTCTTAGAGAAATTAAATTTAAATAATTAGTAGAATTCTACAATTACAATAATGGAAACAGTGAGCCAATAAACACCAATATGGACAAGTAGCAGTGTGCTATGAGATGGAATGAAGGGTGAGATATGATATAGTAATTATATAATGGAAAAGGAATGTCTTGAATATAGGGAAACAGCCCCGAAACGTCGACTAATATGAAAAACTAATAAAAAGCTTGTGAAATAAAGTGATTGGTTGAGGAATGGAAGGCAGTGTGTGCTTTTTTTAAACGTTTATATTAAGAAAACTTCCAAAAAAATTAAATAAGAAAAGAAACTAATTGTTTATTAGCTTCACTCATTTTTATCTCTTACTGAAAATTCTTTAATCGATTTTAACAACGGCGGTAAGAGAAAGTCGTGTGTTGCCCGCACCAGATCTTTTCTATAGTTTTTGAGAACATTGCAATCAAGTTTTATTTATATGGGAAAATTTTCTGTCATATATGCTACACTTTAAAATAACGAACAAATAAACTGAACCAATTTGGATTTATGTTTTTCATTTCTGCCGATGATTAAATATAATAATAAATATAAATTAAAAAATAAGCATATTTTTATGCTAATTGCACTTTTCGTTACAAAGAACTAAAACTCGCCGTGCGATAAACTCTCAGCTGATCAGACAGAGATTTATATTTTTAAAGATAAATTACACCTCATTTAATTCGCACCCTTGCGAAGCAAGGGCAGGTCTACTAGTTTGGTTATAAACTGGAAATTTAATTGTATCTCTGTATCATGTATATAGTAATTTTCTACTATATTTTTTTAGAATTATTTTATAGATCAGCTGATGCGCTCGATGATAACAGTCATACGTTACATCGTCTCTCAGATTTTTGCTTTTTTCAGTAGGAATTCGCTAGAATTCAGTCTGGAGAACATCACTAGACCTCAGGAATATTACGGCAGTGAATATTGGAGAAGTTTCGGTAAGCAAAGTTATAATTTACTTTGTACAATCACGAAAAAGTGATAGAAGGGTCACTGATCAGCTGATTGCCGCTAGCTCGGCAAGCTCGGGCTTGCTTTTCTTTTAATTATCTTTCTTTTATCTTTAATTCTTATCTCATTATTTATTTATTATTATTATTTTCTTAATCAATGAGATATTTTCATCAAGTCATGTCCTCAAAGTCTGCAAGTAAAAGATCTAGATCTGCAGGTTCTAACTCGTCTCCCACAAAACAGAGACCCCGCCGTGAACAAAATAAAAAAATGATTCCACCAGCGACCGCGTCAGCTACCTCATTAGGTTCTGAACCACAGCCCAGCACATCATCACAAGGAATAACTGATGAATCTCCGTTTTTTACACCGAATCCATTTCAGATCCTCCAAAATGAAAAAGAAACCATGGAATCTTCTCCTATACCCAGAGAACCATTACCTCCACCAATATTTGTTAAAAATATTAAAAATTTTAAACTGATGTGTGCGCATTTAAACAAAGTAACAGATCCTAATAGTTATTATTGTATAAGTAGAACCAATGATACTAAAATATCTCCGACTACTGCTGAAACCTACAGAAAGATTGTAAAATATCTGACTGAGACCAAAGCTGACTTTCATACTTATCAGCTGCGCCAAGAGAGAGCATTAAGGGTCGTAATCAGAAACCTACATTCCTCAACACCCGTTGAAGCAATCAAAGAAGAACTGACAGAATTAGGATTCCAAGTGAGGCAAGTCACCAACGTTCTAAAAGATAAAATTCCACTGCCTCTATTCTTCGTGGACCTGGAACCATCAGCAGGAGTCGAAAAAATCTATGACCTCAGCAGACTGTACTATACCCGTGTAGAAGTTGAAAAACCTTACACAAAGAAAGAAATAGTCCAGTGCCATAACTGTCAGGCATATGGTCATACCAAAAGTTATTGCCATCACATACCACGCTGTGTGAAATGCGGTGAACAGCATAAAACAGAAGAATGTACAAGATCAAGATCAGCACCCGCTGTATGTGCTCTGTGCCTCAAGGACCACCCGGCTAACTACAAGGGATGTGAAATCTACAAGAAACTCAGAACCAGATACCAAAAACCTCAGGATCCGAATGAAACAGCTGTACCAACCAGAAGCAGAAGAGAACCATCAAAACTTGTAAATTCTAACGTGTCATTTGCCCACTTGCTTGGAGATGGTAACCAGAATCATGAAGTCGAGGCACTGCCGGAACAACATTTTCCTCAACATTCTCAATCTATTGTACAAGAATCTATCCCTCAAAGTTTACCTAATCTTCAAAAAACTCCTCAACATCAAATTTCTCATATCCCTCCACCATCAAACGTCACAGATCTTACCAGTCTAATGACATCGTTCATCTCCGAAATCAAATCTCTTGTTATGCCACTTATATCACTCCTTACAAATCTAGTATCGAATCTAATCCCTGCCTTGAAAAATCCTTAAATGACTTCACCTAACTCCTTATCCATTCTCCTTTGGAATGCGAATGGTGTTAGAAATCATACTGACGAACTGACAGCGTTGTTGCAAGACAAAACAATCGATGTTGCACTTATAACTGAAACAAGACTAACGACTAAACAGTACTTCAAAATACCGCAATACATGACATACCGTACTGACCACCCAGACGGTAAAGCCCATGCCGGTTCTGCTATCATTGTCCACCAATCCCTCTCTCATCATTTACTCCCACTTCCCACCTATGATTTCCTACAAGCCACATCCATAGTAATCAAGACTTTTTCCTTTCCGGTAACCCTCACATCTGCATATTGCCCTCCTAAACATTCCATTTCCAATTCTGAATTTGTATCCTTCCTGGATTCCTTAGGAAATCGTTTCATTCTGGGTGCAGACTTAAACGCCAAGCATCAGCAGTGGGGTTCCAGAACCACGAATTCTCGGGGACGAAATTTGCTGTCTGCACTCAACTCCCGAAATTTTAATATCCTGCCTCCTGACTCCCCTACCTACTGGCCAACCGATCCTAACCGCAATCCTGACATCCTCGACTTCTTTATCCACAGCGGATTAGGCTCTCTCAACTTGTCTTTAACTCGCCTTGATGAACTATCCTCAGACCATAGTCCACTGATCCTAAAAGTATCTCTCACTCCAATTCCAAAACCCATTCCACCATCATTCATCCGAGGCCCTGTCAACTGGAACCTTTTCCGCCAAATCCTGACCGATAATATTGACCTCAGAGTAACCCTCAAAACCCAAGATGACCTAGATAATTCCGTCTATTCCTTTACCACCGCCATCCAACAAGCTGTCTGGACTGCTTCCTCTCCTAAACACTCCAATATAAATCCAGACCAAAATCATTTTCCACAACCTATTATAGACCTTATCCACACCAAACGCCGAGCAAGATCATTATGGCAGCGCACCCGACACCCAACAGATCGCCGCTCCTATAACTTCTATTGTAGACAATTGAAGAGGGAGTTGGCGAACTTCCGTTCCCAGTCCTTTAATTCCTACCTCTCCTCTCTATCAGCTCGTGATAATTCCCTGTGGAATGTCACGAAAAAGATCCTAAAATACCATCATGTTTCCCATCCTCTCCGACGTGGTGATGACTCCTGGGCTGCGTCTGATGAAGATAAAGCCGAGGAATTCGCCACACACCTCTCCAAAGTATTCACTCCTAACCCGGAATCCCACATCAATCACACCGCAAAAGTGCAAGACTTTCTTATGTCACCGATTCCACTTTCCCTACCTCCTAAAGCTATTAATCCCTCTGAGGTCAAATATCTTCTCCAAAAACTGACTCTCCGTAAATCTCCTGGACACGATCTCCTTACTCCCCAGATCCTCCGACAACTTCCGCAGAAAGCTATTATATTCCTTACTTATATTTATAACTGCATCCTCCGCACCACCTATTTTCCTCTGTTATGGAAACATTCCACCATCATCCTTTTTTTAAAACCAGGTAAACCTTCCAACAACACTTCATCCTACAGGCCTATTAGTCTACTCCCCATCCTCTCAAAAATCTTCGAAAGGCTTCTTCTTAAACGTATCCTACCCATATTAGAATCTCAAAATCTTCCTTCCCATCAGTTTGGATTCCGTCCTCAGCATTCCACAGTTCAACAGGGGCTCCGAGTTGTAGACCATATTTCCTCAGCTCTTGAATGCAAAGAGTATTGTTCTGGTGCGTTTCTGGACATTGCGCAAGCTTTTGACCGGGTATGGCACACTGGATTACTCTTCAAGCTGAAAACCCATTTACCCCAGTCCCTATACCTCATTCTCCGATCCTATCTCTCGAACCGTTCCTTCCGAGTTCGCTGTGGTGAAGAATTTTCTAACCTTTATCCCGTTGAGGCCGGTGTTCCTCAAGGCAGCGTCTTGGGACCCATCCTCTACATCCTTTACACTGCTGATATTCCTACACATCCTGATACCTTTCTGGCAACTTTTGCAGACGACACCGCCATCCTATCATCCAGTTCCAATCCTGAAACAGCATCCTTAAACCTTCAGAGACACCTTTTCCTTATCGAACACTGGTGTAATAACTGGCGTGTTAAGGTGAACGAAGCCAAATGTAAACACATAACCTTTACTCTTAGACGAAAATCCTGTCCGCCAGTTTATTTCAACTCATTACCGATTCCTCTCTCAGATACAGTCCGGTATCTTGGCTTACTGTTAGACAAAAGATTGACTTGGAACCCACATACAAGACTTAAAAGACAAGAACTCAACCGACGATTCGGACAGTTATACCGACTACTCAACAGAAAATCTGAACTTACAGTTGAAAACAAATTATTAATCTACAAGACAATACTGAAGCCCATCTGGACCTACGGACTTGAACTGTGGGGGACAGCTAAACGTTCTAACATCAAACGCATTCAATCCTTTCAATCCAAAGTCCTCCGTACAATAGTAAATGCTCCTTATTATGTCTCCAATTATACCTTGCACCACGACCTTAATGTTCCATTTATTTCAGACCTAATTCCATCCAAATTTTCCAAATTCCACCAGAACCTCATTCATCATCCTAATCCTTTAGCTCAATCCCTATCCAGCTCCACTCATCCATACAACCCACCTAGAAGGTTGAAACGGCAGTGGCCCCGCGACCTTTTGTAAATATATTGGAGTTCTAGCACTGGCTAGATTCTCCACTCAATGTGATGTATGTATGAGTGTGTGTATGTGTATATAGGTATAAGTGAATTATTGACTTTTGTATTGATTCATTATTGTGTATATATTTTATTGTAATTTTATCTTGTGTAAATATTGTATGAATGTAGTATGTTTGATATCATTCAGCAATACTATTAATGTCCAAATTGGGACAGATTGTAAAATTTTCTCAATAAAAATTGTTATTACTTAAAAAAAAAAAAAAAGAATTATTTTATATTTTAATATTTTACAAAAATATAATTAAAGAGATTAATATATATACGTGACATATAGTTTATTTCAGTATTTGTATTACATTAATGAATAATTTACATTGTGAAGTTAATTTGCGGGAAAGAAGAGCTGGATCAATAAGTTATTATTATGAATTCTCATTTAACAGAAATATATTTTATTCATCAAAATTAAAACTAAATCAGAGTTGCAAAAGATTATCAAGATGATTAGTACATTAATAATAATAATAATAGGCTTACCGAACCCGAAGGTTCGATGCCGATACCACCAAACTTCGCCTGCACAGACTCGTCTAATGTTCACCGGTCAAGCCCAAGCCCCCGAGATCCGCCTTAATGCAATCCTCCCATCGACGCTTCGGCCTACCTTTCGGACGCCTACCAGTCGGTTCAGCGAATACCAACTTTCTCGGAATCCGTTCCTCACCGAGCCCAACAACTTTACGCGCCCATTTGAGTCTTCGCGTTGCTATCAACTCAATTATATTCACAGGGTACAAACTCCGCAATTCCGCGTTGTGCAACCTTCTAAACTCCCCAGAGGCCTCATCTCTCTTCGGACCAAATATTTTACGCAGTACCTTATTTTCGAAAACCTTAGGCCGTTGTTCATCCTTCAAAGTAAGCGGCCACGTTTCACATCCGTAAAGAACCGTCGGAAGAATAATAGTTTTACATTATTAATAGAGGAATAAATTACAGTTATCTAGTATTTAGAACCAAATTCATTAGTAAAGTTCGTTTTTTTTTCATTCAGTTTATTCAAAAAATATTAATTCTTCAATAAGTGATTGAAAAGAGTTTTTTTCGTGATCATTATATCATCTTTCTTCTTGTTTTTTCTCCCGGCATTGCTTCAATATGAGTCAATCCATTCGAAATTGTCCAGACCTTGCCGCTCGACATAAGGTTGTTTAAAAAATTCTCTAAAATGAGTAAAAAACGAGGTAAAAGTATATATTATGTTTTCTGTTATAGCTTATACATATTACTCATCTGTAAGGTGTGCTTTAGTGATATAAATTTGTTCACTGGGACAAAGCTGGTTCCTAGGTTATAACACTGTCTCAACATCATTCTAGGTTTTGTTTCTTTCTTAAATATGGAAAATTACTGGAGTTAATATTATTAAAAGAAAACGTTATTTTAACAGTGAAGAAAATTTTATAACTCCGGAACCAGGTTAGTCTCAATAACTAAATTTATATCACTTAAACCCATATTATTGATGTTTGATCTGACGTAATTTCATTATTTTTCACTCAGTCCCTTTTGAGATATTCCCGGGTAAACATCGCAAAAAACGAATTTGTCCCTATTTTGAAAATTCATATATGAAAAAGGACTATGTTGTCAAGATCGAAACTTTTACAGCATGTAGGACTATGACTAAGCTACAAAAGAAAAAATAATTAAAAGTGAGTCTCTTTTCTTTATATACTTTTACCTCGTTAAAAGTCTCGTATTTTATTCATTTTCGAGAATTGAGACGTTGATTTCCAAAAGGTACTAAAGGACATTTTTTACGAAACTGATTTTTTTACATATTTGTATTCTCATCTCTTTGTGTAATCTAAATCTTCTATTTGATTTTATATAATGGGCTTTCAAGTCCTTAAAAAAAACGATTTAGAAATTCGGCCATTTCCTTAAAGCACTAATAATGGATTTAATTTCGTTCCATATCTGACTAAAAAATTTCATTTGATAACTTTAATATGATGTTATTAATATAGTAAAAATACAATTTTAGATTTTAATGCGAAAAGACGGTAATTAGGTAGTTTAATTATATAATAATGAGAGATTTTCGCGCTTCCTGTAAAATTTCCTAGAATGGATATAGTACCTTTTGGAAATCAACGTCTCAATTGTTTAAACAACTGTTTTCACTACTTAGATAAGGAGTTGTGGGAGACAAAAAATGCAAAGCGTATCTTTATCTGATTCTTAGATTTTGTTTTGATTTTATTTATAAAAAAATACAAGAATTAGAAAGATTTTTCCAAAACACGTTTGCGCCCGCGAAACTGATTTAAAACGGCAGCAACATTAAAACTATTGGCCACAAAAGAATTTTATTTATGGTTTTATATTCACAAAAGGATAGATAATAACTGGTCCGAAAATCACGAATATAAAAAATGTCAAGATCTGGACGATTTATAATGAATTGACCCATATATGAACATAATTAATATAATCTCACATCAATAACTTATTCAAGTGACTGAATATGGCCAAAAGAATAGGGACTTTTGATGACAACTTAAAAATAAAATTTGGCCCTCTAAATACTGTTGCTCGGTGCAATTGCCCCGTTTTGCTCCTTTGATTGGCTTCGGTGACAATCCAAAGCCAACCGCCATCTCAGTCTCATTTACATTAACATGTATAGGGTACAATTCAATCTTCTTACTTGCTAGACAAAATCGATATCGTTAAAATTTTAAATAAGGGCCTTCGGTAAATAGACATTATGAAATAGATAAAGATTGCAAGGACGTAATTATTTTAATCACACTAATGACCCTTGAGGGTAGAGGATGACAAAATGTTTTTTTTTTTTAAGTTTGAGGTTCATAAGTTATTACTTTTTTAGAGATATTTATTGAAGTATATTACAATATGTTTCAAAATGAACAGTAGTAATGGTGATATGAGACCACAAGTTATTAAACAATTTTCCATATTGTGAACAATGCTATCTTTCTAAGACAGTTTTCAAAAACAGACAAAAATATCCGTTTATCTATATTCTAATCTCCTGATTAGAAAATTAAATTAAAATGAGGCTATAAATAATTATTCAGAAAAAATAAATCACTTTCATCACAAAATTCAATGGAGTTTCACTATCAATTAAAAAAAAAAAAAAAAAAAAAAATATATATATATATATATATATATATATATATATATATAATTTTGTTTTAAATAATTCGGGTTTTGGCCATTAAACCAATACTCCTTCTTAATTTTCTTTATTTTGACGTTTCGATCCTCCGTCCATGAATACACATAGGATCCTTTTCACTGCAACTAAACATAATCGGTTACATTTTGCAGTATGTTGGTTACATTTTCCATAAATCATCTATCTATAGTCGGGTACAATATATTATAGAAACATCTTACCAAAGAATTTTATTGAGCACCGGCACACCGGTTTGGTGTGCCGGTGCTCAATAAAATTCTTTGGTAAGATGTTTCTATAATATATTGTACCCGACTATAGATAGATGATTTATGGAAAATGTAACCAACATACTGCAAAATGTAACCGATTATGTTTAGTTGCAGTGAAAAGGATCCTATGTGTATTCATGGACGGAGGATCGAAACGTCAAAATAAAGAAAATTAAGAAGGAGTATTGGTTTAATGGCCCAAAACCCGAATTATTTAAAACAAAATTATAATATAAAAAAAGGGTCGATGAATTAATTTCTTGTATATATATATATATATATATATATATATATATATATATATATATATATATATATATATATATATATAACTCGTGAAGATCAATAATATTATAAAATATAATAAGATTCGTACTCTAAGCGTGATCACATCACAATCAGGTGTTCGAATATTCGATTTGATTTTTTTTCTTTTAAATTTAAACATCTCTAGTATTTTCTTTTCTTTTTTTATTTTTTTTTTATTGAGATATATTACAATTTGTTACAATTGAACAATAATAATATTGATAAGAGACCACATTCATACTATATATAAAGAAAATAATAATAATAGTCAAATTACATAAAATAGTCAAATTACATAAAATTTGGTATTTTCTAGATAGATATATTATTTTACGGACCAAATTATTTTTTACTACCTTATTTAATAACTCTGCCTAAACTTTTGCTTTTTATTATATTTCCACTTCAATGAGCGGCGGACAAATTTATTAGCTTATTAGAAGTGAGATACAAATTATATTAAGCTTATGTATTAAATTAAGAATTTTTTAAATTATAACCTGGGTAGCTATAAAGCTCTACAACCCTCAACTTCTCAGGATTTAATGAAGTTTTCTATTTTATTACTAAAATTATTATATTCGTGCCCCTTCTAAAGCAATTTAGAAGTTTTAAATTTTCTTGGATTAGATAAATTAATGAAATAATTTGCTAGATAAAAAAAAAAAGAAAGAAAATATTAATTTATTAACAAATTTATAGTGGATAGAAAATATTAAAATTCAATAAAGAATTTCAGGAATAAAACAGTAAAGAGTACATGTCTAATATACCGTTAGATATCTAAAAAATAAAATTATTATTAAAGTGTTAGAATTTAAGGGGAGAGACACGTAATATGCATACACTTGTTACTGCAGAAAATAATTTCAATTTTATTATTATTTTATTGTGCCTTAATGTTTCCATGAAAACCTTGAATAAATGGAAACTCTTCAGATTAATTTTAAATTTTATCAAAAAGATGTAGGTCATATAAATTATATAAAAAATAAAATGGAAAGTTAAAATTGTGGCGTTTACACTGGTTTTTAAAAATAATTCTCAGAAGCCATATTATTTGCATTTAAAATGCTTGTGATGTAATTAAATCCAATTTAGTGTCCGACGGGTTCGAGAATTGTTTTAAACTTTTTATAATCAAATTTATTATCCTCCTTAATTGGTCCAAGATCAATAGGTCAAACAAAATAAAAATATTTAGGAGACATTAAAGCGGTGAAAGCTTTAAAAGAAAATTAACATTGCTTTTCCAAAATAATTTTGAAGTTGGAGCATTTAAGATTTTCCAATGTGCCTTTTGTTTTAGAATTTAGAATGCCATTATTTTTCCGTAATATACGATTACTCAGAAATTATAATAAAAGGGGTGGACAATGGAAATCGTACTACAAATAAACACGTTAGCAAGTAAAATTGTATCTAATTTTAGAGGACTAGGATTCGAAAAAAATATTTATTTTGTTCGATCTAACTTTCCTATCTACATATTTTTTTGCAAAACACGTACACACAAATAACTCAGTACAAAATTTTACGAACAATTGTTCACGCTCCATGGTATGTTTCGAATCACACGATACACAATGACACAAACATTTCAACAGTAAATTCTTACATTCACGACAAATATAAAACGTTTCATTCTTCGACACATCACCATCCAAATCAACTTGTTTCTTCCCTTTCTTCCTCCCTGTTACCAGGCCAGACCCAAAGAAGACTTAGAAGACGATGGCCGAGAGATCTTTTAAAGAAGAAAATATTACCTCACATTCGCTGGATGCGCAGCAACGTAATTGTGAATAAAAAACAATAATATATTTTAACAGCTAATTTACTTGATGTATTTACTAATACAGGTGTAAATTACAATAAATAAATAAAAATATTTCTAGTCTCCGGATTAATCGGTCAATATTATTTTTAAAGACACTGGTGTTTAAAAGGTACTAAAGGACCTTTTTCACTATAATTATATTTGGACATATTTTTTATTCTAATCGGTTATATCAAATCAATAATCAAAATCGTCAGCCGATTCGGTCTTAACATATCTAAAAATAAAACGCTGAAATCTTTCAAAAGGCGTTTTAGAAAAACAATTATTTCCAAGACCTTTAATGTACACATTTCATTTCGTTCCACATCATTTCCTTTCGTAACGAAAAAATAATGTTAATATTACTTTTAAAAAAACAATGCTCAAGTAGAATATCCAAGGCTAATTCCGTCTATTACGATTGTTCACCAGTGTCCGGAATAAAAGGGTTAGGGAACAGCTTAACGTATGCTCTGTTCTGGAAGTCCTAGACAAAAGGCAATTGGGATGGTACGGTGATGTCTGCCGAATGGATCACCACCGGAATCAAATTAAAACAATGGAGGTAAGGGCCTTAGAAAGAAGACCTAGAGGACGCCCAAGGATCTCCTATATCACCCACATGGAGCGAATAGGAATGCGTAGAGGTAAAACTCTGAACGAGATAAGAAACCTTGCAAGGAACAGGGATGGTTGGTACCAATGGCTGGGAGCTCGCCCAAGAGAAAGAAGTAGAAGAAGAAAAACCATTCTATGTTTTAATACGAAATTAATGAAATATATTTACGTTTCTAGTAAAGTATCTTAGAACGGATACAGTACCTTTTAGAAATCAACGTCTCAATTAAATAAAGCCGTTTAGTTTATTTACATTGACGGTTCAAAGGGAAAGTTAATCAATTTCTGTTTTACAAACTATTATTATTGTTATTGAATGGTTATTAGAGATGACACAAAACATTGACCATAACATCATTAAGAAAAACCTTTTTTAAATAAATCTATGTTTTGAGACATTAAACAAAGAAAGCTTTAAAGGAAAATTAACACTTTTTGGGTATTGTTTATTTCCACAGTTTCAAGATCATTTGGAAGTTGAAGTTCTCTAGGAATGTACAATGTGATATTAATTTTATTTTACATAAAATAACAGACCTTTGACCGAGTCTGGCACCCAATATTGCTTTACAAACTCTGTAAATTCCTTCCTGCTACATACCTCTTCATTATCCAGTCCTATCTCACTGACAGATCCTTCAAAATAAATCAGAATAATTCCAGTTCGTCTCTTTTTTCACTGGCCGTGGGTGTTCCTCAAGAATCCATCCTTTACACAGTTTATACAGCTGATATCCCGAACCATCCTCACACCTTCCTTTCTACCTATGCTGATGACACTTGTGTGTTTCGATCCCACATCATTGATCATTACCTTGAGCAATGGTGTCAAAATTGAAGAATCAAAATAAACTCCAACAAATCCCACCAAATATTCTTCACCCTTCGTCGTGAACTAATGACTTCCTGCCCTACAGTTTCCTTTAATAACTCTCCTCTAGTCCCTGTTAAACAGATTCGATATCTAGGACTCCATCTTGACAAACGGCTTGGAATTCTCATACAAGACTGAAACGACAAGAAACTACTCGACACTTACTAGTCAAACTTTCTAATCTCCCACTAAACTACAAGCGGCTCATATACATGACTATGATAAGGCAAATCTGGACGAATGAATGGAGTTAAGCTTTGGGGCTAAACGATAGAATTCTTCTCGAATCCAATCCTCATCCTTACAATCCAAAATTCTCAACGCTCTCTACTTTGTTACGAGCAAACTCATCTATAATGTTCCGTATGTTACTGATTTGGTCCGAACCAGATACCTCTCCTTTCATGACAAACTCCATTCCCACTCTAACCCATTAGTTTCAATTCTTTCTTCCACTACAATACCTAATAATCCTCCGAGGCGTCTGAAAGGGATATGATCTCGAGACCTTCTAGTTTAGAATATTTTTAGAGTGCTGCCAATGAGTATTTTCTGTACACTTCTTGTTCAATCTATTTTTTTTCTAGCCTATTTACCAGTTGTGTTGTACACGACAGTTGTAAATATCAATAAAAAATTAAAAAAACATTACATAAATAACAGTAAAATTAGTTTTAAAAAACAGAAAAATAATAATAAAAAAATGTTATCTTTTATGCAAAGCTGTTTAAGTAAGGTAATGGGGAGTGATGATAACCGGATAAAACTAAGTGAATGCAGTACAATAGATAAATGTCAACTTCGGATAGAAAAAACGTTGTTCTGCTAAAAAAAAAAAAAAAATTTTCTTTTAGCAGAAGAACATACTGATTTTATCCGCAATCCGATCTTGGCAAAGCTACATATAGTTGGCCGCATGAAAAGCAGTCTTGACGTTAATCGATTCCTACGCGTTGAACTGTTTGCCATCTGTGATTTATTAATTGCTATGGCAAAAGATACATAAATAACGCATACCGCGCCTAGTGCGAAAGGAACCTTAGAATGCCAACGGGCAACACGAGGCCTGAGCCGTGGACTGTATATACCATTGTTGCTGTATATACATGAAATGTTTGTGTATTTATTTTGTAAATAAAGTTGGAGGATAAAAAAAAAAAAAAAAAAAAAAAAAAAAAAAAAAAAAAAAAAAAGATACATTAACGAGAAATTGAATTATTTTAAAATTAAAAGGTAAATCGTTTGAACTCATTGTGTTACGATATAATTTTCCCTGTTTTTTTCACATTTTTTACTGATTCTTCACTACTATTTGTCGCAGCTTGATGTTACACAACCTAAAGCCTTTCTCGATAAATTTACTATCCAACACAAAGCGAATTTTTTAATTCGAACCAGTATTTTCTGAGATTGTCGCGTTCAAACAAACAAACATACTCTTCAGCTTTATAATATTAGTATATACATATATATATATATATATATATAATATATATATATATATATATATATATATATATATATATAGATGTAAAATCAAGAATTTTATTATTCTTGATTTCATTATCATATGTAAATATTCCACCAAGGGAGGTTATATCTCTGTTATGTTAGTTAAATGTATTAATCAAAGGACTGTTAAACAATTCTTTATTTTAGGTAGGTTCATTGTAAATTATGTTTGTTATCCAATTGATTATTCTATGTCAAACTAATTTTAATAATTAAAACTTTATTTTAGCATCGTTTAACTCCTAATTAATTTAAATTAGAAGAAGAATTACACACACACACACAAACACACACACACACAAACACACACACACACATATATATATATATATATATATATATATATATATATATATTATTGAGATAGATAGATAGACAGAGATAGGGAGAGAGAGAGAGACAGAGAGAGAGAGATAGAGATTATTACTACCTCGATATATTAGAAAAAAAAAAAAATAAATAAAAAACGATCCTAGTAACTTTTTTCCCCCATAAGACCCTTTTCCCGACTGTTATAAACACAACAAAAAAATAATTGATTAGGGAAATTGGTCAAGTCGTTCACGCGTGATGCGATAACTAAGGGAAAAGGACATTCATTTTTATATGTAAAGATTATGTGTTAGAGATTAATTCTTTAAATCTTCTACATTTAATCATCGATGTACTTTGACGAAAATGCCAAAAATATTGATAAATGTAAATGAGACTTGTGTCTAAACACGTTTAGGTTTAATCTAGACGACTTCTAAACTTTATGTAATTTGCAAATAATGTTAATTTGTTTTTCAGATATATACATATATAGACACAATTCAGACACACACATCAGACAGGTATGAGTTCCGTGGATGAGATGCCTCCTCTCTGGAGGTGGTGGAGGGGGTAGTTCCGCGCCAGTCGCCGTGAGGTGTCCGACCAGCCATGTCCCTGGGGTGCCGTTTGTCCTTCGTCTGACTTTCTACGTACGTAAATATATATTATATATCACATAAATTTATTTATTTATTTATCTGGTCTGCCCTTTATCATATTTTAACAATAAATGTGAGCCGTTATTTCGATTTACCAGCCATAATTGGTTTTTAAATCATTTTTTTTTTAATATGCCATTCATTGCTTTATAAAAAAATTAAAAAAAAAAATTAAAAAAATTAACTACTTTTCCTTTGACAATTAATTCTTTGTTTTATCTTAGAGAAAGTATTAATCTGAAATGACTTAATAGGTCTATTAAAGTGCAAAAATTCATTTTTAATTTTTTTCGAATTAATGCAAAATTTAACGCTTTAATAATACTCTAATTAATAATTACAAGTACTATCTACTGAGACCTAGTGAAGTTCAATAAAATAAAAAAATATATACAAAAGAAAGAAAAGAAAAACCAATGTAAAAAATATCGTTATATTGCATAGGTATGCTGTATAATAAATTAATTCCTACTTGAATAAATTTCATATTAAAAAAAAGAGAGCAAAATCAAAAAATATATAAATAAAACAATTTTTTTTAAAATTTATTCAACATGCGTTTTGGAATTTTAAAAAAAATATAAGCCTCTGAAAAAAAAAAAAAAATTATTAAAACAAAACCAACTCACGATTTCATAGTAATCTAAATATTTTTATACTGCTGACAATAATGAATAAATAAAATAATTTTAATTATAACAATAATATCTACCCTCTCTATCCTATAAGAATTTTTCCTAAGTTTCAATAGTAACAATTCAAAGATCTTGGCGAATCTTACCTAAAATTATAATTTGCACTGCTATAGAAATTTATTAAAACATCTTTTAATATAGTTCATCGACTCCAAAATAACGTTTGTTAGGTGTAAAAGCATGAAACCACACTTCATGAGAATTTAATTTATTAAAAAATAATACTAGACTAGTTAAGTTAAAAAATTTAAAAAATTAGATAATTACCTTAATTTTAATTTAATTATTCACAAAATAAAAAAATTAATCCAATGACTCCCTCAAGAGTATATAATGAAATAGCAATTCATTAAAACTATTTGAGGTTATGGGGATCAAATAATTAGTAAATTAAAACAAAATATAACTAAATTAAATTGTATTAAACCTATAAATTTATTTTCTTCATTACAAACTCGTTTTTGATAATAATATAAATATAATTTGGTATATATTTTACTTTTTTTTTTATCTTACTATATATTTATATGAGTCGAAAAGTTTTAAATAATATTTACCATAATATTATTTTAATAAATACAAGTTAAAACAAATTTTATTATAGTTAACGCCGAAGCCAAGATTTTTTGTTATCATTAGTTAGAGTAATTATCATCTATAATGTAGTAATTTGGCCTCTCAGCAATCACTATGCTATTATTATATTTAAAAATTATATATAATATATATAATAATATATAATATATATATATATATATATATATATATATATATATATATATATATTCAGAAGTGACCATATGCAGTCTATGAAGGCATACCATTTATTGACATCGACCCATCGTAACATTAATATTTTAGCAGTTCCAGGACGTGAGGGTGTAGCAATGTCTCCCTTAACCTCCCACGAATATCCAATATTGCGTCATAGTACTAAAAAAAACATGATACCCAAAGATATAATTTAATTTTAACCAAATTTAAAATATTTTTACTTTATCATACATCAAAATTTTATTATTGATAATATCTTATTTCTCTCTAAAACCACTAAGACTTTTCAAGTGACTCAGAAAAGAACTAATTCTAACGAGAAAGCCTTAAAACCTCCATAAAAGAAGTTTAGTCATTAATATAAAGCTAAAACTTTTTCAAGTTCGCTGTCCACTACTTGAAAAACTATCACGTCATGCTCAGTAAGCTAAGCCAATAATTAATTTTAATGAGCATCTATTTCATCCTAATAAATCGAACATTAATTTAATTATTAATTATATAATCACTAATATCAAACATATTATTTATTATTTTAACATATTGGTTAATTTATTTTCTTTATTAATTACTAACATTTTATAAAAAATCATTTTTTAAAAATTATATATGGTTTGGTTGAGATTCTTCTCTATTAAAC
Source organism: Piezodorus guildinii (assembly GCA_023052935.1). Classification (NCBI taxonomy): domain Eukaryota; kingdom Metazoa; phylum Arthropoda; class Insecta; order Hemiptera; family Pentatomidae; genus Piezodorus; species Piezodorus guildinii. Next base: position 76,369,182 of record CM041296.1, read on the forward strand.
TTATATTTGTTTCTGAATACTGCAACTATTCCAATTTACTTTTTTATTATAATTATTTTAGTAATCTTTATTATTTATGTTGTAAATTTATTTTAATGTACTAATCATACAAGTATTCAAAGAGTGATAAATATTAACAATTATAAATATGTATATTATCAGATAGATATCGTCTGAAATTTATATGGTTATTTGTAATAGTTTAAAAAATATGATAATACTTTTTTTTTCTTTTCCTTAAAATGTTTGGTTACATATTCTATATTTACTCATAGCTTTTTTAAAATAATTATAATATAATAATCTAGTCTAAAATGTTATCAAAGTCGACAAGGCATACCTTGCAGGGAATAATTGAGTAGCTTGAATAATCAATTAATGGAGAGGATGTTTATTATAAACTTTATTGTTTTTGTTTTTTTCATACCCTCTGGTTTTATTTTTACACAAAATACAATACAAATATGATATGTACACATGTCACAGATATTTGTCCTTCTATTACCCGAAAGTATCCTAAGGAGGATTTCTATGCGCGCTGCGTGCTTTATTAACATTTCAAGGGCTTCTATGCCTTTATGTATCAATAAACTTTATTGTTATAATTACTCTTAATATATGTAATCAAAATCTTCGAATTTTATGGGACCCATTTTTTTTTAGATGTCAATCTATTTTTAGTTTTTTTTTTTTTTTTTCAACCTCTGATATGCTCCGTTAAATTAACTATTTCGTTAGGTTAAATAAAGGTTTTAAACTGATGTTATGTTAGTTTAGGTTTTAGACTTATGTTAAACTTTCGTTAACATCAGGTTTTAGATTTATTTTATGTTAGATTTTAGACTTACGTCAACAGCAGGTTTTAGACTAATGTTAGGCTGTAGACTTTAACTAGTAAATTTATCGTTTTAATAGTTGCAATTTTACAATTTACCTCTTGAGGGTTGCCAAGAAAATTCTTGGCTATAAATTCTTTCTGACAGACATTTTTTATAGTTTTGTTAAACCTTCTAGTTTCATAGACCGAATTTTAGTTTTAAGCAACTCCACTGCACTTAAGACGAAAAGAAAGACATTTGATTCGAAATTACTTTTCGAGTCAAGAGTCCTAGAAACGTATAAATTAAGTGAGACTACAGGAAAATTTTTCAAACAAATAACATTCGTTTACCCGTCGAGGAATAAAAAATATTTACAATAACGCTGCTTATTCTTCGTTTAATCTTTTAATAGTTTTTGGGTTTTGAAATTATTATTATGCGAAATAATTTTGCACTGTTGTTCTGGAAAATGTACCAAACTCTGAAAACAATTTATATAAGTGAAAATTGATTGAATCGTACAATACTATTAATTAACTATTAAAACTTATATGATTACAAGTTGTAGTTAGGGTTTTTCTAAAATTGAAAAATTTAATTGGCTTCATAAATCGAGTGGCACTCATAGTGTTGTGTTACGTCACTTATTACTGTCTTGTTTCCAATATTTTCTAATCTTATTTCCGTATTAATAATATTTACAAAGCAGGTGATATTAAAAAAAAATCTGGCGCGGGCAACTAACGACTTTAAGGGGAAGTATTGCGATCTAGAAAATTTTCGAATTCCAGTTTTCAACGGAAATACACGTTTTAGGGTCCCCTTAGTCCAAATAATCAAGTCCCGCAAAAAGGTCTGTGTGTGTGTGGTAACTCCCGGGCGGAAACGGTAAGTCCTATGAAACTGAAATTTCATATTTAAGACAACTATACGCCCGAGACGTGACAAAACTTTTTTCATCAAAATGAGCTTACCAGAAGAGGCACTTTATACCATGCATATTGCACCTTTTTTCGATTTTATCGAAAACGGTTCCGACGATTTTGATCAAACTTGCTATATCGATGTATAATTTAATGGGCTTTAATATCATGTAGGTTTTATTTGGATAAAAATGGTTTGACAGGGCTTAAATGCCGATATTTTAAATTTTCTTCCCCCTAAAGTACCTTTAGTTTTGTAGATTCAATAATAATAACTAGATTATCTTGTTAACGCTGATGAAAAACAGGTAAATATATAAATTGAATAAATTCGATACCCAACTTAAGGAGAAAACAGAAAAAATATTTTTTTTAATGCAATTTTTCGTTTTTGAACATAAGAGCAGTAATATACATGTATGATATACCGTTGGAAAGCTAAATATTTTAGAAAAAATATCATCTCATACACAAGCTTTTAAAAGTTAATAGAGAGTGATGAAAGGAACATAAAACTAACTGATTATTTTAGATAATAATATAATAGATTTTTTAATAAAATACATGTTTCTATATAAATTCAATTTGATTAATTCCTTAATAGTTTCACGTATTTTTATCTCTAACTGTATTTGAGAATTCTTTCATTGATTTTAAAAATGGAGGTAAGTGAAAGTCGTGTGTTGCCCACACCAGATTTTATCACTAATTATCAACTTTTGCAAGCTTGTGTATACAATTTTTTTTTCTAAAACTTTTAGCAACGTTATATTATTAACAGTTATTGTTTTTTATCGATGATAACAAGATTATATGGTTATTTTTATAGAATCTACAAAATTATAGGTTCTTTAAAAGAAGAAAATGTAAAAATATCGGCATTTAAGTCCTGCCAGGATGTTTCAACCGAAATATAGCCTACGCCAAACTAAAGCTCAATAAATTTTACATCGATATCGTAAATTTAATCAAAACCGTTTAGAGCCGTTTTTTATAAACTTGTAAAAGGCTGTAAAATGCAGGGTATAAAGTGTGGCTCTTCAGGTTAGCTTATTTTGATGAAAAAGTTTCATTAACATCTCGGGCGTTTAGTTGTTTCAAATATGAAATTTCAGTTTCATAGGACGTTTCGTTTTCACTCTGGAGTACCACACACACAGATCTTTTTGCGGGACTTGATGAATTGGAATCAGGAGACCCTAAAACGTGTATTTCCGTTAAAAACTCAAATTCGTAAATTTTCACGATCGCAATACTTTCCCTTACTATATATATTTCATATATAGGTAAGTGAAAGTAAAAAAAAAAAAAAAAAAATGCATACATGATTTTTGAGATAGAAAATCTAGACGGATTCCGGATGATGATTTGAAGTGTCCAAAAATAAAAACGAAAATATTCTAAAGATACTTGTTAGACGATATTTATCTTTATTAAGAAAACTACTGACTATTTGAATATGTTTTATTCATCAGAGGAACGATCATGAAAATACAATGAAAAGTATTGACGGCGAAGAAGAAAATGTTTAATTCAATAGACTTTTTATTTCTATGATTCTTTATTCAAATCCTTATACTATTGAAAATATTTATACATATAACAAAAAAATAATACCGTAATCATAATCCTTTTTTTTTTTAATCACAGCCAATTTATTTATTGTGCTCATGGGCAACAGGAATTACCACAATATGTATTTATAAAATATATTTTTATCTATTTCTATACTTTAGTTGGAGGAGTTTTAATAAAAATTAGTACTTTAAAAAAAATGCTTTTATTAAATAATACAATGAATTATTAAAAAAACAAAACAATATAATTTGGTTTGAACATCGTTGGAATTTATTTTGTCCAGGTAACAAAATAATGAAACATTACTGGACATTTTAATATACAAATAAAATTTAATTTTCATTTTAGGGACTTGAAGTGAGCTTAATAATAAAGGTGGAAAATTACGAACATTTTTTAAAGCTATTGTATAAATAACTTTAGATAGAGTTTATAATTTTTAAACGGAGTTTTATTGAAGGTATATTAATACTGAATTATTGTTCTCCCCTCAATACGAATCCAGCTGAGGCAGAATAACTATTTACTTTATATTTCAACCGTAGGGTATGGAAACCATCTTAGGGTATCACCTAACCTCTATAATGTGGGTACCCGAAAATTGAGCGAAAACCTCAGGGCTGGGTATGACCTCGGCCTTATTACTATCTTGCATGAGCTGTGAAGTACAGTTTTTTTATTATAGCGTAAACTGCATTAAAGAGAATTCAGAAATAAAATTAATAGCTTTGGCCTCATTCATAACTACATACAATATTTAATTCTAACCTTGGGAGCTCCGAGCCAAGTCTTGTCATCGACTTTAAGAAAAATTTCAGTTTCCTTAACAACTTTTCAACTTAATTTATAATGTGTTTTTATTCTGTCTGTTTCAGATACTTAATAGATGTTATTAATCTGTTTTAAAACTAGTCTTTATTTCAAACGACTCTACATTTTCTTACATTTGGTCAATGTTAAAAGATTCCAAATATACTAACTGCAGTTATAGATAAGATCAATAAAAAATTAATTCTAACCGAAACTCGAGGGTTCTTGAGAAAACTCAATAGTTTCAAAAGAATGACCAAAATTAAAATTATAGTTATATTATAACATATGTTTTATATATATATACATACTTAATCTTTTCTTAAGAAGTATCTCAACTCTATTTATTATTGGTTCGAAATAAAGACTCTTCTATTATCATTTCTTTATTCCCTTATTAACTTTAAGGCCCTTCAACTACAAGGGTTATTTTATCGTTACATTAAAAATACAAATTATTGTAAATTTATTATTAAAATATTAATGGATATTTTATTAACGTTTTGGGGTCTACTATATCTACAGAGCCTAGTTAGTTAAATATGATAGTTGTCTTAAATATGAAATTTCAGTTTCATAGGACTTTCCGTTCACGCACGGGAGCTACCACAAACAGACACAGACCTTTTTGCGGGACTTGGTTATTTCGACACAGTGGACCCTAAAAGGTGTATTTCCGTTGAAAACTGGAATTCGAAAATTTTCAATATCGCAATACTTTCCCTTACTATATATTTCATATATAGGTAAGTGAAAGTAAAAATGTGTTAAAAATTTAGAGTAAGAAACAAAACTTTACATAGAAATGGTACAAGAACACATTCGGACTCCATACAATTTTTAACAAAATTCACGAAGATACTAACCAACTCATTAAAATCATGGCTAAGACAGACATGCCCGAAAATATTTAAATCAGGTTGAAAAGAAGTTGGATAAGGGATCTTATGTAATGAAATTTTTTTTTTAATTCAAGTTACGAGTACCTCCCTCATGCCTTACTTGCTGTTTATATTAATTGTAATCAAATCAGCTTATTGTCACGGGCTGAGCGACAGGTGTGGTTATAAAACTCAATGATTTAAAAAACAAAACGTTTTAGAGTTGTAGCTAGAAATCGTAAGGGGTTTTATGTTAATATATATTAAATATCGAGTTTAATTGCCATAGATTCTAAATTGACAAATAATACCATTGACATCCCTATTAAAATAACATGTCAGAAATGTAGAAACATGTTTCGAGCTCCGTGTGGACAGTATTCGGTCAACAGCTGGTATCGATTGTGTTCCTGGAAACTGTAGGTAAGCTGGGTTCGTTAATATTTAGCCACTAATTGTGATAGCTTCGCTCCTCGTTTGTCTCAGTCTAACAGAAAACTTTGGGGAAACAATGGAGTCACAATAGGAGTTATTGTTTAATAGGAACACCGAACTGACAGCATGGCGTTTGTCTAGGAAACTGAATTATAAATCCGTAGCTCATTGAATACCTATCTAACTGCGTTTGACGAGATACATTGATTATCAATAATAAATATGATTGTTTAATAGATCTGATATAAAGATATCATCGATTCGGTATACAACACATTAGAGCCGTTTGACAAGGTACCCGATCAATTTTTTCGGAAGTCAGTGAACCAGTAACAGCTCCACAATGACTTTATATGAGTCCTTGGTTTAAATCAAGCTGAATCCATTTATGGGAACAGAATAGAATATATTTTAATGATTATTTATAACATATAGCTATGGAGTCTAGGTAGTATTAGGTGTTAGTAGATGCTAATGGACTAGACTTAACATAAGAAAACAATAATAATAATAATAGGCTTAGCGAACCCGAAGGTTCGATGCCCATACCACCAAATTCCGCCTACACAGACACGTCCAATGTTCACCATTCAAGCCCAAGCTCCCGAGATCAGCCAAAACGCAATCCTCCCATCTCCACTTCGGCCTACCTTTCGGACGCCTACCAGTCGGATCAGCAAATACCAACTTTCTCGGAATCCGCTCGTCATCGAGCACAACAACTTTACTCGCCCATTTGAGTCTCCGCGATGCTATCAGCTTAATTATATTCACCGGATGCAAGTTCCGCAGTTCCGCGTTGTGCAACCTTCTAAACTCCCCAGTGGCCTCATCTCTCTTTGGACCAAATATTTTACGCAATACCTTATTTAAGAAAAAAATACAATAACATAATGATTATAATAGTAATACATGTAAATATAAATTTACACAAATAAATAAATCAAAAACTCAATTCTTTTCAAAAACAAAACACTTATCTCATGTTATAGCGGATTATTGCAAAGTCATTATAATGAGATTGATAATCAATTTAATTTCTTGTTAAAATGATAAAGAAGTAATAAAATAAATTTTACATACTTAATACGTCATATCATAAATAACATTTTAACTTTCCGAAATAAAGATGAAAATTCAACTCATAAAATTCATTTAAATATAACTTGAATAGTTCAATTCTCAATATAAAAAAATCTGGTACGGGCAATAAACAACATTCTCTTACTCGGGTCGTTAAAATAATTTTAGAATGATTGAATTAAGTTGCATTTAAAAAGAGTTTAAAGAATTATGTTCAGTTTGTTGGAAACATGTTCAAAATGAAATTTTGCCTATCTTCCTAGACTTCAATTTTATGAGAGAAGGTCTCCCATCCAGCTTTTTTTCAATATTCTTCTAACAGGCATTTCAGTTAATGACATGACCTTTATTAGTCTATTGTCGTGTCCCTATAATTTGCTATGAAAACGCGAATATAGAGTTCGTATATGTTCTTCAATTTTTGGTTTTTGTAAGTTCGTATGTAGAGTTTTGTTATTTATGCACCAAGGAGCTGGCGTTATGAGTCTTAAGATTTTTTATTGAAAGGATTGGAGTTTTTGTATGAGTTTTTTGCTGAACCATAGATCTGTGAGGCGTTAGTCCATATGGATTTAAGTAAGTATGTATATGTATTGCGTTTTTGTCTAATTTTTTAATTTTGTTTATTTACTTCATTATCACTTTATATATCACTTTATTAAGTGATTATTAAAACTGACATAATTTAATTACTAATCATAGATAAAATTGATATACGATAAAGAAATACTTTAAGCCTGACTTCGAATACATTACTTTAAAGGAGAAGTATTAATCATTCAATAGGAATTAATACCTATAATTATTTTTATTTAATATATTTAAACTATTCATCCCAAAAACTATCGTTAAAATAATTGTGATTACAAAATTATTTGAAAAATAAATTTACAATATCAATTACAGACTAAAAGGGGATAATTGCTGAGCCATTAGCACATTAACCACGTATTATAGATTAAAACTGAAAAGAAAATACAAATAAATTCTGGCAAAGACAAATTGAAAAAAATCCGTTCAATCAGAATTTTAATTTTTACTTTCACTTACTATATATACAATAGTAAGGGAAAGTATTGCGATCGTGGAAATTTTCGAATTCCAGTTTTCAACGGTAATACCCGTTTTGGGTCCCCTGAGTCCAAAAAACCAAGTCCCGCAAAAAGGTCTGTGTGTAACAAGTAGAGTAGTTGTAACAACCTGAAACGTTACAAAACCTTTTTCATCAAAATAAGCTTACCAGAAGAGGAACTTCAGCACTGCATTTTGCACCTTTTTTCGATTTTCTCGAAAACGGTTTCGACGATTTTGATTAAACTCGCTATATCATGTAGGTTTCATTCTGATTGAAATAGTCTGACGGGGCTAAAATGAAGATATTTTAAATTTTCTTTCTCTAAAGTACCTTTAATTTTGTATATTCTATAAAAATAAGCATATCATCTTATTACCATTGATAGAATACAGGTAAATATATAAGTTGAACGAATTCGATATCCAACTAAAGGAGAAAACTGAAAAAATATTTTTTTAATGCAATTGTTTCACCGCTTGATCACTGGATGGCGCTGTTGTCGCCGGACGCTCTCAGTAGTTCTAACACGGATTGATGAAAAAAAACTTATCTCATAGATAATATTATACATATTATTTAATAAAACATATTTTTCTATAAAAATCAAAAGTAAATAATTCATTAACAATTTATTTTCGTTTCTAAATTTGTTTAAAATTCTTAAATTGATAATAACATTAGTGGTAAGTGAAAGTCGTGTGTTGCGCGCACCAGATGTATTTCTTACCCTCTGGTTTTATTATTTTATACAATATACAACATATAAATATATCAAAGGATGTTTGCCCTGTTAAAGCACTTTTAATATTTCAATGGCTTTTATGCCTTTATGTATACATTTCAAAATTATAAAAATAAATTCTTGAAAGGTAAAATATTTTCAAAAATAATCCGATTTGGTGAGTAGTTTGTGGAGGACTCATATTTATATTCACAATCAGTTACATAAGTCCATTTCAATTAAAAATATTTTATATTACCTAAACCTTTTTCAATTTCTGTCAATAATTTACAAAAAAGAATTAGAAAAAGTAGAGAGTATATAAACGATCAAATAGATAGTGGATGGGAATAGAGTCTAAAGTCCCAGGTGCAGAGCAAATACTGGAATGAGACCCAGAAAAAGCTTTATGTAACCTTTTGCTCCTGAGATACTATATCACTTAGAGTAATTGTTTAGAAAGATCAACTGCGTAAACGTTTGTAATATATAGTAAGATGTCAAGAATTATTTTATGATCCAGTTACCTAATGCTTTTAACAGGGATTGAGTTGCTTTCTTTCTTCCACTTTTAGTTTTATATTTTTCGATTATTTTAGGACAATCAATAATTCTATAACTTCTTGAACTAAAAAAAGTTTCTGCCAAGTAGGCCAGTTTCTAACAATTTTTATTGGGTGCAAAATGTAAATATATGTATTTATGTATAACTAAAAGTAATATTTAAATAAAATAACAACGTAGTTTAAAAAATTTGTGTTGCGCAACACATGTCTTTCACTTGCCTACGTTATTAAAATCAATTAAGAATTTTCACTAACCGCTAGAGATGAAATAAGTTTAATGAATTGATTAAATTGATTTGCGATAGAAATATGTGTTTTATTAAATAATGTATTATATTATTATTTAAAAGAATCAGTTAATTTTATCCGCTTTTCATCATTCTCCAATACGTTTTACAACTTTGCGTATAAGATAATATTTTTGTTAAAAATGTTAGCTTTCCAGCGGTATATTATACGTCTACATTACTGTTATAATTATATACATTATATAATAATAATAGGCTTACCGAACCCGAAGGTTCGAAGCCGATACCACCAAACTTCGCCTGCACAGACTCGTCCAATGTTCGCCGGTCAAGCCCAAGCCCCCGAGATCAGCCTTAATGCAATTCTCCCATCGACGCTTCGGCCTACCTTTGGGACGCCTACCAGTCGGTTCAGCGAATACCAACTTTCTCGGAATCCGTTCCTCACCGAGCCCAACAACTTTACGCGCCCATTTGAGTCTCCGCGATGCTATCAACTCAATTATATTCACAGGGTACAAGCTCCGCAATTCCGCGTTGTGTAACCTTCTGAACTCCCCAGTGGTCTCATCTCTCTTCGGACCAAATATTTTATGCAGTACCTTATTTTCGATAACCTTAAGCCGCTGTTCATCCTTCAAAGTAGGCGGCCGCGTTTCACATCCGTAAAGAACCGTCGGAAGAATAATAGTTTTATAAATTCTAACCTTTAAGTTTTTAGACAGAAGCCGCGAGCTAAGTAATTTAGCAACTGAATAATTACACGCATTTCCCACCTTTAACCGGGACTTTATTTCTTCCTGGATTTCATTTTTTCTTGTTATCATTGAACCTAAATACTTGAATTTATCCACGTGTTCAAAAGTATGCCTTGAAATATTAATATCATCAAAATTATTATTATTATTATATTATATTATTAAACTTCGACGATAATAGCCTTTGGGAGAGGAAATGTCAACTTTAGGTGATTCAAGAAACTTCCTGACCCAAGTACCAGTCTGAATTTGATGGTTCCATTATTGATAGGCCTCACCTGGAAATAAACCGCCTCTCCAACGTGTATTAATGCAAGGAGGAAGACTGAGTTATAGCAGGAGGCCTCCCAGAAGCTCTCTGACGACGACAAACTGTAAGATGTCAAACTATTGGTTTAACTCTGAGAAGACGGATAACATAAAGCCTAATAACTTGACTAAACTCGGCCGTTGGGAGGAGGAATTCACTCAACTCCCTTCTTTAACACCACCTCTCTCCGTCGATAACTGTTGAATAAACTTTACGGTTTCCCACAATCGTCTCTTAATACTACATTTAACTGGATCAATATAATTTGTCCTTCAACACTAAATTCAATTCTCTCCTGTTATGCTTGCAAATTCAAAATAATTGGTTTTATGAAAAATAATCAATAATTTTTTTAAAAATAAAAATGAGGAGAGCCCGTGAACTAGTCTACTACTAACTACAACTACTACTACCCGTGAACTAGTCTACTAGACTAGTCTATCACTGGTTTACCACACCCGTGACACTAGTCTACCACGCCAAAGGTTGTTGAGTTAGAATCACAGTCCCAGAGAAACTTTTTCAAGCATATAATTAAATGGAGATTCACTCAAAGCCTCTCCCCCTGGTAGTAAGACCCGTCAGACAACTGGTGGCTACTTGCAAAAATAGGCGTGGGGACTGAGACCATACACTATCATATATCATCGACAATGCGCGGCCAAGGGCTTACACAGCTTGTTGCACCACCGGCAAAAAAAAAGTAAAAATGTAATGCACTTAAAACACAACTTTGACTTACTTTCCTACTTAAAATCAAGTTTTAAACTAACATAGTACAATAAACATTTTTTTTTAATCAAACAATATAATCATAGCGATTATTATCTATAACAATCACTTATACTTAAATCGTATCCTTTAATCAGCATTCTCTTCTAAAACTGTGTATGTTAGATAAATTGTTTTTTTAATGTTTAGCGTTCCAGCGGTGTATTATGCATTTATATTGCTATTGTTATTTGTAAAAATTAAATAAATAAAAAAATAACACGGAAAAGTATTTCTGCTGTTTTTCCTGTAGTCTTATAAAATTATTTTATATTTCATATTCGCTTATATTTTACCGAACCTGACAAGAAGAAATGATTAATTTTTTGTAATTTAAAATACCTAAGATACCTAAGAGGAATACATTTTGAAAATCCTGCAACTACATTTCTTAATTTAAACATTTAGCCGTATCTGATTTTGTGGGAGAATATTTATCGAGTTTTAGGATCCAAGGTTAATAATTAAGAACTAAAATGTAACGACTACTACAGAGTTATTTGCAATTACCTTCGAAACCAAAAAATTACTTGAGATTTAACGTCTCATTATGAAAACATAGAATAGTAAGTCAATTGAAGGTCGCACATAATAACTTCATAAAATTTTGTTTAAATATATTTTTATTGAAATTTACAACTGTACAAAAAATCCATCAAGTAAATATGCTGAAATGTTATAACACATGAAATAAACATGAAGAGAAACTGCCCATTGGCAGCACTCTTCTAAAATTAAATCACGGGAATATTAGCCATATTATTAAAACAGATGAAGTTTGCAAATGGCGCGATAGACTTGTTTATAATCGCTTAGACCACTTAATATTAGAATGTTCCTTTTTTAAACATTGTAGAAAGCAATATCTCCAAGATTACATCGATACCAATCCAGAAGATTTAAAGTTGGAATCTGTTTTATCTACTGAAACTCAAGATCAGTTGAATAATGTATTTTATTTTCTTATGAGTCTTTTTTGATATCATGGTCTCTGTAAATTTTTATATATAGTCACGCCACCATGAGGCCATAGTGCACCTGCAGATCACACCATATTCCTTGAATCTTATTCAGCAGTCCTATTAACCTTTATATACCCTGTCCCTTCTCCCAGGGACCACTCACTCTCTTCAAGTCCTCGCAGTAATTACGGTACGTAATCTATGTCAGATCTAGTATAGCCATATTGTTATTATCAAGATTGTCATTATTGTCTTTTAAAGTGTTATTATCGATATTTTGTAACTTTTGAATAAATAAAATATTTTTTTTTTACAATAACGAGCACGAACACCAAAATTGGCGCCCAAACAGGGACTGCATATTTTTATCGCAGTTTTAAGAACCGAATTTCCGCAGATCCGAACTTTTTCCGCAAATCCAGAATTAGGACTACCGCCTAGGATTCCTCACCTGTGAAGACTCAAGATTTTGGCTTACCTACCGAGGACTACCAACTTCGAGATCTTCAGATTCTGGACGAGTTCACTCACCCCGAGCATCTCGCAACGCAGGCAAAGTCTCTTATCTGCACTCAACCTTGGCCGGACTTCACTGTCGTCAGGTATCCAGCTCAAGGACAGATCTTCACACCCCGTCGAAGATTATTTTGACAGCGTACTCAATTTTTGTAAGTTAATTTCCTTTACTATTGTAATTTTATGTCTGATGATTATTTAAATTCTTTAATCCTGCGAGTAAATAATTTAACATTAACTACAAATATGGCAAGCTTTCAAATTAAATCGGCAGACTACGATCATATCCCTAATTTTAATGGAAATCCACACAATCTGTTAAAATTCGTGACAGTTTGTAGACAAGTTTACCAAATCGTGTGTAAACCGGACAACTCGTTTAAGGAACTAAACGAACAAAGATTATTAAGTAAACTTTTAGCAAAACTTACGGATGAAGCTGATTATATAAATACAACGTGCGAATTTAGTCGTGTTGAAGAATTACTAAATTATCTCGAAAGAACCTTCAGAGACAGCCGCTCAATTGAACAATTATCGCATGAATTATTTAATAACAAAATACATCATAAGGAACACCCTCTTGATTTCCTTCAAAGAATTGATAAGATCCGCACTTTAATAATTTCTAAACATCGGATAGAAAACACACCAAATAGAGAAACAATTATTAGCGCATTAGAGAAAAGTATTCTTTATTTTTTTTACACTAACATGCCCCTTCACATAAGAACATATCTTATGACTAAAGCAGAAAAGTTAAGAACATTAGATGATTTGAGAAATTTAATTCAGAATGAGAACCATCTACTCTTCGATGACCTCATAAATTCGGGAAATATGAGAAGACCCGGAGAACATGATTACAAAAGAGGCTTCGACCATAAGAAAAAGTTCGATAAAAAACATCACAAACGATTTAATAATTGGCAAAATCCCAATAACCCGTATAACCCACATAATCAAAGACAAGAGCATCAATATCGACAACAAGAACCTCCACAAGACTACCGGCAGAATAATAATAATAATAATTATTACCAACAATGGCCCCGTCAAGAACAACAAAGGTATTTCAACGGTTCAGGTCGATACCGGAATCAAAATTATAATAATAATAAGAAAGATGAAAATCCAACTGTATCCATGAGAACAGTTAGCGCATTCGGGAATAAACCGAAACAGCCTAATTTCCAAATTCAGCAAGAAGACCCGAAAGACCAAGAAATCAGAGAATTAAGAGAGAAATTAGAAAAATTAGATCCAAATAATTCTTTTTTAGAGAAAGGCCCGCCAGACAATCAAAACACATAAAAGAAGAGAATAAAAGCCAACTGCCTTATGTTAAAGACCACGCGAATCGTAAATGGCTTATTGATACCGGATCTTGGAAGAATTATATAAGACCAGACATTGTACCACCAGATGTTGAAAGAGAAAAAGAAAATTTTACAATAAAAACAGCAACCGGAGAAGAACTTGGCACGGAATCTATTTCAGTTTATTGCAGAAATAATTTTCTTAAAAACCCCGAAAAAATAAAATTTTATCTATTTAATTTCAGTCCCAATTACGAAATACTACTAGGAAATGAGACAATGAGGGAAATGAAATTTAATATCGATTTCGAAACCAACAAAATAAAAACTCGCTATACAGAGTTTGATTTTATTATGGAAGACGAAGTTTTAAAATTAGTTTTGAAAGAAGGCGAAAATCAGATAAAAGTAGAACAAAATAAAAATCTATATTTTATTGACTATGAAGATGATAAGATTAAAATTAAACCTGGCATCTATGATCAAAATATAATAATCGACAGTAAAGTTAACGAAACCATATATTTACCTTTATACTATTTGCAAAAAGAAGAAGTAGAATTAACAGATTCTAATAAAAAAGGAAACCATGAAATAATAAAACAAATCCCCCAACTAATCAGAACCGACCATATACCTCCTCAAGAAAAATCAAATTTAATTAAATTATTATCGAAATATCCATCAGTATTTAAGACTGAAAATGATCCCCTTTCAGCCACTGATTTATTGGAGCATAAGATTAAAACAAAAACCGAAGACCCGATATATTCGAAAAATTACAGATATCCCCACCAATTCAAAGAAAATATTAAGGAAGAAATTAAAAAGATGTTAGAATCCAAAATAATAAGACCCAGCAATTCCCCTTACAATTCTCCCGTTTGGATTGTCCCGAAAAAGCCAGACGCATCAGGAAAAAGAAAAATACGAATGGTGATTGATTACAGGAAATTAAATCGAGAAACAACCCCGGATAAATTCCCCATTCCTAATATTGAAGACCTTTTAGGCAAATTAGGAAAAGCGACGATATTTACAGCAATGGACCTTTGCTCAGGCTTCCATCAAATAAAAGTCGAAGAAAGTTCTATCCCAAAAACAGCATTTTCTACAGATCAAGGCCACTTTGAATTCCTTCGCATGCCATTTGGACTCAGTAATGCCCCAGCAACGTTTCAAAGAGCCATGAATATCATTTTTTCAGATTCTATTAACGTTTTAGTCTATATGG
Organism: Piezodorus guildinii; assembly: GCA_023052935.1. Lineage (NCBI taxonomy): Eukaryota > Metazoa > Arthropoda > Insecta > Hemiptera > Pentatomidae > Piezodorus > Piezodorus guildinii. The sequence goes on from CM041296.1 coordinate 76,384,193, forward strand.
ACGATATTATAATTTTTTCTGAAAATTACAAAGATCATTGGAAACATTTAGAAGAAACTCTTAAAAAGTTAAGAAAACATAACTTAAAGATTCAGCTCGATAAGACAGAATTTTGCAAGAAAGAATTGTTATTCCTCGGACATATTATCAGCGAACGCGGCATAGAACCTAATCCAGAAAAGATAAAAGCAGTAAAAGATTTTAAACTCCCTAAAAATGAAAAAGAAATTAAAAGCTTTTTAGGATTAACTGGTTTCTATAGGAAAATGATACCAAATTACGCAAAGATAGCTTCCCCATTAACGAGATGTCTTCGAAAAGATCAAAAAGAAATCAAACCAGAGTTATATGAAAACGCTTTTGAGAAATTGAAACAACTTGTATGTAGTAGCCCCATTTTGCAAATTCCAGATTTCAATCAGGACTTTTTCTTAACAACTGACGCAAGTAATTTCGCCATTGGTGCAGTATTAGCACAGAAGAAAGATGGAAAAGAACTCCCTGTATGTTTTGCATCCAGAACACTTAATAAAGCAGAACAAAATTACTCAACAACGGAAAAGGAATGTTTAGCCATTATTTGGGCTTGCAATCATTTTCGACCCTACTTATACGGTAGAAAATTTTTCATATATTCAGATCACAAACCTTTAGAATATTTAAGAACGTGTAAAACACAGAACGCCAGATTAATTAGATGGAAATTATTGTTAGAAGATTTCGAATATGACATAAAATACATTGAAGGAAAGGCTAATAAAGTCGCCGATCATTTATCCCGTTACCCTATTGAAGAAAGGAAATTAAAAGAACCAGAATTTGATATTTTTCATACAGAAAATTCTCCTAATAACTATTCACAAGAAATCGTAGATTTATTACAAGAAATGGGAATAGAAGAAACCCAAGAAGAAGCTAACAATGAAAACTTAGAAGGAATTAATAATGATGAAAACATAGAAGAAAATAATAATGGTGAACACCAAGAAATAATTCAAGATGATATATCTTCTTTAGCAACGCAGCACTCCACAGAATCCTCCGATAACAGAATCTTAATAGTTGATGATAAATCTAGACCAGTAAATGTTGAGAAAAATCAAATAATAATAAAAAAGGGACACGCGAAAATTCAACGCGAAACAATATTCAATAATAAGCAAAGAACAACAATTGAATTTACTTGGCCTTATCATGAAAAAGATTTTGAAATAGAAGAAAAACTTTTAGAAATCTTAAGACCAAATATAACTTACGGCATATACTGCTCACCCATATCAGATTCTATAGAAAGTGAAAATAATTGGTATAATGCATTATTTAATAAAGTTGCATCACTCATTAGAGAAAAATTTCCCACAAATAGAATTAAAAGATATTATAAAACTATTGCCAGATGTAAAGAACACGGAAGACCAGAAATTACTTATCCTTGATTATCATATCGCCAAGACATGCCACAGAGGTATAAATGAAACATATTTAGTTTTGAAAACCAAATTTTATTGGCCCAATATGAAAGATCATATCACAGAAATTATAAACAAATGTGACACATGTGGAAAAGGCAAATACGATAGAAGACCTATAAAACAAAAATTTAAAATTACTCCCACACCTGAGAAACCCTTTACAGATTTAATGATTGATACCTTACACATGAGTAATTATTACATTTATTTAATAGTAGATACTTTTTCCAAAAGAATATTTTCTTATTACGCAACGAGTTATAATGCCATAGAAAGCATGAAAGTATTGAAAAAATATTTAGCATATTTTCCAAAACCCCAAAAAATATCATGTGACAACGGAAGAGAATTCGACAATAACTTGTTTAAAGATTTTCTAAACTACTTAAATATTGAATTACATTATACTACCCCCAATCACCCTAACTCTCTTGGATTGCTTAATCGAGCAAGCTCTTCGTTATTAGAAATTTTAAGACTTATAAACATAGAAAACAAAGATGATAAAGAGGAAGATAAGTTAGAGCAAGCAACGACAGCATATAATAATTCCCTTAATCAAGATCTTAAAATGACCCCTAACGAAATAACTTTCGGTATCACTAATGAAACTTATAATGAATCCCCGGAAATAAAAGAATATCTTGTTCATGAGTACCATCGGAAAATGAAGCAGCTTTTCGAAATAACTAAGAAAGGTATAGAACAAAATAAAGAGAGAAAAATAGGCAAGTTAAATGAAAATAGAGAAGACATAGAAATCCCGGAAGATGTGTATATAAAGAGACAACAGAAAAAGAAAATAGATCCTAAATACGAAAAAGGAAAGTATGTTGATAAAAGATTTCAAAATAGAAATAAAGGTAGAAAGAAAAAACTCCACCCTGATCAAGTCAAACGACCGAAAAAGGTCACTAAGAAAAAGAAATCAAATAATAATAATAATAAACCTAGTACAAGTAAAAAAAACCCAGAAATAACTGATGAAGATATTGAGAATGTCATAAAAGAAATAGAAACGTCTAATGTTACAGGAGTCAGCCAAGATGACTTTGAGTTCGACGACGAATTGTTTCAAGTATCTTCTGATCGCAGCGCTTACGGTTCAGATACAGACCCTGCTAATACAAGATTTATCTGACGGACCAGGAGCATCCATCGTACAAATTAATCCATCTTTTATAATTGAAGATTGGTACACATTTTTACATTATAAGAATCTTACAAATTTAACAAGAGAAATTCAAACCCTTAAGATTAGCATTGACGTATTAACAATTAGTAATGAATATAAAACTTTGCATAATATTATTGAACAAAAATATAACAAGATATTAGAAAAAATTAATCATATTGTAAATATAAATCGGAATAACCGATCAAAAAGAGGTTTAATTAACGGACTAGGCAATGCTATTAGTTGGCTCACCGGCAATATGGACGCCGATGACAAAGAAAAGTATGATAATATTTTAAATAAAATCGAGAGAAATATGTATCACATAGAGCATAATGAAAATGTTAGATTAGGATTAAATAAAGAATTAACATCTAAACTTAATAAAGAAATAATTGTTTTAAATAAATATAAGGATAGTATAGAAAAAATAAATAATTTTACAGATTTAGCTCTTACTAAGTTAATGTATCATGATTTATTAGCCGTATTAGATTTAGTAGAAAATCAATTAAATGATATAGAATTTTCCTTAGAACAATGTAAATTAGGAATTACCCATCCAAGCATATTAACGACTAGAGAACTAGAACAATTAAACATACCGTTCGGAGAACCAATCACAGAAAATGTAGAATTAAACTGGTTACTTAGCTCCACATTTTGTTCCCTATCAGATACAGGATTAATTTATTATTTTATTAAAATCCCTTTGAAATCATTGCCAAAAACAACTTATTATGCTATGTCATATCCAGTTACAAGGAATAATAAAGTCATTACTCTAAAGATTAAAGAACAACTAATCATTAGATTTAAAAATTCGTTTTACAATGGAAATTGTATTAAATTCAATAATCATCATTACTGTAAAGACATGATAGAGATTAAGGACAAATGTATTTTAGAATTATGTAAGAATATAGAATTAAATGATTGTAAAGCTGTAGAAATAAGAACAAACCCTATAATCAAACTTATACCCACATTACACCAATATTTAACCTTTAATATTAGCAATGTAACAACTAGTGTAACAAACCACAAATGTATCATCTACCATCTACTAGCCTCCTTAATCTTAATGAAAAAGAGAAATTTGTAAATATAAATGTACCACTTTCTTATGTTGACAATGTAAATATTCCTTTTATTTCCTATCATTCTGTTAATAATAAAACTATTGTATCAACAAATTTTACTTTTGAGGAATTACAACAAATAGACTTAAGTAATATAGAAATAGAAGAATTAGAACCTTATGATATAACTGTCTCCCAATTTATTTCTTATATATTTTATGTAATATGTTTATATCTTTTATGCTATAATCTTTATCGTCAGTATTGTAAACTGGAATTACTGTGTTCTAATCCTTCAAATGATAATCCAAGTACCCATCCTCAACCACCTGAATGTTTTGATGGCAGAGCCAGAGCTTGGTTTCAATATTTACAGAATAGACAAACCGTCCCAAATCCTTAAATTTAGAGTTCAGTGGGCTTCACTCTCATAAGGACGGAGGAGTCACGCCACCATGAGGCCATAGTGCACCTGCAGATCACACCATATTCCTTGAATCTTATTCAGCAGTCCTATTAACCTTTATATACCCTGTCCCTTCTCCCAGGGACCACTCACTCTCTTCAAGTCCTCGCAGTAATTACGGTACGTAATCTATGTCAGATCTAGTATAGCCATATTGTTATTATCAAGATTGTCATTATTGTCTTTTAAAGTGTTATTATCGATATTTTGTAACTTTTGAATAAATAAAATATTTTTTTTTTACAATAACGAGCACGAACACCAAAATTTATTTATACTTTATACTTAAAGTTATTATCCCGAAAGAATATTGCTTTATTTATTTTATTTTGTTTTTTATATGACTAATACTGTTTGTACGGAAATCTTATTTTTATCTAAGTAAAGTACTAAATCTAAGAAATGCAGAACAAATACCTAGCCAGTTCAGAAACATTATGAAACTTTATGCGGAAAATTGTGTGTATATACATACAATATTGTTCATATAGTACATAAGTTGTGTGATACAGGTTTTTGTTGTCATAAAAATTAACTTTTAGTTGACTTTTTTTTATTATTACTAACCTATTAACATAAATTAGGCCAGACTCTTTTTCTACGCTGTATTACAGGCAATAAATAAAAAACAGAAAAACAACATATATATATTCACAAATCTCATTAAAAGAAACTAAGCCAATGACAAGCGACACCTTAGGAAGGAAGTTTGTGGATACAAAATATGGCAAAATCGAAAAAGTTGAAGAATTAATATATTTGGGAAAAATTATCACTGCCAACGGGTTAGACAAAATTGCGATAAAATCAAGAGCAAATAAAATGTTAAGTGCACTGGCAAGGACCAGACAAACGTATAACAAAAATGTATATGTTGGAACAGTAAATTATGACATACCCTCACAGAAATAAAACCAGAAGCGCTATACGCAGCGGAAACGCTAACCTTAGGAAAGAGAAAACGGGAAGACTAGGAAACAAGCGAGAGATAAATCTTAAGGGGAATTATGGGACTAGCCAAGAACAGTGGAGGACAGTACAGACTAAGAAGCAACAAAGAAATTTACCGGAACAATGAGCCTATAGATAACACTATTAAAAAGAGAAGATTAAAATATTTCGGGTACGTTTGGAGGATGGAAAGAAACAGGATGGTCAAGAAATTAGTCCACTAACTGAAATTAAAACAGCTATTACTTGGACAAAATCTCAAACGAGCTGGAATCAGAATTGAAGAAATAACGAACAGAAAAATGTTTGGAGAAAATGTCATGAAGGGTTGTTTCCATGTCGAACACAAGAGGGTAAGAACGGGAACCAAGTGGATAAAAGAACGAAAAGAGCGGTTTTCTAAGAAGATTAAGGCTTCTTGGGAAAGAAAAAGAACGAATAATAAATTGAAATGTGCTTCGAATTGGTCTACCATCGTGATCTCCAAATGGTCTAATCGAATAATAATATTAATAATATACATATATACTTTAGATTCGTCGTTTCTGTTGCAGATTTACCCCTTTCTGGTTTAGATATACTCTAGCCTATGCTAAACTAATTAATGGAGTGAAATTTATAAAATGTTTTATATGTCCATTAATCATTGATATTAAAACTAGGGGCTCTAAGGAAGCAAGGAATAAAGATGATGTATTCTTTATATCAAGTAGAATATACTCAAGATAATGTAAAGAATGTGATACGTTCGTGATTAGTGGTTCAAGTACCTTCATATATGATCTGAGAACTGCTGTTTTTTCAGTTTGTTACAAAACTGTAAGAATGATCTCGTCTCTAACGCGACGCTTTTAGATACAACCTTAATTTTCAAAAGTTATGTCTCAATTCTCGTGAGCTTAATACCCCCTGGGTAAATGAGCTGTATAATGAAGCCACAATACCGCGCAGCGATGGAACTCAAATGAAGTTTCTTTTCTCATTTCGTTGAATGTTCCACTAAGTATTAAAGGCATCACTCATTAAGGGATTCAGATCTCGAATGGCGACTATCGACACTTGCCTAATCTACGATAACGATATTTGTGGAGCGCTTACTTATGTCGAAAATTATTATTCAATCGAGAGCCTGGAGAAAGGAGAATAATTTGGAAGCTGCTGGAGAAGACGGAGGCTGGAAGTGGCAGGCCAAAACAATGGCCAGTTGTCACTAGTGATTGTGCAACTCCGCCCGGATAGCGAATTATTTAGAAGTGAGACAAACTGCCTTTCTCAAGGTCGACCTGTTTTTGCGCTGAAAATTTAAGTGACGAATGTGCGTTTTGATACATCCACTTGTGATTTATTTTATCTTTTTTTTTAATGAAGTTTTTTTTTGGCTAATACTAATGAACTATTTATTCTACTAATGATGACCAGTCTTTTGTTTATATTCGCACCCCTTCCTTACCAACGGCCATGTGGGATTTGGCACCCGTGCTTACGTTACTGACACTCACTGACTGAGTCATTTTCAAGTCCTTATTTGGAAAAAAAACAAAAAAAAAACGCTGCAAAGCGTGTATAATCAGTAAATCGTGATAAAAAAAAATTTATGTCTCGCATTTTGCACATTGAACGAATTTCCCAAAAACGGCTCTAGCAATATTAATTTTTTTTTTTTATTAATAATCATATATTTATTTATTCGGACCTATTACAGTTTTTCGCTATGGACAATAATAATATTGCTACATGATAACATTCAAGCAATATTAATTAAACTGACTATATTGACATATGCTTAACATCATGCAGGTTTAATTGTGGTAGAAATAGTCTGACAGGCCCTAAATGTCGATATTTTAAATATTCTTTATTATTGTCGTTACGAAATAAAATAACCTTGTTTCATCTTGATATCATTGACAAAAAAACAGGTGGATATACAAGATAAACAAATTTGATAACCAATAAAAGAATTAAATCAACGTATCCTTTTTTCGAACACAACAATAGTAATATAGATTTTTTATATAGCGTTAGGAAGCTAAATATTAAAAAAAAAAAATGTTATGATGTAAAAAATGTGTTATGGTAATGATGAAAAAGAGATAGAAAAATGTGATTGTTGCAGTTTAGAAATTTTATTGTTAGACTATTTAATCTGAAATACATGTTTCTATCGAAAATCAATGTAATTCTATAACCTTTTTTAACTCTAACTTTATTTAGAAGTTCTTAAAGTTATTTGAATTGAGATAAGTAAAAGTCGTGTTTTTTTTTTGTTCTAATATTTCAGTAATAAAAGATTTTTTTTATAATATCCACAGAAAAAGATACAGAGCAGACAAAATGAAAAATTTCACCCCTTTTAGCTGTATAAGAAATAAGTTTAAGCCAATAAGAAGGAGTTAAATGTTGGGTGATCTGGGTGGCGTGCCAGCCCTTCTCCGGCCCTTGATAAAGGAGAAGCTATAATTATTTTAATAGAACAGTTTAAAGATAACCTCTTTCTCTGATAGTGCTTCGTTAACTTTTTAACTAGATCTAAATCAAATTTCCACTCGATTTTATGGTCCAAGTGGCAAGTCTTTTAGTATCTTAGACTTGAAACCAAATCAGTTTAACAACCGAAAAAACTATGACAATTTTTTCATTTTTTCGGGAAAAATCCTCAATGGTCCTTACTTTGTTACCAACAAACTCATCCATAAAGACCTTAATGTTCCATATGTTGCTGATATGGTGGCCCGTACGAGGTATCAATCATTCCTTGACAAACTCCACTTCCACTTTAAGCCACTTGTTTCCATCCTTGCTTCCTCTTCCATTCCGGACAATCCTCCGAGGCGTCTGAAAAGAAGATGGTCTCGAGACCTAGTTTAGAATTCTTAGTGGAGTGTTGCCAATGGGCATATTCTCCTCATGTTCTATTTGCTTCTGCGTTATCAGTAAAAAATCGAAAGAAAATCATTGGTTTCCTAGTTGAGGACTGAGATCGAACTTTATGAAGTACTAACCTCTCATCACTTATTTGCAAAGTAGCTATCCTCCAATCGACTGAATAGGGTTCTTCAATAGAGCCTTCAATGGTTTGTATAGGAGTTGAAACAGATCGTTCAATGGATCCCCCGTTAAAAACATGCAGACGAAAGACTACATTTGAATCTATTGCAGGTTTTGACGTATTTTTTAGAACATCAAAACTAAGCAAGAAGTGTCGTGTTAATTATGGCGCAGAAACATGGCCGTTGAGTGTCTATGGTTCTTTAATTGAGGCACTAGGTGAGATTTGATGACAAGGCTTCGTAGAATTCATTGGACCTTTCATATATTTATCAATTAACAAATCTAAGATCCCTTCAAATCATATATATCTATATTCCTTATAAGTCTAAGATTATTTGAACTGTTTCATTCAGGTTATACATTAGGGTTCCAATGGCCTCTCGCACGGTATGGACGTATTTTAAGAATGGTTTTAGAGGAGAAAATTCATTGAAATAGGAAATAAATAAGTATCGTCTCAGATCATATAAATCAGTAGTTCGTTTAGTCAGTCCTGTATTTTTTCTCAGTCCAACTTAATCTTTGTATGTTTTTCCAGCGCCACGATCTTCTTATTGTAGGGAACTATAAAAAATAAAATAATTTGATATTCCTCAATAAGATGTCGCCGCCTGGAGTTCAAGAGTATTTGGCAGTGAGTCTAATCTCACTATAATCCCCAGTACTCCTTAATGAAACCGTTGGAGCTATGCGGTAGTAGGTGATGTTTTTGCTAGAGCGCTCTATATGAAGGTCCGGTCTAACAACAACTATATAGTTCATTAATTTGTAGCTGTTTCGTGATGTAAACAGGTGGTTTCGTCCCTTAGGATTGGCCCTTGATTTACATTTTAAAATGGTGAGAGTAAGCTATGAGTCTATCGAATCTCGCAAGGTAAGCTATTTGCTGGCCTGTCCTTGCTATCCGTTACTTTATAGTATTTTTTTTTTTTTTTTTTTTTTTTTTGCGGAGCACATGACATTGAATAATGAAGATGTTGAACTGAGTCTGGAAGGGATTTTAAAAAGAGTTAGACAGAATAATTTAAGGTTGTAAAAAAAAAAAATATGGGTCAGAAACTTGGAGTTTAAAAAGCAACCTCAAGAAAAAACTCTTTGCCGCAAAAATGTACTACTAGGTAATGTACAGAATGGGCAAAGTAAGAAATACGACAAACAGAGAAAAGATGCAGGCTGAAAGAACCATTCTGGGAGAGATTGAAAAAAAAAACTTCTTTAGTGGTATGGATATTCGGAAAGAATGCCGGAAGGAAGTCTACCTATAGGTCTATCAGTGGAAAATTAAGGAAATAAGAAGACAAGGAAGGCCAAGTACAAGATGACCAATGACAAATGACAAGATTTCCTGGAATGACGAAGCAGAGGTGTCCATGATGGGTAATAGTCAAGTGGAAGAATTTGTCTTAGATAGGACATTATCTAAAGAAGTCATCCAAATAATTTAGGTTAAGCAAATCCACTTATAAATACACTACATTTATATAATATTATAATGGAGTTTCATAAATGATGTTACAAATACTAGGTAGAGATGACTTAAAGTGCATATTGGAGTGCAGCTACCATATGGATGAGAGATAGCTGTGATATGTGAACTAGAAGGGCTGGATATAATGGATGGGATGGCTGATCCTGTGACAGGTATGTATCGATCTGTCTCGGCCAAACCTTTCCACATTAGTGAAAGATCTTTAATAGTTATCGACCGCCCTCGCTCTGCTCTCCGCATCATCCTCCAGTATAGCATACACTCTTCCCTATCTACAACTATATCCATGTGTATATGTATATACACATATACAATTAATAATATATTATTTTATTCAGTATCTTAGTTTATCTTTTTGTTTATCCACCTCTACTCTTAAAGGTCATTGGAATGGAGTTTAGTTAATCGTTGAGAAATGAGATGAGGAAGATGGTTGGGCTCATAGTACAACAAATATGATTAATATTGAAAGTTTATCGACATATTTTCGACATATCATTAACAAGTTTTGCCTCGTTTAATATTAATGATTAAATGAAAATATATTTTTTTTAATCTAATATTAGTATTAATTATTTGTACGTTAGGAAGTTTTTAAGTTGAAAATAAATAGCTATGCAAAATAATAGCATGCTGTATGGAAACTTTTTTGAGTGTAAGTTTTCTTATCGTACAGTATCGCTGGCCTTACTATTGTACTGTAATGCCTTATTTTTTTTTTTTTTTTTTTTTTTTTTCCAAATGACCGTCAAGACTTGAATCCAAATCCTATATGGTCAGTACTTGTTTGCTATAATTTAATAGAAACATAGGTTACGGAACCAAGTATAATAGAAAAAGATCAATAAATTAATTAAATAGAGTATAAAATAAGATTATGTAAATGAGACAGGAAGGTGACTCAAAATAACTAGAAGAAATGAAATAATATTAAAATTAAATTAAGCTCTGTGAAGTGCCTCATTTTAATTTTTTTTTTAATTTTAATTTTTTTTTTTTTATTTATTTTTTTTTTAGATTTTACATTGAGCGTTAATGAAAAATTTCTTGATGATCATGAACTTTTCTTTGTCCAACTTATGTAAAAACATTGCTTCTGTTTCTGGGGGAACCACTACTTCCCTTTGCTTTCTATATTTTTTGCATTGAAATAGAATATGGCGCGGGTCTTCAGGGACTTTGCATGTTAGGCAATTGCCATCTTTTTCTATTTTCATCAAACTGAGAAATTTTTTTGTGCAGCCATGGTTAGTCCGTAGTCTTACTAATTGTGAAATTTCTTTTCTATCAAGTTGTCGGTTATTGGAGAACCATGGTATAAGGCTAATGGTTGGCTGGGTTTGATAGTAATCTTTGCCTTTAAATTGTGACTCCCAGTCATATTTCTCCTGCCATTCCTGGACTGCTTCTTTCTGTAGACATTTTAAAAGGTCTTGGAGAGGTACTTTGGCATTTTCAATCGTAATTTGTTTTTCCCCGGCGGCTCTATCTGCCGCTTCATTTCCTGACAGTCCTATATGACTTGGTATCCATTGGAAGCTATAACTGTTGCTGCCGGTTTGTATATTCCGGATAATGTCTAGACCTATATAGGTTGTTAATTTGTTTTTATAAACATTTTCCAATAGTTTGCACGAGGATGCCGAGTCTGTGAATATGACTATATTGGTGTTAGAGTATTCACGTTGACTGTAACAAACTGCTTTGAGAATGGCATACAGTTCAGCACTAAGAATACTGAATTTCGAAGGTAGAGCAACCGAAATTGTGTAATCCTTGACTGTATCAATAACAGCTATTGCAGTTTGGTGGGAGGATTTGGAGGCATCCGTGAAGATATGAACATGGTTTGGGTAATCGTGTACTATTGTGTTTAAAGCCAATTGTTTCAATACGGTTGGGTTATATGACGATTTCCTTCCGTGTGTGGTAGGTAATTTAGGATTGCTATTGATTTGCAGCATTTTAATCGGAAGCGGCGTATTGCAATCTAAGGGACGTTTAGCTGTTTTTGTTGCCTGAAGTAGGTGTTGCATTTCTGTAATCAGACTTTTCATGTGGGGGCAATAAATGTTATTAGAGGTTATTGCTTTTCTTACTGGGTGCCTTTGATCGGAAAAACTTTTTATGATGTACTTCTTGGTAAGCCAGGCTCTCCTCAAGGGTAGCGGCATCTCTCCTGCTTCATTCAGCAGTGCATTTAACGGAGTAGTTTTAAATGCCCCAATGCATATTTTTATTGCACAATTCTGAACAGTATTTAATTTTTTAATAAGAGGAGATTTCGTTTCGTTGTAAATCAAGCAGCAGTAGTCAAAAATGGATCGGACAATAGATTTATAAAGCATGAGCATATTATGGGGGTGGGAACCCCAGTAAACCCCTGCTAAGAGTTTTAATAAATCGACATTTTTTTGAGCTTGATTCTTTATTTTCGTCAAGTGCGTTTTGAAATGAAGCTTACGATCAAAAGTCATTCCCAGGAATTTTATTTGTTCTTGCGCAACGAGGCTATAGTTAGGAGTGATGATGTTAAAGCTTGTTAAGTCGAATTTTCGTTTTCTTGTAAATGGTATCAATTTGCTTTTTCTAGGATTGATTTCTAATCCGATTTTTTTGAACCCTTCCATTAAGCTTTCATAAGCACTTTTTAGTAGCTGTATTCCTTTCTCTGGGGTTTCTACTATGGCGAAAATAAGGAAATCGTCTGCAAATTGTATGATTTCGCAGTCATCTGGTGGGTTATTAGTGATGTGCTCAGTGTATAAATTAAATAGTATGGGACTGAGGACGTCTCCTTGGGGTAAACCATTATATGAATCAAATGTCACTGGGCCTTCATCGGTTTGAATCAGGTAGGTGCGCACTGAAAGGTAACTAGATATCCAGTTGGTTATGAGTGATGTAACACCATGTTCTTTCAATTTGTCTATGAGTATTGCCGGTTTGACATTGTCGTATGCTCTTTCTACGTCTATTGTTACTGCAAGTAGAATCTTTTTTTGGTTGAAGGCTTTGTAGATGTTGTTTGTTAAGTACCAAATTGAGTCAGTAGTGGATCTATTTTTGCGAAAACCAAAACAGTATGGGCTAAGTATTTCTTTTTGTTCTAGAAACCATTCTAACCTGTGTTTGACTATCAGGTTGAAAACTTTGGCTAGACAAGGTATTAGTGCTATGGGTCTGTAAGATGATATGAGGGAAGGATCCTTACCTGGTTTAGAAATTGGTACAATCTGAATTATTCTCCATTCATTCGGGACTTGGGACTTGTACCATACTTGGTTTAAAGTCTTTATTAATTGGTCTTTCCAGAGCGGTGGTAGGAGCTGAATCATGGTATAGTTGATTTCGTCTACACCTGGGGCAGTACCTTTCTTTCCTTTCAATACTGCTTCTAGTTCAGTCAATTGTAGAGGCATAGTCAGAGGATCATTGTTGCTACATGAGATGGGTTGTTCAAAAGAAACTCTATGTCTTGGTTCAAATATGTTGCAGAACTGTTGGAGGAACATTACAGCAGTTTCTAACTTTGAGGATACTACGTTTTCTTTTTTGGCTGATTTTCCTTTTAATGCTGTTACTTTGTTCCACATGTTGCTAATATGCTGGGGATTTATGGTTTCAACGTACTTTTTCCACGATTCTTTTTTTGCTTTCTTAATTAGAGTTTTCATTTTATTTATTTTTTTCCGCATTAGATTGTAGTTTTCGACGGTCATATTGTGTTTATAATCCTTTATGGCTCGTAATTTTTCATTGTTAGCGATGCTTAACGCGTTATTCCACCAACTTTTTGGATGAAAATTCGGTTTATAGAGATTCTTTGTTCGTGGGATAGCAGATTCTCCAGCTTGGTTAAGTAGATTGCATATACTGGTAACTGAAAGATTTTTTTCGCGGTTGTTACCCCATAATTGGTTTAAGGTAGCTATATAGAGATCTTTATCCATTTTCTTAAAATTTCTTCTAGCGTAAAATTTCCTTCGGTCAATGATAGCATCACTCAATTCTATTATGATTTGAAAATGGTCACTGCCAAGGTTTTCGGAAGATACGATCCATGATAATTTATGACCTATATCAGGTGTTGAGAAGGTGAGGTCTAGTATAGATGGTTTTACTCTTGGTGTGGTGATTCTCGTCGAAACGTCAGGTTCGTTCAATAGTAGGAAGGAAGACTGTAGCAATTCATGAATCAGAACATCTCCTCTTTGTGAATCCGTTTCATTAACCCCAAAGTATGACGAGTGAGCATTAAAATCTCCTCCAATGATAATGCCGCATTCCGGAAAACTTTCAGAAATAGAGAATAAATTTTTAAAATTTGAGGAACTAGGCTTGCTGCTAGGAGAGATATAAACCGAAATTAAAATTAATTGTGGTTTTATATTCGTAATTTTAATGCCTAGCGCTTCGATTGGACCGATATTTCGAAGTTCAACTTTTTCAAATTTAAAATTACTGTGAAGAAATATTCCAACGCCACCATATCGATCTCTCCTATTTTTTTGTAATATATAATAATTTTTGGCCTTATATTCTCTATTTCGATTAAACCAGGTTTCTTGAAGTAAAGCTACATGTACTTTGTGACCGTTTAATTGGTTAATGAGTTCTTGAAATTTATTATTTACGCTACGACAATTATGTTGTAAGATTTTAAGATTAAAACAATGTAAATTATTTAGATCCATTGAATAGAAAAATGAGATTAATAATAGAAAGTAAATATAAATATAATATAAATACTAGAAAGATAATAGAAAGTAAATATAAAAATAATATAATATAATAGAAAGATAAATTCCAAAAAGTATTGTATCAGATTAATCCGTGGCCATGTTATTATTTTCAGGTTTATTGTTTATAGTAATATTGGAAATGATTTCTTGGTTTTCATGAACGAAATTGTAAAAAGTTTGACCAATGATATTCACCGTATCTTTTTCATTATCTATTGACTTAATTTTGTTAATAAGCGCATTTAACATATTCACATATTTAGAGTCGCTTGTCGATTTGTGAGGATTTTCATGTATGTAAGCTTTTTTGGTTTGATTATTCTCGTGTTGTAAGTCCGTAGAGTGAAATGTGTCGTTTGTAAATTCGGTTTTTCGTTTTTTCTCATTGTGCGTTTGTGGCCTGGCTTGATAGAACTTTTTCCTGGGATTTCTATAATTCAAGATATTGAATTCGTTTGTATTATCATCGATTTCAGGAAAATCTAAAAGAGAAAATCGATTGTTTGTATAAGTAGGGAAGAGTTCAGAGGCCTGTTTATAGCTTAATGGTTTTTCCGCCATTATTTGTTTAATTTTTTCTTGCCTTTTCTTTTCTGAACAATTTATGTCATTTGTTTTATGGGATAATTTACAATGAACACATTTTATTTGGTTGGTGCAGTCACTATTAGTGTGCTCGTAATCGCCACAATTTTGACACCTTTGTTTACCTCGGCATTTTTCCTTGAGGTGTCCATAACGGAGACACTTTTCACAGAATCTCGGTTTAGAAATATAAGGCACGACTTTTCGAAGAGCTAAATATAAAGCAACGCTGTCAGGAAGTTTCTGGGAGTGAAAAGTAATTTGAATGGTTCCGGTTGGCATCTTATTTATTTCCCCGGAATCATTTTTTATAGTTCTATTAAATCGTCTAACCTTTAAAACTTTTTCATTCGAATTAAGATTTTTTAAAATTTCATCTTCGGTTATAGAAGTGTGAACATCTCTTATTATTCCGAACTTTAATACGTATTGTAAAGGTATAAATGCTTTGAGGTTATTGCTAGTGATAAAAGGATTTTCTAGGAACCGGTTGGCGATGTCATACGTTCGAAAGTCGATTTCAATTTGATTTTTGTTTTTTCTTTTGACACTGTTTACCTGAGTGTTACTTAAGCCTAAGAATTTCCCTAATTTCATATCATGGAAAAAAATTGGATTAGTGTCGTCTTTTTTTTCAACAATCACTATGTATGGTCCTTTGAAATAATGTAAATATTTTATATTTTGAAAAATTAAAGAGTTATTATGATTAAATTCGTTGGTAGCTGTAATAGGAGGTGGTTTGTCCCCCCCATCACTATCGGGCCCCATAGTGGGACCTTACTACTGGTTATTGTCAATTATTCAACTTATCGAATAATTTCCGTTTAATTAAGTAATATATAATCAAACAGAGCCAATATGTGGAGTGAAATTTTTAGTTAGTAACAAAGAAAAGTAAAAGTAAATATAAAGTAAGGTTCTTATCTGACAAAGTACTGCTAATCCCTCGGAGCGGAGCTGTCCTCTCTCTAGGATTACTCAGAGCAAACTGATGCCTTATTTTTGCATTCAAAGAACAATTTTTCTTTTTGTAGACTTTTCTTGTGGCGTTGTATACTTTGTATTAAATTAGAAATATTATATCTAATATATAAAAATCTCGTGATTGTTATGATTTATAGTCTGAGATGGCTTAAATGTCGATATTTTAATTAATACTAGTGCCTTAGAACTAAGTTTCAGTTGGATTTATAGTGTATAATATACCGTTGGAAAGCTAATAATTTAATAAAAAAATGTTATCTTATATACAAAGTTCTATAAGTTAATGGATAATGATGAAATGGGACTAAAACTAAGTAATGTCTATAATAATTTAATTGCTATATTAATTAATCTAAAACACACGTTTCAATCGAGACTCAATGTATTTTATTTTATTTTTTTCAACTTAATAAAAAGTTCTTAAATTGATTTTAAAAACGGAGGTGAGTGAAAGTGGTATGTTTCAAGAGCCAGAGTTTTAAAATACGAACAAATGTTAAATTAATTCCATATTGTTCATACAAAATTAATAAAATCGCGTTTAAAAAAATCATAACCTACTTGATATTAAAGCCCATTAAATATTATATTCATAAAGCGAGTTTAATGAAAATCAGTAGAGTAGTTTTTGAAAAAATCGTAAAAGAGATCAACAAATCTAACAAGGTAACTAAAATCCGCTTTTGATTATAATACAGTCATGTGTATTTTAATCTGAACAGGCAGCAGTTGAAACCTCTTCGTTTAGGAACCAAAATAAAAATAAAATAACGTTAAAATTTTAAGAGATCAAACAATAAATTTGTTCGATATTTTAATTAAATACATTGAATTGAGAAAATGAGTTATTGATATTACTATTTTTTTTTTTTTTTTTTTTTTTGTGTTTATCGTTTTTTCCTCTTTCCGTTATAGATCCCATCCCCACAAACTTACAATACAATTGTTATTTTTTATTTAACAACCAAAATATTTACTATAAATAACTTTTAGCAGAACAACGTTTGTCTGGTCAGCTAGTATGTATATATATATATACAGTTGAATTGGTGCAGGGAACATCACGGCAAGCCAAATGAGGAAAGCTGATAGCATCTGGGAAGATGCCAGAGCAATTTTTCAATTTAACTAAACGGTTCGCCACTTCTTCTGTAGCTGTCAGGCACGTTCAACATTAGTTTCTGTTATAATATGAATCAGTAGATTGTTTATATATTATATAATATGTTCATAATTAGAAGAAAAAAAACTAACAACCAATAGTCCCAAGTTATTCAATGAAAAATTAATCCCAATTGTGTTTGGTAATTGTGTTTGCTTATATACAACAATTTTTAGATTACATACTACCTTATTTATGATCATGTTTGAGATGATAGTGATTTTCGTTAAAAGTGGATGAAAGAAATTACAATTTCATGATATCAACACACATGAAAATGAGATACATAAATGGGTATAATAAAAAAGAAAAAAAAAATTGAATGATCTATAAGGGTGACTTTAGCATTAAAATTTGAGAAAAAATTCTTTATTGAGCAATATTATAATCTGTCCAATACAGGACATTTTTAATAGTGATAACGTACAACATTCATACTACATTCACGCGATATATACAAAACAATAAATTTATATAATAATAATAACGGGTAGGTACGGTGTATCCCTGTGTCTTGAACTCAGATTACAATAAACCACAAAAAGCATTAAAATCAGTAAATAGAATATTACATGAATAGTTTAACACAACACAGTCATTTTGATCAAGAAAATGAAATTCCACGATACAGATTTTTATTTTATTTTTTATGTTTAAAGAAGTTCATTTTGACCAATTAACAGTTTATCATATTGCGATTATGAGTTCATAGTAACGAAAAGTGCACTTAGGAAGAATATATTATGTTTATTTTATAATCTATATTCATGATTAGATTTAATCATCGGCAGAAATTTAAAACATAAATTGGCCAAAAAAATCAGAATTGGTTCAGGTCATTTGTTTATTATGTCAAACGGCTCCTGTTTTGTTCGATTTCTTACTACATTATATTTCAAATGAACTTTTTCAAGATTTAATTAATTAATAAATATATTAGTTTTTGGATTTATAAAAACTTTCTATTTACTTCTAACAACATATGTACGGTTTGGTACGTAATATATTTGTCTATGGTTTTGAGTACTGTACGACAAAATATAACCTGTACGATACTGTAGGTGGCAACACTGAATCACCATAACCTCCCTTATCTCAACACATTACAAATAACAGATATTCATAAGTTTATGAGCTTATAACAACTTTTTATCAACTTCTTCGACCTCTTTTATTCATATTAATTTTCTTAAGCCTTTCCAACGGTATGTTATATTACTACTTATAATTCAGAAATAATTTTTTTGGTGATTTGATTACAAACAATTTAATTTTCCTTTCCAAAGAAAAACTTAATGCAATTGGAAAATCAAAAATAATCTGTAGAATACCTTATCCACCAGTTTAAAAAAGTTTGGAAAATAGAACGCACAGGTTTTTACTAGCCTACGGGAAATAGCTCAATAGATCAATATCTAGTCTATCTTTAATACATATTTAAATAAACAAATATAAAAGCTCGCGTAAATAAATAAATCAATGGTTTTTAAGGTATTGATGCATCTAATATCCCGGTGCCAAACTCAACAATGAATGTACCAAAAGCACATGTAGTGATCTCATTTAGATAAATAATAACCAAATAAACTTAGACGAGCCCAACTCTGGTGACAGCACCAGATGGTCTAATGATTCGTCTCCGATCGTCAGACCCACTTCAGAGGAGCACAATCTAATGTGTACCGAGAGAAAGTCCTTTTCAACGAGATGTGAAAATAGCGATATCCTCCTTAAAAAATATAACAAAAAATACACCCGTTTCAAACACACCAACTTTTACCAATAATCGTGAATAATTATGGACTAATTATAATTAATTAACCAGAGAGGAAACCAACCTTGGTATACGTCATGGGATATCGATCGTTGTAGATGAATCAATGCAATTAATTAACCTGGACTATATTGAGGAAAATTGATTACGTAAGTCAGTCTGTAAATTGAGAGTGCTTTAAATTTATATAAGAAAAAGAGTCGACATACTTTTCCGCACATAAAATCTTAAAATATATATCTTTCCGATATGTTATGTTTTTAAAAATAATTTTTCCTACAACTACACTATAACTCAGTTTCAATATATTACATTTAAGTCAATTAGGCTAATAAATTATAATTTCCAAAAAAAAAAAAAAAAAAAAAAATCTTGTAGATTATTAGGATGTATAATCCGAAATCATCTAAAAATATCTTTTCATTTTATAAATTGGTAAATGAAATTTGTTTTCTTCTTCTTCTTCTATATCTTTCCAACATTCTGGTTTTGTTTACAGACATTTTCAAACCGACTGATAACAGTGCAAGGGTGAGTGAATGATGTACTTGCCTCCAAGTTTCCCGAAAACAAACCTCAGCCAACACAAAGGCATTTCCAACAATTGTTTCCCGGATACTCCTCTACTGAGTTGACCTGTGAACAACAGCCCCTAACACTATAAATCATTTCAGTCCCAGATAAAGCCAGGAACGTTTTTTTTTTTATATAACTTCACATTTTGCACTTATCAACAGTCTAGCTAAAAGTGAAATCTACTTCCTCCCTTCGCCTCTGAATCATATTTTTTAAATATCTAGAAGCTATGTATAGTTTGTTTTACCCCTTACATTTTTTTTCATCTTTTATGGCCTTTTTTGTGAAATCTAAACGCTTTTGGAGTTATCTTAGATAATTTAAATTAGTTAAATAAATTATAAAATTTGGAAGTAAGTTCATTTCAGAATAATGTTTATAATGATAGAAATAATATAATTACATTATTACTTTTCATTAACGGATCATTAAGACTTCTTTCCCCCCTTCCTTTCTCCCTTACCACAATAGCAGCTAAAAAATGTTAATAACAAAAGGATAATATAAGAAATGAATTGGAGAAGGCTAATATTTATTGGTCATATAAGTAGAATGGCTGATGATAGAGTGACTAAAGGAATTTTGAATTGTTTTGACAAAAGAAAAACCAAACAGAAAAATTAATAAATATCTCAAAAGCATAAGCATTACAAAAGTTGTTACACAGGGGAGAGACAAATTGAAAAACCTGATCTACAGTTTAAGTAGTGCAGATAAAGAAAAAACAATCTAAACCTCGTAGGAGATGGACAGAGGAAATAAAAGTGAAAATATTTTGAAAAATGAAAAAAATCCAGATTATTCCAAACGCGATTCTTAGATGGTCTGAAAAAAAAAAATTACTAGTAAATGATATGTCTAATAGTGAAGTGAGAATGGTTGCCTGAGTGTATATAGAAGGGAAGTTAATTGAGGGTGCAGTTAAATTAACAGACAATTAAGTAGGAACTTAATTTAATAGTGCCTACGTTTTGGCCTATATTAATCGGACTGAAAACCCAACAATGATTTGGTTCTCACAGCTCCAATCTTCCAGAAGAAGGCATGAAATTTAGATTGAAACGTAGGCAATATTAAATTAAGTTTCTACTTAGTTGTGTGTTAATTTGATTGCAAACTCAACTAACGTCTCCCCGATAATTCTTAAGTATTATTTATTATTGAAACCAGCTTAGTTCGAATCCGAACTGGGTAAGTTGAAATTTATTTTCTAGTGTTGCACTCTATGGACTTGAACTGTGGGGGACAGCTAAACGTACTAACATCAAACACATTCAATCCTTTCAATCCAAAGTCCTCCGTACAATAGTAAATGCTCCTTATTATGTTTCCAACTATACCTTGCACCACGACCTTAATGTTCCTTTTATTTCAGACCTAATTCCATCCAAATTTTCCAAATTCCACCAGAATCTCATTCATCATCCTAATTCTCTAGCTCAATCCCTATCCAGCTCCATTCATCCATACAACCCACCTAGAAGGTTGAAACGGCAGTGGCCCCGCGACCTTTTGTAAATATATTGGAGTTCTAGCACTGGCTAGATTCTCCACTCAATGTGATGTATGTATGAGTGTGTGTATGTGTATATAGGTATAAGTGAATTCTTGACTTTATTGTATTGATTCATTATTGTGTATATATTTTATTGTAATTTTATCCGTGTAAATATTGTATGAATGTAGTATGTATGATATCTTTCAGCACTACTATTGATGTCCAAATTGGGACAGATTGTAATTTTTCTCAATAAAAATTGTTGTTGTTGTTGAAGTGTTGCACAAAATTAATCTTGACCTTTCCACACTGAACCACTTTATACTAAACGGAATATTCTGTTAAGCTTAGTTGGAGTAAATAACTACGTTAAATAGCATTTAATGTACCCTAAAAAACACTTCTTTATCAGCCACTGTTATTGAGTATTTTTTCTCAAATCTGCATATCAGAAAGACTGGTGGCCTTTTATTTCTTTCACTTACTATATATAGTAAGAGAAAGTATTGCAATCGTAAAATTTTCGAATTCCAGTTTTCGACGGAAGTACACATTTGAAGGTCTTTTGAGTCCAAATAGCCAAGTCCCAAAAAAAGTCCTGTGTTTCTGAGTGTGGTAAGTGTAGCGCAAAAACCATAAGTCGTATGAAACTGAAATTTCATATATAAGACAACTATACGCCTGAGATGGTACTGCAACTTTTTCGATAGAATCGGATGACCGAAAGTCCTACTTTATCCCATACATTTAGCACCTTTTTACGATTTTCTCGAAAATGGCTTTAACGATTTTGATTAAACTCGCTATATCGATGTAAAATTTAATAGGCTTTAATATCCTGTAAGTTTAATTCTGATAGAAGGAGTTTGACAGGGCTTAAATGCCGATATTTTAAATTTTCTCCTTCTAAACTACCTTTGCTTTTGTACATTCCAAAAGATTAACAATATCATCTTAATGGCACTGATGAAGGCCGGCTAAATATCAATGTTGAGCAAATTTGATAAACAAATAAAGCAGAAAAGTGCAAACATATTTTTTAAATGCAATTTTTTTGTTTTTGAACACAAGAATAGTAATAAAAATGTATAATATACCGTTGGATAGGTAAAGATTTTAGAAAAAATATTATCTGATACACGGAATTGTAAAGGGTAATGGAGAGTGATAATAAGCCGATAAAACTAAACAGTTTCTGGTTCCTGAAAAGATAAATTCATGTTGAGCGTGCTGCTACCAGGCGGCATGTCAAGGAAGCAGAGCCCCTATTTGTGATCATCTTGACATTTGAGTTGGAGGTGATTCCTCCAAACACTAACTGATTGTTGTAGATAAAAATATAATTGATTATTTAATAAAACACATGTTTCTATTGAAATGCAATTTAATTACTTCTTTAACAATTTATTATTATCTCTTAATGATGGAGTTTTGTTGACCGTTGAGAAATTAGATGAGGAAGATGGTTGGGGGTGCGGTCATAAATTAAAAACCCACATTTAAAATAAGTGTTATTTTAATTATGTGTTAAACATAATTAAAATAACACTTATTTTAAATGTGTGTTTTTAATTTATGACCGCACCCCCAACCATCTTCCTCATCTATTATTATCTCTATGTGTATTTCAAAATTCATAAATTTATTTTAACAACGGAGGTAAGTGAAAGTCGTGTGTTGCGCGCACCAGGTTTTGTTTCCAGTTCTAAATTTAAATGGAAAGCCTGAGACTTAGCAAATTCTAGTTCTTCACCGCTGAAAAACCCGCAGACCTTTTCCCGCCCACGGGAACTAACTCCGACAGAGCATCGGATTAAAGACAAACTAATCCTGCCTGATTCTTCTATAATTATTGTTACAAGAGGTAGAGAGACAGCAAGAAGAGGGTCAGAGAAGTGTATGTGTGAGTTAGGAGGGGGTTTGTCTTAGGAGGGAAAAGTTTTTGTTTGAGGGCCGGAGTTGGTCTTCCAAGTGAAGGTAAACAATAAGGTATGAGTGGGTCCCTTTGAGCCAATCCTACCTCACTTTACCAATCCTAGTCTCCTTTAAACTTTAGTATAAATTCCTTCTCATTATTCAAGAACCTAAGTTTATCTTCAAGCTATAAAAAATCAACTAAATTTATTTATCAAATTCGATATGTCCACTTTCCTACCTTAGAACGCCTATGTTTTTGCCGAGGACGAAGTTAAATTGCCGAAACGAAGGAAAGCCGGGCATGAATAAAAGATTAAACGGAATTAGAATTCTAATTTAGTTTCTTCCTCCGTTGCAGTTATATTTAGTGGAGGGTTGGTGGTGGTCCGACTTAAACAATGTTGTCTCATCACGTAATTCACTTAATTATACCGGGAGGTTTTCGGCAGGTTAAATTTCCCTAAAATTGGACCTTTTTGAATCAAAACTTTATAGAAGTTGCATAAGACAGTGTTAAATGTTTCGAACGAGACAAAAGTACAATTAAACAACAAAATTAGGAGGATCAGTAATTCACACTACGAGAGAAATATTATTTTACTAAAAACTGCTTCATACTCATTGTCGAGATTCAGAAATGGAGGATTCGGAATATTCTATGCACCTTTATAATCTTAAGTAAATCTTTAAATTGAGAATAATTGTTTACATGCTACAACTGTATTACAAAAAATATATCAAGTAAATATGATTGTAATATAGAAAAATGTCATGAATTGCACGTAGAGACACTAACCAGTTGCAGCACTCTAAAAATATTCTAAACTAGAAGGTCTCGTGGCCATCTTCTTTTCAGAGACTTCAGAGGATTTTCAGGAATCGAAGAGGAAGCAAGGATTGAAGAAAATGGATTAGAGTGGAAATGGAGTTTGTCATGAAAGGAATGGTAACTGGTTCGGACCAAGTCAGCAACATATAAAACATCAGGTCTTTATGGACGAGTTGATTGGTGACAAAATAAGGAGCATTGAGAATTTTTCGAAGGATTTTTGATAGTAAGGGTTGGAATCGGGAAGAATTTGATGGTTTAGTTGAGCCCCAAATCTCTACTCTGTAAGTCCATATCGGTCTGATGATAGTCATATAGATGAGTCTTTTGTAATTAAGTGGAAGGTTAGAGCGTTTGTCTAGTAAGTGTTGAAGTAGTCGACAACGTCGGGCAGTTTCTTGTCGTTTCAGTCTTGTATGAGGGTTCCAAGTAAGACGTTTGTCCAGATGCAGTACTAGGTATCGGATCGGTTCAACCGGGACAAGAGGAGTGTTATTGAAGGATACCGTTGGGCAGGATGTCATAGGTTTACGACGAAGGGTAAAGGTGATTTGGTGGGATTTATTGGAATTTATTTTTATTCTCCAGTTCTGACACCATATTTCAAGGTCTTTGATGTGTGATTGGAGAGTTTGGGAGGCAATGGTTGGATCGTTGTTGACTGATAACACACATGTGTCATCAGCATAGGTAGAAAGGAAAGTGCTAGGATGGGATGGGATATCAGCTGTATGAACTGTGTAAAGGATGGGTCATAGAATACTGCCTTGAGGAACACCTGCATACTGATAAAAAGGGATGAACAGGAACGGTTATGATTTACTTTGAAGGACCTGTCTGTGAGATAGGACTGGATAATAAGGAAGTATGTAGGTGGAAGGAATTTACTGAGTTCGTAAAGCTGTCCCGGGTGCCACACTCGGTCAAAGGCTTGTTCTACATCGAGGAAGGCTCCCGTGCAGTACAATCCGCCTCCAATGAAGACGAGACAACGTCCACCATACGATGGCATTGCTGGATAGTGGTGTGGGATGTTCGGAAACCAAACTGATAATCTAGGATAATGTAATTGGAATCAAGGTGGGATATATCGTTCAACAGAAGTTTTTCAAGGATTTTTCCCATGATAGAGAGAGATGGGGCGGTAGGAGGAAGGGTATTCTGGAAGCTTTTTGGGTTCGGGGATCATTTTAATGATGGATAATTTCCAGGAAGCGGGAAAATATGCGGAGCGGAGAACGGCATTACAGATGTAAGTAAGATTTTTGATAGTAAGGGTTGGAATCGGAAGATTTTATGGTTTAGTAGAGCCCCAGTGCTCTACTTCATAAGTCAAGTCCAAATCGGCCTTATGATAGTCATGTAGATCAGTTTTTGTAGTTAAGCGGAAAGTTTGAGCGTTTTTCCAGTAAGTGATGCTACAGTCGAAAACGTCGAGCAGTTTCTTGTCGTTTCTGTCTTATGTGAGGATTCCAAGTAAGACGTTTGTCCGGATGGAGTCCTAGATATCGGATCAGTTGTACTGGGACAAGCGTAGTGTTATTGAAGGAAACTGTAAGGCAGGATGTCATCGGTCTACGACGCAAGGTTATTTGTTGGATTTATTGGAATTTATTTTTATCCTCCAATCCACCATACTTCAAGTGACAGCAATGATTAAAATTATAATACTACCATATAAAGAATTAATGAAATTTAACAGTATAATAATGATACAAGGAAACAATTATTTTTAAATAATTATATTCATAAAATATAACCTATATAATAGTAAGTACAGTGATGGAAGTACATGGGTAAAACTGACTGTACCTCCCATCCAAATTTCCCTTATTTTTTTAAGTCATCAAAGATTGTGGTAAAAAAATATGAAACATCGTAAAAATAAAATCATTGACAAATCATAAAGGTTGATAAACCAAAAAAAAAAATCAAGTTGGAATAAATTGAATTGTCAAGAAATTTGGTATTTTTAAATACACAAATAAACATATACATATATATAATTAAATGCATACGTAAAATGGATAAAAAACAAAACAAATCTATATACAAAAATTTATACAGTGAGATAGACAGAGAAAATATTTTACATAATTGAGCTATTATTTACTAGATAAGTTTAATTAATTATTGATCACCGTGGACTAAAGTTTCATATTTTATGTCGAACCGATAGTGCCCTGAATTTATTTGGTATATTTCATGATTTGCGATCTACTTGAGTAGATCCAGTAATGTGGCGGCTATATTCCCAGATGAAATTACAGGATATCGACCCTAAGCCGTTATAGAGAAGATTCCCATCCCCAATACCTTAGACCGCGAAGATGGCTACATGGACGAAAAGCAACCTGGGGAGGGGGAGATTGGCTCAGCATGTATTATTCATCGTGTAGCTAAGGTATGAAAATAAACCACAGCCTCTGCAGTAGTTAGCTATACCTAGTGAATACCTGAGCCTTCGTCTATATTCCACCTCACTCCCAGCATCAAAGAGGTATGCGAATTATCGTATGGTGTCGGAATCAAAAAATGGGAGGGAAACGCCAAAATTCAATTACTGTGGTCTGCGAAATCGAAATCCTCCTTAAAAAAAAAAAAAAAAAAAAACCTGTACCGCTACAACCCACGAAGAGTTTTGGGTTTAGTACATGTAGAGATTCGTACGGTTTCTAGGCCAACGGCCGTGCAATGAGGTGATTCGGCCGAGATCACGCTCAGCGGCCAGGTTTTTCTCCCAATTCGGGTACCCACTTGATTG
Source organism: Piezodorus guildinii (assembly GCA_023052935.1). Classification (NCBI taxonomy): domain Eukaryota; kingdom Metazoa; phylum Arthropoda; class Insecta; order Hemiptera; family Pentatomidae; genus Piezodorus; species Piezodorus guildinii. The sequence continues at coordinate 76,410,718 of CM041296.1, forward strand.
AGACTAGTTGTGCCCCAGGAGGTTCTCCATACCCCAGGATCGCCCCCGACTGAATTAATAGAATAAATAATATTCAGCCACAGCCGGGATTCGAACCCAGGACCCGTAGCACAGTAGACTAGCGCTCTACCACTAGACAACCGCCGGTCCCCTCCTTAATATGATAAATCGATGGTTGCTCTCCATTTTTTTCTATCACAAATAGAAATTTGTTAAAGTATTTTTTTTTTTTTTCTCATAATTACGTGGTTTTTGTCTGATGGAAATAAATATCCTTTTATTCCTCTTGCACAAGCAACAAAGATGAAAGAAAACTATGAAAATATGAAGTTGTTATTAGAAAAAATTAAATATTCACAGAATACGTGGAGCATTTGTTCTGATCTAAAAGTTGTTGCAATGTTTACTGGACTGTAAGGTGGATATACCAAATTTGTTGTTTTTTATGCGAATGGGACAGTTGCGCTAGAGAAAAGGATCACAAAGTAAAAAAGTGGCCACAAAGAATGAGTTTGGTCCCTGGATTCAAGAATGTAAAAAAAGAAACTTTAGTTTCAAGTTATAAAATTTTTACACCACTTCTCCATATAATGTTAGGCCTTATGAAAGTTTTTGTTCAAGCCATGAACAAGGACGGTGGAGGTTTTCAAAATCTTAAAACTAAATTTCCTAGAATCAGCTACGCGAAATTAAAAGAGGGAATCTTTGTGAGTCTCCAAATACGAGAGCTGATAAAGGACTTAAATTCTGAAAGTACTTTGAATAAAGCTGAAAAGAGAGAATGGGCTGCTTTTGTAGAAGTATGTCATAATTTTCTTGGAAAAAAAAAAAGAAGAGATCTACTGTGAAATCATCCTTGAACTTTCGTTTTTCATACAAAGCCCAAAATTGCAATATGTCCCTAAAAATTCATTTCTTGGATTATTTGGACTTTTTTCCCGCTAATCTTGGAGCAGTATTAGATGAACACGGCGAAAGGTTTCATCAAAAAATAATGCACATAGAAAAACGCTATAATGGAAAATGGTCAGAAGCGATGCTTACCAATTTCTGTTGGTCACTTCGTTGTGAAACACCTATAGAAAATATGAAAAGGAGAAAACTAAAGTGAAATAATTATTAACAACCAGCAATGAGAGTATCTAATGATTTGTTGGTTTTGTAACACATTTATTCAACATTTGTATCAGTTTGAACAATTATAATATATTTTTTAAGCAAAAAAGTGAGTTTAAATTAAAATACCACTGAAAAACATATGTGATACGAAAGATTTAATACTATAATTTTTCTTCAGAATTGTCTTATTTATCATTCGCTATGCATAAAATTGAAAGGAGGGAAAAAATTTGTTCTTTTGCAGACCAGAGTTATCTGAAGAATCTGCTCTAAATCATGTTTAATGAGAAAATCTTATTCTTTAATGTGACATATTTCATGAGGAAAGAAATTATTTTTTTAATGTTTTAACTGACTGACTGCTATGGAATCTTTATGCGGACGCAATGGAAGGTTCCCAACTATTAAATAAAAAAATCTATCACCTCTAAACAAAACAAAAAAAAAAATCACAAATTATATTACTTGAATCTTTCCTGTACAATAAATCTTGTACACGTTTAAACTAACGTAATTGGAGTATTATAAAACTTAAGAAGACATTAAAAAACATATGTCGGTAGTTGTACAGGAGTATAAGACGGAAATATTTCAAGCAAAAATAGATGAGTAAAGCTAGCCGAAACCTTGGAGAATAAATGATGAGAGGATAGGAAAAGCCACAAAGGCACATACGACCGCGGCCAAGTGGCATCGCCATCTTCCGAATTTATGGTCTTCCTTCCACTTCTTTGTGGATGACCTCCTTCTAGAGCTCTTGGAACATATTATTATGTATTCCAGACTGCGCACCCCTTTGACCGAAGAGTCTTTGAGTTTCACCCCCAAATGGTTTCTCCGCCAATCTATGTGTGTCGTAATCTAACGCTGGCGTCTCATTAATTTCCAGACAGTATCTTTTAGTTTTGTGCAGTGGTGGTTCTCTACTGAAAATATAGGTTTTTAACTATAGCATGTCATCGGTGATAATAGTAGATAATTACCCAACATTACTTAATTTAGTAAGGAATTTACAATGGTATTCTTTTCCTAGGAGATTTGTGTTTTTAACACAAACCATAAAATTTATTTTGAATAGTATCAATTATAAAACTAAATATATTTATTATAAATTATGAATGACTTATCTAAATCGTTATTGTGAAGTTTTCTGCATTCTTCTTCTGTGAGAATATTACTCTTCTGCCACCTATGTGGTCTTCCTCACCCTTTGATATCTTATCCACGAATCCTCGCATCTTTATTAACTGCTTCTGCCTCCCTGTCCTCTGGTAGGGACATTCTTTATTTTTGATCGATGAAATTATTCTAGAAAGAGGGTAGGGTAGAGTGGGGCTAGTTGAACATAGGGGCAAATTGGGCAATAGAAATATCTCGCAAACTATTAAACTTCCACATAGGCATCTTATGGCGGAAAGAAAGAGTCGTGGGAGGAATAATCACCACGCGATCGCTAGTAGCGGCTGGATGAGCGAGTGAAGCGCTCGTGTGTTTTTCTTATTTTGTGAACAAAAAGTAAAAACGTCGTTCATCACAAGTTTTCGTCTGTGTTAGTCAATTTTATCTGTTTTTAATTATGTAAGTCTTAATCTTTCAGATAATTATTGTACTTATGGTATGAGTTGTTCTTTGTATAATTCTTATGAATTTTTTATAACCTCCCTTTGTTTTGAAATTCCGGGTTGGGGTTAGTTGAGCTATAGTTGCTTTGTTGTTTTGTTTATTATATTTTCAGTTAGTTATCCAAAGAAAATTACTTCAAGTTTTGTTATTCTATTTCTAACGCTACATAAACTTACTTTCATTTTTGCCAATTGCAACAGTAACAATGATCATTAAGTTCCAAAGATCTAATTAATATTTTTTATGATATAAGCTATATTAGTAATAATATAAACATTTAAGTCTGATTTTAAATAGCAAGAGTGAATCTAATGTTGAAGTTAATCTTATGATACGTTAATGCTTTATTGATTCTAGTTTTGGTTAATTATTTAAAATTACTTCAAATTTCGTCATTTTATCACTAAAAGACGATAAATAAAGAGCTGATGGTTAGACATTCTTAGTGCTCAACTTGCCCCATACTCTTGCTCAACTTACCTCACCTAAGGGGTACATTGAGCAAACGTGACTCCCTGGATTTAAAAAGCTGTAGCTCTTAAATTCGACTTCTTACAAAAAAATTACTACGGACACTTTTGCTAAGGGGTATATTACGAATCCATCAAGCCACTTAAAAACTCATTGAGACTTATCATTGAGGAGCTATACCCGCTCAAGTGAAAAATTACTCAACTAGCCCCGCTTTACCCTACCTTCTAACGGATGTGCTCTAACATTGGAGAGTGTCGTAGATTTCTTTCTAAGCTTCCTAGGCTTTTGGGAAACAGATTTCCGGATATTACTTAATTGGTTTGTTAGTGCAGCTGCAAATTGACACAAAAAACTTCCAGATGAGTTTTAACATCCTACCGGATGTTATTTCAAAGCTTCCAGTTAGACCTTTTGGAAGGTAGGTTTTTCTGCGGTCCTGTGTAACCTAACACTTGTCTTTTTCTATATCCACGTAGAATGCGATATCTTCAAGTTAACCAGACCTATTCTATTTTATAATTCGATAAATCTTAAAATTGAACTTTATATACATTTATACATAGCTGAAATATTCTTTTGTTGTTATTAATTAAATTTCTGACGCAATGATTACGTATAAATCATTAATTAAAACAGTACAAGAAATTATATACCCAGGGAAAGATAGCGGACAATTTCGCAAAGCGGTCTGTGTGTGTAACTCTAGGTCAAAAAAGAAAATATGAAGGTGAAATTACATATTTAAGATATGTACCTTTTTTGGATTTTACTGTATCTTTTTCTCCAAGATCGACATTTTACACATTTTCACAAAAATAGCTGAAACTCGTTACGTCGATGCGCAATTTAAAGGGTTTTAATATCATGTAGGTGTTAACTAGATTTTTTTTAACGCTGAATTTTAAGAATAATAATCGTGTTTCACTTCAAAAATTCTGGTTCTTAAAAAAAGAAAATAAATAAAACAAATGATGCGAAAAAAGCGATAATGAATAGTGAAATACTTTACTTTATAATCACAATGTCTTTTGCGTTTTTCACAATATGGGTCATGATAAAATTGGTGATGATTTCTCTCTACTAATTCAATAGATAATACATGAAAAATATATTTAAACAAATCTTAACATAAATGCCAGGCGGGAAAAATGTGGAGGCTGAACAAATTCAAGTATATCATAGAAGCTTCATGGCTGATTTTTTTTAATAAAATAGATGCAGTAAATCCAAAAGTGAAAAATGGATAGGTAATAGGAGGTAAAACTTGGAACCGAATCAAAGGGGTGAAACGAATTAAGTGCACACACAAATTTTCGATCTTTTAACCGAAGGGTTAAATTTTGAGGGACTAAGGGGGAAAATACAGGTTCTGGGTAAACTGATTATATTCTATATGGTTAAATGGAATGATACTTTAAGAACTTCTAATATTTGGATTAAATTAATCTCTCTGTGTCTCGAAAAGAACGGCTCTGAATTCAAACTTATTCGTTTTGAAAGAGGCCTCTGGAATTGTCGAAATATATATAATATTTCCTGAACACTAAACCCTGTTCCAAATTTGTGAATCTGTTTCTCTAATGCACTAGCTACCACCTCCCTTCTTCAGCATCGACAACAAGGTTCGACAGTGCAATATTCTATTAATTTCGGGGAAAAATACTAGGGAGAAATTCAGTCCATGAGTTCATAGTTCTTATTGAACTTGTCTGGCAGGGCTTAAATTCCAATTTTCCAAATTTTCTCTCTCTAAAGTATTGACTAACCAGTAGTGCTACTTCATAATTCGTGTTTTGTACATTTTTAAAAGACGGCTTTAACAGTTTTGATAAAACTCACTATATTGATGCAAAAGTAGACGTGCTTTACTTTAATACTAAATTTCTTCCCCTAAGCATTAATATTAAGTCCCTACAGTTTTGCTGATTCGAAATAATTAACCATTTCTTGATTTTAGAGTTAAAAGAAAGGTTAATTATGAAATATAAAAGAATGCGATAACCAACTGGAGGAGAAAACCAGAAATATGAACAATGATGTAGATGTATAATACATCGTTGGAAAGCTGAATATGCTAGAAAAAAAAGTTCCAATATATAAGTTTGTATAAGATAATAAAGAGAGATTAAAGTATAATTTAATGTAATTAAGGTAATTAATTAATGTAAGTTAAGGTTGTAAAATAAATTCTTTTTTTACTGGTGATTTCAATAAAAACTTTAGATTCTTGTAAATATTTGTAATCAATTCTACCTTAATAAATAACCCGTGTCGTAAGAGTGAGATTCGTCTATGACCAATACTTAAATATGGTCATAATCAACAGTTTAAGAACGACCCGAGCGCTTTGCGTCTTCCAAGTCAAAATGTCCGGTTCTGAACCGAACAAACCACTAACGGACGGTGCTTTATCCTAAAGCATCATCACCACATACACTGCAAATTTTGTTTGCACCGTCTGCGGATGTTCCTTTTCGAAAATAAAATATCCTTAAATTAAGAAAATTGTTTTTTTCTTTTCCATTTTGAGCAAGCAAACCAACACTTTAAAATAAGGGAACTCGGCTGAAAATGATGCATAAAAGCACCTCAACTATTTTTTTTTTTAGAATCTGTAAACACTATTGGCCAAGTAAAAATGATTTTATAAACACAGGAAGGATTAAATCGAAATATTGAAAAACGCCACGAGCTTGTTTTACAGCCTAATATAATTGAAACAAAACTTATTGAATTGATTTGAACAACTGGGCTAAGTGAAATTCGTGTGATGTACGCAGCATTTATCTTAAAATCTATAATCTATTATATTGTAGATATTATTTAGTGAATGAACTGGTGTATTTACCATATGCGGAATGACTGGATGTACAACTCTAAATTTTTTTAAAATATATTTTTATTGATTTTTACAATTCTATATACAGTATATACAAATAAAAGGGTTAAAATTACAGATGTAGGCATGACATAATCTCGCAAAGAAGCTACCCAGTGGTAGCACTTCAATCATTCTTTTAGGTAACACTTTAATTTTATTTTTGACTCGAGGCCAATTTATTTTCAAGCGATTCGGAGGATTATCAGGAAGATATGAAGATGAGATCTTACGGACAAGCGGCTTTGTGTGGGCTGGTAGTTTGGAATTAAAGGAGGTGTATCGATTTTGGGCTAAGTCTGCAACTAGTGGGATATTGAGGTATCTATTGATTTTTTTTTAGTAACAAAATAGGGAGTATTTAGGATTTTTCGAAGGATTTTGGATTGCAAGGAATTTCATCGTTTAGTCGAGCCCTATGCAGTTTAAGAAGGCGATGCACTTAAGGATGACGGTCACTCTTCAAGTTTAAGAAGGTGTATTGATCGTCTGTCAGCTCGAAAGCCAAGAAGAAACTGTGGATGAGCACTGTGCTACCTGCCATGACCTACTGTTGCGGTACATGGGTAATCGACAAGAATACCAGCCACAAGTTGAGAGTAGCGGTCAGAGGAATGAAGCGATTACGTTCTCGGAAAATCTAGACGAGATCGGAAATCAAATAAATGGATAAGGTCAACGATTGATCTCCCAGATATTGTGGAATAAGTCCATCTAAGGAATTTGATCTGGACCAGGCTTGTCATCCGGAGAAATATCATTTCATGGACAAGCAACTAATGGAGTGTTACCCAGGAGAGTATACAAGGAACTTGGACGTCCACCGACAGACTGGGACAAGGAGATGAAGAAGAGCTGCGGAGGGCTCTAGTGATTTTGTAAACCGTTTTCTTGGCTACTTAGGTAATGTGTATGTAAAGACCAAAATTATATAAAATACTCTCACCATTATCTTAGTAATTGTGTGGTTCTGCAAAATTACCGGAGTTAATATTTTTTAAGGAAAACATTATTTTAACAGCTAAGAGAATATTATAAAGATCAAATTCATATCACTTAAATACGTCGTATAGATAGGTAATCTGAATTAGTTTCATGTTTTTTCACTAAGCCCCTTTTGAGATATTTCCGTGTAAACATCGCGAAAAATATATTTTTTCCAATTTTGAAAATTCATATGCCAAAAATGACTATGTTCTCAAGATCGAAATTTTTACAGCAAGTAGGACTATGACTAAGCTACATAAGAAAATATAATCAAAAGTGAGCCTCTTTTCTATTATATACTTTTAAGTCGTTAAAAATCTCCTTTTTGATTCATTTTCGATAATTTTTTTAACAACTTTCTTCCCTATTTAATGTAATGAGTTTTAGGGGGGGGGGGGAGAAATACAAAGCATGTTCTTAAATTATTGTAAATTTTTGTTTTGATTTGGTTTCTAAAAAATCACAGAAATTAGAAAGATTTTCCCATCACATGTTTTTGCCTGCGGAGCTGACTTAAAACGGTTGCAATACTAAAAGTATTGGCCTGAATTTTTTTTTATTTATGGATTCATTATCACGAAAGAATCACAATAAATTCACGATAATAAAAAATGTCCAGCGGCAAAATTAATGAAAATTGGTCATTTCGGATTGACCCATATATATTTGAATTGAAAAAAAAAAAAAAGTTTTGTATTATCTTTTATGTGCAAATAAAGGTTATTATTATAATTAGTAGAGTTCCATACAAAACTGATAAAAAGATTTTTTTATTATTATTCTTTTTTTATGTGGCACTGCAAGACTTTGAAGTGAATAATTAAGCCACCAAAGGAATAAATTCCCTTTAAGCCTTCGCTATTCTGTTTGTTCATTTCAATTGAAGTAATTAACAGAAGGCGTTTAAAATATTAATGAACGTAGAATCAACAAGTTGGCTATAATATATAAGGACAAAGCAATTAGCTGAGACGAAGAAGGAAACGAGGAAGGAAGGCTTTGTCTTTGTGAACTTTTTGCGAGATGATGCTACACCACTAATTGTCTGCAGCTCCGGGGATCTGTCATTCTTTTTGATTCATTGCTAGCCAGCTTTCTCACGCACTCCATTTACCAAAGCTTCCTCTTTACTACTGATCAAAACAACTAAACTATTATTTAAACAATTGCTATTATTTATAGTAAGTTTATATAAATCATTTAATATTATTTTCTTCCACTCAGACCATCTGCTGACCACGTTTTGCATAATCCGATTTTTTTCTTTTTCCAGGATACTTTCATTCTAGCTCTTTGTCGTTCTTTTATTTCATACTAAATTTAGATTGATTTTTCTTTTTTGAAAACATTTTTTTCTTCTTTTTTTTCGGCTTGTCTAATGCACTGCAGCCTCTGATTAGGCTTATTGTGCGCTGTCCAATCTTCTGTTAATACAGGTCTATGGCCTTAGTGAATCTGACTAAACTATAGGGGTTAATCTGTTCACACAACTTGAGATCTATAATGGTGAAACTGTATCCTGGCAATCTCTGGACAACTGTTTATCCCATGATATGCAGTTTCATCTTCCTTGTTGTTGTTGAGTCCACCAAACCCATTTTATGGAGATGCCTGTTAAGCTGACAGAGTCCAGTATACAGTCCTGTCACTCTCCTCAGAGTTTTCCTCTCCATTGAGAGTAGTGCACAACTTCTCTCTTTGCAGGTCCCTGTTAGAGTTATGCTGCTTTCCAGTATCCCTCCAGTATTGCCTAGATCTATTGCCAGCAGCCGCCTTGATCAAATCTTTAGTATGGCTGAGGCTTATTCCACACAAAGGTTCAGGTGACAGGGTAACTGAGCAGAACCCCTCCTCGCGAGGCTATCAGCTCTCTCATTGCCTAAGATGCCTGAGTGACCAGGCCCCCAATGAACTCGGACTTTATTCAGCAGGGAAAGCGTGTTGAGATTTCTTTTGCATTCATCTACTCATTTGGACCGAGTCATGTAACTACCCAGAGCTCCGATTGCAGCTTGACTATCGGTATGGATAGTTATAAGCCTGTCTCTCATCCCTCCTGAAATTAGGGTTTGAGCACAGATATTTATAGCCATTACTTCAGCCTGAAAGACATTGGAAACCTTTAAATGTTGATATTTTTTTTTATTTGTCCTAACTCGGTATAAAAAAAAAATGAAAAAAACCTGTACCCATACAAGACATGAGGTGTTTTGGGCTTAGCACATATAGAGATTCGTACTATCTCTAGAACAACGGTCGTGCAATGAAGTGCTTAAGACGAGTCTGTGATCATTTTGAGACAAACTAATAAAATTAATTAAAGAAAGTATTCGATGAATAAAAACATCAGTTAAAATGAATTATCATCAAGCAATAAATTATTAGAAATTTCAAAAAATGAAAAGAACTGTATTGTAAGGACCTATACAATAATATTCTAAGAGTATTGGGGTCAGTAAATTTGGAGATTCGTACTGTTTATATGTCAACGGCAGCACAAGGAGCTGATTAGACTCAGTTAGGTCACGCTCAGCTTCCAGATTTTTCACTATTTTTTGAGTAACCACATTATAGGGGCTGGGCCTGCCCTAGGAGAGTCCCCATACCCTAGAGTCACCTCCTGGCTAAAATAACATTATTCTGATAATAATAGATAATATTCTGACATAGCGGGAATCCTAACCCTGGGCTCGGAATACAGTAGACTAGTGCTGTATCCGCTAGACAACGCAACTCTATTTCATAAAAACGCTTTCATAGCCTCAAACTTTTCATACCTTTATCAATTTTAGTGAACCATTTAGGTTTGGTTTTTCTTTAGTCGAAAAAGTTTTAAAAAAACCAGCCTGTCATCGACATTCTACAGCTATGACCAAAAATGTTTTATTGTTTCGTATTTTTTGTCTAAATGCTCATTAATTTCCTAGATGCTTAAAGGCATATATCGTCGGTCCACTGAGATCATCGGTGTTTATGTTTCCCTTAGGATTTTATTTTCTTAAATTAAAAAAGTTGAAAACATTCAGATCTGTATTAAGTTATTAGTTATAGTTAAAAAAAAAATCAGTGCACATATCATATATTATACACCTTTCTCTTACCCTTGTGTTGAACCCAATTTTTATTCGATTTAAGTCCTCTTGTAGTCTTTTTGTTGCTGGTAATAGGTCGGGAGGTGGAAAGGAAAGGTAAATTTGAAAATCGTCTGCATAGAGGTGGTATTTAGAGTGATTAATATGGAGAGGCAGGTCATTAATATAAATAGCAAATAGGGTAGGAGATAGAGACGACCCTGTGGGACACCGCAGGAAAGGGGCAAGGTTGAGGATTGGGGCTGGTCTGGCACTACAACGTACTGAGAACGATCGGAGAGAAAGTATTGTGTTATAGTAAGTGTTATTTGTGAATAAACTGGTGTATTTACCTATTAGGAAGAACAGGATGTACAACGATAATTTTATTTTTAAATACATTTTTATTGAATTTTACAAATGTATATAAAACAAGTAAAAGGGCTAAAATTACAAATATAGGCATGAAGTAGTCTTGTGAAAAAGCTAAACAGTTGTAGCACTTCAGTCATTCTTTTAGGTAAATCTGTAAGTTTATTTTATTAGCAGGTCTCGAGACCACCATCGTTCCAGAGCCTCTGAGGATTATGGGGAATAGATGGAAATGAGAGTTTAAGGACAAGGGAGTTTGTGTTGGCTACTAGTTTGGAATTAAAGGAGGTGTATCGATTTTTGGCCAAGTCTGCAACTAGTGGGATATTGAGGTATCTATGGGTGATTTTATAAGTAACGAAATAAGGAGAATTTTGGATTTTTCGTAGCAATTTGGATAGCAAGGATTGGATGCGGGAGAAATATTTGACACGCTCTGTAGTTAAAAATCCTCATTTACTTAAATTGGTCAGGTTTTTAAATATTTCTCGGTTATTAAAAATTTAACATTTCCTTAAGTAGTATATTCTTAAGTAATATATTCTTAAGTATTTGTATCCGTCATATGCAGCTATATTGGTCTGAGTAAAAATAAAAAATACCTATGTACTAATATATAAATGTAAATAGATGGTAAATAATATATTTTATTAGTTGATTATATCTTTCTTTGCCTTCTATACTTCATCAATCTGTCCGCCCGTCCAAAAAATCAATATCTCCCTGACTTGGAAAACTTTTAGACAATTGAGAGACATATCTATGATCTATTGTTCTTTCCATTCAGGGACTGTACCTCCAACCAACTTCCCTGTATATATATACCTTGTTATATATATTATTGTTTTGCTATTTTTATTACCTAATTTTTATATAAAATAAACAAAGTTTTATCATAAATATTATATTCTGTTAATGCTTAAATTACATTGTTTATCATTTTTACTTTTTCTTAAAAATTCTATCAATGCTTACCCTATTAGTTATCCTTATTATTGTATTATTAATGTTTACCCTTATTTTTATCTTTATCATTGTAATTTCTTTCTTCTTCTTCTGAAGGTTATAATTATGCATTATTATATGTACTATAATGAGCATTGGCCGTGTATATTGTGACATGGTTAACGGTTAAGGTCCAGGTTCTTAGAAAATAAAATTATTAACGATCTTCTACTTTATTTCCTTTGTGGCATACAAGCATACGGCAAAACATATTCTTCGTAACACCAACTAAAATTAATTAAATAATAATCAGTTTTAAAAATAAAAAAGGAAATAATATCAAATAATCTTCAAAGTAAAGTTAACAGAGGATGCTTACCGCTGGGTATATTTTAAATATATATATGACGGAAGAAAATTAAATAAAAATATCCTTATACTGCTCCCTGCTAACTCGGTACTTCCATACATGGATACGTTACGAGACTTTCTACCGGAATGGCCTAAGATCGCGGAATTCCGGTACCTCCACGGTACTTCCTAGGCGGCGACACTGTACTTTCCATATGTAGGCTCAAGTTTAAAACACCGGGCGGACGAAACCGAGCGGGAAAATTAAAACTTGTTACACACTCCCCTCCAGCGGGTAAGTCCGTCAGGTGGTTTGGAATAACTTAAGCTTCGATGGATGCCATAAACCTACGAACTTTCCATTCTGATCCCTTAACTTACACGACCCGCCACCCGTAACTGAGACAACTGTATAAGGGCCTTCATACTTGGGGTTAAGTTTAGCTGCGAGTTTATCTGCTGCTGAAGATAACTGAAAAGTCATTTTTAAAACCTGATCTCCCGGATGGAAACGATCTTTCCGGCGTCTCAAATTATAACGACTACTCTGATTTATGCTTGCTTTAAGAGAATTTTCCTCAGCGACATGATGAACTTCAGGCAATTTGGCCACTTTTGCCGCCCAACGAGTCTGTTCTTCTTCGCGAGCTGCTAGAATATCTCCCTCGAGAACTTGGTGTAAAGGCCTTAGCTCTCTACCGAAATTTAAGAAAGCAGGGCTGAACTTGGTCGAGTCCTGAACTGCGGAATTCAATGCAAATTGGATCTCTCCTAACTTCTCGTCCCAGCGTTGGTGTTTTTTCCCAAGATACGTGACGATAAGTTGCTTTATATTACGGTTAGACCGTTCTGTGGGATTTGCCTGTGAGTGATAAAGAGGAGTAGTCTCCCTCTTGATTCCGAACTCCTTAGCTACTTCATCAACAAGATTACTCACAAAGTTCTTTGCATTGTCGGAAATTAATTTCCTAGGTGCACCATACCTCTGTAATATTCGGGACTTTAATTTCGACACTATAACCGAAGAGGTAGCTTTCCTAATGGGACACAATTCCACCCATCGGCTAAATAAATCGACGAAAACTAGGATATAAACGTTGCCTTTAGTGCTTCTAGGATAGGGACCCATAATGTCGACAGAAACGATTTCCCACGGCTGCTTGTTATAGCGAGGGTACATCAATCCACGAGGTGGTGTATTTCTGGGTTTTACCTTTTGACACAACTCACACTGTCTCACATATTGGCTTATATCCGAATAAAGACCCGGCCAATAATATAGTCTGCTAACCCGCGCGAACGTCTTATCAATCCCTAAGTGGCCAGACTGAGGAAGATCATGATTATCATATATTATAGATCTCCGCAGGTGTCTTGGAACAACCACTTTCCACTCCTCACTGGGGTCCTCCAACTCTCCTTTCAAAGAGTTCTTCCGATGATACAGTAACTGCCCGTCCTTTATCAACCAGCCAGGGTGAAATTCTGGGAACTTTTGGACTCTGTAAAATTTCTGATCGTACCATTCATCAGACGATATAGGGGTTCCCGAAGACGAAATATCATTGGAAGAGGAGCCATGATCGATACCTGTAGATAAAACAGTTATTGCGGCAATTCTGGATAATGCATCGGCCACTGTATTCAGTTTGCCCTTACGGTATTCCACTTTGAAATTATACGGTTGTAACCGAAGAGCCCATCTAGCCAAACGACCCGAAGGGTTCTTCAAATTTAGAAGCCACTTAAGACTGGCATGGTCCGTAATAACGGTAAAGGAATATCCCTCCAAGTAATGCCGATTCTTTTCGATACCAAACAGGACTGCCAGGCATTCCTTTTCGGTGACGGTATAATTTCTTTCAGCTGGACTGAGGGTACGTGAGCAAAAAGCGATAACCCTTTCTTCGCCATCTTGTATCTGTGTTAAGACAGCTCCAAGACCTGTATCACTGGCATCGGTCTGTAGTTGAAAAGGCTGCTCGAAATCGGGCCTTGCTAATATTGGTGCTTCAGTCAGTGCTGACTTGAGAGCATTGAAAGAGGCTTCTTGCTCTCCTGACCATATCCATTTAGCTTTGCGTTTGAGCAAGGATGTAAGGGGAGAGACAACCGCGGAAAAATCTTTTATAAAACGGCGATACCACCCTGCCATTCCAAGGAACCTTCTAAGTTGCCCAACATTGGTGGGTGGAGGGATCGAAGTAATGGAACTTACTTTGTCTGGATCAACGCTCAGGCCTTCGCTATTAACTAAATACCCTAAGTATCTAACTTCTTTACAACCAAATTTGCATTTATCGGGATTAATACGCAACCCTGAAGCTTTAAGTCGACGAAACACTTTCTGAAGCATGTCTAAATGCAATTTAAAAGTTGGCGTGCAAACCAAAATATCGTCTAGGAAAACTACAACGTACGGGTATAGTTCGGGTCCAAATATGGCATCGGCTAACCTCTGAAAGGTAGCAGGTGAATTGGTTAGCCCAAAAGGCATAACTTTAAACCTAAATAACCCTCTGCCCGGAACTGTAAACGCTGTAATCTCTTTACTAGATTCGTCAGCTAGTGGTATTTGCAGAAATGCCTGCTTAAGGTCAAATTTGGACAGATATCTCGCTTGTCTAAGTCCGTCTAAAAGAGAAGTCATATTTGGCATGGGATATGAATCTTTACAAGTAACTTCGTTTACCTTGCGAAAATCGATACAGAACCGGTAACCCGATCCCTTGCGAACCATGACTACCGGAGATGACCATGGAGATTGGCAAGGCTCAACTAAGCCTTCTTCTAACATCCGATCAAGTTCCTGGTACATTGCCTCAAGAACTTTAGGCGAGTAGTGGTAGGAGCGTTGCTTAATAGGTTGAGCACCCATAACATCTATCTTATGTCTTATACGGGTTGTTAATCCCGGAGAATCTTGGAGAGTTAGCAAACCTTCACTAACTATCTTATCCAGATCTAACTTTTCTGAGGAACTGAGTGAATTAATACCACAAATTGATGTTTCCCTTCCCTCTATTGGAACATCCTGACGGAACGAAAACTTATGGCTAGGATCGTCTTGAAACCACCAGGTTGCTTCACGAAAATTCATGCACATATTAGAATTAACTATAAAATCTAATCCAAACAAAAACATAAATGGAAGTGATGTTAAAGCATACAGTATTATGTTGTACGACCTACCTCCAACTGTAATTGGAATAGAGAATATTTTATCCACAATACTGGTACTTCCATTAGCGACACAAATATTAAACTCGGGAATTTCCTCAACGACATAACCCAGTTGAAGGAGAATTTTGATCCCTTCTGGTCCAACGAATGAGGTGGTTGAACCAGGGTCAAATAGGGCCAAGTAATTCAACTCTCTTCGGCACTGTTTTCCTATTTGGAAAACCATGTAAAGCTGTTTAGGGAACGATACGGGATAAAGAGGTACGGTAAAATTTTCTAAAGAATTCGAGGCGACATTTGAGGAAACGAGATCAGATTTAGCGGTACAAAAAGGTATACGATACGGAACGGTATTTAGTGGGTCAGCTAAAACTGTAGGAATAGGAATGACCCTCACTTCCGATTCCCTCGCCCATTTCCCGGAGTACATTTAGGGCAGGCGTGAATGGAAACTCCTGGGTTACCACAACGATAGCAGAACAACTTACGAGGTAGCGAACATCTGGAATATACATGTGGTCCACCACAATTCCAGCAATTTAATTTCTTAGCTGTTAGAGCTGGCTGTAAGTCTTTTGAGATGTTTTTATTGTCAACGATTGATTCAGAACTATTTCTGGATCGTACTTTGGTCGATGGGGATAACCTTTCCATACAACCAACTGACTCGGTTTTCATTCGTTCGAATTCGGGATTACAATTTGATTTGTCGGCAGAAGCGTCAGAATCTGTTGGCACCGAGGAACCCGAAGGTAAAATACTATATATTCCCGAGGATTCTTTCTTATACTGCCTATTTGTAGTGGGATTCGTAAATCGGGATTTCTCTTTTCCATTCGGTTTTTCCGCTCGGCCTTCTTGAGCCATCATCTCGGAGATTCTAGATCGTTCCGTGACGAAGTTTATTAAGTCCCTATAAGAGGGAATCTCAGTCGACTTTATCCGCTCTTCGAACGATCTTCTGGTCCCTGGGTCTAAATTGGTGAGGGCTAAATGAAGTTTAATGAAGTCCCCCATATCTTCGATGCCTAAAGCCGATAGGGCGGAAAAATTATTTTCATGTTCGGATAAAAATCTTTGCAAATTATTTGCGGACGAATTGTTTAGAGGGGTGAAATCCAACACTCTTTTAATGTAAAATCGGGCTAGCCGTCTTTTATTTTGATAACGAGCAACTACCGCATCATAGGCTAGGGAATAATTACTTTCCTCTAATGCGAACCCCGAGATAAGGGACAAAGCTTCCCCGCGTAAACTACTTCTTAGATAATGGAATTTTCTTATGGTCGATAAAGATTTCTCTCTATGAACCATAGAATCAAAAAGAGAATAGAACTCATTCCAGTCTTCCAATTTCCCCGAGAATGTCGGTAAATCAATTCTTGGTAGCTCCTGAGGAACAGAGTAAGTAGGGGTAGAAAAAACATCAGGTTTCTTTTCCGTGGGAGTACACGTTTTAATTAATTTATAATAATTCGCTTTAGTGGTGTCGACTAAATCGAAAAATGAATTTTGTACAGCTGAGGTTTCGACCTTGTCCTTAGTACCCGTCACGGTTGAGTTGTATTCACGGATTTTGGACTGGATCTTTTCAAAACGCGACTCGTAATTGACCAGCCTATCATAAACTGGTTTAAAATCAACTACTGTATCAACACTCAAGGAGTTTGATTTAGTAAAAATGTTCTGAACTGCAGCAAATATATCCTCCCGTTCCGATATCAAGACGTCGGGATTACCCATTATGGCAAAGCAAACAAAACGTAAAAAAATTTAAAAAACAGAAATAAACTAGCACTCTGGAAACCGATAATAGAACCAGGAGAAAATTTTCCTTTAAGATAAAATAAAATAAATTCCTACTTTAAGGCAATTAAAATAAAAACCTGTAAAAAAGATTAAACAAAATATAATTTAAATTAAATTAAACTCGGTAAGCGTCCTTTACAAATTCAAGGTACAAGTTGAATAACAGGAAAACAAAGTCTTAAAACTTATATGAACCTATCAAAACAAAAGTTTAAGAAATAAATTAATGAGACAAATAACAATTATTCTCAAACTCTAATTAATCTAAATTTTGATTAATAAGATACCTTATAAAAAAACAAAAAATTATTTTGTACAAAAAATTATTTTCTCTGTTATCTAAAGTTATTTACAAAAAAATAAAATATTGTTATTATAATAATAATTCTTATCAACCACAAAATTCATAATTATTAAATCTTAATTAAATACAAGTAAATAAAATCCTAATTTGAAACCTTTTAATTTGAGATTTTAATTAAAATAAAACAGTCTAAATTTACTAAAACAGTTTAATAAACGTTACTTTTAAATAAAAAATTTTAATCAATATAGAAATATTTTGTATTAAATAACACAAGAAACTTTTACGGAAGATATATTACCATAAAAAATTAAATGTTTTTCTTCCTAATTAGAACTATATAGAAATATTTTGTCGATACAATAAAGTTTTACGGAATATATTGCAATTTTTAAAATAAAAATAAAAATAAAATGTTTTTCTTCTTAATTAGAACAATATAGAAATATTTTGTCGATACAATAAAGTTTTACGGAATATATTACAATTTTTAAAATAAAAATAAAAATAAAATGTTTTTCTTCTTAATTAGAACAATATAGAAATATTTTGTCGATACAATAAAGTTTTACGGAATATATTACAATTTTTAAAATAAAAAAAAAATAAAATGTTTTCCTTCGATACGATAATCATAAAAGTCTTAACTTTGTTGATGCAATTGACTATACCTAATACCATGCTTGCGAATTACTGCAATGCAAATAGTGTCACTTAATTCTTCCAATGTATTATTCATTTCCTTTTAACAAAAAAAATAACCATTAAAGTCAGCACTTAACTTAAAAAATTGTCCTTGTCCTGGTCTCGGGCGCCATAGATTTGTGACATGGTTAACGGTTAAGGTCCAGGTTCTTAGAAAATAAAATTATTAACGATCTTCTACTTTATTTCCTTTGTGGCATACAAGCATACGGCAAAACATATTCTTCGTAACACCAACTAAAATTAATTAAATAATAATCAGTTTTAAAAATAAAAAAAGGAAATAATATCAAATAATCTTCAAAGTAAAGTTAACAGAGGATGCTTACCGCTGGGTATATTTTAAATATATATATGACGGAAGAAAATTAAATAAAAATATCCTTATACTGCTCCCTGCTAACTCGGTACTTCCATACATGGATACGTTACGAGACTTTCTACCGGAATGGCCTAAGATCGCGGAATTCCGGTACCTCCACGGTACTTCCTAGGCGGCGACACTGTACTTTCCATATGTAGGCTCAAGTTTAAAACACCGGGCGGACGAAACCGAGCGGGAAAATTAAAACTTGTTACAATATCAATAAAAATAACATACTATAAATTTCATTTGATAATTCTTATATTTAAATTTTTCGTCTTTAGTGCACAAGTTCGGTCTCAAATAATAACTGAGAAACTTAACTTTAACCTTATATCGTTTTGCTAGCAAAATAACTAACCTCATATTTCATTCGAGACAGATACCGAAATTGAATCAAATGAAGAATTGAAAAAAACCAACCACTTGACAGAGAGTAAGTTGAGAGAAGAAAGAAAAAAAAAAGAAAAGAAAGTGGAAGAAATAGAAAGAAGAAGTAGACGCCGGACGGAATCAGTTGGAGGGTAAAAGTTTGACGCGTGCTTTAGTGGTAAACTTCCGGAGACACTACTTTTTTCTCTTCTGCTCCAGTTTCTTATAATGTTTCCAGCCTTCCAGTACATCAACTCCGCTGATAGAGGCTAGGGGCTAATATCAGTTGGGAAAATTATAGTAGCATCAACTTGCAACTGGGGAGCAATACTTCTTATCAAGGGAGACTGATCGGCAGAAAGTTATAAGGTCTGCGCAACTGGACCAAACATCCAAACGGAAAGTTAAGAATTAATAGCAACGACCCAAATAGAAAGTTAAACTAGAAAATGTTTCTGATCTTTTCCCTATATCATTCCTTATCTGGGACCGTGAAATTAGGTATTCCGCAAAATAATTCAACGAAATAAAAAAACAGATAAACAATCCTGGCTTCGCACAAATATCAATAACAAACATAAAATATACACACATAGAATAGAGGAGTGCGATGGGGAAGAATGAAGAATAAAATTCGTTAAATAGAGTATATTTTACTAAATATTACACATTGACGGACTAAAAATCTTAGTCATATTTTTTTTTTTTTTTTTAGGACTCGTATAGGATGTATGTTAGGAAACTATGTTTTAGTGTCTTGATATTTATATATATATATGTAAAACGTAATTTTAAAAAACATTAACATGATGTTGTAAGTTCATTTCCATCTGCTACAAGTAACAATTGTACGAATATATATTATTTAAAAACCTTATTTACAAAAAAAAAAAAAAAAAATATATATATATATATATATTTAATTAAAATACTAGAGTGCTGCCAATGGGCAGTTTCTCTTCAGGTTTTTCATGTACACTATCTTTAATCAGCACATTTACTTGATGTATGCCTATACAGTTGTAAATTTCAATAAAATATAATAAAATAAAATAAAAATAATTAAAAGAGTACACATTGACTTCCATTTCTCACTTAATAACTTTATTTCATAAGCTTTTCATATTTGTCGACGTTTCGGGGCTGTTTCCCCATTTTCAAGACTTATTTTTTTCATTATATAATTGCTATTTCATATATCACCCATCATTTTATTTCATAGTACACTGCTATTTGTCCTTATTAGTGTTTATTGGCTCACTGTTGAGCTCACAAACAGTGAGCCAATGAACTCCAATAAGGACAAATAGCAGTGTACTATGAAATAAAATGATGGGTGATATATGAAATAGCAATTATATAATGAAAAAAATAAGTCTTGAAAATGAGGAAACAGCCCCGAAACGTCGACAAATATGAAAAGCTTATGAAATAAAGTGATTAAGTGAGGAATGGAAGTCAATGTGTACTCTTTTAAGTATATATATATATATATATATATATATATATATATATATATATATTTTTTTTTATTTTATTTTTTTTTTTTTTAAATAAGGCTTTTATATATACCTAACTTTTTTTTTGGTTTCATATATTATTATTGATAGGAGTTTTAATATTTAATTTGTTTACAATGTTATTATTGTTAATTGTTTTTTTGTGTTATATTTATTATATTCAACAATCATTATATTTATTTTGATTATCGAATAATAATTGGTTGAACCCGAGTTGATATGAAGGAAGAAGTAGATCGGGAAGAGGTTAAAAAAAAAAAAGTATTAAGTCTTCTCTCCACAAAGAACGGAAACTGAATGTATGCACATCATTCAACTTCCATACTTTTCGTAGAGAAGTGCTCATGAAGACCCACAAAGTGGTTCGAAACGTTGGATATTAAATAGTTTCTTCACTATTTTTTTATTATTATTACTTTTTATTTTATTTTTTTTACTGTCGCCCGACCATCTCTTCCTTCACATTTTAATTATTAATTTTCGAAATTATTTTTAACATTTTGAAGGCCTGAAGGTGCATGCTATAAATAAATAAATACACAACGATCAGACCAAATAATAATTTTAAACTCTACAAAAGAAAACTAAAAATATAAAACCTCTGACAGAAGCATACTTATACATAAAGAGATACCCTAAAATAATTATTGATCCGGTATTGGCTGTTAAATTAGTTTTCTATTGTTTAATAAATTTCATATTGCAAATTAAGTTGTATATTAAACCTTATTTGAGTAAATATAGCCTACACATTTTACCTATCGGTACAGCCTGATTACACAGGGCTATCGACATATGCCAAGGGATATTGTTCTTTAAATATTGCACAGCTGTAGAATTGTTTATATACATTTTAGCAATAGTTCTAGCCAGAAAAGGTGGAATTCTAATGAGAAAAATCGATGATGAGTCTTTAATCTGAAGATAATCATTAACAATTATTATTGAAGCCACAACGTTCATATAAAAAGTCACATGACGAAAGACCTATAACGATTATTTCTAGTGAGCATTCAGGGCGGTGTATTCATAATTTCGAAACGCATTTTTATGCATGAGCTGAAGGATGGAAGCCATAAGCACACTTACTTCGATGAGCTGAAGGGTGCTTCTGGAAAGAGCTACGTAAGTCGTTAGGGCGAGATCTTGAGCACAAAGGTAATTTTGAGGATTAGAGAATCATGTGTTCGTCTCATATATATATATATATATATATATATATGATATATGAAATATAATAATAACGTGATAATTATAATAAATATATAATTTTGGTTTTCGCGAACTCCTTCTAAACAACAAGACGGATTTTGATATGGTTTTCAATATCATTTAGGGCATTCTTTCCTGAAGGTTTATAAGTAAACTACATTGCTACTTTTTTTTTTTATAAACTTCTTTATTTAAATCAAAACACAGACATATTACAGTGCAAGTAAAAGTCACTATCCCACTAAGGCGAGCCCGTGTGTGGGAAAGGAGTTCACCTGCGGCAATCCAATAAAAGTATAATAACAAACAGTAACAGTACACAGTATGATACAATACAATACTTAAATAATATAACACAATTTTATAAAGAAACAGTAACACACTATACAGCAAAAAAAAAAATTATATAATACGTAAGAAATATAATATACAATTATAAAGAAACAGTAACACACTACACAGCAAAAACAATATAATACATAAGGAATATAGAATACAATTATAAAGAAAGTAACACAGTATGAAGCAGTAATTGACTAAGCTTAAAAGCTGTAAGGAATGCATACAAGATATAAAATTAAGGCATGCAAATATAAAATTGAATTACATAATCCCTAATTAATATAAAAACAATTATAAGAAACAGTTAAACAGTACACAGATATAAACTGTAATTGACTAAACCAACAGCAATAAGGAATACAAATCCATATA
The DNA here is from genome assembly GCA_023052935.1 of Piezodorus guildinii. Taxonomy (NCBI): domain Eukaryota; kingdom Metazoa; phylum Arthropoda; class Insecta; order Hemiptera; family Pentatomidae; genus Piezodorus; species Piezodorus guildinii. The sequence goes on from CM041296.1 coordinate 76,432,721, forward strand.
TTCAAGATATAAAATTAAGGCAAGTAAATACAAGATTAAATTACATGATAAGCAATATAAAGATACATAACATAGTACACAGTAAGAAATTGACAAAATCAAAAGTCAATAAAGAATACATATACTTGTATACAGAATAAATATCAGAATGAGTGACGCAGGCTGGCATTGACGACATGTCTATAGCAATGAGTAATTTGGATTCAATAATTCAGCGATTTTTTCTTCACTGAGGGATTTCACCCACATTTTAACATTGTAGTAATAATTTGAATACTTTGGAGGATTTGCGTGAGAAAATTGAAAATTTGGAGGAATATTGTTGTACACAGTAGCAATGGAATAACAAGTCTGGTGTGTCGTCCAGGTATGTTTTGGTCTTGGCACAACTAAGCTAAAGTAATTTTTTAGTCTTGTAGAAAAACGGTGGTCAATCTTCCCGACTAGCTCATCCCGTCTAAAATACAGCTTCTTCATAATTGAGACCATGTATAATTTTTTTGCAGACATTACATTAAGGTCCGAAAATATATTTATTGATGGGGGTCCCTTATTGATTCCCAAAATTACCTTAATAATCTTTCTCTGCACAATCTCAAGCTGAAAAAGATGTGCAGCAAAAGAATTCCCTCAAATCAATATACAATATTGAATCAGCGACTGAATATATGCAAAGTAAATTGATCTTAATTTATTGATTGATAAAATTCCTCTTAACTTATGGAATACAAAAAAATATTTCCTTAGCTGAGCAGTGACATTAGAGATATGCGCATTCCATCTTAATCGGTAATCAAGAACAATTCCAAGATATTGAACTTGATGAACTTTCTGAACAACAGAGCAATTACAAGGAGAGCTGCAAGAACTTCGCATGTGGATTTTCAGCTCACAGTTAGGATCATCGTGATATATAGAAAAGAGGATTAATTTAGTTTTTTTTTTATTTATTGTAAGTAAATGATCATGGAACCTGTTAGCAATCGATTGCAAATGAGAATTCGCCAACTCATATACTTAGTAATATAGACGTATAATACACAGTTGGAAAGCACAAAATTTTAGAAATATGCAATAAAATAAATCGTAAAAGGTAATACAAAGTTGTTGTAAACTAATAACTTAAGAAAATGTGTTATTGGTAAAGATAGGAGGTTATAATAGTTGAATGTACAGGATTGTACATGTTATATATTTCAATTTAGTAAGATTTTAAAAGCGATATTACGTACCAAATTATAACTAAGTTGTCAAAATAAATGGTGAGTTGTTATAAATCTATAAACTAACATTTTTATTGAGACAGCTGTTCGGGACTCTTATAATGAAGACACGCTTCAGGTCAGTCTCAAAGTTTTTATGATTTATAAGTGTTTATTATGCTGTTATGAACTTTATTTTGTGCGATTTAGACAGTCCAAGTGAGTGTGTTTCATTATTTAATAGAAAATTGAGGTATCCAAAAGAAGTAAAAGCGGTTACACATCATCAAAAGCTGCCCAGAGCTTTTGGCTTTGCATCTGTTATATATTAAAGTGTTAATCGATATGTGATCGATAAAACCATATGTTTATAGAAAGAAGAAAAACACATGTTTTAATTATTATTCCACGTTTTTTCAGATTTGTTCGATTTTAAACTTGTTTAATGGTTACCTAATAAAGTAATTGTAAATTGTGAATAGTTAGAAGTTTTTGAAATACACAACAAATAAATGGCGACGAGGATGAACGTGCTGTAAGATCAAAAGTAAGTTTCAATAACAACAGCAAGTCGATAAGAATCCAGAATGTCAAAATCAAGCAAACCAGCAGTCAATCAAAATGAGGTTATACTTGCTCAAAACCAAGAGATCATGAAAACACTCAACGTTCAATCCCAGGTATTAGCACAGTTACTGCAATCTTACCACAGCCCTCAACATAGGGGTTTAGAAAAAAGTCAAGACAAAATTGATGCGATCAAATCTGCGCCTCGACCTAAAAACGTTGAAGAGCTAAGGTCATTTTTGGGGTTGGCCCAATACTATGCAAAATTTATTCCGAAAGCATCCGATAAACTATTCCCATTAAATCGTTTGCTGAAAAAGAATGTTAAATTTACGTGGACTAGCGATTGTACTGATGCCTTTAATTTAATTAAAGATGAAATTGCCAGTGAAAGGGTGTTGACTCCATATCAACCTGAATTACCATTGATATTAGCCACGGACGCAAGCCCTTATGGGTTAGGTGCCGTGCTTTCTCATATTATTAATGGTCAAGAAAGACCTATCACATTCATTTCACGATCACTCACGAACAGTGAATCTCGATATTCTCAATTAGATCGCGAGGCTACCGCAGTTTACTGGGCCTTTAAACGTTTATATCAATACCTTTACGGTAGGAAGTTCACGCTCATAGTTGATAACAAACCATTAGAGAGAATTTTCCACCCGAATAAAGAAATGCCTGTCATGTCAGCACATCGTCTTATCAGATATGCGGAATTTTTAAATGGTTTCAATTATGAGATTTGTCATAGGCCCTCAAAAGAACATTCTAATGTTGATTATTTCTCTAGAAATCCATTACCTTTAAATAAAAAATTGCTCAATTTTCTCGAAGATTCATTTAAAGTTAATGAACTTACTATTCAAAATATTTCGGATACGTCTCCCATAACTTCTGAGATCATTAAATACGAAACAAATCGAGATCCAGAATTAAAACATTTTAAACATAAACTAAGTAATGGTGAAGCTAAAGATTCCGAATACAGTTTACATGGAGGTATTATTATGCGTGGTTCCAGAGTTTATATTCCAACAAATTTACGTCCACAAATTTTAAAAGAATTACATTCATCTCATATAGGAATAGTTAAAATGAAGAGCATTGCTCGCTCTTTGTGCTATTGGCCTGGAATAGATTCTGAAATCGAACATTTAGTAGCATCTTGTAAGAGTTGTGCCGAAATCAAAAATAACCCTGAAAAAGCCCCTTTACATAGTTGGGAAGAGCCCGCGGAAACATGGCAAAGAATACATATCGACTATGCTGGCCCTTTTAAAGATAATTATTTTTTTGTTGTAGTAGACGCTAAAACTAAATGGGTAGAAATTACTATGTCACCTAAACCGCCAACCTCCGGTTCTACAATAAATTCGTTAGAAGAAATATTTTCAAGAAATGGATTACCTACTATTATAGTTTCAGACAATGCTGCTATTTTCAAATCTGATGAATTTTTAAATTTTTGTAAAAGTAATGGTATTTCCCAACGGTTCTGTGCACCGAATTATCCTGCTACAAACGGGTTAGCTGAAAGGTCTGTTCAAAACCTAAAGAAAAAGCTGAAATGTATGGTAGACGATCCAGGAACCATAAAACAAAAGTTAAATGTATTCTTGTTCAAATATAGATCAACGCCCCTCGCTAATGGTAAGTCGCCAGCTGAACTTCACCTGAACAGACAACTGCGAACACGTTTACACCTAATAAAACCAGTCAAAACGTATCAGCCATCAACTTCAAACGGTAAAGTTCGAGTTTTTCAATCTGGCGATAGAGTTCAAGCAAGAAATTACTCAGGGTCTGATCTCTGGAAATTTGGAACCGTGATCCAACGCTTAGGGAAACTACATTACCTTATTAAGTTGGATCATGGATATGTCATCAAAAGACATATTAACCAACTGAGGCCAACACAAGTGGGAAAAGGAAAACCTGCAGAGCCGAAAAGGGAATTCAACTCAACTGTTCATCAAAGTAACACAGAACCGCCTACTGTAGAAGATGAAACATCAGAAACAACATCCACAGTGAGGCGATCGCAGAGGGAGAGAAAGCCTGTAGTAAGGCTTAACCTATAGGAAAAAAAAACAAACAAGTATCAATTAAGTGGCGGAGAGTGTTATATATTAAAGTGTTAATCGATATGTGATCGATAAAACCATATGTTTATAGAAAGAAGAAAAACACATGTTTTAATTATTATTCCACGTTTTTTTCAGATTTGTTCGATTTTAAACTTGTTTAATGGTTACCTAATAAAGTAATTGTAAATTGTGAATAGTTAGAAGTTTTTGAAATACACAACAGCATCGATATGTCAGCCCCTGAAATGTCTCTAACTCTACTTCCTTTAGATTCTATGTCACCAAAAATTCAGAAAAAATAATAACATAAAATAGCTCAAAAAGTAATGCATTGCAAGTCCCACTTAACCTCAACCCTACAGAAAAATCCACCAGTTATGCCAAAGCCATCGCCACAGACCGTTTTTCTAAAAAGAGAAAATGCAATAGTTTCACAAACATTTCCCGCTATAAAGCAAAAAGAGTATGTTTTAAAAATCGCGGCCCTAATAGACCCAAAATTTATTAGTTATAAATCTAGAATTTGAAACTCTCGATTTTGCATTCATTTTAATAGCAAATATGCAGTAGACCGCCTTTTGAACAATCATAAGTCGATTATTATAAATATCAAAGAAATTTTCATAAAAAGACTAATTATCTCAAATTCTTGCCCTTCAATTCCTCATGAGACAATAGAAAACGAACTTAAAAGGTTAGGCCTTAGATTAGTCTCCCCCATGCACTTCTTCAGGGGCGGGTACCCTAGGCTGGCACATGTACTTAGTTTTCAACGGCAAGTATAGATCCTACCTGACGACGTCAGTAAACTTCCATCATTTCTTCTAATAGAGCAAGACAATGTTTGTTGCCGTATTTTTCTTGTTAAAGAGATTTTAACCTGTTTTATATGTTAACCTGGTCACGTATCTACTGATTGCCCTGAGAGTGAAAATAATATTCAAGAACATCAAAGTAGTAAAAATAAATTCAATAATCTAAGTCCCAACCTAAACAATAATAGCAACCATTCACTATTAGATACACCTAACCATACGATCCCCAATAGTGTAACAGTACAGCCAACCCTAACCGGTTGCCATGACAGCACTTCAACAACCATAGCCGAAATCAAAGAAGACAAAACGAAGCAAGGCCAACCAGGTAACCATGGCAACTCAATTATAGCAAAAATATTGAAAATAAACGCTTCAAAGATGCGGCTTTAAATGTGGACAACAATTTAATATTAATACCGACGTCTGTTTCATGCGTCAAACGATGCCACTTAAGTCCTCCTCCTTCCTCTATACCCACTATGGTGCTTAACTTAACAATAGATTTCCAAGAAGAAGTTGAAAACATAATAAATTTCGGAGATTTTCCTCCAATGACAGCTAACCGTTAAAAAGCTTAATCTTAATCCGTTCATAAAAAAACCTTAAAACAAACGATACTCATTACGTTGTAAATCTTGAGGAAGCCCGACAATCCATTGAGAAAAATCAAAAGCACCCTATCTCGTTCAATGATATGATAAAACTTATCGAAATGTTAATGAATTCTAATAATTTAATAATAGGTGAATTAGTAAAAGAATTCACAAGTGATATAGAAGGTCTAATGAATATGTTAGTCGATACAAAAAAATGTCGGACAGATCGTCGTTCCAAATCAACTATCACGAAGCTGCTGAAAAAACTGTGTGACTTAAAAGAAACCGTAGTACACCCGGACTACAGCAGTAAACATTAATTTGTAAAATCAGGAAACATTGAAGATAATTATGTGGTTGCTAGAATCCCGAAACCTGAAAAACCTTCGAAGGAAAAACCAGCTATCTTCCGAGGAAATCGTACCCACCTCTGATCTGTGGACCCACAAGACAACTATGACCGGAATCCTTGACTGTGAGCCCATCAATTAGTGAAACACTGAAATTAGTGAAATTTGAGTTTTTTTTTATTTTTTATAAAAGACATATGTGAACAACAATTACGTACAATTATTGACCTTAATAAAAAAATTATGTAGTATGCTAATGAAAAAATAAGGGTAGATGCATTTATATAAATAAATAATATTTTTATTAATTATTTCAAATTTAATACTATTTCATACGGAGTAGAGGTTTGGGACTCTACTAAATCATCTAATTTTTCCGTCTCCAATCCTTATTGTAAAAAATCCTCAATGCTCCTTATTTTGTCACAAATTAACTCATCCATAAAGACCCTTATGTTCCCTATGTGGCACGAACGAAGTATCACTCCTATCATGACGAACTCCATTACAACTCTAACCCGCTAGTTTCAATCCTTGCTTCCTCTACAATCCCTGATAATCCTCCGAGGAGTCTGAAAATATGATGTACCCGAGACCTTTAAGTTAGTATATTTTTTAAGAGCTGCCAATGGGTAGTATCCCTACATGTGAATCATGACAGAATAATCTTATTAATAATATTTTTAAAAAAAATACTATTCCATGAAAACTGATTCACGGTAAATTAAATGGGATTTTTATGGAAATTTAATTTAAATTTTAAAATGTAATTTAAATTTCACTGATGATTAAATATAATACTGAATAGATGTTATAAAATAAACATATTTTCTTGCTAATTGCACTATAAGTTACGGTGAACTAAAATTCCCAATGCGATAAACTCTAAATTTATCAGACAGAGGTTTTTGAAGCATAAATGACACACCATTCATACACTAGTTGGTGTAAAAAATGGATGGTTAATGTATACCATATACTTGTTTCAATAGACGTTTTATTTTCAAAAAGTATTAGTTTTCTGTTTTACTTGAGACCCCATAAATGTGTCATCATTTTTGCATTAGAAAGTATAATCAATAAACTGTTTTATAATATATTTTTCAATCAAGAGCTTGGATGAAACTTTATTCCTCAAGAAATAGATTTTATATTATTTATAACATAAGTCTTATATAATCCTTCTTATATAACAACTTCATTCTTAGATATAAAATCTGCGCACAAAAGATACAAATTTCTTTTTCCATTTCACTTAAATCATCTTGTTCTCTTGATTTATAATATTTTTATTAAGACCTCTGTTTTTTTTTTTTTTTTATATTGTAATCACTTTATACAATAGGCACTCGGTATTTTAAAATAATATTGTTAACGGTTATACTTACACTTTTTATATATTTTAACAAAGCTAATTATAATATAGAAATGAATGATGTATGCTATATATGTATATAAATAAATAATACATTTATAAAATAAATGAAATTAAATTTCTTAAAATAAAGAGTCCAGCTTACAAATAAAAAAACAAATAAAAAAAAACCAATATACGTATATCGGTTTGTTTTAATGAATTAGTTCCTGTCGTTTTATCATTTATTAGGTCGTAAAATAACTACGTAGCGTTTTATTTTAATTTAATCCTATCTGTGTTTATAAAATCATGTTTATTTATATGTAGGTTTTTTGTATAATTTTCCCTACAACTGCACTATAATTCTAGTTTCAATCGATATCATTTAGGCTAATGAATTATAATTAACAACAAAAAATAAAAATCTTGCTGGTTGTAAGGATGTCTTATCCGAAATCATTTGTATTCTGGCCAGAAGTGCAATCGTTATTCGAAACATCAATGTTATTCTTAAGGGACTATGTCCCAGAATAAAGTTCATTAAAAATAAAATAAAAATTAAATATCTTATCATTGTGTAAATTTGTAAATAAAGTTTATTTTATTCTTCTTTATGTTTATTTAATCAATAATGTTTACTTATTCTAAAAAAGGATTAGTTAAGATGCTTTTATGCATCGACTTCAACTGAGATTCCTTATCTTTCATTGGTATTTTGTATGCTGAAAATGGAGTAAAAAAAAAATTTATTTCTGAAAAGGGAAATCCGTTGAATAGTTGGTTAACAAATTTTTCAGTGTGCATGCTTCAGGTGAAAAAACCGTCCGTTAGTGGTTTCCTTGGTTCAGAACTGGAAATTTTGACTTGGAAGACGCTTTGCAAAGACGTCGTCCTTTGTCCGTTGATGATAGCCAACTTCAAAAAATTACCTGAAAGATGTAAATGTAATAGATCAAAATGGGTCATATATAATTGATTAAATATATTTACAACAATCAAGTTTTTACTAAAATCACTAGCAAAAAATCTTACTAACTTATTTTTCAACCCAATATTAAATAAAGATAAGACTTAAGTGACGCAGCTGCTCGCTAATAATCGTTACGTGTTTTGATTTGTCGTGATTTAAACGAATTTTCCAAAGATTGTACCAATTTTGCAGTAGCATTAAGTGATTTTGTAAAGTCAGTGAGGCCAGTATGGGATCGCCGTTTGATGTTATAATTGCAGTACCGTCCGCGTAAGTAGCAATCAATGTGGTGGGGTGAGTTGGTATGTCGTTGTTACAATGTAAAGGAGAGGAGCAAGTATCGATCCTTGCGGTACTCCTGCCAAGACTGGTCGGATTGAAGAAGTTTCTTAGCCCTGCCGAACAGAGAAAAACCTATCGAAGAGGAAGGCGTGTATAATAAGCTGCTCGCGAGTTTTTAATAATCTATATTAATCATCTACTTTTATTAAATTTGGATATTAGCTGACATTGAAATGACAACAATTAAGTATGTAAGGAAAAAAATCTGTTGCGGGCGGCACACGACTTTCACTTACCTCCGTTGTTAAAATCGATAGAAGAATTTTCAAATACAGTTAAAGATAAAAATGAGTGAATCTTATAAAGAATTAATTAAATTGAATGACTATAGAAACATGTGTTTTATTAAAAATTTTATTATATTATTATCTAATATATTTAGCTTTCCATCGGTATATTACACATCTATATTACTGTTTCTAATTTTTAAAAACGAAAAATTGCATTGAAATAATATCTTTGCACTTTTCTCCTTCAGTTAGAAATCGAACTCATTCAAATTATATATTTACCTGTTTTTGATCGTCAATAACAGGATTATATTGTTATATTTTAAGTCTCTACAAAATTAATTTTACTTTAGTGGAAAAATATCGGAGGTTAGAATATATATATATATATATATATATATATATATATATATATTTTTTTTTTTTTTTTATTTATTGAGATATATTACAATTTGTTACAAAATGAACAATAATAATATTGATATGAGACCACATTCATACTATATATACAGAAAATGATAATAATAGTCAAATTACATAAAATAGAAAATAAATAAATTCATATATATATACAATAAAATAATAATAAATAAAAAAAACAACAACCTATAATTGAGATAAATAAAAAGTTGGCAAATAAATAATCATCATACAAACAATCATAACTATATACAATATATAAAACTGCTAAAGGGACCCCAGCACGCGCTTTTCCCTCCACTTGTGGAGAAAAAAGCGGAATCCAAGAGATCCCAGCGCCTCTAATTCAGCCGCATCACTGGTCTGAGCCAATGGAGGCCGAGTTAGGGCGCTGTAGCCATAAACATTAGAATATTAGAGGAAGAATTGAAATATCGACATTTAAGCCCCGTCAGACTATTTCAATCAGAATTAAACTTAAATCATATTAAAGACCATCAAATTTTACATCGATATAGTGTTTAATCAAAATCGTTAGAGCCGTTTTTGAGAAAGCTGTAAAAGATACAAAATGCATGGTTGTATGTGAAGTAGCTCTTGTGGTTAGCTGATTTTGATGAAAAACTTTCTGTAACATCTCGGGCGTATAGTGTTCTTAAATATGAAATTTCACTTTGATAGGACTTGTCGTTTCCGCCCGGGAAATACATACATTACATTTATAGGTAAGTAAAAGTAAAAATGCATTCGATGCCTGCATGATGTATACGTAACATTTCATTGGCCAAAAATGTTAGAAATAAATACTATAAATTTTTAATCTATTTATTTCAAGAAGATAGGTTATTAGAAGCAATATTGTGAGCTATTTTCACATTGTGTTGAAAATACGTTTTTGGGCTTCAAAAAGTTCTTCATGCTCAAGTAGCCATATTGGACAGGCAATCATTTGAATGTTAAATGACCAGAGTCAATTTGAACGACCGTTCTCTAACCGAGTACAATTTATTTCCGCTTGCACCGGACCCCTTGTTGTTTTTTCGCTGTAATTTAGAATGAAAGGTATCAATACCAACGGAGTGGTTTGTTGTCGCAGATGCTGGTCATCGTTGGGGTTAGGCTATGTTCGATTTATTGGCTGCGTGTATGACAGTAAACGCTCACAATAAATGTACATGACGGATGGTTTTATAACATAGTCAGATATTAAAAAAAATCTATCTTTGTAATAATTTAATATTATTAAATCATTTAGTAAAAAAAAATGTTAGAATAGGAAATTTTACAACCTTAACAGTTCGATAAAAAAAAAAATGATCTATCTGAAAATCTATGAGACGTAACAAGACAATGCTAAGGTTACAGCATCATGAAATACAAATTTATTTAAAAAAAAAACCTGTACCGCTACAACTTCATAGGGTCTTTGGGATAAGTAAATATTAGAGATACAGTACGGTATCTTGGAGATACCGCTGTGCCATGACGTTATAACACCGAGATCACATTCAGCCTCCAGGTCTTCCCTCTTTTTGGGTGCCACTGGAGAGTCTTCATACCACAAGCCGAAATAACAGTGTAAATAAATAGCAGAATTCTGCCACAGCCGCACAGTGGGCGAAATCACAACTTTAGGTAGATAAAAGTTAAGTCAGAAGTTTGGAATTTTCCAGTGCTTCATCTTTTTATCATTAGTTGGCAAGACCCTTAATACTAATATTTCCCACAATACCGTGTTTACAAATAAATATTAAATCAGTGTATAATTCCTGTTCTCACAAGTGCCTATTAACCTGCAGTGGGATTATCTTTATTCGATGGTCATTTATTGGGTTCAAGGTGTATTTAGAGCAAAACTTTTTTGCTTTTATTTAACAATGGACATTGCTGAGACATGTAAGACATTAGGGTTAGGGTTAGGGTATTGGAGTAGGTGCTCAACCTCTTGGTTATTAGCACCGAATAAATTTGTAGTAACAGATTTGTTTTACTCTTTTTTCTTCTTTTTATTTATTTATTTTTCCTTTTATTTTTTTTCTTTCTTTATTTTTTTAAATTTATTTATTTATTGTTTATTTATTTATTTTTTTATTATTCTTTTGTTGACACATTCTGAATTAGTGAATTTATTCCCATTTTTTCTTTATTTATTTATTATTTTTATATTTTTTTTTCATTACTACTATTAATTTTTTTTTGTTTTTTTTCTTTATTTATAAATTTTTCTTATAGTTCTGGGAGCAGAGAACATTATATTTCCAAAGACATTTTATTTCCTAAGACCTTACTGAAGATCTTAGACTCGTAAGACATTATATTTCCAAACTCGTTATTGAATATACATTGCAATTTCACCTGTAGACTTAATTTAGCAATTTGTAAATGTATGCCTCTATTCATTAATGAAAAACTATGTAACCCCGAAGTTACCCTAAGGATTTGTTTCATCAATTCTTCTGGTCTTTAAATATGACAAAGAATGTTTACTATTAAGGTTGATTTTGGGCTGAATAAATTTTATAATTTTATGTATTTAAATATTGGCTTCATTTTACTATTTTACCTAGCTGAATGTGTGTATTAGTGAAAATTTTGGGTGTTCCGAATATATAACAATACTTCTGAAGATGGGAGAATATCCCGAAACGTCATACTGATGTAATAAAAAATTGAGTATTTATGGAAGAATTTATTCAGCCCAAAATCAACCTTAATAATTAAATGAGATCTTCCGTGGTTTAGAATATATTGATATAAAAAAATTTTACGTTTTGGGTAATACATAATTTTATCAGAAACAATACTCCGAATCAAAAGTTTTACAATCTATGATTTTAAGAGTTTCCTAAATGATATAAAATACATATATTAGTAGGGTTTAGCAACTCCGAGCCATAATTAGATTTTTTGTATTATTTTTCCTATATTTCGGACTTCAAAAGTAAAATGTATTGAAGTTTTAGATTTTAGCAAATAAATTTGATGTTTAACTACTGTGCGCTCACCAATCATGTCAAAAAATTAATTAGTTTTATCATTTTTTTCCGTAATCAGGGACCCAAAGCTTAAATATACACAAGTTTCTGAATTTTGTCCACCTAAATCGGCCATATTTTCCTCTGTGAGCCGGTATTCGAACCCAGGACCTGGAGAACAGTAGACTAGGCTCTATTTACTATACCGCTATGAAATTATATTATGGAACCCCGGATAGTGTCATACCACGTGGAAGACGGAAGGGAAGGTGGAAGAACACACTGACTTAGGACTTGAAGATGGTAGGAGTATCCGGAAGACATGCTGCTGACCGAAGTGATTGAAAAAGGGCCGGGACAGGGCTAAGAACAGCTTTAGGTGCTAAAACTGTAATGTGTTCTTGGCGATGATTTAAATTAAAATTCAAAAAGTATTGTCTTTAATAGACGTATATATATATATAAATGAAAATGCAATTATACAAAAATTCTCTAATTGAGATTAGAAGGATATGAAATATGTAAGAATTTTATAACCGAAAATGCTTATATATTTCATATTCACCCATTTTCTGTCAGCACTAATTAGTAGAAGTGGTTGATTAATCATAATCAGTAAAACTAATTGTAATTTCGATGAAGAAATTATGAATATTCGGCATTTAAAGCATAGTGCACTATTCATATCAGAGTAAAACCTATATAAAATTAAAGTACATTTAAATTGTACATTAATATAGTGGGTACGAAAAACATTGTATAATGTACTTCTGATTCGTCATTTTTTATGAAAAAGATGGCATACATCATAAATAATTATTTTTCTTGAATATAAAATTTGAGATTTCTATGAATTTTTGTTTTTAAACTTAACATACCACATACATACACAAAGACTTTTTTGTTGATGTTAGTCATTTGGATTATAAGATCTGAAAAATAGACCAAATTATAAACTGTTCGATCAAAAACTGGCCTTTAGTATGTGCTTCATTATTCATCTGTAAAAGGTATGTTCCCCAAAATTGCGAAAACAAAAACATGGTTGTTATGTGATCTCCTATTTCAGGTCTAGAAACTGCACGGACCCGAATACATTGTGTTTAGATAAGACTCCGAATATGTTTTAGTTGTAAATTTTTAATATAAAAAATATTAGGTTTAGATAATTTAATTTAATTTAAGGTGATATGATGATGACATGAGGTGGCTTCTCGGTGAAATTACCTATTCATTTTAAGATAAAAAAATGTTCCTGCACCAGAAAATGGTATTACAACCAAAACGTCGTGCGTTATAATAAAATCGTGGTGAAGTATACTTATAGCCTCGAATGCTATATATCAAAAATATTATGTTCTGGTTGATTTGACCACTTTTTGAATCTAACGAAGGAATAACGAATCGATACATGATGAGGCCTAAAGGTAAACATTGCCCAATTGTGCATCCTCCTCGCCACCCTATAATCAATATTGGGGGTCTATCATCAGGTCCTTTTTTATACCTTAGCTCTCTATATCATTTATCCTATAGTAACTATCATTATTTGTTTGTTTAAAGAAGAATTCAACTTAAATCAATAATTATAATAATAAATTATACAAACGTTAATTTATTATTATAACAAAAAGCCAAGTAAAAGGGGTATAGTGGTGAGAAAAAAAATTATTCTGAAAAAAATGTCAGCTGTTTTCTCCGTTAGTTGATTTGAATGGATTGTATGGTAACATTTATTTAACTTATAAAATAAAATATTTAGCTTTTAACTGTATACACCCTCACACAAGACTGAAACGACAAGAAACTGCACGACGTTTTCGACTTCTTCAACACTTACTAGACAAACGTTCTAATCTTCCACTTAACTACAAAAGACTCATCTACATGACTATCATAAGGCCGATATGGACTTACGGAGTGGAGCTTTGGGGCTCTACTAAACCATCGAATTCTTCCCGTATCCAATCCCTACAATCCAAAATCCTTCGTAAAATCCTAAATGCTCCTTATTTTGTCACGAACAAACTTATCCATAAAGACCTCAACGTTCCGTATGTTGCTGATTTGGCCCGATCTAGATACCATTCCTTTCATGACAAACTCCATTCCCACCCTAATCCTCTTGTTTCAATACTTTCTTCCTCCTCAATTCCTGACAATCCTCCGAGGCGTCTGAAAAGAAGATGGCCTCGAGACCTTCTAGTGTAGAAAAGTTACAGGAGTGCTGCCATTGGGTAGTTCTTCTTCAAGTTTGTATCACGCCATTTAACTTTTGTCACATTTACTTGTTGTACCTTGAAGTACAGTTGTAAATTTCAATAAATGATGTTAAAAAAAAAAAAAACTGTATACATCGGTATTATTATTCTATTTGTGCTGTTATTCTGTTCTCCAACAGTTGGTTATTAAAATCTTACATATTTAATATCCCCCCATTTTTCGTCAGTAATAATGAGTAGTAATGGTTAATTAATCATAATCAGTAAAACTAATTGTAATTTCGATGAAGAAATTATAAACATTCGAAAACTGGAGATTGAAGAAAATATTTGTCTAACAAAAAGCCATGTAAAAAAGGTATAAACTAAATGTTTTTTTAGGAAATAATATATTTAGTTATATCATCTTCATCTTCATCTTCCAGTGGCGCAGTAGGTCCTGGGCCTCGCGGTGTAAACTCCTGCGAGTTTACACTCACGTTTCAGGATGCTATTTTTAGTGTAGGGTCATCACTCCCTACGACTAATTTTGTAAGTGGCCACCCTTTGGCTGACGGGTCTCACATACCCAGGGGAGAGGTTGTGAGTGAATCCACATTTTTTTTTACATCCTCATAAAAGCCCCGCTGGGACTGGGATTCGAGCTCACAACCTTTAGTATGAGAGACTAGCGAGCTAGCCACTCAGCCACGGGCTCCCGAATATTTAATTTGAATAGAAAATATTTGTCTAACAAAAAGCCAAGTAAAAAGGGTATAAACTAAATGTTTTTTTAGGAAATAATATATTTTGTTATATCATTCATTGTAAAATAATTTTCTTTCTTGAAATAATGTAATTATTTTTTTTTTAACGAGCTCTGTCGCTCTACGAAACCATCGAATTCTTCTCGTATCCAATCCCTACAATCCGAAATCCTTCGTAAAATCCTTAATGCTCCTTCCTTTGTCGCGAATAAACTCATCCATAAAGAACTTAATGTTTCGCCATTCCCACGCTAATCCTTCCGTTTCAATTCTTTCTTCCTCTTCGATTCCTGACAATCCTCCGAGACTTCTGAAAAGGAGATGGCCCCGAGACCTTCTAATTTAAAATATTTTTAGAGTGCTTCCATTGGGAAGCTTCTCTACACGTATTTCATGCCTTTTTATATTTCTCTCAAATTCACTTGTTGTATTTAATTATACAATTGTAAATTCCCAAAAATAAATATTAAAACAAATTTACTTTAAGTTTTTTAGAGTAATACAGCTGAATATTACTCTATCCATCACGCCAACCCCGCCACAAAATCTAAACCTGCCCTATCGCATTCACTGGTTATCCATGAGATTGACAAGAGTGAATAAAAAATATTAGGGTTTAAAAAAAAAAAAAAAAAAAAAAAAAAAAAACTGAATATCTAATTTTTTTAACTTGAATTCAAGAAGGGAAGTAAGTAAAAGTTGCAGGCAAATTTTTTTTTTATATTGATTTATGCTGTTATTGTGTAATATACTTTTGGATAAAAAGATGTAAAAATGTACTAACTAATTTGATCATCAACTTAAATATTCCTAACAAAAATATATCCTTACTTATTATTTCAATTAACTTCTTTAGTGTAGGATACTATTGTTTTCCAAGATTATTTATTTATTTTAATTTATTTCATATTGACAAGGAATCATGAAAAATTCAAATAATTAAGATCATAATAAACTTTACCATTCTCGTCGTGAAATGTTTGCAAGTCTCAGTACAATCAGTTCAAACAGAAGCAGAGGCCTCAAAGTGGGAAATCCAATTTGTGCATTGGCGGACGAGGTTTTCATACATAATGCATTTGTAATGTGCAAACATAATCTGTTTTACAATAAGCTTATCCCGCCCACTGTGGAAAATAAACCATGTTTATGCAATGGAGCGATTCCGGATTTGGAGTGTTGTTATTAATAATTAAGTACCTCACTTTCAATATTACCAGGCTTAGTATTAAAAATGGCTTTAGCCATATCCAAAAGCTAAGTCGGTATAAAAAACACGTATTTCCATCTCTCTTTGTCTTTCTTTTTTTTTAAATAAATTTTTATATTGTCAGATATCAGTTAGTGCATGAAAATTATCACGCCACATAAACTCAACATCAGTCCATGATATGCAATATTATTTTCATAGAAAGAAAGAAAGAAAGAAAGAAAAGGAAATTTTATTTCGGGACCTTCTATCACCTAAAAATAACAGCAAAGTACAAAAACTGAGTCTTGTGTCTGGCATAAAAATAAATAAATAACAAAAACAAACTTAAGGTTATACTTATATTATTTATGCAAGAAGTGCCATAAATACGATTAATTGTACCACATATAACTAGTACTTACATTATTTATAACGTAGTGAATACAACAATGGTAGTATATATATGTTTATATAATATTAAACATATGTGTTTGTAGAGATATTATGGTTGTTCTTCTCGCTAATATCATAAAATCACAGAAAGAGAAAAAAAAAAGTTTTTGTTTACATATTTGTAGTGGTCCTCATTTTAGAGTGAAATATGACTATTATTCTTACTTTTATGTACAATTATTCGGAAGATTGATTACCGAGGAGATGAACTAATAATTTGTTTTTAAATGAGGTTAAAGAAAATGCTTTGTGTATGAAGGTAAGTATGGAATTCCAAAGTGAGCTGGAACGCAAAGTAAAAAATTTTTTAAAGGATGATGTACGATGAGAAGATAAATAGAGGTTAGTGGGCTGGGATCTTGTGTTAAACGAATGTCCCGATAGACAAGGGATGGGTAGGTCAAGAATGTAGGATGGATTTTGGTATTGAAAGTGCAAAAGAGGAATATTCCCAGGAAATACTGTTGGCGAGAAACTGGATTGAGCCATTTCAACTCGGCATGGCTGTCGGAGACGCTGTAGCGTTTGGGGACTCCAAATATGAATCTAATGATACATTTCTAATACTAATAATAAAAATACTGACCATTATTTTTAAAAACAAGTCTGATTTCTGGATGAAATGTTCCATTGGGAAGCTTCTCTACATGTATTTCATGCCTTTTTATATTTCACTCAAATTCACTTGTTGTATTTAATTATACAGTTGTAAATTCCCAAAAATAAATATAAAAAAAAATTACTTTAAGTTTTTTAGAGTAATACAGCTGAATATTACTCTATCCATCAAGCCAACCTCGCCACAAAATCTAAACCTGCCCTATCGCATTCACTGGTTATCCATGAGATTGACAAGTGTGAATAAAAAATATTAGGGTTAAAAAAAAAAACTGAATATATATAATTTTTTTAAACTTGAATTGAGGTTAGTGAGCTGGGATCTTGTGTTAAACGAATGTCCCGATAGACAAGGGATGAGTAAGTCAAGAATGTAGGATGGATTTTGGTATTGAAAGTGCAAAAGAGGAATATTCCCAGGAAATACTGTTGGCGAGAAACTGGATTGAGCCATTTCAACTCGGCATGGCTGTCGGAGACGCTGTAGCGTTTGGGGACTCCAAATATGAATCTAATGATACATTTCTAATACTAATAATAAAAATACTGACCATTATTTTTAAAAACAAGTCTGATTTCTGAATGAAATGTTCAAAACGTATATTTTTAATGTTTTAAACATTTACATCTTACTGTACTAGGTCATGAATATACCAACTATTTGGTAATAAAAATAATTTTTACTTTCATTCCACACGCTCTCATAGCCTCTCCTATTCCAATTTTTTTTAATTGTAGAAAATAGTAGGCTTATTTACGTATGGTAGTAGATATATATTTTTTAATTAATTGATTTGATATTTTGTAATCAGTTTGTTTTTAATTTATTTTCAATTTAGAATCCGATAGATAGATAGATAGATAGATCTTGAATTTAATATATAAATACAAATACAAAAATTAAAAGTGCTAATTTATAATTTTGGGCGGGAAAAAGACTAGTGAAGAAACTACCCAGTTGTAGCACTTCAATTTTTTTTTTTTTTTTTAAATTAGTAGGTCTCGCGGCCATCTCCTTTTTATTCGTCTCGGAGTGCTGTTAGGAATATATGGGAATATTGGGTTGCGGACAAGGAGATTCGTTTGGGTAAGGAGTTTGGAATTAAAAGAGGTATATCTATATGGGGATAGGTCTGTGATACACTTCTGATGAAAATTAGATAATTTACATATAAACACATATAGAGATTATGGAAATCGGCTCGACAACGGAGAATCAGCAAATCCCCCTCTTCAAAAAAAGGTGATGGTTACTGTTTGATGGGCTTCATTTGGTTAAATAAAAAACACCTTTTTAAATCCTGTGGTATAGGAAATAATGAAGCCATCTTTGGCCAATCGGAAGGGACACATTTCGTTGCATGATAACGGTCGGCTAGATGTCTCCTGAGTGACGTCACAAAAACTGTTGGAGCTTGTATATAAAACTCTGCAAAATCGATCCTACTCCTTGGACTTCTTGTCTACTAAAAATGTAATGGACAACGGGAATTAAAAACATATTTTTGGAGTTTATTAATACTAAAAATAACCGATTTTTTGGTATTTATTTATTAATTAGGCGGACAAACGGATTTTTTTTTATTCGTTATTCGGATTATATGCATCTTGAAAATATTTTTTCATATTTTGGTCGATTACAAAGGTTCTTTATCGAAAATAATAAACCAAAAAGTTAAAAAAATGACACCCAACCTTTTAGCTAGTATACATAAAATTAACACCATTAAGACGATGTTCACAACTTAAAATGTAATATAATGATATGATTACATAAGTTGGTATAATGATCCGTTTGGATGTCGAACTAATAAGAACTTAACTCCAGCTGCTTAGATGTGTTCTCCGGAGAAAGTTGCTATCTCAGAGGGAAGTCATTTCCTCTCTATCCAACTTAGGATCACAGCTGTTCCCCACTGCTTTTACTTAATAAGAGGGCTTAGTGTATGTCAAGTTTTTCCAGGATGTGTATTACATTTTCATTACGCAAATCTGACTAATTACGTTACCTTAAAAGTTTTAAAACATTTTAAGATTAAATAGTAATATTTTCAGTTTTAGTAGTGTCTTTGGCAAATTATAACGATTAGTTTTGTTAGAATATGTTACTCATAAGGGACCTTGTCATAGCAAAAAGTTTATTTTATATTCGTTTCTAAATTTTTTTATTGTTTGTTCATTTGACGCCAATTTATGCTAGTGTGGCTGGCCGGACGATATTAGAGAGGGAGTAGTATCTAATTTTGTCTATTTAGATTTAATTATTGTTCATATAGAAACATATTGTAATATATCTCAATAAATAAATATTAAAAAAAAATTAATTATGATAGAGATCTTTCATAAGTATCTGACATCGCACATGTACGAGACGACGACTTAACGTTCCCTCTAAAGTCTTGATTTACTCAATTTTTTCATTTTAAAAAATTCCAATTAATGATCAAGAAACACTTAAAAAATTATATATTTTAATCATTTGAGTCGATTATTCTTATCATCTAAAATCATTTAAACTGATAGGTGCAAAACTAAGCAGATATAAATTACAATAAAATTAATACTTATAAATAATCATGATAACTAGTAATTTTTCTATTTTATTAGTTTTAAGACAGAGCCAATGGTTTTTAACTCTCTTTCAAAATTTCCTTGACAATCCGCAGGGTTTGAACGCGAACTCGGGCATAGAAGACTGTTGTTCTACGCTAGAATGAGGCCTGTTCTAAATTTATTTTGTGGATTTTTGGGTAAAAAATATTTTATAATCGTATCAGAAGATATTTTTTGAAGGAACCTCTTATCTTCAGAATATGCTTATTACCCAAATAAACTTATTTTATCTTATAGCTATACCCAAAACCTCTCAATCAATCCCTAGTATTGCTTCGGGGTCTCCTGAAATCTTTGAATCTTCTCATATTGTTTTTTTTTCTCTTTTTAAACGAGTTTTATATTAGTTCCAATCATTTGACGAATTGAAGTACCAAATTACCATTCGTAATCAACTTAAATGTTAACTGCAGAACAGACATACATTTAAGCGGAAAAGTTGAAATCGGTCACACCGCACTCTGGAAATCAATGACTCAGGAAACAGTAGACACGCAACTTGTTGTACTAGTTCATTTGTTAATTACCTGGACGGTATGAGGCAACAGTTTCTAATTTCAATTTATCTAGGTTCATTTATAGTGAATCAGCGGAAGGATTTGTTTAATGAATTTTATTTTATCACTATGAGTACTCAATTTTTATCTGTGACTGTAAAAAAAAAGTATTTTAAATAAATAATTATTATAGTATGTATCTCATTAATAATGAATATTTTTTTTATACCACTTATAGAATAGAAAATAACAAAAACTTCATTCTGGGACAAGGTTCGGTAAGATCAAAATAAATTTATAAAAATACGTTTAAAAAAATAAAATAGATCTGATAATCTGCCAGAGGTCTTTGCAAAAAACTTAAAATAGCTGATACAAAATTATAGATTAAAAATCCAGGGGTGTAAAAGCTAAAAACAGGTCAAATTTTTCATAAATAGTTAATTATAATTGAACTGGCTAAAAAATCTGAGAGGACGTTGTAGTCCCGAGCCTTTGCGCTGTCAGGTACTCGGTAAAGATCACTCTCGTAATTAAACCCGAATAGGAAAAAATTAGGACATCCACTGTAACATCGTCCGATCAGTCACAATAGCATAAAAGTGACGTTAGTAAATAATCAATAAACCAACAAACTAATCCATATTTTTTAAACGATGAAGTTTGATATACCGCTTCCAATTTATTTAAAGAGAATTGAAACGAATTTCAAATGGGATAATAATTTCAGTTTATATTATTTTTTTTAAATTTATTTATTTAACGTCACTTTATGCTACTATAGCTAATCGGACGATACTACAGTGGGAGTCCTAAATTTTGCCCATCCAGGTTTTATTAGGATAGGGATCTTTAACGGGTACCTGACATCGCACAGGCTCAGGACCACCTTTTAACGTCCCCTCCGAAGGACGGCATAACTAAGGATTTTTTATTCCCATTAAAAAATCCTAGGACCACCTGCGGGTTTGAACCCGTGACCTTTGGCATAGGAGGCTGTTATGCTAACCACCCAGCTACAAGTGATCCCCATAATTTCAGTTTATGATATACACAAACAAGTGTGTATGATTTATATAAAACTGCTGACTCCTATTGATCAGCGGGTACAAAGTTTAGATTAATCGACAATTATTTTCACACATTTACTTTTTAGAGTTATCCTAAAAACACAGTTCTGTATTTATCTTTTAATTTATTTGTATACTACAATTATTACTTACAGTATATACAAAGTAGGAGAGCCTGTGGCTGAGTGGTCAGCGCGCTAGCCTGCCACGCTGAAGTTGTGAGTTCGAATCCCAGTCCCAGGAAGACTTTTTTCAAGCATACAAATAAATGGGGATTCACAATTCCCGCGGGTATGTGGGACCCGTCAGCTAATTGATAGCCATGCGCAAAAATAGGCGTAGGGAGTGATGACCCTACCCTATAAAATGTCATTGAGTATCGTGGTGTGGAATATAAACCATAACGCGCGGCCAAGGGCCTCCAAGGCCTGTCGCGCCATACGAAAAAAATATACAAAGTAGAATAGTTAGGAGTAATAAACAGTGAAATACTATACATTACGAGATTGGGTATTTCGGCCTTGGGGTAGATGTGATTCCAATAAAGACCTCAATAGTATTGTAGAGCTCCTCTAGACTGTATAAACTTTACGACTACATTCTTATCTACTATTCGTTTACTCGTATTTTATTCAACATTTACTATTTACTTTATTCAGCAATGAATCTCGAACATTGACAATGTATTGAATACAACCATAAATTTATATTCTGTATATATGTAACCTTCTTCTTAACAAAATTTCATGAACCTCTTCGTATGTTTTATCTCAAACGTCAACAAAAAAGTTGTTTGAACAAATTATGAATAGTTCTGTGCACTATATGTACAATAATTATTATTCAATCGTACATGTATATAATGAGTTTTCTCAATATGTTTGCTTGTTAAAAGAGTTTTACATAAAACGTGAAAATTTGTGAAAGATATAAAATTGTACTTTCGTTCAATCGATATTAGCGAAAATGTTTCTTTAGTACCCTGCATTGCGTTTTCTTATAAATTATGAATTTTAACACAGTGATTTCTCGGTTGCATGAAGATACTTATTTATATCATAACTGATATAATTTTATATATTTTAAGACAATGTGATACTTTATAGTTCAGGGACACAAATACATTTATTTAAAATGTTGAGGCTAGTGTATGCAAACCTGCAAGACCGAACGGTCATGCATGTACTGAAGTTGTTAGTATGAAGGGGAGACGGAGTAAGCTATCCGTTCCGACCTCCCTTTAGCTTTCTCTGTCACACGCAACGTGTTTCTGAAAATAATTGCAGGGAAATGAACCGTACTTAGACATCTTTGAATTCGAACTTATGATGAATGTGGTTTAGAATTTTAAGAAAGTTTTCATAGAACAGCTTTCTACTTTTGTAAATGCCATCGCGCGAGGACTCCAGCCATAAGGTAAAATTGCTGCAGACACAAACTAAATAACAAGTTTCCTTCAAACTTTTGTCCCTTCTGTTGATTTGTTCATATAAAATAATTTCATGGCCTCTTTTCCACGTGTAAAAAATAAATAAATTTATAAAAATTTAATAAATAAAAAAAT
Organism: Piezodorus guildinii; assembly: GCA_023052935.1. Lineage (NCBI taxonomy): Eukaryota > Metazoa > Arthropoda > Insecta > Hemiptera > Pentatomidae > Piezodorus > Piezodorus guildinii. Next base: position 76,455,616 of record CM041296.1, read on the forward strand.
AAATAAAGATTTTCCAAGTGACCAGGATTATTAAAATGTTATAAATAATTTCGATATTATATTTTATGATGGTATAACGGTATATTTATTAATATTCAAATATTTTTGAAAGAAGAGAAGTTCCATTTATTGAAATTTTACATGAATTCAATTCTTATAAATAGATAATATGTGAGCTATTGTTTTTGTATGTATAACCGTCTTCACAACCTGCAATTCTGTATTCTGAAACTATAGATTAGTTTTATTTAGTTTATTGTTGAGTAGTTTTATTAGTTTTTTTATTTATTTAGTTTATTAGCTTTTAATATTAATAATAATTTATTTATCATTATATAAAATTGACTAAAGATATAAATGTCATTAAAAAACTTTTGGTTTTTTAATGGGAGTAAAAAACCTTGGTTATGCCGTCCTTCGGAGGGAACGTTAAAGGTTGTCCCGAGCCTTTGCGATGTCAGGTACTCGTTAAAGATCCCTATCCTAATAAAACCTGGATATGCAAAATTGAGGACTCCCACTGTAGCATCGTCCGATTAGCCATAGCAGCATAAAAGTGACGTTAAACGAATAAACCAACCAACCACTTTTGGTTGCTCACACATGATTGTGTCTTCGAGCTGCTCGTACCACTGTGGATGAAGTGAATCACTGCAGAAATTTGCGTTTATATCTATTTTCATAGCCTAATCTCTGTCATTTTGTAGATAAGTATTAGTAATTCTTATTGCAGTAAGGATATAAATAGTATATTGTAATAATATGAATTTTAGCCAATCCGTGAACGTGTTAAAATGCAACACTGTTCAATTCAATGGACAGTTATATTTTTGGTTTAAAAATCAATATTAGTAAAACAATATAACTGATTAGTATTATAAATTATCACATGGAAATTTAGTAACACTTCAATTGGTTGTTCTTGAGTTTATTAATTACTAGATTGTTCGGAATTATAGGGTTTTTCTTATATAAATACCCCTCTATATAATTAATTATTTTCGTTTGATGGATCATTTATTTGTATGAATATCAACATTCATAATTCCACTTTCAAATGAAAATGATTGATTACCCTGTAACATTTCACTACTTGGAAATAATTCAGTCTTTACTTAGATGTCAAAAGCGTGATATTATTTTTAAAATATGAGCGGAGATTACAGCAATGAATACAAAGGTTCATAATAGTTGAAACATCAGATATATACATATATTAAATGAAATATTAACATTTATGTCGATTTCAGTGATCATGGTATGTTTTTTTCCCTTAAATATGTTATAAAATAAAAATATAAAGTCATAGACTGATGAAAAATTAATATTAACAATTTTCTACTATCAATGCTAAAATTACAAAGAGTTTTGTTTATTTTTATTGACGAGCTAATAATTCATAATATACATATGTCAAATATATTCTATTTTAAGAAGTAAAACGGAAAACATTAAATTTTGGCTATTTTCTCAATTTAAAGATTTTGGAGTCCTCAATCAGCCTTTTGATATGGTTTTAATCATGTATTTTGTTTTTTGGTTTACTTTTCACGATTTATTCTTTTATTATTGCCTTACATATTTTCATATTAAAATTTTATATATTTCTTTACCCACAGCAGAAGATATAACAAAATCCTTGATAAAAATCTAATGAAAATTTACAAAACCGTGTAATCTCAAAATTATATTGCATAATATAATTATTAGTAACTCAATATATTCCTATTTTTAGTCAATTAGCACTGAAATAGTCATCTTAACGCTTGATTCGCCAGCCTCCATGTGGTTTCGCTGGTCGTTTGCACTTCTAGCGATCATTAGTAACAATGTGTAATAATTTATGATATATACGTATATTAAATTTATTTTATTTTAAAAGTAAATCTATGAAATTAAATTTTGCCATTTTTCAATTTAAAGTCCTCTCTCAGCCTTATCATACGGTTATGATCACCATTTGTTTTCCTTTGCACGTTTTCTGTTTGACAAATTAATCTTTTATAATTGCCATTAAAAATATTTTCGTATTGAAATTGTATTTATTTCTTTACAAAATCTGAGATATTTAACATTAAAAACAAAATTAAAATCTGATATAAGTTTAAAAAAATGCTATAATCTCACAATATTTACATAATATAGTTATTACTAACTCAATCTAGTTTTATTTTAAGTCAATTTGCACTGAAATAGTCACACCTAAATTCCACGTAGTTGCTCGGGACGTTTGCTCTTCTGGTGGTTATTAGTAAGGGTTTCTAAATAGCAAGAATTGTATTTCCGTCGTTTTTGTGACTCAACAGACTAGTTAAAACAAAAACTAATCATATGTTTAATGGGCTTGAAAATCAAATGTAATGGATCACTTCAAAAGATTAATTAGCTGCTTAGTATAGGTTTTAGGGCCGTAAGAAGTGCATTTATGCAATAAGTATGGTACAAAGATTTTTTAAAAAATATTTCTAGATTTATGTTCAATGGTGCTATCAAACATGACTCACACAGATGATTATATGTAATAAATAGATAACCTTCCATAGCTGGATTTTTTTTTCTCTTTATATCTATATTCACGCCAGTCAGAATATATCTGACAATCAGCAAATGTGCTGTAAAAATTGAGACCAGGCATGGTAGGCATGAAGAAGGAAAATGCCCAGCAGCACCCCTTCCATGGCTTTATTTTATCCCAGGAGGTCCCTCATCCAGCCTCTCTTTAGCCTTCTTCTGACTGGCATTTCAACTATTGACATGTCGTTAATCAGTCTATTGTCGTGTCCGTTACGTTTACTGTGAAAACGAATATAGAGTGTTCGTATATGTTGGTCAACTGCTGGTTGTTGTATTGTAAGTCCGTATGTAGGTTCTGTTGTTTACGTACCAAGGAGCTGTCGTTGTCAGTCTAAAAATTTTGGATTGAAATGATTGCAGTTTTTGTATGTGAGTCTTTTTTGCTGAACCAAAAATCTGTGAAGCGTGAGTCCATATTGGCTTAAGAAGGTATGTGAATGTATTCAGTTTCTGTCTAATTTTTAATTTTGAAGATTTAGATAAAAGTGAGTAAAGTACTTTCAGTCGGTGGTTAAGAGTCTGTCTTTTCATCTTGACATGTGGGCCCCAAGTCATCCTTCGATCGAGTGTCAGTCCTAGGTAATGTACAGAGTTGGTCTGAGGAATTTGGTTGTTGTCGATAAAAATTAATGGGCAAGTGTTTTGTTTTTAAACGAATTTTCCATACCTTGTACCAATTTTGTAGTGTCATCAGGTGATTTTGTAGAGTCAGTGAGGCGAGTATAGGATCGTCGTTTGATGTTAAAATTGCAGTATCGTCCGCGTAAGTTGCAGTCAATGTGGTGGGATGAGTTGGTATGTCATTTGTGTATACAATGTATAGGAGCGGAGCAAGTATCGATCCTTGCGGTACTCCTGCCAAGACTGGTCGGATTGAAGAAGTTTCTGAGCCCTGCCGAACAGAGAAAAACCTATCAGAGAGAAAAGAGCGTATAATAAGATAGTATGTGTAAGGTAGTACGTTCTTGAGTTTAAAGAGAAGACCCTCGTGCCAGACTTTATCAAACGCTTGGGCAACATCCAAAAATACTCCAGTTGCGTATTGCTTTTTTTCTAGTGCTCCTGCAATGAAATCATAGCGGGATTTTAATTTAAAAACTGAAAATAATTAACTCGGCGCTCTACCCAGTAACACCTGGGTTGATTAATTTAAAAAAATTACTGGTAGGATAGGCATCGATGTTCGCTATTAGTATTATTATTATTTTAACTGTTCACTAATCAGCTATAATTGAAACCGAGCTTAGTTCTCTGAATAGTTTACTCAGGCTGCAAGAGCCTGTAGGAGTAAAACCGAGGGAGAGGAATTAGCGAGACAGATGGGCCAACCTGTTAGAGGGCTAGGGCCGCCACCTGTGCCGCCATATCGATTCCATTCTTCAACTCGACCTTTAGGCGGGTCACAGCGAGTCGATTAAGATGCGCTCTCTTCGACTCATTAGTGCGACCTTTTGACTCACACCAAAATAGGTCGAACGGAACTCGAATAATGTCACTCAATCGCTTCGGAACCTTTTAAACGCCTAGTTTATAATCATTTGCATCTTTTATTCATTTACAGATCAGCTCTCCTGGTGATTAATTTCGCTGAAGGTATGGGCAATAACAGCATTTAGGTGATTTTCGATTCTAAAAAAAAAAAATGCATATGGCCAGCTATATAGAATATTGAAAGGGATCTTATCTCTCAACGATCAACAAACTATAATTTATTTTCTTTTATTCGTTAGAAGTTAGCCAATGAACTTCTAAGTGGACGAATAGCAGTAAGCTATAAATTTAAAATAATGAGTGTTGTGTTCAAAAGTGTTTTTAAAAAAGTCTTGATTATGGGGAAACAACCCCGAAACGTGGACAAAACTGTGCATATTTGAGTGTGAAACAAACTACAAATTTACAAAACAATTCTTAAATCCATTTGAACCTACGGACTTGAACTGTGGAGAACAGTAAAATTTTCGAATATCAAACGTATCCAATCCTTTTCAGTCTAAAGTTATTAGAGTTATTGTCGACGACCCATATTATGCCACTAGCAAAGCCTATTTTATTCATTTTTTAAAATTTATTTTTCTTTATTAAGCCTTTATTTAATTCTTCTTGTAGTTGTTTATTTTGTACATTTGGAATGAATGAGTTTCCTTAAGTTGTAATAGTTATCACTCCAGAAGGTGGCAGATTGTATTATCTCTGAATAAACGAGTTACAAAAAAAGAAAAAAGGAGTAAAGTGAATGAGAGCTCTAATTCAAGGAATGGAACGATAAAATAGAGCTAAGTAGTTGAAATAAAGATTATTTTAGAACATCAAAGAGGATAACTCCACTCACGTATAAAAGTTGCTATGGATCATCACTCTTGAATAGGTGTTGACTTATGGTAATTATATCAGATAATTTCCTTAGTATTGTTATGATAAATGTTTCCGCTTTCTTAAGATTAAGTTCCGCAATAGCTTCGGAAAGAGACTTGTACGTGAAGGGTCTTTGGACCTTAACTCACTGAACTATATAGACTCTACTAGGAGGTTCTCGGTGTGGGTATCGAGAATGTTGCAAGGGTGGCTGGAAATATAATTTTTAATTCTCTTGGTATCTTTTCCCACCACATGCATTGTATCCGAGAAGATAAGGACGGAGGTATGGTATATTATATACAAAAAAAAAAGTGATTATATTATATGGTACTTACAAGTTTAATAGTTAAAAATGTACTTTATAAGAAAATAATGTATACTGTGTATAATGCTCATCACCAAATGCAGTTGGGAAGCATTGCTTTTGAAATAATCTATTTTCTCTCTCTTTAATGTTAACTTATATGATTGTTGTCCAAGGAATTCAATTTTGGCTCATTACCGAACGGGACTTTTATGCACTATAACAATCTTGAAACTATATACATTAAATAAAGAATACTTGTATAAATATCTTGCTTGCACGTACATCTTTTTGGGCAAGAAGGACCTGACACTTGACTTTTTGTGTCGTCAAACCCGGGATGTTCTGATATCTCTTCCTCTTATTCCTGTCTACTCCGGTGTTTTTTTTTTTCTCCTTCAGTCTCTCAGATAAAGGCATTAGTTGTTTCGGATTTCTTAAAACACCAGCTGTACATTAACGACATTCTTTCTCAGAAATGTTGTCATTCTCAGAATGTTATCTAAAGATTCTAGGTATTGTCTATGTAAAGAAGTTTTTTCTGCCTTGGATAATACCATTTTTTGATATTTAACCAATGTTTCCTATGTTGAAGTCGTTGTATTAATATCTAATACCATTATAATTTTTTTTCTTAATTCATTGGGATTTATGGGTTAAGTACAGGCTCTACAATGTCAAATACGTTATTTAATTTAATGTCAACTTTTCTCTTTCCGAAGATTTTTTTGACATATTAGAAATAAGTTTAGAGATGTCTGTCTGTTTTGTGAGCTCGAAGTCTTTTGAATAATTTTTGAGAACTAAACGGAATTCCAGCCGCACCTGCTATAGCATAACCTATCTACACAGGATATCAAGATGAATTGTTCAATGACCACTAGAAGGAAAGCGTTCATAAGATTACTGTCGATTAAATAAACGATCGAAAATTTAATTCATTGCAAGTACTGTAATGTTTCTAAATAAGAGAGTGGATTAGTTTTCAAATTCACACATTCTCAAAAAAGAAAATACAGAAAAGTACTATCATAAGAAAAAAAATAAATAAAAAAATAAGGTATGAATAATTATGAAAGTGAATCAGACTGACAATGTTAGATAATTGAGGATATAAATGAAAATATCCAGATACGAAGCTGCTGAAAGTACTGAAAAAAATCTGTTTATCATATAATAATTTTTAATAATCATTAGGGTTAAAGAGGAGAAAAACATAAATACAATAGAATGAATGAACACAAAAAGACAGTATTTATTATTTAAATTTCGTATCTATATAACATTATTCGATTTTTATTCATATTAGTCATCATTATAATTAGCTCTTTTCTTATTATTATTTTATTTAGGTTAAAAAAGAACTCCTCTTTCCCAAATTTATTATATTTAAGTAAATTTTTAGGCGTTGATGACTTCGAAGTTTTACGCCTCTAAGCATAAACAAACAAACAAACAATAAGACAGTTCTCCAGTTACTCGGAGTTTCTTAATTGTCGTTGTCGTATTACGTTTCGTGTTTCCTTCCCAGCGAGATTTGAGAATGTAATTGAGCGATCTGAACATAAATTATAAAATTACCTGCCTGTTACATTGAAGTTATTTTTAAAAATATTAGTCTCAAAATAGTCTACTTTTGATCACTATCAAAATAGACTGCTTTTTAAACATTTATGATTTCATTGAATGTGTGGTAATGAAAATAGTATTTTTATAACCATGATAACATGTTATTTTTTCATGTTGGCAATTTATTCTCTCCGTTCTTTTGGAGAACCAAACCTTTATTTTGGAGGATTCCAATTTATATCATAATTATCATCTCATGCCTTTTAAGGATTTTACGGTCTTCTATATTAATATTTTTTCTAGTTTTTTCATTCAACTCATTCCAGTTAAGTGTGTCGTACTAGCGTGACAAAGCTCAGATAAATCATCAATTAGACCTGCTTTGACAGGAGTTTCTGAAGGCTATACAATGGCTACATTTCTGCACTTAATGTATACAACTACCAACGATTTCCAAGTTTGCGCCGTATCATTGTTATAAATTTATACGACTTTGTATGTGTTGAAAAAACAAATCCTACTGAATATTTTAAAAAACAAGGCCAATGCGGTGCTATGATAAAAGGAAGAAGAGGTCTCATGTGACCCATTTTTACGGCGAGTTAAAGTGGCTCCTCCTCTCAATCCACAGACAATATTACCTTGAATCATACCTTTACCAAATCATTAACTCTCAACACCCTCCATACATCCACAGTCTCTTACAATTTAAATCCTCAGTCCACTCACTTGAAACAAGATCGCGCCATTCCGACCTTTATTTTCCTACCCTTAGGACTAAAACTTTTGATCGTTCCTTCCTTGTCCGCTCCTCTAACTCTGGAATTCTCTGCCTACTCATATCTGCCATGCTACTTCCCTCTCCTCATTCAAATCCCAACTTTTCCAATACCTTTTATTTATCTCTTTTTTATCCCAAAAAGACACTTAGAAACTGTAACATTTATATTTCTGACATCAAACTTTGAATGAAGAATAATTTTTGTTCATTGTCTATATTTAAATGCTGTTATCTATTAATTTATTTTTAATTCCGTTCAACAAAATACTTTCTAAGAATTGTTTTTATTTTTATTTTATCATTGTATTTATTTTTTTGGATATATGCGTTTATGATATGCACACATATATTAACCCATAATTGCAATGAGTTATTAATTATGTTCCTTCTGTCTGTTGGCCAGACATGTATATTTCCATATACTGTACAAACCTGTTATTCTTAGGGGACCTAGTCCCAGAATACATTTTTTTTTTCTATTTCTATTTCTATGATAAAAGATTTTATGATAAGGAAGCTTCTTGAAAGAAAAATTAATGAAATTGAGTCATTCTAAAATTGGAAGATGGTGTTTCATCATAATACTATTGAAGTCCTTCATTTCAATACAAGTCATTCGTGATTGAGACTGGGTTAATGAACTAAAATAATTAAGCAGCTCTTATATTTCATAATCATCAATCCGGCGCTACAACTCGGTGACGAGTCCTGGCCTCCTCCACCAGCCCTCTCCAGTTATTTCTATCCTGTGCAGCCGTCATCCAGTTTCTCACTCCCAGGATATCTCTTGCATCTGCTGTCACACCATCTGTCCATCTAAGTTTCGGTCTTCCTCTTCTTCTGATGCCGTGTAGAGGTTCAGTCATAACGGCCTTAGGGATCTTCTCATCCTCCATTCTTGCCACGTGACCAGCCCACCGCAGTCTGCCAAGGTCATAACGACATCATTGGTCCGCCTCCTCCAATGTCCATTGAGATGAACTCCTCCGAAAATTCGTCGAAGTACTTTTCTCTCAAAGACTTGTAGGTCATGTTCAGTTCTTTTACTAATAGCCCATGTTTCTGATCCATACAACAGGACTGGGCGAACCAACGTCTTATATAGATGGAGCTTAGTCGGCCTGTCTAGGAGCCGGGAGGTGAACTCTCTTCGGAGGCCAAAGTAGCACCTGTTTGCCATCAAAATTCTTCTTTTCACCTCCACTTCTGGTGCATTATCTTGCGTTACAAGAGAACCCAGATAAGTGAACTGGGCCACTTTTTCGAAGTTAAAGGGGCCAACATTGATGGTCTCACCGGGTCGAGGTTCTTCTCCTGTTGTCATGTACATTGTTTTCCCCGCGTTTACCTCCAGTCCAAGCGTTCTGGCAGCCTCCATTAGGGCCAAAAATCCTTCTTTGACAGACTGCAACGACCGTCCTATGATGTCAACGTCATCCGCGTAAGCTAATAGCTGGATCATATGATTGTAAACGGTGCTATTTGTTTGGATACCAGCGTCCCTCACAGCTTTCTCAAGTGCCAAGTTGAACAATAGGCATGCTAACGCATCTCCTTGGCGGAGCCCTTTCCTTGAGGAGAACTCTTCCGTTCGATGCCCACCTACCTGCACTGTACACTTCACATCCCTCATGGTCATCTTTATCAGCCGTATCAATTTATCGGACTTATATTTACATATATTAAAGGATATAATCAACGGAATAATCGACTTAAAATAAATTACTTTAACATGATCGTATTGTAAATTTAGAGACTTAAAAAATAAATCAATAATGAATACTAAAGCGTGAGTGATAAGCTTTACCTAATATCAAAACCGAACTGAGAATCACAGAAATGTTCCTCAGAAGCAAGACGAGGAAGTAATCAAATCTTGTACGATTAGAAGTCACCGACATGTCACCGTTTCTATCAAGGCTAAAGACGGAGATATGTTCTTGCTAACGAGTTTATAAATTGCTCTGCATGTTAGGGTCATGATCTAATAACGCCCTCCAACTGCACTGTCAGCTTGCAAGGAACATGATTTCAAAATGTACCACACTTGGGCGTTGAATAATCGGTGTGAATTCGATAACGGACATTCGTTCAAGAACAGAATTGAATCTGTCAAGTTGGTTTAGTTGGCCACCTTAACGAAATGGCATCGGGTACGTTAAAGGACCGGAAATATTTAAAGCATGAATACAGATAGCAGGTTCAATAGGAACTTGAGTCAATAGTGGTTTAGTATTTAATTAAAATATAATAAATTATGAATTTATAACAATCATAGGAAAAATGAAGAGCCGGTTACAACTTTTGCATGCACTAAATACAAACAAATTTTGTCTAAGGATATATATATATATATATAAGTTACAATTATGACAAATGATTATCTTAAAAAAAGGGGGGATTAGGGCATAGAGACGACACAGGTGTATGTTAGCAACTGACTTTATTGATTCTTTCATCCTATATATATATAGGAATCGAAATGATAACAACTTAATCTTAATACTCTTTTACATATTTGTTATGATTCCTCTCTTACACACAGCTAACTCCCTCCCTCCAGTTCCTTCATCTGGAGGAACTCACAAAGAGAGATAAATCAAAACAAAAAACAAATTACAAGGATACAAAATAAAAGAAAATACATACAGTGACCTTAAATCTAAGAATATTTACACTGTTAACCAGAAAATGCTTGATAAAAGAGAAAAGAAAACAGAATACTCCACTGTGACCTAAAATTAGACATGAATACTAGAACAGAAAAAATAAACTTGCTTCACTACAACTTGGTGTCTATGGCAAACAATATAATCACTTGACAATGTTATCTCCTAGGAGTTTCTTGAGGAGCGCCACCGTCCGGCACGAGGTCTGACACCATGCGGGGAACCCGAAGTTCTTCTAAATGGACAGTGCGTGACCTAAAAGGGTGATTAGTATCCCGAATGGTAAACAAGTTATGTTCGCGAATGGCCGTAATAGTGTAGGGGCCCTCAAACCGCGCCGCGGTCTTATTGCGCGCCGTCCGCAAGCGGCGATATACCAGCGTTCCTAACTGCAACGGGCCCTTTTTATAGACCACAGACCGGTTATTTGCCTTGTCAACACGCGTCTGTTTCTCGCGGATGAGTTTGTCCCTAACTCGCACCCACGTTTCCCGGCGATCCGTTCGTGATTGGAGCAGTTGATTTCGCAAAGCGTTATTGTTAGCCGTAATGAGGTCTCCCCTATCGCGTCTACGCTGTCCAAAAACAATTTCGACAGGGGACAATCCAGTTGCTGCGTGTATCGTGTTATTATAGGCGATCACCGCGCGTGGCATCGCATCATAAGGGTCGAGATCGCGCCCCAATTTTAGTAACCGCAAGTGTTCACCTAAAGTGTTATGTAATCTTTCAACTGCGCCTCTACCCTTGATGTGATGGGGAGTATTCAACCGCCAACTAAAACCCAAAGTCCTACATTCGTCTCTAATCAGGGAATTGTCGAACTCCTTCCCGGTATCCGAGACAACCTCGTCCGGAACACCGTAAGTCGCGCACCAGTGTAAGATCCCTTCCCAGACAGATTAAGGTGTTTTGTCCGCAATAGGGTAGGCCATCGCGATTTTGCTAAAGGAATCTACTGCCGTCAACCACGACTGCCCTTCATTCGAGTAAATATCTACCTGTACAGCCCTCAGAGGTTCCGTCGCGGTGGGTGTGGCTACCTGCGCCGCTACTGGGGGTTGGCGATCATATTTCGCCCGTTGACATATGTCACAGCGGGAGATGCAGTCACGTACAGTATTACCCATCGACTTCCAATAGTACAGCAACTTCAATGCACGGAGTGTCTCGTCGATACCTCGATGATTAGTCTTACCGCTATGATGATCGGCCACAAGGCGTTGTTGAACCGCTGGGTCGGTAACCGTTTCGACCTGCCGGAGGCAACGGATTAAGGGGTATCCCACCCCCACACGTTCCTGCCTATAAAGTCTTTTTAACTTGTCAGCGATTGCTCTATTACCAATGTAAATATGGCAACCCCGACCCGGAGTACTAAATTCCAGGAGCAGGCGCTCCAGCTCTGCTTCGTCGATCGTAACGGGGGTGCGAATGAGGACCGTCGAAAGGCCTTCATACATGGACGCACGCGTCTCTATTCCGTCGGCCTGCTTCGATTTGATAATAAGCTGGGTTTTCTTGTCATTAATGATTTCGTCAATTTCAGGGAGCTCCGGTGGTCGGTCACCAGGGGAAGATTCCGCCGCTTGGTTCGCCTCTACCGGTGGAATTTCCGGCCCGCTTTCCGCCCAATCGCGTAGATACCGTAAGGCAAACGGCTCCCCTGGGGTTTGGTCTTCCTCGATGGCGTTTACGACAAGATCTCTCGACAACCAATCGGCTACCGCGTTCTCGACCCCTTTTTTGTGCACAACGTGAAAATTATATGCAGCGAGGCGCTCCTTCCAGCGCGACACTCTTGCCGAGGACTCCTTCAATGTCCCCAAGTGCAGGAGGGGCTTATGATCGGTATACAACTCGAAACGCCTACCGTAGATGTAAGGGCGAAAATATTCCACCGCCCAAACAACAGCCAGAAGTTCACGTTCGATTGCACTATAGCGCCGTTCCGCGTCATTCAGCTTTCTTCCCGCGTATGCGATCGGTTTTTCACCCCCTTCAAAATTCTGCGATAAAACGGCCCCGATAGCTATCTCACTAGCGTCCGTGGTGACCCGAAAGGGACGATGGAAATCCGGAAATGCCAACAGTGGCCGCGTTGTCAGAACTTCCCTACACCGCTGAATACACTCGAAATGTTCGGGCTCCAATCGGAACCTTCTTCCTTTCTTTAAAATGTCGGTAAGAGGGTGAGTGAGCTCCGCTATCCTAGGAATGAATTTTCGGTAATAATTGATCATGCCTAATAACCGCCGAACCCCACGTGCGTTCTGGGGAAAAGGTGCCTCCAGGATGGCCCGTACGCGCTCCGGATCCGGTTGAACGCCAACACGCGAAACGACGTGTCCCAAAAACCGTATTTCCCGCAACCCGAATTTAGATTTTTCCAGCGACAGCTTAAGCCCAAATTCGCGAACCCTGTGAAAAACTCGACGGAGGTGTTGGACGTGGTCGCTCTCGGACTTACTAAAAACAATCAAGTCGTCCATGTAAACCTGAGAATAATCCGCACCTAAACCCCGTTGGAATTCGTCCATGAGACGTTGAAAGGTCAATGGAGCCCCTTTTAACCCGAACGGCATTCTGACGAACTCAAAGTGCCCTCGCTCCCAAGAGAACGCCGTTTTGCCGATATCTTCCTCAGCCATGCGAACCTGGTGGTAACCACTTTTGAGATCTAAAGTACTGAAAACAGTCGCCCCCGACAGACGGTCTAGTATGTCTTCCACACGCGGAAGTGGGTACCGTTCATCTCTAGTCGCCTCATTCAGTTTACGGTAGTCCACTACCACGCGATATCGTTTGCCGGCCGCACCTGGAACTTCCTGTTTCTTCTCGACAACACAAAGAGGACTGTTAAAAGGGGAGTTGCTGGGACGGATAACGCCCTGTTTAAGTAGATCCTCCAACTGGACCCGAATAATATCGCGCATGGCCTGAGGGTACCGCCGATCTTTAACATAAACAGGTGTTTCCGATGTAAGATGAATGCGGTGCACTGTCTTACCTGTAGTAGGTAAGAAATCCCCGTCCCGATAGAAGAGGTCCTTATTCTGATCCACGATTTGCATGAATACATTCGGTCCGCATTCAGCAGCCCCCACTGCAATATTCCGGCTGTCACCTGCGACTGTGCTGTTATATAGCCGCCGCCCTATCTGGTAACGCCAACAGCTCCCATGGACATCCATACTCAAACCTGCCCTTTGGAGAATATCGCACCCCAGTATAATGTCGTATCCCGGCATTAGTGTGTCCAATATGTGGATTCGCATTTTCCCTTCGACCCCAGTTAAATCATAAAGGTTAAAAAAGGTTTCTCCTAATGTTCGACATCTACCGTTAACCGTCGAGACCGCACACTGACATAGCTGATGGCCATCCCAAATACCTAATTTCACTGCCCCTCATTTGCTAATTAAAGAATTTGTACTCCCCGTGTCGATTAAAAACTGAATTCCCGATTTCCCCAGACTCGCCACGGGCAACCTATTATATTTTCCTTTTTTCACGCTTGTATTAATTAAAAGATCCCCTGATTGGTTGCCCCGCCAATAGCCGTACCCTCAATCTGAACGGCCCCGCCGCGTCACTACCTCTACCCCGGACGGCCCTCCTCTCCAATTATCCACTCCACTTACCCGGTGTCTCCTTGTAGCAGGGGTGCTGCGCTCCGAGCGGATGCTCTCCTCGCCCGATGACTCCTCGCTGCTGTTACGGCCGCTGCTCCTCCTGTCATGACGTCGGCCGCTCCAGTCCTGATTGTTGACCTCCATCGGCTCCGGTGGCGGGTCCCTCCTATTCGTCCTGGAATTCCGTCTCGGACATTCTCTCGCGACGTGTCCTTGTTTCCCGCACTCGTAACAACGGGTCAGGTTACATTGGGCTGCTACATGTCCAGTACGGTTACATTCGTAGCAACGTCGTTCTGGGCGGCGTCTCCGCTCTTCTGGGCCTCTACCTGGCCGTTTCTCAGTATTTTTATTGAACTGCCTGGGACGGCTTCGATTCCTCCTTCTGGGTGACCGCACTTCTGTCCACTCGGTTTCTGTTTTCTCGAAGCGGGCTTCGTTCCGCTCTCGTGCATCTATGAGGTCGTGGGCGCACTCCACGAAGTCGCGGTCTCTTGGAAGAGAACCTGGACGGTCCATATAATGGTTAAGCTGGACCTTCATGATACCTTTCAGAAACTCTAGCTTCTGTGCTGCTTCCGCCTGGCCACACGTCTCGACCATTTTCTCGACCACCCTGTTGTATAGGACGAGAATTTTCTCGGCGAATTCGCCCTCTGATTGGTCCTGGTTCCGCCGTTCTTTCAGCACGTAAAATACGTCTTCTTCAGGGGTCCATCTCCCTCCGCCGTAAAGCTTCTTCAGCCTAGCCCTTATCGTTTCCCACGTGTGAGAGAGGTCTCCTTGTATAGCGTTTAAGACGCGTCGTGATATGCGGCCGATTAAAGATGCTTCTAGTAGGCGAACGTCAGACTCCTGAAGCGTGCCTATCTCTTCCCGAGAAACTAATAGCGCCTTGATTTGGTCTGCCCCCTTAATGAAATGCTCGAGATCACCAATAACTCCGGTAAAGGGCTCCAGTTGGCTGATCACCTCGTGGATGAAGTGGGAATTTTGTGTTCTTATTTTCACCACTTCAAACTGCTTGACTTCCTCGGCCTTCGTGAGTTGTGCCTCTAATTTCGCCCTATCTACCGACGCCTGGGCCAACTGGTACTCGAGCTTCTTTATTTCCTCAGCGGGATCAGTCATGATATCTCACTCTTGTATCGTACTCCTGAATCCCCTATCACCGATAACTAACGCGATAATCCGGATGGCTCCCGGGTTTCGGCCCAGTTACAATTATGACAAATGATTATCTTAAAAAAAGGGGGGATTCGGGCATAGAGACGACACAGGTGTATGTTAGCAACTGACTTTATTGATTCTTTCATCCTATATATATAGGAATCGAAATGATAACAACTTAATCTTAATACTCTTTTACATATTTGTTATGATTCCTCTCTTACACACAGCTAACTTATATATATATATATATATATATATATATATATATATATATATATATATATATATATATATATATATATATATAAAAACATATGATTTTTTTCACTTTATAGATCTATTAATAAATTTGATACATATTGTTTTTACTCGACTCTTTTTTCTTCCAAAGTTTCCATCTAGGCCATTTTCAAGTAATCTTAATAAAATTATTTTTATAGGATAAAAATAATAATCATAACGTACTCATTGTTATAAATTATCTACATACTATTTGTTTGTCCAATTCATATATACATATTTATATACAAACATAAAAACGTAGGCTGTACTAGGTCTGTCAGCTTCTGTCACATTACTAGATTAAAGTAATACTTCTATATTAATTGTAATAACAATTAGATTTCTGAGAAATTAAGCCTTATTTATTTCTAATAATAATTTTTAAAGACATCTTATTGAAAACTTTTGCATTACACCCAAAATTAAATAAAAATTCTTTAACTTTTAAATTGACACACAGCCATTTTAATATTAAAAATCTTATATTCACTATAATGTTATTAGGATTTTTTGAAAATAAATCAGGCCGAAACATTTAAAAAAAGCAAAAATATGGATAAAGCTTATTAGTAATCCTAAGAATAATAATTGTAATGATTATAATAATATAGAAATATATTTTGTTAACATAACCTATTATGAAAATTGCACTATTGTTAAAAACAAAATTTAATAATTAAGTTATCATTCTCCTGATTGTGACGCAAGGATATAACAATACAAAATAATATGATATGCTCCAGTTTATAGAGTTGACGTAGTTCCTGGCACAGTTTTGTCGATATTGTCAACATTTCGGGACAGCAATATCGATGGCATAGCCGCACTTTTCATTTCGATCAACAACTACTGCATCTGGCTTGTTAACTATCAATTGAACAGTAATGATGGAACGATCCAAAGTATATTGTCCTTTTTTCACCTGAGTGTACCTGTTTCGGTTCATTTTGGTAATAAGAAACCTCGTCTGCTATCATTTGGTATGATAATGCCAGCGATTGATGAGTAATTTTTGCCAAGTTATCATGCCTGATAAGGTATTCTTTCCCCTCCAATTCTAGTCACCCAGATGATGTATGCTGGATAGACTCTATATCCGTTTTACAAAGACGACATCGTTCACATATATTTTCTCCACAAATTTATTTCTTATATGCATTAGTTGAAATCACTTGATCTTTTATGGCCAAAATAAATCCTTCTATATCGGGAAGAAAGTGACCTTTTTTTAAGCCGGAAGGTAGAAGTTTCCTAATTTACTACTTACTGGGACATAGAGTTATAAAATCGACCATGTAATGACTCATTTTTCCAATGTTTAATCTGAGTTTCTTCGGTACGTCCCTCTTTATGCTCTGCTGAATTGAGGTTTAAAGCTGTGTATCCAGCGTTAAACGCTTTTATTGCAGACCATACTGGAGAATCGTTATCTAGGAAGCTATGCCTTAAATTATCTTCTTGCTCTCTGCAACTCCTCAATTATTATTATTAACTGTTAGAAAAAATATTTTAATTGAGAAGTATTCATAAATTTGTTGTAATGTGTAGGTCTAATCATAAGAAATATACCGTGCAAAAATTATGAGAATTTCTTTTTAATGGGGAAAGTTGCCGGAACCTTAGGGCTTAGCACAATAAGGCTTTTTAGGCTGGGATGCTCCCATTCTAAGGGAGTATAATAACCCAACCACTATTATCATAGCAATCCTTATACTGTGAAAGGGATAGGGGAATCTCTTAAAATTTAACAGTTTCATGAACTATTTCATTAAAAACAATAGTTCTATTATGGGTGTGTAAGCTTTGTTAAACCATATGTACATGGTTTTCTTTTTTTATGGAGTTAGCCCCTCAGTGCATAGAGCATTCATTATTTTATATCATTTGAAAATTAAAATCATTCTGATGACGTAGTTAAAAAGAGGAGAAATTGAAATCTTTGAATCAACGTTAGTATTTAAAAAAATAGCATGAACATTCTAATATAGAATAAAATAAAAAGTAATTTTTATTCATGGACTGAGGTCTATGAGAATAACAAATTTGTACAGTTCATAATAAACAACATGTCTGGCAAACAAGCAAAAAAAACATAATTAACTAATGTTTATAGTTATGGATAAATATATACATAAAATAAAAAAATTAAAATAAAAGCAATCCTCAGAAAATAATTGTGTTGAAAAAATGAAAAATAAATGAGTTTAAATATAAAACAAAAAGAAAAATAAATAAATGAATATTTATTTAATTAATATTATTTTATTTTATGAATATTATAAATGATTATTTATTTACTTTATTCTGATACTTCGTCTTCTAAGAATAACATAAGCTTTTAAATAATTAAGGATGTTAATTAGCCAAGAATTAATGGAAAATAAACTAATTATACATTAATAAAAATAATTATAATAGCTTTATTGGCATCAGTTCGACAAAAGCCTTTCCCATAGGGAGGAATTCATAGTAGTTGGCTTTAGTAATAAATAAATATATAAACAATTAAAATATCGAAGAATAGCCAATAATCCAAGAAAGAAAAACAAAAATAATTATATAAAAAACCTCAATAACAAAACAGAATTCTTAAAAATATACACTATATGTATATTGTATTATTATTATATAAATTGATTGTTTTGTATATATCTTGTGAATGTAGTATGAATGTTGTACTTTATCACTATTAAAAATGTCCTAAATTGGACAGATTGTAATATTACTTAATAAAGAATTGTTTCTATAAAAAAAAAATATATACACTAAAAGAAAAGATTTTTGTTTAACGTTATTTGTCGTAGTTATTTATTTTATTAATTTATGAGAATACTTATTTACAAATTATTTAAAGATTATAAAAAATTATTGACAGAAAATTTCTAAATCAAGAAGAGCAATAGCTTAGATGCCTAATAGATAAGGGCTGAACACAAGCTGAATGAGAGACCTCGTTTCAGTGGTGTTGCTGGGCAGTATCCTTTCCCATGTCTAACATACCCCTGCTTCTCAAGTTTTCCAAGAGCACTTTTATCATTGTCATATTCATTTTATGACGGTTGAAAATGAAGAAATTAAGATTAAAAAAATAAGAATTTTTTTTTACGATACGTTACGTTTAAGTTTCAATAGGATCCCTAACATCATGGCAATAATATCAGAAGATATGTGCAATATAAAAAATTTCCTCTGGAAGCTCTTCCCTCGAGGTCAATAGTTGAGGTTGTTGATACTTGTTATTTCGTCATGTTTATTTCAGACTTGGAAGGGAAAAGCAACTAAGTGACTCTTTCATCTCGGACCGCTCCCCGTTTCAGTGGGACCTTTGAAAAAGTTCTTAACTTTAATGAATATTTATTGAGGTGTGTTGGATAGCTGTTTGAAAGGGGACCCTCTTCTTTTTCAAAACCAATTCCAGCAATCCTTTTGACCGCCGAAACACAGAAATTGGACTAATCGACTATTAAAAAGAACCGTCGGTTGCTGACATCAAGTTTGAGGGGGAATTTAAGAAGTTTTTCCTGTATCAGTAATTCCAGTTAAGAGAAGAGCTTGTATCCTATCCCAATAAACAGGTCTTAATACAGAGAACATATATATTTCATGATAAAGGTCATTCTTGCAGTAATTAGTCCATGTATTTTTTGTGTTGTGACCTAAACATGTTTTGAGCAAGATTATTCATAATATATTTTATACATTTTGTAAAAAAAAAATGTTTACATAATAAAAAATGTATATAAGAATCAGCGCCAAGACAAGCATGAATAATTTTAGCTAGAAAGATAAGGCGATTTATAGCAAAAAAACGTTGCAAATATTACAAATAGTTAATTATTTCCATATAACTATATTAGGATATAACTTTTCATACAACTGTTTGTAGCTGTACTAATCTTTTTGATTTTTCCCTATCTTGAATGTATAGATCAACTTTTTTTTTTGTTTCTTATTTATCGCGCTTAAAAAAAAAAAAAAAACCTGTACTACACAACCCATGAAAAGTCTTAGGCTCAGTACATATAGAGATTCGTACTGTTCTAGGCCAACGGCCGTGCAATGAGGTGATTCGGCCAAGATCCAGGTTTTCCCCCCATTTTCGGGTACCCACTTTATAGAGGCTGGTCTGCCCCAGGAGGGTCTCCATGCCCAGGATCGTCCCCCGCCCAAACAGAATAAATAATATTCTGTCACAACCGGGATTCGAACCCAGAACTCGGAGCACAGTAGACAAGCGCTCTATCCACTAGAACACGCCGCTCCCCTAAACGTTATACATCTATTTCTTCATATTCAAAAATAACTGCGGTATGGGCGTATTAGTGGGCAAAATTTCAATTTTTGCTTTAAAAGACAAATAATTTTTTTCTCTATCTTCGAATATAACGAGTTATTGAATATAAAACACATTTAATCGGCCGCTATTTAAAAAATACCAGCTAATAACATCTTCTAGATTTAGGATCATTGTTGCATGCCTTAGTATTTTATGTATTGAATTTAAAAAATAATAAAAATGTACAGTAGTTTCGGAGAAAAGCGGACAGATGGATTTTATTTTTAATTGTCTTCAAATCTACTATCTTGAAACGTAAGCCTCAAGTTATGAGGGTGGTATTTTTTTTTATTTTTCGGTCGATTACAAATTCATTATTGATTAAAATAAACCAAAACAAAAATACACTGATTCAAGCTGTGCAATATTTTATTTATTTTTGTTGTTATTTATTAATAAATCTTTGTAATCTAAAAATATGTAAATCCTCAAAATCGAAGTTTTTAAGGACGTAAACAACGATGAAAAAGTATCGTCTTTACAAGGTCTGCCGTCCCTTTTCTCCGAAACAATTGCAAAAATAGAAAAAAATAATAATAATAGAAAGGAATATTAATATTTATTATCGTTAAACGATATAAAACAAAATTTTCTAGAAAACGAAACATTAAAATCATAATAAATAGCAATATATTGTTTTGAACTCACATCGTAATTGCTATAATTATTAATAATTAGATATTGTTTGATATAGTTATAAAACTGAGGATATTATTGAAAAATTGTAATAACAGATTTATACAAATATAAATACAGTTAAAGAAGAATAAAGAACAAAATATTACTCACTATAGTTCAAAAAGAAAATAATAAAAAATAAAATAAAAAATTTAATACATGTTTTCAGAGACATTTGCTCTCCATTGATTTCAAATTAAATAAACATAACAGGTATTTCTACGATAATAATACAATATACACAATATTGCTCTAAAAAAACAAGAAAAAATTACAGAATAATAAATAAACGTTTGATCAAACTACATAAAATCCAATATCAAAGTCAAGACAGGAGTGCTAGAGAAGCAGAAATATGTAATTTAAATATTATATATAAATTGTATGGTTAAGATTAACTTTCTATAATGAAGGATCTTATTCTTAAAATGTTAGTTATCCATAAATAGATATTTCTTATAGTTTTGGTATTGGATGTGACAATAATTGGGTGATTTGTAAATATTGACATTTTTGGTGTCAGATAGGTAATGCTGTCTATAATCATGATACTTCCGACATTGTACTTGTATTGTATTGTTGTAAATGAAAAAGATTTTCCGTCAATTTTTAATTGCATAAAGTGCACTGGTTTTCTCTTTTTTACATATTTAGAAGTAATTTTACTTAAAATCTGTATCTAACAGTTAGTTACAGAGCCATATATAATTCGTTGAATATTCAAAATATATGCTAGTGTGGTCTGATGATCATATTTCTGTACATTATGAGGATTATTTCTAGCCAATAGTTATAGTTTCAAATCAATTCGCTTTACAATTTTTATGTTACATCAAGTTTATAAAATATTTTACATCTAGGCTGTCTTAAATATTTCGCTCCAGTATGACTTTTTAGCTGAATCTCAAGAGACCACTTCAAAAAAGTTGTCCGAATTTCCGCACGAGCTAACTTGAAGGATAGGGTTCAAGCTGTCACCTGCCAATGACCCTTTGTCTGAGGTAAATACCTGTCGGGCGAGTTGAGGGTTCTAATTAGGACACGTGGCGGTCGGTGACATAGTTGCAAGACTAGTTGAAGCCTGCCTCAATAGCTACTTCTGTTTGGTGCAACTTCTCTCCAAACTATCCACGCACTCTTGTGTCCATTGTCAGCAGGCAGTTTTACAACAGACCCATGTCCCAGGTGATGAGTTTGCAGTTATGTGCTCTAAAGAAGAAGGGTGTTAGAAGTTTCTTACTGATCAATACAGTAAGTAGAATATGTGGGATTACAGGCAATTCTGCCAAAAATCATTATTAGAAAGAGAATAACCTTACATTCAAACGAATATAGGTACATTAATTAATTGCTCGAAATTTGAATGAAAACACTTGTTGCTTATCCTTAGGCTGCAACTCCAACTGAATATATCCTTAATTTTCATTTTCCACCATTCCTTGTATATATAGCAATACGAATCTGAGCAGTAATGGGATTTATGAATCAATGAATGACAAAACAAGTAATGCGATTACCCCAACTTTGCACCGAGTAAGTTTTTATTAATTAATTTCCTTAATTTCACATCTGCATCATCTGACAGTAATCCAAGAGCTGTTAGCCGTTCTGTTTTGAGCTCTTAGAATAGAATGTGCAGTATCCCTCGCAGAGTCGGACTTTCTTGAGATTCCCTTAACACCTTCTTTTCACACGCAAAACTAGGAAGCATTAAGATAGCGATAATATAAAGATAGGCGTTCACTATAAACAATACCCATGGGGTGCAGATGTTCAAAGCATCTCCAAACTTGGGACATTCTGGATTAAGGATTCAGGTTATCCTTAGTGATGAATGACCTCCTAGGAAATCGGTGGGTAAATTTAGCGTGTAGCCATGGTTGGGAGAAGTATTTATTTCTCTCTCTTTATTGGCCCGATTTTTGTGATAGAGACACACTGTTGCATCGCATTATCACTTACATTTATTGTAGGTCAGCCTCCCTCTCTCTCTCTCTCTCTCTCTCTATATATATATATATATATATATATTATATATATATATATATATATATATATATATATATATATATTATTATCACGAATAAGCCAGTAAGGATTTCGCAAATATCGTTTTCAATTCATCTTCATCCTTCCGCCTTTCTCGTACTCTAATATCATCGTCCTGGACTGTTCCTCCCTCTCTTCATCCCTTATTTATAGTCTACCTAGTTTCTCTTTGACTTGTTTTACATATCCTTCTATACTTTGTTTATGTTTTATATGTATTTCTATCCTATATAGCTGCAGACATTAATGACAATTTTCTTATTTATACCCTCCTTTTTCATTCTAACCATGCGCCAGTCTCTATTCTGTCATTCTAACCAAGAATCTTAGTCTCCTCTTCCTGATAACTGTTTTCCAGGGCTTACAAAGTTCTATATATTTTCTCATTGAATTTTCTTCTTTTAGTTATTTAAGGTCCATGAATCCTCATCAGAATTTTCCAATCTTTAAGACTTTCTTTAGGATCGGGAGGCTGATTGTTTCCGTGCAGTACAGTGTCACTGGCCTTACTACTGTATTGTGATGCCTTATTTTTTGGAGGACTATTTATTCTGGTTTAGAATAACACGAGACGATATCATAAATAAAGCAAACTGTACTGATTTTGTTTTTTAGTGAATAATTTAACTATGTTTTTGTAAAACATTGCGAATATCAGTGATATAGTTTTTTTTTAATTTAATTATGATTTAAATCCGTGGCACTACAGCTCGATGTGAGCCTTGGCCTCCTTATAAAGCTTTAGCCTGATGGTTCGGTCTTGGACCACCGCTCTCCAATTTTCCATCATTCTTAGTAGAGCTTTGTTACACTGGGTCTTCTCGACCGTGTTCTGCCTCTGGCTTGGTTTCAAGCAATTCAAGCAACCTGACCAGCCCAGTCCAAACTTTACTTGTTGAATAATGTTGGCCTCTCTATGAATCTTATACCTCTATAAGTTTTTCCTCCTTCGCCGGTAATCATCATTCTTGACAGATCCGCAAACTGTCTCAGAAGATGACATGAGCCTTCGTTCTTGGTAAACTGGCTTCTGAGGAGTTTCTGTTGTCCAAAATAACTTCCGTTGGCATTTACTATTGATTTATTGATCTCCAAGGTGATATTATTGTAGGAGCTAATCATTATTTATGGTCGATTTTATTCTTCTGAAAGGGAATGAGCATCCGGTAATAAATAAGTAATAACTCCAAATAGAAAAATATTTTATTTATATATTTTAAAAGGAGTCTTTAGACAAATTTTATTGAATTTCGCTTAATACATTTAATTATGGCATATATTATTTAAATTTTCTTACAGAATCTTGATAAGAAATAATAAATGTATGCCACGTAGTTAATATAGGAAAGAATAAATGACATGGTCGCATAATTAATTTTCTAAAAGCGATAAAATGCTAAGAGCTGTTTTTTAAAAAGTATCAAGCAATGCCTTTTGAAGAAGTTCCGTTAATGCTATCAAGCCTCTCGCTACGGCGTTGCTAACTTTTAAAACAGTTACTAATATTTTTTTTTTAATTAGTTCTTGAAAACTCTTAAAAAGATTTACGAGTCTCTCTTTTAAATAGACCAACTTTTTAGGTGGCAGCTGTGTTGAACTAAGTCCGTAAGCTATGTTCAGAACATTGATTTTGAGCTGTTTAATGAGATAGTCATTTATATTTATGTTCTGGCGTTATTGGGCAGTTAATTGATAAAAACACAAGAGAACAGTAATTGATTGAAAAATTAACCTAAAAATTAATGATGAAATCAGTTCATTTAGTTGTGAGAGTACGCATTTGCCTTATGAATAAGTATATGAAATATACATAGAAGAATATTTAGAAATAATGATCAAAAACAATGTTATTTCAAAATATAAACTTATAGAATTATCGGAATCTGGCAGTAATAATTTATGAGTTATTGATTGTTCTACTTTACGTCAATATCGACGTTACATAATTTATACAATGATTTAGATAAATGCTCATTAAACCATAACTGCAAGGAAACACTTATCTTAAACACTAATTATTTTTGTGAAAATGTTATTAAAATCTATTACAAATACTATTATTATCAATTTGCACTAGAAACCAAATTCAAACTGACAACTAAAACCAAATTACATAACTGTTAAACTTTTTAAGAAATATACATTTGTACAAATATCAAATAGTGTTGTAAATCATGGCATGCTAATCTGAAAGAGTATCTGAGGATAAACAAGAACGAGAGAACACTTCAGGAAGCATCTGCATTGGGTTACTTATTGAAACAGTTTCATATAAATATATATGTTATTTTACTTGTAACCAGTACAGCATGTCTTAACAGAAAGCACCGTTTGTGAGTGGTTTGTTCGCTTGAGCACCAGAAATTTTCACTTGGAAGAAGCAAAGCAGTCGGTCGTCATTTCATTGTTCTGGGAGGATGGATTCAGAAAATTACTCGATAATCGATTGCTTTTTCCCAAACAGTTAATAATAATGTGTTACTATGAGGTCCTGCTTTTAGATATTTTCATAAGAAGCAGATATTGTATGCGAAAAAATAAGATATAATTTCTTTTCAGCTGAAATGTCTAGAAACTAAAAAAAAAAAAACAGTAATAATAAAAACCTAGGAGTTTACTTATGGAAGTTTTGGTGCCTAACTCCATCAGGGATGGTCAAGTCCCCAGGGCCTCAAACAAACTTGCCACACAACAAACTTGTCGGTCGCAAGTGGCCCCCATTCGACCCGGCTTCACATAACTTCCCCATCAGACATTTAGGAACAATCTCACGGCTCTTTTACTACCCTCCACCAACCAAAGGACAAAGAATAGTGCGTGGTTCAATCTTCTAAAGTAGTAAGGTTGTTTTGTACGTATTTAATCAAATTTAAGATATGAATTATTTTATTAAATTAAATAAATATAGGACGCAAAGCGCCATCTGTAAGCCTGTAGCTTTATTATCCATCCGTGCTGCCTTCCTAAAGAATGGTGTTGTATTTTGGATATATTGTCGCCTTGGCTTAAAATACACTTGAATCTGACATGCGATCTACAAGATGCTTAGTCAATATGCATTAATCGATTGTCAATCAAAACACAAAAACAATCGAGTGGAACGTTGGAGGTAAAAGTTAATGAGTCGTCTAATATCGAAGGAAGTAGGCGGTAATCTATATTGGGCCAGAGGTTTCTGATAGATCATCTACGTTAAGACGGTAATATGTAATGTGCTATTGTCAATTAAGCAAAAAAAAAAATTAAAAATCTCTGAAACACATAAATTAATTGGTTTGGGTGGTGACATAATAGCGTTAATTATTGAATAAACCATACTGTAGGCCTTCAGCAGTGCTTAAAAGAAATATAAAAATAAGAAAGTAACAGGACTTTTTCTTTCTGTATAATCGATTATCAATATCCAAACAATAATAAACAGTCACAGTTCGTTCATAGAATTAAGAAAAGCTAAAACATGCTTGAAGTCATAGAACAATACGTTATGTAATAAAATACAGTTAAACCTCCTACTGGGCATCTAAGGAATAAATTTTAAATATTTGTTATATATCCCATTTCCAGCAGATATTCTTCTAACTGTAGACGAAAACAAATGCTTTTTCCCAAGAGATAAACTAAACTTCATTAAAGTTAACTTCAGAACAAACGATTTTGACAGGCTGAAAATTATCGAATAAAGTTTAATTTAAATAAATACTCACCAGGATTAAACAACGGTTATCACATCAATGAAATTCTTCTTCTATGTTTTCTTTTCAATACAAGAAAATTATTCTGATGTGTGGAAAATAAAAGCGCTTTTAAATAAAATTATTTAATTTTCTAAAAAATGTATAAGATCTGCTTTCTTCAGTTGTGCATAAAAAAAATAATGACTTTGAAAAAAATTAAATATTAATAATAACATAACGTGAATCGATCATAGTAAAATAAAAACAGAATATTTCGACTTATAAATTTTCATATTAATTCGTCAACAGGAAAATTCACCCGAACTGAGGCTTTATTCACATAACTCAAGGACAGTTTTTAGTCCCACTGAACCCTCACAACAGTTCAGTATTGTAGGTACTGTATAACCAAGCCCCTGCTAATCTATATCACAGTGGAACATGAGAATGTCGCTTCAGTTTTCAGTACCATAATTATAAATGCTAGATAAGCCCTTACAGGTCTCCCTATTCCCAAGTCGACCTATTAAATATATTATAGATTCATATTTGATTCGATTTATTAAAGCCCTTCATCCACGAGGGATATTTTAGCCAGATGTTTTTCGTTCAAAATACAAAATATACAGTAAAAAAAAAAAAAAAAAAAAAAAAAAAAAAAAAAAAAAAAAAGCAAAAAACAAGATTAAGACAATTAAATTAAAAAGTATTTTTTTTTTTTAATTTGTTTTATTAAGAGATAATACAATCTGCCACCTTCTGGGGCAATGAGTATTAGAGATAAAATAAATCATTCATACCATATGTACATTGTAAATAAAATTAAAGAAAAAAAAATAATAAAGACTAAACAAATAAAACAAAAAATTATATAAATACACAAAATTAAATAAGTACTATGAAGAAAATAATAATATCAATCTTGTTCACATTCATACCTAGTTACAATATTTACAAACTGCCCCTGGGATCACTGAATCAAACCTCGAGATCCACTAGTGGATGTCGAGGCACAATGCCAGAAGATCCCAGCGCCTCTCATTCAGCTGCGTCACTGGTCTTGAGAGCCAGTGGACGCTGCGCGAGGGCGCTAGAGCCACATACACTCAGGGCATGAGTGGAGAAGCCCGCCATTGCCAGCACTCCAATATCATATTTACAAAAGATCTCTGGGCCACTGCCGCTTCAACCTACGAGGAGGGTTATAGGGATGTTTGGAACTGGATAGGGAGTGTGCCAAGGGATTAGGAAGGTGAGTAAGCTTCTGATGGAAGATTATGAATTTGGGGGGGATTAGATCAAAGACAAATGGGATATTGAGGTCATGGTGTAAGGTTTTGTTGGTGACATAATATGGGGCATCTACTATTGTTCTAAGGACTTTAGACTGAAAGGATTGGATACGTTTGATATTCGAAACTTTAGCTGTTCCTCACAGAAATTAAAAAGTAACAAAATAAATGAGAAAAAATTAAAATATTAGAATATTTAAGATACAAAGCTTGAACTTTTTTTTTATTATATTTTTTAAATAATTTTATAACAACAACATTATATATTACTTAAACAGCTTGAATACCCGAAAATTGGAAGAGAAAATATTATTTAAAAAAAATGAAATCGCTTAGGTCTAAGAAATACTGCGCCATACAAAGGAAAAGAGAACTGGTGTAAAAATATCAGCCTTTCATCACTGCCTTTATTGATAGAAGGTGGGACTCGAGAATCTCGTTCTCCTGTCAGACGTCTCGAAACAATCTCTCAGATATTCCATTAATATGAGAGTTAATGTATTTTTTCCGCCTTGAGAATATCACATCTAATATTTAAAAGGCATCAAGGCAATAAGAGAGTCCTTTCTTGTCACCGAATGACCTTTCCGAATTTAATAATTTATAAAGTACAGATTTCTCTATTTAGACATTTCTTTTAATGCATTTCTGTATTAGACGTAATATGGTATTTGCTTTATAACTGTCATATGTAGCGTATTTTGCACAAAATTGTCATTAATATTTTTTAACAATCCCAGAACTCTTTTCTCTTTTGCTAAATATCTATACTTCACAGTATTTAGCAAGCAATGTATGTCATTATTGGGGTAGGTTATTGAAATTTACAACTGTATTAGTTAATACATCAAGTAAATTAGCTAACAGAGAAAATACATGAAGAAGCATGAAGAGAAAAGGTCCATTAGCAGCATTCGAATAATTAATATAACCTAGAAGGTCTTAAGGCCATCTTCTTTTCAGACGCCTCGTAGGATTGTCAGGAATGGAAGAGAAAGCTAGGATCGAAACTAGTGGGTTAGAGTGGGAGTGGAGTTTGTCATGGAAGGATTGATACCTGGTTCGGGCCAAATCATCAACATATGAAATATTAAGGCCTTTATGGATGAGTTTATTCGTGGCAAAGTAAGGATTTTGGATTGTAATGATTGAATACGGGAAGAATTTGATGGTTTAGTAGAGTGCCAGAGGTCAACTTCGTTAGTCCAAGTAGGCCTTATGATGGTTATATAGATGAGCCTTTTGTAGATTAGTAGAAGGACAGAACTTATGTCCATTAAGTGTTGAAGTAAGCGAAAGCGACGGGAAGTTTCTTGTCCTTTCAGTCTAGTGTGCGGATTCCATATTATATGTTTGTCAAGTAGAAGGATGTAGACAAATTAAGGCTAATTTTTTTCTTTAGACAAAGATCCAAGGCGGTGCATTGCTCATGTCTTTATAATGTTGCCTATGTTTATACTTAGTTTTTTTAATGATAATTCACGAAATTAGTGAAAAATCAGAAAAAAGTAAGGAATTTTACAAACTAGGATTCTGAGGATGGGTGATATACCCCGAAACGTCGAATTGTGATAGTCTTGTGAATAAAAAGGTCCTTCGGAAGAAATTAAGAATCAGCGCTAATTCTTCTATCCGAATATTACTCAATTCCATCCGAATATTAGGAGTATAACAGTAGTAAGTATGTTGTTATGTATCTATAAATGGAAACAAGAACTCGTTCGAATCCCTCCTGATACTCAAGAAAATCCATTGCATTTTAAAATATCTTAAAAACCTTAGATCAAAATACATTATATGACCATATTTCTCAAATTATAAGTAAAAATGCCTCTTAAGACCCCCTTTCTTCCCTGCTTTAGCTAATAATTCTAAATATGTGGAGGACTAAATGGTATGCATGAGAGGGAATGAAAATATGAATTTTTATTGTTAACACTTGCTACTTTTACTTAAATTAATATTTTAATTATCTAATAAACAAAGCTGTTCCAAACCTTCAACGCTAGAATCTACCATGACATATGTGTTTCCAATACATAGGTCCAAAACATCGATAGCATTTATCTCTTTATCTGACATTTTTGTATTCAATTATTTTAAAACAACTGTAAACCTACTAAATTTCATATGATTTCTAAAAAAATGTCTCTTGAAACAAAAAAAAATCGAAAAGAGATACCCTGATTGCAGAACACTACTGTTTAGAGTAGTAGATGGAATAGTTGATAGCACTGTTTGTAGTTAAGTCTTATCAAAGGGTTGTAAATTGAGATAAAAAAAACGATAATAGAACTATTTCTTATCAGTGAAGAACAGAGCAGAAGGACTGACCGGGCGGGCAATCAAAAGTTTGTTTCCTCCTAATTCTTTCCTTCACTGTCTGAGTCCGAACGTGACCCGGATCCTTAATCTCAGTTTAAGCTTGAGACCTTAAACAGTTCTCTCCCTGTTTAGAAAACCTTTTTCTCTCGCCTTAAACCTTATTCAATAAACGTGAAACTTATTGCCGAAAAAGGAAAAATTGTCATCCCCTGGGCGATGGCTTAATTCAACACGTTAACTTCCTGACTTTACCGTTTGCTCTTTAAAGAGTTCCTCAGAAGAAAATACTTACATAACACTCTTGGTTGTTTGGAGTACGTTCAGTCTGTTTTATTAAAATGTAATAAGGTCTTTTGTTTTATTTATTTATTTTTCTTTTCTTAGTTTGTTTTTTTAATGTTTACCAACAATATAAATATTGATGGTCAAATTAGTTCTAGATAGTATATAGTGCATTATATCCTATAAATGAATTAAAATTTTACAGATTTATTTTATAGCATTTTTAATTGGTATTAAAATAACACATATAATAATTTTAATATATTTTGAAATAAACTAGAAATAATAACTATATGGTTATATATTTTTTTTCAAACTGTAGGCTTTGAAGGCCAATAAAGTACATATTCACTATATATTTATTTAAATAACTACACCTAGTTTATATTTTAGTAAAATTAAAATTTATATAGTTATATCAGTTCTACGATTATCATTGCCTACTTGGATTATCTAAAAACAGATTCTTAAAAAGCCATAAGATCCTAAATAATAATCCCGTATAAGTTTTGCTTACTGTTCCTCAGAACCATTCTACTAACACTCCTGTTTTTTGTCTCTAATTTTAGCAAGCATCGAAAATCGTCTCCCGGTTTTGCTCGAATATTATTTCATCCTCAATTTGAGCATGTATCTGATTCATTTCGCTTGATTACAAACATTTGAATTATTCGAATTACCAGTTAGTAGCCCATGCTGTATTTTATTTATTGATATTACAATTGTTTTCCTCAATTACAGGTGATATTTTGAAACGTGGTCTAGTTCATTTATTTTTTTCTTTAAACATAGCTTATCATCTTTCTAACAAACAATACTAGCTATAGTACAAAAACAACCTGATAAATTATCACGGTGATAATTTTTTTATACTCTTTGGGCTTTGAACGTCAGGGAAAAACATTTCCTTTTCGTTACGATATTAAATATTTCAAATAAAGTTATAGCACTTTCTGTTGACTGTTTTCGTCTGCTTCGTAGCTCTACAACCCGAATAGGGTCCTAGCTTCCTCCAGCAGCAAGCACCAATACAATCTATCCTGTGCTACAGCCTTCCAGTTAGCACATTCATGTTGTTGCATGAATCATTTGCCTCTTAACTTTGTGACGATTGTAAAGGGCTTGGTCGAAATTCTCTGAGGAGGCAGATCGTCAAACTCTTCAATGATCGTATTAAATTAAGGAAGTTGAAGATATCAAGTTTAGGATATTAATCATAAAGCTCCCTTTTTTTTATGTACACCCATTCATTATTCTCATGTACATCACTATGTATGCGGTGAAACACTTTCCGCCTAAATATAATATTCCAGGAGCCAGAGGCATGGTTTACTACCTCATCGAAAATACATCTAAAAATATTTTTAAATATTGTTTCTAACATACTTATTACAAAAATGCATTTATTTCGGTCCTAAAACTCTTACTAAGCTGCTAATTATTTGAGGAAGTGACAAATTACATCCGATTTTCAAGCCCATTGAACATAAGATTAGTTTTTGTTTTAAATCAGTGTGTTATTCCTTAAAAATGATGAAAATCCATTGCTTTCGGTTTAGAAACTCTTACTAATGACCACCAGAAGTGCAAACGTTCAGCGAAACCATATGGAGGCTGGTCGATACGTTAAGATTGCTCTTGTTGTGACTATTTCAGTGCAAATAGACTGACAATATGACTAGATTAAATTAATAATAATTATATTATGCAATGTAATTGTGAGATTATACGAATTTGTTAAATTGTATCAGATTATATTTTATTTTTTAATGTAAAATATCTATGATTTTGTTATTTCTTCTTCTATGAGTAAAAAAATATTTAAAATTTCAGTATGATAATATATAAGGAAAAAATAAAAGAATAATTGGTCAAAAGAAAACAATAAAAAAGAAAATAAATTTGATCTAAACCATATGAAAAGGCTGATTAAGGACTCCAAAGTATTGAAATTGAGAAAATGCAAAAATTTCAATGTTTTGATTTCAAAAATAAAATAAATTTAATATACACCTACATTGTGAATTATTAGAAAAAATTAACAAAACTCTTTTATTTTTTTAAACGTATGTTCGATTAGCTAGGAACCATGCATCTGGCTCCTGGACTATAAGGAGGAGGAGAAGGTGGTCCTCAGCTCTGGATATTCTCCAGCATAATAGCCATATTATAATACAGGTCAAATAAGGGTTTCATAGATAGTAATCTATAAACTCAAAATAGCAATGATTGGTACCCAACATTCTTCTTTTGATCACATTAGCATTTTCGTTGTGATTTACCATTGAACCGAAGTATACGAATTGTGAGACCTGCTCAAACCGATGGTGTTGACTATTTTATCAAAATTAATTTATTCGATATGTTATCAGTTACAGTAGTACTTGAAAAATAAAAGAGGAAAAGAAGATTAAATTATGACAAGATATTTTAGCTGAAGGAACGTGGAAAGTTTTGGTATGTGCTTGAACTATTTATATTGAATATTTTTTATTACAGTTTTATTTCAAACGACTATTTAAAAATAGAGTTATAAGTTATTACTAAGTACCTGTGAGAAGAGAAGAGGTAGACGTTGAGGATTTCAATGATGCAGAAAGGTGTAGATAGATTGTCGAGGGCTGGCTACACTCTGGCTCGGAGCCAGGGCCGTTTGGCACCTGTCTTCGTCACTCCTCTTTTAAGGTCTCCTACTATCTCTATTCTCTTCTCTTTTCTTTCTCCAAATTAAAATATATAATAAAAAACTAGGTTTGCAAGTGACTGAAAAGATTTAGATTGTTTTATTTCTGATTTAAAAATCATATATAATTATTCTAAATGTTTTTTTAAATTACCAGGTTCAGATTAATCAAATATTCCTAGTAAAAGAAATTAAAATGGTCGAACAATAAATGATATTAAATTCAAGTGGGTAAAGGATATAATCAACATTGGGCAATCCTAATACTGTGTAATGATACATACTAATAATACCCAATATTATTATAATCAATTTTTTCTAAACAAGTTACGAGTTCTATTAAAATCTGTCCAAATTAAGATATTTATAATAGTGGTCAAGTACAAAATTCATAAAATATATAGAAAACAATAAATTTAATTGTTGGGCAATGGTCTTCCCCA
This sequence comes from Piezodorus guildinii, assembly GCA_023052935.1. Taxonomy (NCBI): domain Eukaryota; kingdom Metazoa; phylum Arthropoda; class Insecta; order Hemiptera; family Pentatomidae; genus Piezodorus; species Piezodorus guildinii. The sequence continues at coordinate 76,488,720 of CM041296.1, forward strand.
GTTTACTGCTTGGACAATTGCTCAGTTGGACTCAGTGGACAGCTAAAACGTGTATTAACGTTATTTTATCCCTTGCTATAAGGTCAAAAATAGGTAAGCGAAAGTAAAAACAAAAATATATTACAGACAATAAGAAACTTTTAAGTTGGCGTATGGCATTATGTATTGTCCGCTCCTCTTTTAAGGCAGCGATAACTCTGAAACTGTATTCATTAATATACACATTTTTGGTTCTTATTTTATAAAACTGTTGGATTTCATTTACTAAGGTATCATGTTTATCGATTCATTATTGAGATTAGGTGACATGAAGAAGAATAAAGTAAAATAGTACGATACATATTATTACACATAAAAACACACAGTGAGGAATTGTCCATTATTGAGAATACTGAGTTTTTTTCAGGTTTACCATATAATATAACATGAAAAAGGTACCTTCGGACATCACTGCAGAATTCTTTCCTGGCTTGAACCCCATCCTTCGTCCGTGGCTGAACTTCCGCTTCCTATCATTTCGGGATAAGACTCCCCAGGTCTATCCCTGCTCTAGGAGTGGAGGGGTGTATTTTTGCATAGCCCTTCTAAGAAACCTTTCTGCTTATAGCCCGGGAACTGGTTCTATTTTAACGATTAAAAATTATTTATTTTCCTCCAAGTATATTCGATACATAGCAATAGTGTACTAATAATTAAATAGAGCATCATATAAAATAAAATAATATAAAAAATAGAGAAAAGCAAGAGATGAAAAACTAAAGAAGTAAGTTAAAGCACGGAAGGGAGAGTGGAGGAAGGCTTCGTATAGTATTCACTGTGACCAGAGAAAACCAGCTGAGAGGACCCCTAACACAGTTAGCTTCCTACTCTCGCCACAGCCCAAACGAAGTAAAACCTAAGTAGGGAAACTAAAACCAAAGTAAACTCCTAGCCCGCTGGAAACATTAGTCATCCCTCCGCACATACCACACAACAGAAAGCATCAAGCCATTATGGAGTATTCGGAGATTGAGAAGCTCGTGTGATGAATTTTATAACAGGATTACGTAACAGAGTTTTTAGGTAAGAAAATATTTTAGACACTCATCCATGCCATTTTCTTAGGTGCAGACTACGCGATTCGGCTTTGTGTAGTCATCTATCTCAAAGGAACGGCGGGCTTAGTGGTATCAAACGCTCGATCAAAAAACGAGAAACAAATCAAGAACTAGAGAACGAACTGTCATATAAATGTTCCAGTTGTCATTCCACTCAGGTTACACTCGTATGAAATACACTCGGATTTTTATAATTGTCAAAATTATTTTTTTTTTTTTCCATAGCCCCTTTTGTTAGTTCTTCTTAAAAGCTAAGTTTTTTAATATTTTCATTTTTCATTTTTTCAAGTATGCATTTTAAGGGTGTCATATATCTCTATATAACTTATATCATCTTCTAGGAATCTCTAATGAGGTGATGGGGCTTACCTCTTGGTTTAAGTAGAACCTTAATCTAGTACTAAAACCTAATTTTCAATATTCTGCTATCGTCGAGGTAATCCAGAAGGTTACTATATATCGGATTGTTTAAAAGTTTGACTGTTTCAGAGAACTTTTTATTTCTAGCAGTGATGAAAGTTTTTCCATTTTTAATCCCTCGTTAGATCTTTGGAATGACCCCTTTTAATTCGTTCCAAAAAGTACTATATCCTCGTTTCATTTCAAAAAGTACTATATCCATATTATATTGTTAAAAATTCAAGAGAAAAGTGGAATAATTTAGAAAAATAAGTTGGTAACACGCTTAAAAATTAACTATAGATTTTAATAAAAAAAATAGAATCACGTAAATTGGTCCAATAATAAAGAAATGACAGATTTTTGCGTTTCCTCTAAAATTTTCTAAAATGGATATAGTACCTTTTGGAAATTAACGTCTCAATTGAAGTGACAAAAATCATTTTTACAAGTATTTAACTTAATTTAATATTTATTTTAAAACCTACGGATAGGAAAGAAAAATTCAGAAAAATAAATTTTAATTACTCGTAAAAAAGCTGGTATAAATGAAGTACTCCACTAAAACTGGGTTTAAAACTTAGGAGTTCTTGTTGCCAGTCGAATGCTTTCCAGGCAAAGTTAATGAAGGAGTCTCTTTATTAATTTATTCTACCCAAGTTTCCCTAAAAATAAAATTTAATTTCTAATTATGCGAGGGGCTGCTGTTTAAGCTACTGCGTACCCTCATCAAAAGATTAGATGCAACATTTATGAAGGCATTTTATCGGTAAACGGTCGTCATTAAAATATCGATTCCTGAAAACGACTGAATTAGTTTTTCTCATGGGCCATTTCGTAGAGGGGAGAGAGGGAGAGTGGTAAGTTTTATTAAAAAGTATCGATTGGATATTTTATATCGGGCCTGCGGTTTAGTAGAGCTCAGTGACCATAAGTAAAGTCCTTCCCTTTTTTTTTTTAATCCATTAATGGTACTTTTTTCAAGCAGTATCCTAAGCCCGCTAAAGTTCTATCCTGTTAAACCTTTAACTGCTCTTATTAACACCAATTTTGACTTTCTCTTAATATATATAGTTTTTAAATCCATTTAATTCATCCAATGCGCAGTGAATTGTGATGTGGTAAGGGTTTAATTTTTTATTCCGTAGGACCTAATAAAGAGGCGAAATATGAATTATTATTATCTTTGAAGAAACTGTACTTTTATTTAAATATCATATAATCGTATCATTAATTTTCTTCATTTTTATTAATAACAAGCTGGAGTATCTTATAGGAATTTATGATAATATTTGCAAAGAATAAATGATAAAATCACTGAATTATATATATATATAAGTTAAGGATAGGAGTCGGGCAGTATTAGCCTTAATACCATCTTGGGATGTAAACAACATCCCAAACATATAAAAGGATTACTTTCATGAATAAAGCAGTATTGTTTCTGGAACCGTGAGTGTTGTTTCTTCTTAACCTTTTTCTTTTTTTTTAATTCATTTGTCTCGACCAAGCATAACTGGTGCCGAAACCCGGGAACTCAGAACGGGCAGGCTATTGCAGTAAGTGACTCGTTTTTTTTTTATTCGCCGTACATTTCGAAGTTTTATTTTATTTTTTTCCTTTCTGTAATTTCTCCGATAAACAAGAAAAATGGACGGCTTGATAAGACCAGCAGTTTTGAATATACAGGAAAACCCGCAAGTCCAGGAAGTTCAGCCACCGCCTGTGCCAGAACACCCTCCGTTACCCAGGAATACTCTAGCGGAAGCACATGCTAATGCCATGGCATGGATGAGGATTAAAACGGCGACATGCCAAGATCTGAGGAAAGCGATTTCGGATCTGGAACGTTTCGGTGGCGAGGTAGGTGACTTAAACCACTTCCTCAAGGGCGGAGATCGTCTCATGGCAAGGATCGAGGCTAAAGTAGAAGAAGACCTACTACCCCAGAGGGACGCCGAAGCTTTGAGGGCGGCCTTAGTCGGTCGCGTGAGACGGAACATATTGAACCAGATCCAGGCGGACGAAGAAACACCATGGGCGATAGTCAAAGAGAGGTTAAAGAAAGCCTTTGGTGGAGGACGCTGGACCCCGGAAGAAGATATATTCCATAAATCTATAAGAAAAAAAATCTGGTGCGCGCAACACACGACTTTCACTTACCTCCGTTATTTGTATTAATTTAAGAAATTTTTAACAAATTTAGAAACGCAATAAATTGTTAAAGAATTATTACATTGGATTTTAATAGAAATATGTGTTTTGTAAAATAATGTATTATATTATTATCTACGACAATCAGTTGCTTATATCGGCTTTTTATCACTCACTGTTCAGTTTTACCATAGTATGTATAAGATAATATTTTTTCTAAAATCATTAGCATTCCAACGGTATATTATACATGTATATCACTGTTCTTAAGTTAAAAAATCAGGACTGTCCCGCCAAAAGCGGACGTCTGGTGACAGCAATGACAACGCCGTCAAGCGGCCATGCGGTGAAAATTACATAAAGAATTATTTTAGGTCTTTTCTCCTTTAATTGGAAATTAAATTTGCTCAACTGGCATATTTAGGCGTTATTTATCAATTCTAATAAGATGATGTGCCTAAAATTTATAAATCTACAAAATTAAAGATACTTTAGAGGAAGATTTTTTTAAATATCTGCAATTAAGCCCCATCAGACTATTTCAATCAGAATAAAACCTAGATGATATTAAAGCGCATTTAATTTTACATCGTTATAGCGAGTTTAATCAAAATCGTTAGAGCCGTATTTGAGAAAAACGTAAAAAGGTGCTAGCAGCTTTTGATAAAGTAGGACTTCCAGTCATCCGATTTTAGTAAATAAGTTGCTGTAACATCTCGGGCGTATATTAATCTTAAATATGAAATTTCAGTTCCATACGACTAATGGTTTTTGTGCTAGACTTACAAGACACACACACACACAGACCTTTTTTCGGGACTTGGTCATTTGGACTCAGAAGACCCTAAAACGTATATTTCCGTCGAAAACTGGAATTCGAAAATTTTCACGATCGCAATACTGTATATAGTAAGTGAAAGTGATAATTTTAAAAAATAGATTAATCCATTGTTCAACTTCAGCAATATAATAAATCTAAATTAATAGTATTAACTTCAATGTAAATAATACAATTTTTATTACTGTTGGTCCCTATAAAGTTTCGAGATGACTTAGTTTAGTTTTAAGTTGTAATAAATAGTCATTTATCATATTATTTGGCCAATTGGTGTAAATATACAAACATCTATACTACCAATACTGGGAATTATTTTAAGTAATACACTACCAAGTAGTAAATGAACTGTGGTTAACAGAAATAAATAAACAAGAAATAATATGATAAGTTTATTGAACCTACCTGTATTGAACCTTTCAGAGGTTGGTGAAGGAATGAGGACATTATAACGAAAATGAAACCCCTCAAAACACTTAATTATTAGTTCTAAGACGTTAAACCACTTATGACATTTAAAACTGTCATATTTTTTTTTTTATTTGAAAAACTATAGAAATTAAAAAATATTGATGAAAGTAATATTTTTAAAAATATTACTTTCTCTTATCACAGTAACATGCACTATCCAGAAACTAGCTAGCTATGTTGAATATATTTCAATTACTAAAAAAAAATATAATATAAAATATAAATTCTCTACATGAATTTTGCGACATATCAAATTGGTTTTTGAGGAGAAATTCGGACCCGCGACGAAAAGCGGAAATAAGCTGAGTAGCGGAAACGATAGAAAGGAAAAAAAAATCCCAGCTGTCGCGTGAGAGGGGCGTATGCAAGATCAAAGCCCGACATTAATAATACATTAGCTACCGCAAACGAAAGCAGGTTCTGGTCTACATATGCACCCGCTACAGCTTTCCAACATCTCATGTTCTCTGAGATAGTACGGCTCTATTTCCCTTTAACCACCTTGTTCTACATGGTATCTACTTAAATAAACCACGGATTTAAAGGGAGTATTTTTAATATACTATGCATCGAAAGTATTTTTATGAATACATGTATGAGTCGATTGATGCTTTTATTATTAAAAAAAAAACGATGAAAATTATCACACAATGGTTTTTCATTTCCAAATAACTATATTAGGATATGACTGTTCATAATAATTCATTATTTATTCTGGGACAAGTCCTTTCAGAATAATGTAACAGGAAATAAAAAGTGGCCTTAAGACTCGATTCAATAACTCGTGAAATAATTTAAATCAATAGGATTAAACTAATAAAATGAACAAATGAAATAAATCAAAAGATAAATTCCAATAAAAATGTACAAACAAAAAATAAGGATCATTAAAGATTTTTCGAACGATTTTAGATTGTAAGGATTGGAGACAGAAAGGATTTGATGGTTAAGTAGAGCCCAAAATCGCAACTCCGTCCATATCGGTCTTATGATAATCATGTAGATAAGCTTTTTGTAGTAAAATGGAAGGTTTGAGTGTTTGTCCAGTAATTGTTGAACCAGTCGAAAACGTCGAGCAGTTTCTTGTCTTTTCAGTCTTGGGTGAGGGTTCCTAGTAAGACGTTTGTCAAAGTGCAATCCAAGACATCGGATTTGTTCAACTGGGACAAGAGGAGTGTTATTGAAAGGTAGGATGTCATAGGTTTACGACGTCAAATAATTTAAATAAAATTTGCTGAATATCTTACTTTTTTCATCAATAATGACTAATAAGTCATCAGAAAGAATTCACAAAATCATAAAAAAGGTTTTATCCAAAATATTTCATTTGATGAGCGGTATTCGTAAAAGGGTCATTCTTTAAAAAATTATTGGTGGTTATAAATTGGAGAGCCCATAGATGAGTCCCTATCGCACTATTCTCTCACGCCAAAGGTTGTGAGTTCGAATCCCTGGCCCAGAAGGACTTTTTTAAGCATTTAATCACTTACAGCCTATCCCCAGGGTAAGTGAGACCTGTCAGGCAACTGGTGACCACTTACAAAAATATGCGTAGTGAGTGATGACCCTACCCTGTAAAATAGATCGAGAACCGTGAGTGTATTCTCCCAGCAGACATTACCGCTAGGCCAAGAGCTTACGAGGCCTGTCGCGCCCCTGGAAGAAGAAGAAGTTATAAATAATGAATATAATATATGAATATATATATATATATATATATATATATATATATATATATATATATATATATATATATATATATATATATATATATATGTATATATATATATAAAGCAACGGCTTTAAAAGTGTATAGTTAAGGGGTAGATCACAAGTTGAAGAACACAACTGTATATTGATGGCACTGGAATCGATTACTTTCAGAAAAACTTTCTCCATCAACAATAGATCAAGCGAAAGAACCATACTCTTAATTCTTCTTTCTTGTATCACCTTTTCCTGAAACTGGACTTGATAGAATTTAGCAGTGTCTCTACTTCTTAATCATTTGAACCCTGATTGCTTTCTGATTCATCTAAATTAGGTAACATTGGTAAAAAAAAAATTTTTAAATGTTCATTTCGTCTTCTATGCATTTTGCCTGTTTGAATATTCAAAATATGATATTTTGAATCAATTATTTCTAAAAAGATTTATTCACTTATAGCTCCATAAGATTTCCTACAGAAAAAAAAAACCGTCAGTTCAATAATAGTAAATTTGGTGGCTATTCTTAGACTAAACATTAGGTTCAAGTACTTGAATTTTTTTTAAAGAAATAGAAAAATATATTCAATATATTTATTTATTTGTTATTCCGCATCTACCCTTTCGGGTCATTTCAAGGTATTGCCTTACAGAAGAAGATTTATTACATTAAATAAATTTGTAAAACTTATTGGGAATTCAACAACAACAACAATTTTTATTGAGAAAAATTACAATCTGTCCCAATTTGGACGTCAATAGTAGTGTTGAAAGATATCATACATACTACATTCATACAATATTTACACAACATAAAATTACAATAAGATATATACACAATAATGAATCAATACAATAAAGTCAAGAATTTACTTATACCTATTTACACATACACACACTCATACATACATCACATTGAGTGGAGAATCTAGCCAGTGCTAGAACTCCAATATATTCACAAAAGGTTAAGGGGCCACTGCCGTTTCAACCTTCTAGGTGGGTTGTATGGATGAGTGGAGCTGGATAGGGATTGAGCTAGAGGATTAGGATGATGAATGAGGTTCTGGTGGAATTTGGAAAATTTGGATGGAATTAGGTCTGAAATAAATGGAACATTAAGGTCGTGGTGCAAGGTATAGTTGGATACATAATAAGGAGCATTTACTATTGTACGGAGGACTTTGGATTGAAAGGATTGAATGCGTTTGATGTTAGTAGGTTTAGCTGTCCCCCACAGTTCAAGTTTTTTGGGAATTAATTTGTTTATATTAAATTAAGGACGACATATTAAAGACTATTCCAACTATGAATAAGTTATTTAAACACTCAAATTAAAAAACATATACTTTAAATAGTAATTATTCCTTTGTTATTTGTTTGTTATTATAATTTATTGTTAGTTTCGTAATTAGAATTAGAGCTATCTACTAAGTCATAGAATTATTCTCGTATCCAATCATTACAATTCAAAATACTTCGTAAAATCCTTAACGCTCTTTACTTTGTCACGAATAAAGTCATCCACAAAGACCTTAATGTTCCATATGTTACTAAATTAGCCTGAACCAGGCATCAATCATTCATTGAAAAGCTCCATTCTCACTCTAACCCAATAGTTTCTCTCCTATCATCCTTTTTGATTCCTGATAAGCCACCGAGGCGTCTGAAAAGAAAATGGCCCCGAGACCTTCTAGTGTAGAATATTTTTAGAGTGTTGCCATTGTATAGCTTCTCTACATGTATTTCATGTCAGTTTAGTATGTTCATAAAATTTACTTTATGTATACAATGCAGGAGTAGATGTAAATTTAAAAAAGATTTTTTTAATTAAGAATATTTTATGCATTATTTTTTTTGCATTCTGTTTTTTCGTTTTTCAATTTCTATAAATAAATATGTGTTATTTTACTCTCAATATTCAGCGAATCTTGCCTGCTGGTGAATATTTTAAAAACAAATTAATAAAATTGTATAAAAAATATCGATAAAAATAGCTTACTCTGAAACGATCTAACAACGGCTTAAAAAAATATTTATATTAATTCTTAATTAAAATTGATATTTTTCACTATTGGGCAAGTTAATATAAAAAATAAAATAATTAAAACATCATTTTAGGATTCATTTTGATAGGAGATGGTGAAAAGAAGAATAATATTAAAACCTGTGGGAAGTATTGATTTCACATCCTACCTACAGGAGAAAATCTAACGATCATGAATAATGTAGTACTTCCCAAACACAAAAAATATTCTGTTTCTTTCCCTTCTCTGACCCTGGAATGATTCATTTATTTCTGACGGAATTATGTCTTTTAGGATTTTTTTTTACGTATAAAATATATATTATGAATATAAAGATAAGTTAAAAAAAAAGTTAAAAAATGTTTTTGTCATTGGCTGTTTTTTTAAGTAATATTTCATTTATTTATTCGTAGAAGTTTTGACATTACAATGGTATTTGCTATCTGCTCATGCAAAAAGCGAAAATGCTAACAAATGATGTAAGTGCGAAACTACATAAGATATATTAAAAAAAACAACTAATAATTATTAATATAACAGGTCTCTTGGCCAGCGCCTTGATGGTTTTTTGGGCTGATATTTGTTTGTGGCAGTGGATATAAATATCAATAGATTATTTGCAGTATCTAATATGGATTTTATGTACTTATTACTACATTTATTATACTTATAAACTTTCATTAGATTAATTATAACTTATTTTGATTTTATTATAACATTTTTTTTAAAAATGTTGAATCTAGATTATTCGAATATACCAAGACTAAAGGAAAAAAAAAAATGAATTGAATTACATTCATTTGTTCAAAACGACTTATCCTTAAACATATTTTTTTTTAGTTTCCATGTTCGTCCTAAGTGAAGTTTAAAATCCGTACATATTGGAATTATATTTAAACTCAATATCTTGTTCACTTGTTTCATTGTTTAATGAAATTAGTATGGCTAATGTAGTTTGTTTATTTATTTATTTAACGTCACTTTATGCTACTGTAGCTAATCAGCCGATGATACAGTGGGTGTCCTAAATTTTGCCTATCCAGGTTTTATTAGGATAGGGATCTTTAACGAGTATCTGACATCGCACGGGCTCGGGACCTCCTTTTAACGTCCCCTCCGAAGGACGGCATAACTAAGGATTTTTTACTCCTATTTAAAAATCCTAGGACCACCTGCGGGTTTGAACTCGCAGGCTGTTATGCTAGACACCCGGTTATATGTGATCCCTGGCTTATGTAGTATTTCATTGATATATAACTTATATAAATAGTTGTAAATATCATTATAATAAACACATTTGGTACGGGCAACACATGACTTTCACTTACCTCAGCTGTTGAAATCAATTTAAGAACGAATAAATACAATTTAAGAGATCTAAATTTAATTTAGATAAAAAGTTTATTATGTTTCGTCTGAAAAAATACAGCGATATCAAATAGTTACGTATAATTATCAGTAATAATTATGCGTCATATTTATCAATTTACATTACCTTTTGTATATAAGATTAAATTTTTTCTAAAATCTTTAGCTTTCCAACGTTATGTTATACATCTATGCTGCTGTTATAAGGTTCAAAAAACCCAAAATTACATTTTTAAAATATGATTGCTCTTTTCTCCATTTGTTAATTATCAAATTGGTTCAACTTTTATATAAACTGCTTTTCATTAATCTTGAAAAAATGATATGGGTAATTTTTCTGAATCTATAAAATTAAAGGTACTTTAGAGTAAGAAAATCTGGTGCGGGCAACACACGACTTTCACTTACCACCATTTTTAAACTCAAAGAAAGAATTTTCAAATACACTAAAAGATAAAAATACGTGAAACTATTAAAGAATTAATTAAATTGAATTTATATAGAAACATGTGTTTTATTAAAAAATCTATTGCATTATTATCTAAAAAAATCTGGTGCGGGCAACACACGACTTTCACTTACATCAATTGTAAAGTGAATGAAAGAATTTTCAAATAGAGTAAGAGCTAAAAATACGTGAAACTATCAAATAATTAAATAAATTTAATTTATATAGAAACATGTGTTTTATTAAAAAATCTTTTATTTTATTATCTAAAATAATCAGTTAGTTTTATCTTCGTCTCATCATCTCTATTAAATTTTAAAAGCTTGTGTATGAGATGGTATTTTTTCTAAAACCTTTAGCTTTCCAACGGTATATCATACATGTATATTACTGTTCTTATGTTCAAAAACGAAAAATTGCATTAAAAAAATATTTTCTGTTTTCTCCTTTAGTTGGGTATCGAATTTATTCAATTTATATATTTACCTGTTTTTCATCAGCGTTAACAAGATAATATAGTTATTTTTATTGAATCTACAAAATTAAAGGTACTTTAGAAAAAGAAAATTTAAAATATCGGCATTTAAGCCCTGTCAGACCATTTTTATCTAAATAAAACCTACATGATATTAAAGCCCATTAAATTTTACATCGATATAGCGAGTTTAATCAAAATCGTCGGAACCGTTTTTGAGAAAATCGAAAAAAGGTGCAAAATGCATGGTATAAAGTGCCTCTTCTGGTAGGCTCATTTTGATGAAAAAAGTTTTGTCATGTCTCGGGCGTATAGTTGTCTTAAATATGAATTTTCAGTATCATAAGACTTACCGTTTCCGCCCGGGAGCTACCACACACACACACACACACACAGACACACACACACACACACACAGACCTTTTTGCGGGACTTGGTTATTTGGACTCAGGGGACCCTAAAACGTGTATTTCCGTTGAAAACTGGAATTCGAAAATTTTCACGATCGCAATACTTCCCCTTACTATATATAGTAAGTGAAAGTAAAATACGTGAAACTATTAAAGAATTAATTAAATTGAATTTATATAGAAACATGTGTTTTATTAAAAAATCTATTGCATTATTATCTAAAATAATCAGTTAGTTTTATGTTCATTTCATCACTCTCTATTAACTTTTAAAAGCTTGTGTATGAGATGATAATTTTTCTAAAATCTTTAGCTTTCCAACGGTATATCATACATGTATATTACTGCTCTTAGCTTCAAAAACGAAAAATTACATTAAAAAAATATTTTTTCTGTTTTCTCCTTTAGTTGGGTATCGAGTTTATTCAATTTATATATTTACCAGTTTTTCATCAGCGTTAACAAGATAATCTAGTTATTATTATTGAATCTACAAAATTAAAGGTACTTTAGGGGAAGAAAATTTAAAATATCGGCATTTAAGCCCTGTTAGACCATTTTTATCTTAAATTTTACATTAAATTTTACATCCCATACATTAATTCGAAAATTTTCACGATCGCAATACTTCCCCTTACTATATATAGTAAGTGAAAGTAAAAATTTAAAATGTCGACATTTTTGCCCTATCAAACTATTTAAATCAGAATTAAATACATATGATATTAAAGCCCATTATATTTTACATCAATAAGGTTTTACAACATTATATTACATCATTATATTTAATCAAAATCTTTAAGACTGTTTTTGAGAAAATCGTAAAAAGGTGCAAAATGTATGGTATAAAGTAGCACTTTCAGTAAGACGATTCTGATGGAAAAGGTATTGTAACATTTAAGGCATATACGCTCCAATAATATGAGATTTTTTTTCGTCACTTATAACTCCAGCTGTCTACCCGTCACTGCGCTAAACTTATCACAAACAGACGTTTTTTGCGGAACATGATCATTTGGAATCAAGGTGCCCTAAAACTTGTATATCCAATGAAAACTCGAATTCGAAAATGTTTACTCTCGAAATAATATCGCTTTCTCTATATTTCATATATAGGTAAATGAATGTAAAAATATGCATAGGAAAAGGATATGAATTTAATTTTTAAGATTTAAATAGTTTTATATATTTATTAAAATAATCGTTTTTATTTTCAGTTTTGATGTAAGATTTTGTATTATCAACAGCTAAGATGTTAAAACACGATAAGTTTTAATACTTTCCCTATCCAATATAATCCACTTGGTTTCTCTTATTATTTTTTTTAAAAAAAGCTAAAATAAATCTTCTGAAGTGTGTGAGACGTCTTGATTTTTTTCCTACCTACTTTTACTCTTTTCCTATAAAGGTAACTGGTTAAAAGGGACCTTCCAGGAATGGAGAGTACCCTTATGTTAGATTTGTAGTGGGTTCGATTCCAATCTAGGTCAATTCAATTTTATATCATATAGAATTCTGCAATCCTATTCAGCACGAAAATACCTACTACCTGTTGATTTAAAGATATCCACCCACGGATTTAACCGTTAAGATTTTCCTTCCTTGAAAGCTTAATAGATAAAACAAATATATAGGAAAAATAAAATAAAATCTAAGATCTTTTAAAAAAAATGGTATCGCAATAGTTACCATTGTTTCCTCAAAGGTTGAACCTGTTTTTCGCAAATGAAAATAAAATTAAATGAGATAAATCTGCCATGTATTTGATGTTAGGAATACATTTGTTTTGTTTACTTTGAGTTTTAGGTATCTATCTTTGAAGTTAATAACTAGTTTCATTTCTTAATATATCAATGCGTAACAATGGTGATGTTTTCCGGAGTAAAATATTGCTATTTCAAAGATATTTCTAATAACACTTTATAGTTAGATAGATTGAGAAGGTGAATGTATGTAAGGTAGGTAGATGTATGGTTAAGGCTAATAAATTAAGTGACAAACATAATTTAATCGTAATATAAATAATACAGAAAAAAATCAAAATTATAAGTATAACTTTATCATAATAAAATAATAACGCCTATAAATTCACTAAAATTAAATTTTTCATTCTTTATTATTGCAAATGAAATATATGAATGCAGTCTTAAGTAAAATAAAAATAACAATTAACATAAAATTACAACAAAGACAAATGGCATATTGACAAAATTAATTTCCAAACTATCTCATTTCTTGTCATTCCTGATAAAAAAATAGATAATAGCAATAAAAATATCACTAAACTAATAATTTTGTTCTGTGAAAGGTTAGACGTCATGAATATTATCGAAGATAAGTATAATAGTAAAACTTAATACATTGATTTTACTGAGGGATATAGTTAATAAAAACATATATGTATGAGATATTTCGTTTGGCTGATATATTAAAGTCAAAACGTATGAACCTGAGATTTATTGTACCTGGAATAAGAAGCAAAAATGTAGATTACAATTTTATCTCGGTTGAAGGAATCGTTCCGGGAATAAGGTTTATTTATTGATTTATGCTGGGTTTACTTTAGACACCTACAAAAAAAAAATAAAAAAAACCTATTCTGGCATTGTTCGATATATGGGTTCAAAATAAATGCCTTAGCAGTCTTGAGAATACTGCCAATGGAATGAATGAAACACATAAAAAGATCAGCTGATTTTAAGAGTTAATGTATTTTTTTTTATATACCTATAACATTTAATAGGATTTAAATTGAAGGAGATTGTGGGTATACGAAGGACACTGGGATTTTATATTTTGGTAGAGGAATGTTAAAAGAAATTACAGTCTGTCTGTAGAGGGGTGGAACTACTTCAAATCACCTTAAAGTTACGGTGGACCACCTCTAAGTACAGAAAATATTATTTTAAAAACAATTCATAAGTCGCTTTACTTTGCTCTCAAATACCATTAAGCGATTTGCTTGACAGCCCGTGCCCCGGTGTCAACTTTGCAATAGAGCCCTCATATATTGCAGGAATGCCCTCATTATACGTAGCAGCTTAGCGGAATGGGACTCGTCCCAGATGTGTCGAAGTTTCTGGGAAATAATGAGGATTTAATAAAACTACTCTTTAAATTTCTACAGAAAAAAATTCATTACAAACCAAATTATAAAATTTCAATTCTTACCCATTCAAACTTTATTATACATTCTTTCCAACTTTATTCTTAATTTTATTCTAATGATAAATTTTTAATATTAATTTTAAGATAATTTTAATTATATATTATTTTCATTTTCTGACTTTTGCTTTATTTTTGTTCTTTTCAATGTCATTCATTTTTATTTCTTATCTCGTTTCTGCTTCTTCGATATTCATACTGAATTAATTTATCTATGTATACATTTTATTTATTGTTAATATTATTTAGTTATTTCTTCCTTCTATTGAGACTTAACAAACATATAAACATTCGTATAGGCGTTGATGTCCATGATGTTTTACGCCTCAAAGTGCTAACAAACAAACCATAAAAAGGCCACCGTATACAAGAAAAATAATCATTAAAACACTTAATGAGATAAGCTGATTTCTAGAGTACTATATTTTTTTATATTTACTCAACTAAAAATATATTAAGGTTCGAACTATGTTTAAATTTTTCTATATGTTACCATTTGTGATAATATTTTATATTTCGATGATCTACTTTTGTTTGATAAGGAAAAATAACCATCATCCACCATATTTTTCTCATGTTCTTATGAACATGTCGGTATTTTTAATAATTATGTACGTTTGTACTCATGTTAAAATCACCTATTGCCTAGATGAAAAGTGTTTAGTTATAAAAAGAAATCTTTTGAGGAAGAGTAGTAACCTTGATTTAAGAGCAACGCGAACTGGAATGAACGAAACTTCGGCAAGGTTATTAGTATTTCATCTCCAGGTTCTGCACTCAGTTGATTCGGATGAGAAGATCCTTCGCAAGGGGACAATGGAATACTCGAGGGAGCAGGAGTAAATGTTATTTCGAGACCGGCGGGGAAGAACGAGGTAAGAATGAAGGGCTAATGAAAGGGCTGAGGGTCAACTACAAGGAGCTCTAACTAGACCTTCCTCGAGTTGGAGAATACCAATCTCTGTCTGTCTAAAACCCAACTTCATATTTTTTTTTTCAAAATCTTATAAAGAACAAAAAATTCATAATGAGAAATTCTTTATTATGATCCCACTACAACAGTGGAAGTAATTCTCTGAGTTCACTTGCTCAAAAAAATATTTAAAATTTTCAAAGGTTGATAAACTAAAAACAATATTAAATATTAAAATGAGATTAAAATACTTATCAAAATTATGCAACTCCTTTTAAAGCATTGACGTTTTTTTACAAGAAAAAAAAACAAACAGCTAAAATGTTCTACTAGAACCAAATAGCTATGTTTTTGACCGACTGCTTTTCTAAGACAGCGGTACCTTCGAAAACTATCATACTTGATATATTTAATGTATGTTTAGACTAATATTACTAAAACTATTGGATTTCCTTTCCAAAGGTATCGTGTTTACCAATCCAAGTAGGTGCTATGCAGGGGATCATTAAATTACTAATAGATTTAAATTATTATTAAATATAAATATTACATAGATTTTAAACTTAAACTCTATTTACATCATTTCCAGACCTATGATTGAGAATACAAAGGATCCTATTACAATTAACCTTGCCATACAATATTACTAACAACGAGATACCTTTAGAAACACTTAGTCGGCTGCCGAAGGTGGAATCAGTCTTACTTAGGCGCCCCTTCATCCTCCAGCTGCTCTGACCCCGACGGACCTCCTCTTAGTGTAGATGGAACTTCAACTCTCGGGGCTGGAATCTGACTCACTAAGAATCTCCTTTCTCATCCTCGTCACCTTGGGTGGGGCTGATATGAGAAGTCCAGTCTTTGTCCAGCGTAGTAGCTGGGGTCTAGAAAGTACCAGGTGTACCGCGGGGGCAGCCCACAAACAGCAGCCCACGGACAATCCAAGGGGTTTTGTGAAATGCCTTTTGACTTTTGCCGACAAAGCTTATTATTATTTATTTAATTTATAAAATAATTATCCAATCCTAACTTACTCCCCACAGTATCCTCAATACATTACAATATATACTGGAAAACAATACTCGATCTAGAAAGCCATGACCTTCATAAAAAAACTCAACCAACTCTCTCTAAAGTCAATAGAAAATAGAAACTCAAAAGAGGTTTTAGTTATAAGAATCCAAATTCTCGAGGAAGAATGCTTAGAATTAAAAAAAAACAATAAATTTTTTGTATATTCCATCTCACTTGGGTATATGAAGAAACGAAGACGCTGACCGAGCGCATAATGCTAGGATGAATTCTTGAATGGAAGTGACACGTATCAATAAGAAAACTGCAACGGACTGGCGAAAATAAGCTAAGAAAAGAATTTAGGCTTTATGGGTAAATAAATGGAGCAGGACAAAAGAAAAATTGGGGAAAATCAAAGAGATTTCGGAGATATGAGAATCATCAGAGAGGAAAAAGCCGGCGCGATGAAGTCAATGACTCACAGCTACCTACTGAAGGGACTCTACCCGCCGACCTGCTGGACTTGTGAGGCACCTTTAACTGTGGAGCACATCATCCTCCACTGCGAGGCCTTCAACGCTACAAGGACCGAATGCGGAATTGATACCAAGCTGGAAATAGCTCTCATGGTGACAGTGAAACGAGCGTTCGTCGCTCACCACAGTCTCTATGAAAGAAAATTAAGGAGGTCAAAACGTAGCAAGAGAATCATATTTTTTTTTTTTTGTTCTTATAGTGTTCCCTGTTCTCAATCCGTTGTACTTACATCTTCATTTTTAATCAACTAAAGTTATATAAGATACATAATAGATATTTAACACGCCTAAGCGTTAAGAGTGAAAGGAACAATAACGAAGCAATTTTCGTAAGGTAATTTGGTCTAATTTGTTCCAGAAACTTGGACTCCAAAGTAATTTATAATTCGAGTTAGTAATCTTTTATGATCTGTTAATAAATAAAATTATTTTTTGTCAAACATAAAAAAATACATGCGCATTGTAAGAGATGTGATTGAATAATTAAAACTATCACTATTGCTTTTTTCATAAGGAATAATATTTTGTTTCAGATTTTTGAGGAACAATTCGAAGACTATGCAGTGGGATGGTAAGCATAACTTTATTCCTTTTTGTTATTAATTAATTAAATTATTCACCTTTGAAATGTAATTTTAGGTGTTTATTAAGTGAAACTTTGAATGTTTTATTGAAAATCTGGTGTGCTACATCAGAAATTAAACATATAAATGCTACTTGAAACTTTGTGGACAGATGGAACACTCTATTCATTGGAAATTTCGATGACCAAGAATAGAATCGATCTTATGCTAGCACGAAGAACTGCATTGCCTAGATTTATTTCAAGATATCTTATATCCTATTAGCTTATATAATACTGATTTCGGAAACTTATTTATTAATGAAAAAAATTATTTTTCTGCAAGATTTAACAAAAACCATCGCCAAAGTGACAAATAATTTCTCAACTTTGTATCCCTTAAGCAGTGAGTACCAATCAACTATGTCCTATCCATTATCATTCTTTATGAATGCTACTTTATTTGTCGGTCTTCCATAAGTTAAAAATGATCACTCAAGTTTGGCTGGAGAATTATATATATTAGTAACAACAGTCAGCTGTACAGGGCACCACAAGTTTTTTTAAAATGAATTTGAACACGAGTTTAAATGTCGGTAGAAAGGCAATGCTGATTAGCTTTAAAGGGACAGGATAATGACTTTACTGTGATGATGCCGTGGTGTCCTGTCAGTAAATAAAAATGCTTATTTTTGCAACTAAATAACTAAGTTTAAATGCTTGTAAAAACATCACAAATATTTAAAAACTATACGTACTTATAGCCTCATTATATAAGAATATAATTTTGGTTAAAATTCAAGATACGAAAAAATATGACAAATAAATTGTTCGAACAAATAAATTTCAATTATAAAATAATCATCAACCTTTTTTATCATCCGTTATATTCCTAGTCTGATCAACTTACGTAGTCTTGAATTAGGTTTGTTGAGTGACTTCAGACATCAGCAGGCTTTAACCAGCTTATTTATTTGTTAACAGCTTTTCAAAATATTGATTTACAATAACAATTTTTATTGAGAAAATTTTACAATCTGTCCCAATTTGGACATTAATAGTAGTGCTGAATGACATCAAACATACTACATTCATACAATATTCACACAACATAAAATTACAATAAAATATATACACAATAATGAATCAATACAAAAGTCAATAATTCACTTATACCTATATACACATACACACACACATACATACATCACATTGAGTGGAGAATCTAGCCAGTGCTAGAACTCCAATATATTTACAAAAGGTCACGGGGCCACTGCCGTTTCAACCTTCTAGGTGGGTTGTATGGATGAGTGGAGCTGGATAGGGATTGAGCTAAAGGATTAGAATGATGAATGAGGTTCTGGTGGAATTTGGAAAATTTGGATGGAATTAGGTCTGAAATAAATGGAACATTAAGGTCGTGGTGCAAGGTATAATTGGAGACATAATAAGGAGTATTTACTATTGTACGGAGGACTTTGGATTGAAAGGATTGAATGCGTTTGATGTTAGAACGTTTAGCTGTCCCCCACAGTTCAAGACCGTAGGTCCAGATGGGCTTCAGTATTGTCTTGTAGATTAATAATTTGTTGTCAACTGTAAGTTCAGATTTTCTGTTGAGTAGTCGGTATAACTGTCCGAATCGTCGGTTGAGTTCTTGTCTTTTAAGTCTTGTATGTGGGTTCCAAGTCAATCTTTTGTCTAACAGTAAGCCAAGATACCGGACTGTATCTGAGAGAGGAATCGGTAATGAGTTGAAATAAACTGGCGGACAGGATTTTCGTCTAAGAGTAAAGGTTATGTGTTTACATTTGGCTTCGTTCACCTTTACACGCCAGTTATTACACCAGTGTTCGATAAGGAAAAGGTGTCTCTGAAGGTTTAAGGATGCTGTTTCAGGATTGGAAAAATATTGATTAGGGAGCCCTATTTAGTTTCCCAATGACTTCACCAAAGTTTCTTGACAACTCTATCTCATAAGAATAAGACCATAATGGCCTTGAACTTTCTACATATAACCTTATACACATAATAAGGCGCGATATTATCCTTTTTAAGTTAGTTAGGCTATATATATGTTTCATTTAATTTTTATTTAACATCAAATGATACTTGTGTATTCCGTTTGGTTTTATATAATTTATCTTTAATGTTATCTTTTGTTTTATCAGATCTAATTTACTCTAATAATGGAGGTATTGTAGATCGTTGAGAATATATGATGGAGAAGTCGGCTGAGGGTGCGGCCAACAAGAAAACAACACTAATAAAATAAAATTTTATTGTGTTCTTATGTTTCGGTATACATCGTAAGCCTTCATCAGGGCTAACAAAAAACAATACAATTAAAAGAAAATATAATAATAAATTAAGTACAATAATAAGATAACATTCGTTAAAGATCCCTATCCTAATAAAATCTGGATAGGCAAAATTTAGGACTCCCACTGTAGCATCGTCCGATTAGCCATAGTAGCATAAAGTGACGTTAAATAAATAAATAAAAATAAGATAACATTAATACAAAATTGAAACAATTACAAATATAAAATGATAATATTGGTAAAAAAATATTTGAGGACTATAATGAGACACTAAGGAACTAATTAAGTTTTAATGAGACCCTCACTCAGCTTCCGCTGGCTCTGGTGGTGGCCAAGAGGGAGGCGCTGGGATCCCTCGGATTCTGCTTGTCCTTCCACAAGTGAGGGGACAAGCCCCGTCAATTTTTCCAGTGTAGATTGTAAATATTATTTATACGTAGGAGTCTGTTCATGTTTTGTTCATTTATTTTAACCTACTAATTCTTTAATTTATAAATTTTGTTATTATATACCTTTATTCATATTTTATATTAATGTTTAACTCAACGCTCCTTACTTTGTCACAAACAATGCCCTCAGAAAGACCTTCATTTTCTATACTGTGCTGATAGCTTGATATCAATCATCACATGAAAAACTATATTCCCAGTCCAGTTTCAATTCTTACTTCTCCTAATTCTTGGAAATCCTTTTTAGATCACCTACTAGTGAGGTGCCATTTGGATGTTTCTCAGCACACCTTTTTCATATTTTTTATCTTACAGCCTATTTAGTAGACGTATTATCCAATACTGTTGTAAATTTCAATAAATACTGATTTTTGTTTCCTTGTTTTATTACAGTTATCTTATTATTGTACTTAACTTATTATTTTTCTTTTGATTGTATTGGCTGTTATCTTATTTTTCTTAGATTCACAACGTATGCCGAAACGTCTGCATATAATAAAATAAGTTTATCATATTAGTGTGATTATCTTTACTAGCCCACCATCAACCAACTTCTCCATCGTAATATACAATAATTTTATCGGTATTCAACGCGTCAAGACAGCGGGTTTTGAATGTCAAGAAAGATATCTAGATAGGAATGAAACCTTTGTTTAGATTCCAAAACAATAGAGGCGCTAAAGGATTGGTCATAACGACATCAAATCTGCGAGATCTGTCATAATTCATCAAAAGGCGGAGATCAGAAGAAGGGACGGCAGGACACCGGGCCGGAGGTATTCCATTGTTCCTGCCACCGCGATCTGTCAATGTCCGCTGAGGTAAAAACTATTTCCAGAGCGGGGATATATTGAACAGCTGCGGAGATACATCGAGGGAAAGCGGCCTGATAACATCTGGCTTCAACCGACCCATCCATCACCGACCAACTTTGGAAGTTGAAGTCGGCCGTCTGGAGGGAGGGGAAAGAGGGGGGGGCTCTCCTCAAGCATCCGCCAAATATCTCACCTACCCAAGTTTAGTTTATTGAAATTTTTTGAGGTAATCCATTATAACTCAAGATGGTTTCTCAAAATTATGGTTTATAATTTTTATAGAAGAGCGTAAACGATTTATATCCTGAATTTTCCATTTATATTTTGATATTATGTTTTATTTTCCATTCACCCAATGATCCGGAATTCTTATGGTGATGCAATGTTCAAATACAGAACCAGCTTAACTGCAACACTCAAGTTCTTATTTTTTAAGCACAATGACGGTCGAGTAAGCTCTTATTGACGAGTTTAAAATAATGGGATGTACAAAAAGAAAATAAAGAAAAATAAAAAAAAGTCCTTTTTAAAATTTAAGATTTCATTAATTTTAATCTTATTTAATCAATACTCAACAATTCCTAAGAATATTCACTAAGCTTGTTTAATTCTATTGGACTTGTTTAAAAAAAAAAAAAAAATTACCGTGCCCTACCCGACTGACACATTCTTATCTTTTTGCTTTGGAGGCCGTGCCTAGGTGCCAGCATTCCGATGAAGCTCTGTTGATTGTTCTTGTCTTACAAGAACGTCCATATTATTTGGCGCAGCTCAACACAGTGGGCCTCATCTCGAATATGATTATATCGAGAATCCTAGGAAATAATGATGATTCAATTAAATTACTTTTTTTATTTCTTAGGAAATGTTCTGTTATGCCGAAATTATAAAATTAAGTCTTATTATTATTTGTATATTAATTATTTAGTTTTATTTTATTATTATTGTTTTATTTTTTCAATGACTTTTGCTCTATTATTGTTACTGTGTTCCTTTTAAACGTTTTCCATATTTATTTCTGTTACTTTTACAATCCTATTTAATTGATCTCTCTATATATACTTTCTGTTTGCTATCATTATTATTTCTTCTTTTTTATAGAGGGTTGAATAAATATATAATTATTTGTATAGGTGTTGCTGATCTTGATGTTTTACTCCTCAAAGCCGTAACAAAGAAACAGACAATGTCCTACAACCATCTCATGAAATTATTAAAAATAAATGGGAAGGTGTCTTTGACGAGCGCACTGCGCGGTGTTGGTTTAAAATATTTAGATTTGGAGAAACAACTTTGAAAAGGAAGAGTTCCGGACGACCATTAATGGATATTAATGAGATTTTGCAGGAAGCTGTTGGATTATTTCAGTCCACAAGTTCTCGCGAACTTGCCAGGAAGTGTTGTGTGTCGAATGATACTGTTAGTCGCAATCTACTTTGAATGGAGAAGGTAAAAAATAACAGTATACTAATCTCTCACTGACTTATTCACCAGGTTAAAATTTTGTGAAAATATATATAAAAATTCTCGTAGTATGTTATTTTACCTAAAGATTGTTACCTGTTAGGAAAAGTATGTTTACTGACGAAATCCGAATATCCTTCAGCAATACCTGCCAAATTGCTTTTCCGGTTGCTGCTAGGAGGCAATTTGAAATAACACGTATTTTTTCCTGATGGATCTTCTTTGAGTTCTGAACTCTCTGAACAACTGGGAACAAGGTACAAAATTGATAATTTTGCGAAAATGGAAATTGCGGTCCAAGAGCTCTTGGACAGCTATTCTAAAGAATGGTATCAGCGTAGGATCTAGCACTTAGCTAGCAGATGCCTAATGACGTTAGATAACAATGGAATATATTTTAAGTATTAATTTTTTATCCATGAAATAAGAATACAAATATTTGATCCAAAAAAAGTCAGTTTTTTATACAGTCCCTCATACTGTGGCACTATTAATTATTAAAATCTGAAATATACAAGTTTTCCTGTTATGAATCATCTCTAATTTTGTTCTGTACCTTGTCTTTATACTGATTTCTGTTCTAAGATAGTTGATAGTTTTTATATAGTTGAAACTGCAGTGGATAAAGAGACTCTTCGATTTATTGTAGTTTTATAACCCATGAAGGTTTTTGCATTCATTACATAAGATATTCATACCGTTCCCTTCTGGGGAACCCCCTGCATTGGATTCAAGTGAAGATGTTGTCCCCTCTGAGCCATCTTACTGGACCCCCAAATCCGGAAGGATGCTTATGTTAAGGGAGATGGTCTAAAATTCTTGTACTACCTGCCTTGATATTGTCTTCGTCTGCAGATAAGGAACATATTTGGATGCATGAGTAATTTATATGCATACAATGACTAAACGATGAAAACTCTTCCTTTGCCTATATCTAAATATGTAGGTAACATTAAGGTTGCAAACATAAAAAGAGAAGAAACATACTGAAGGTTATCTTTAGGTCTTTGTTGTTTGTCTTGTTGTTTAAGGTTCAATCAATGACACTATCTTATGTAGACTGCGCTCCCACGGTTTTTTTTTTTCCAAATTTACGGAAGAATTCGTTTTGATATTTTTTTCATCCACTATTCCTTATCTCTATAAATATTTTTGCAATATATCATAAAGAGGGATTTTTGGCTCAATTTTTTTATTCGTTTACAAGAATATACTAAATTTTATAATTTTTAACAACACCAATTATTATAGTTACAGCTCTTTCCATAAAATCTTAGCTATCCTACAGTATATTAATACTATATTACTTGTCAATTTCACTTTTTTTTCATTACGCTTGTTACCGGAAATATATCTAGATTTTTCTGTTCAAATGTCAATTAGTTCTAATTTGTTTGTAGTTTATATTATATGTCATAATATCACTACTAATAATAAAACTGTACTCAGATGGCGAGGTAGTATTTCACATCCAGGTGTGTCACGTCGTTCACGTTTAGAAGGTAAGCAAACGGAAGGCAATAAGAGAAATACTTATGGCATTTTGAAACCTTCGGAACATAAACGAATGACACTCCAGACCATGAAAGCTTTCATTTCTAGAAAAATCAGGCTAATGGTATACTATTCGCCATCTGAGCGTAGAAATGATAGTTGATAATCTGGCATAAATAATACTAAAGGTGCTTTAGAAGAAGTTATTTTGAAAATCTAACAATCCGATCCTATCAGAGCATTATAAGATCATCACCATTGCTGGTGCTATAATTCACGTAGGATCAAAGCTTCTTGCAGCAAAATTCATACTTGTCCTTGACAGATATTTTCCATTCTTGAGTATGAAGAATGGATTTTCCACCACAACCTAGGCCTAACACAATTTTGTTCTTCCAATAGGTCTTCTGTTTAATGAGGAGATTCTTTAGAATTTCTCAATTAGTTCAATGAAAACTATAAAATATATATTTAATATAGTACACTATTGATGGCAATTATGTAACATCCATTAATATAATATACCATATTAAATTGATATTAGGAGTTTGTTTAAAATTTGTAATATGTTACAGCAAATCAATTCAGTTAAAAAAGTTTTTGTTAGTTCCCAGATATGTGGCTGTCTTGAATACAAGATTTTTTTAAAAAACTTTGTGTTAATGAGCTAGATTTAAACACTAAAGCATTTCGAAAGGAATTGGGCTTTATTTAGGATATTTTTTTCACTATTGATACACTATTTTGTTATATATTTCATGTAAACTTAAGATAGCTTAAAGTAATTCTGAATTATGTGATAAAAATTCAAAGTCATGTTTTATAAAACTATTTTTTTTTTCTTTGAACTATAAACTGAACTGCTTAAATAATTCAACGAAGTAACCAGAAATTATTCATCATCGTTTCCAAGTCGAATTGAGAATTTCGAAGTTCTCCGAAGTGATTGAAGATCCTGCAGTGGTATTGTACACCGTCACATTGTTACGCAAACGGCCGTAGTTGAGCCTGGTAACCATTTATAGAAGCGGATAGCTGAGAGAATATTAATACGGATATTAAATATTTATTGGTATGGTGGTCTTTCAACGGACTTGATTGCCTTTACTTAATAAAGCCACACAATTCATCAATAATCTATTATTTCCACTCGGCTCAATGTTAGAACATGGTTCTATTTGAAGAGCTAAATTAGGTAGTATAAAACCCACTGCACTTTAAACTGATTGTCTTATAACCTTCAATTAAAAAAAAATCGTGAAGTAACGACTACTAGCCTTTTTTATTCATAAAATTCTAATTAAACCAATTTAACTCTGTATTATTAACGATTTTTTTTTTGACCTATTTAAAGTTATTATATGCTGCTAACATAAAAAATAAAGGAAGTCTTGAACCGGACTACCTTTTAAATTAATAAATGAGTTGTCCCTCATATAGAGATTATGTACATAGTGACAATCTCTGATGTATCGTCCAATCGAAAAATATCAACTGTTTTTAGTAGATAAAATACTCCGTTGTTGTTTTGTTTATTTGTCAATTCCAACTTTTTAACAATGGACACATACTGAGCTTTTAAGATTTTAAAGTTCCCACACCTCTGCCCCCACTACTTTCAAAAAATACTATTTTTTTGGAAATTGACAAGCCTCTTTATCTGTCTAGATATACCTCAGTAGTCATGACAAAGGGAGCGAAGCTGATATGGGAAGTGCCCGGGGTCGGTCATCCACCCTTTGTAGGCACTATTTAAAAAAAAAAAAAAAAATCTAATATCTTAAATTTCGTGTTAACTGATATACAGTTCATGCTTTTATTTCCCAAAAAATAATTGAAAAAAAAAATCGTATTAATAAATATCCCCATTTTGCTAGTATATATTTCGTTTTCTAGTCCTGAACTGTAATTACTTTCCAATATAGCCATCATGCATGGCAAATACAAATTAAACTATAAAGGAAAATAACTATGATAAATATCAGGAAATTCCCAGTCTTCCATGGTATAGTATCTCTACTAATATTACTTTTTTATTGATGTTTATTACAATTTGCCACAATACTGGGGAGTAATAATTAATTTTTTCTAAATGAAAATCCACTGTAACTTTTTCAAAATTCTATATTCTAAAATTTTATATTGAAGACAAATATACGCCCGAGATGTTACAGATACTTTTTCATAGAAATCGGCTAGCCATAAGAGCCACTTTATACTAGGCACTTTGCACCATTTTACGATTTTCTTAAAAACAGCTTTAACGATTTTGATTAAACTCGCTATATTGATGTAAAATGTAATGGGTTTTAATATCATATTGATTTTATCCTGATTGAAATAGCCAGACTGGGCCTAGATGCCGATATTTAATTTTTTTTCCTCTAAAGTACCTTTAATTTTGGAGATTAAAAAAAAAAAAAAATGACATCATCTAAATGACATTGATGAAGGAAGGCTAAATATACAAGTTGGACGAATTTGATGACCAACTAAAGGATAAAAGATCAAAACTATTTAAAACTTATACAAAGCTATTTAAGCAAATCTAAATATTTTAGATTAAGTAATTTTATTACTAGCTGCCCAACAGAATGTGTTGTTCGCCGAGGTCGGACAAGCTGAGCAATGGTTTGGTCTTCCTGGCAGACCAACTGTGAAGGGAAGGAAGGCCACAGGTATATTTATAGCCCAAGTTAGTCCAGTAATCCTACCCTTTAGGGACACATCTAAAACTAATTGTGGAAGCCAGAACATGAGGGTCTCAATCCAACTCCCCAGCAAGCAATTCCCTATCCGTTCTTTTTCATGAATACACAAAACAAGGCACGATATGTAATAAAAAGTAAATAAATGTTTGGATTTGCAATTCATGTGTACCGAACTCCATTGGTCTAAAGTTATGAAAGTCAACAAAATGCCGAGAGCCATATAAATTCATCTGTCTATCCCTCGGACTCAGATATATAAATTATTGCAAATCTAAATTATCAACTCAAAAAAATAACTCTAGATTAGTAGAAAAATTAGAAAAAGTTGGTCTTTACATTTCAAGGAAATCTCTTACAATTTAAAATTATATTTTAAAAAGTTTGACATTAAAAAGAACTAATATCAAAAAAAGAAAGAGAAGAACCCTAGTCGGCTCAAAATGGAAGAGAAAAAAAATGTTAGTCATTTAATGAATTTTTTTTTCCGAAAATCTGCTGCACAGACGGTTTACAAAATAAGCAGTGTGTTTAGGAGTGATGCTTAAGAAGAAAGCAACGTCCTCGGATAAGAACCGGATATGCTGACCTGGAAGACGAGAGACAGGTTGCTCTTCAACTGTGGTTGATGACCAAATTCAAGCATCGGTCACAGACAACCCTCACTGTACGACACGAAATATCACAGAATATAATATATTAATAGTATTTACAATAATCTGAAGTTTTTATTGAAATCACCAGTAAAAAACGCTACTAACTGGTTTTACAACCCTTAGTTACTGTAACCCTACACCCATATAAGTAAATTTAAATTGACACAGAATAATTGCTAGCAAAGACGAGAGTTGTAGGTAGTAAATTATAACTATATTTTCAAGTTTATTGCTTATTATATGAAATTGACCACAAGCTTACGATATATTCAATAACATAAATATAAATTTCTTTTATATTCTCTTACGCGTCTTCTGTGGCAAAAGCCCATATAGCAGACTATATACTGGTTTGTTAAACGTGTTGTTCATAACGTTTTTCAATATTTCAATTCGCTCTGTGTTTGTAAAATCATGTTTATATATTCTAAAAAACAATAAGTTAATGCGATTTATGTATTAGTTTTAATTAAGATTCCTTATCTTTAAGTGGTGTTGCTCAAAACGGAAGAGAACAAAATTCATTGTCGTCATTTTATGATTTTTTATTTGCTGCAGAGACGGTAAACAGAATTTGAAGTGTGTATGTAGGAATTAGAAGGAAGCACCGTCCGTGAGTGGTTTGCTCGGTTCAGAACCAGAAACTATGACTAGGAAGAGGCAAAGCGCTCGGGTTGTTCTTCAACTGTTGAAGATGACCAAATTCAAGGATTGATCACAGACAACTCTCATTCTACGACACGGGATGGGAAGTTTTTATTGAACCATACATACCATACCATCTTCTAATGTATGGCCTCAAATTTTGAGCGTTTTTTTTTTTTTTTCTGGTCAATTACAAAGGTTCCTGACATATAACAATAAACTTAATTGAAAATACTAAACCAAAAATAGTGGATGTAATTAGTTGACCGTTGAGAATTAATGCAAGGAATTAGTCCGGTTGACGGTCATTAAATGAAACAACTAAATAGTTTCAACTATTTATTGTTTGCCAACGTTTCGACCCTCTTTGTGGGTCATCATCAGGGCTAAAAAGATACAAAAGAATACAATTTCAATGACATTACATACAATATTATATAACCTATTTAGCTAGATAACGTCGGTATTAAAATATAACAGAAGAACTGTATATGTAAAAAAAACTTAATTAAAATACATTGACTATAGTACAATAATAAAAGTGTTATACAGAAAAAAATGTTCACTAAACAAAATTTACACAGATATCAATAATTTACATGAAATATGAAACATAAAAATATGAAGTAGAGTGGAGATACGTACCGCATGGTGGGAGAATGGAAACTGAAACGTTGGCAAACAATAAATAGTTGAAACTATTTAGTTGTTTTATTTAATGACCACCACCCGGACTAATTCCTTGCATTAAACCAAAAATAGTTTATTTTAGAGTAGGTTTTATTTAATTGGTATAATTCAAAATCCAATAATTTAATAACAATTTAACGGAAATGAAAACAGGCTCTTTCGGTACCTCCATGCTATTTTGATGCAAATGCAAGAGTCAAAAATTGAAATCCAAACTTTTAGATTATAATCATTTTTATAATTTATACAATTTGCTATAAAATGATTAGGAATTATTTAATTTAATAGAGATTGTGAAAATAAAATAGTAAAATAATCCATATTGCTGTTTTGTTTCAGATTAAAATGAGGGAGAGAGCTGAGTTATGGTGCTTCGCCCTCGTCAGCTACTTAATAACAGGTATTGACGGCCCCTCCTCAAAGAACAAAAACTTTCTTAATCGGGCCTCCCCTTGTAAACCGCACGGCCAAACCAACAGCCCTCAAAAGAATATTCAATACCTATTGAGAGCAGTTAATTACTTATAGATTATTTCATTTGTTTCTTCTTTTTTGTCCGGTTTTCAGGCAGTGTGTTGAAACTCTCTTTTATATTTTATATGTGCTCAGATAAAAATTAGTGTGAACGGAAAGTGGCTGTAACATATGAGTTTATAATCCTTTCATAATACTTAATATTAGCGTGAATTAAAAAAGAAAAAAAGGCATGACTGAGAAAAACAATACATCATAATATGTCAATGTATGCAATAAAAAGTAAATGAATGTTTGATTATGCAATTCAAGAGTACCGAGCCCCATTGGTCTTAAGTTATGAAGATTAACAAAATGCCTTGAGCCATGTAAATTCTACATGGCTACGGAATAAGATATTTAAAATCTATAATATCCACTCAGAAAGGTAAATCTAGATTAGAAGACAAATTAGAGAACATTGGATTTTACATTTCAAGGAAATGGCTTGCGGTAAGGATGTGAAATTATATTTTTTAAAGTTTTAATATAAAGAAATTAATTCCACCTGAAGAAATATGAGTAAAAAAATATTCTTTATACAATAAACTACACTGGTGTTCAATTGCCACAAATATTGTACTTTAAAAAATATATCTCATTTATTTACTAGATGAGGAAGATGGTTGGGGGTGCGGTCATAAATTAGAAACACACATTTAAAATAAGTGTTATTTTAATTATGTGCCGACGTTTCGGCCTACAATGTGGGCCTTCATCAGGGTTGACTCTAAGACGCTGCCTATAGGAGACAATGATGGAGTTTTGTTGACCGTTGAGAAATTAGATGAGGAAGATGGTTGGGGGTGGGGTCATAAATTAGAAACACACATTTAAAATAAGTGTTATTTTAATTATGTGAAGACGTTTCGCCCTTCAATGTGGGCCATC
Source organism: Piezodorus guildinii (assembly GCA_023052935.1). NCBI lineage: Eukaryota > Metazoa > Arthropoda > Insecta > Hemiptera > Pentatomidae > Piezodorus > Piezodorus guildinii. Next base: position 76,518,947 of record CM041296.1, read on the forward strand.
ATCAGGGTTGACTCTAAGACGCTGCCTAAAGGAGTCGATGATGGAGTTTTGTTGACCGTTGAGAAATTAGATGAGGAAGATGGTTGGGGGTGCGGTCATAAATTAGAAACACACATTTAAAATAAGTGTTATTTTAATTATGTGCCGACGTTTCGGCCTACAATGTGGGCCTTCATCAGGGTTGACTCTAAGACGCTGCCTAAAGGAGACAATGATGGAGTTTTGTTGACCGTTGAGAAATTAGATGAGGAATATGGTTGGGGGTGCGGTCATAAATTAGAAACACTAATTTAAAATAAGTGTTATTTTAATTATGTGCCGACGTTTCGGCCTACAATGTAGGCCTTTATCAGGGTTGACTCTAAGATGCTGCCTAAAGGAGTGTCATTTATGTATTGTCTCATTTATTTACATTTGTTTTGGCTAATGTGCTATTTGATACCTGCGAAGAAACTATGTTTTTTTAATGTAATAAGCAAATATTTTATCTTACTAAGAAATGGTTAATAGAATCTCTAGGTCACCACCTCAAAAGTCGTTTTAGACGTCTTTCGTGGTGGATTTTAGAGTTCATCTTGTAAGTCAGTCTGTCGTATTTTTTTTTATAATATTCTGTGGCAGTAAATCTGCGAGTAAGTCCAAGTCCTTGTAAAGTAATAAAATGGCGAATAATTTAAGTATATAGAAATCATCTTAACGCGAATTAAATGAAAAAGTTTTTGTGAGATCCCGGGAAATTTGTACCTGACGATAGAAGAGTAATAGCTGCTTGAAACGTCGGAATATTCTTAGAAATATAAATATGCAATTTTCCGCATTATGGTGTGCGAAACTTCCTTTCATATTTTGAGAGTTCGAGCTCACAACCTTATGGGAAAATTTCTTTTCTATCATTTATAACCACTTTTTTTCAAGTCGATATCTTTTAGTTTTTCTGATGAAAAACATTGATAACAGCAAACAAGTCGAACTTAAATTACTTCTTACGATATTTTACTTAATTACGGTTAATATGCCTTTTTTTTCCACTTGGTGTCAAGTATCTGTTTCTGCATTATGACAAGATAATTATGAGTCCTGCATATAAACAAATTTATTTTTTCATTATTATACTAATTTTTCTTTTGGCTTAATAACTGTAAGATACGTAATTACAACGTTTCGACTTCTCGGATTAACTCAGTTAGGTTCGGGTAGGTTTTTTATTGCCTATATGTTTTTTATCGATAATAAGATTCATAAAATCTTATTGATTAATCTATTTATATTCTTTCTGTTTATTTATATATTATTTCTTCAAGTGAAGTTCCTTTTCAATTTTTTTTCTATCTAAGTAAATAATGTTTAATGACAATGAACATTATAATCATGATGTTTAATATTATAAATTCTCAGAGTCATCTATTCAGCAGCATATGTTCTAGAAAGGTTGGTTCTACCTGGAAACAATATCTATGTCAACTGCATATGCTAATAGTTGCATTAGTTTGGAGAATAGCATAGCTTAGAGCTTCTAGTCTTGGAAATGCCGTATTGGCATTACGAGTAATCTCATTTTTTTTTTTTTATAATGTAACATTAAAATCCAAAATAGAATAATAAGAAAATAAAGAGATTCCAGGGTTTATAATTATATCTTATTCGCTCCAAAAGGTGATCTCGTCAATTGAATTACATGTTAACAATAAATGTTCAATATACAACAGTAATATTGACTTGTAAGCTGTCAAGTGAAATTAGCATGGTTCTGTTTATCCCTCTTATAAGCATTATATATCTGGAAGGCTTGTTAACAGAGATTGCCAGGAGGCTGAAATGGAATCCCAACTCCTGGCAGCCATTACCATCAATTATAAATACCAGCAGTTGATTAATCATAGCACTGCTATCAATTCCTCAACCTCGCAGAGCCTCTCATGCACTGATTAGATGTAGCTAAATGTTCGTGTCTAATGGCTGTGGTAAACAGCCTCACTCTTGAGTGATGTACGGGAATAAATGGTGAAATCATTGAAATTATATTATAAAATGTACCTAGTCCATTCTTAGTGTTATAATTTTTACTTTCATATACCTACTATGAAATATAAGTAAGGGAAAGTATTGCGATCGTGAAAATTTTTGAATTCTAGTTTCCAACGGTCCTACACGTTTTAGGGTCCCCTGAGTCTAAATAACCAAACCCTGAAAAAAAGGTCTGTGGGTCTGTGTGCGTGGTAAATCTAACGCAAAAACATTACGAAACTGAAATTTCATATTTAAGACAACTATACCCCGGAAATGTTACAGCACCTATTTTATCAAAATCAGCTAACCAGAAGAGCCACTTTATTCCATGCATTTTGTATCTTTTTACGATTTTCTCAAAAACGGCTATAACGATTTTGATTGAACTCGCTATAAAGATGTAAAATTAAATGGTCTTTGATTTTATGTGGTTTTTAATATAATTGAAATAGTCTGACAGGGCTTAGATGCCGATGTTTTAAATTTTCTTCCTCTAAAGTACCTTTAATTTTGTATATTAAAAAAAAAGCTCATCATCTTATTAGCATTGATAAATAAAGATTAAATATGTATGTTGAGCGAATTTTATAAACAAATAGAGAATAAAGATGCAAAAGTATTTGTTCGCGATTACGCGAATTAAAAATAATAATATTTATTTTGATTTAAATTTAATTAAATTGAGCCTTGGATACGGCACAGATGTTTAATTCGACAGTCTTTTGTTTTTTGCTATAGTGTCAGTGTGAATTGAGATTCTGTCCCAATTGCATGTTTTTGTAGTCCGTGACGATATTTGTGGTGATATTCGGTTCCCGGTCACGATATAGAGACTCAATTTAAAGAATTTAGGTTCTCCTAAGTTTTACAAGATAAAATCTAGGAGCAGCTGGAGGAGACTGCCGAGCCGGAGCGGGCCCGTTCGAGAAGACACGAAGAAGGCACTTAGGTAAGCTGCTGTCTATCTTAAATTTACTTGTAAAACGATTTGGAGATCCCTTATTCTGGGCATAATATAAATTTAAAGTTTTTATTATTATTTTTTACCATACAGTCCACAACCAGAAAATTTTAATTGGTACAATTCGTACCAGTATTTTTTAATGAAATTTTTGTGTATTTGAACAAAATAATAGTAATATAGATGTACAATATGCCATTTGCCAGCTAAGGATTTTAGAAAAATATTATCTTATAAGAAAGTTAAAAAGGTTAAGCCGATAAAACTGATTGTTTTCGACAAAAGTATAATAGATTAAGTAATATTTAATAAAAAAAATATTTCTATTGGAATTCAATTTTAATAATTCTTTAACAATTTATTTTAAAATTCTTAAATTGATTTTAACAATAGAGGTAATGAAGGTCGTGTGTTGCGCAGATTTTTTAAGGTAATTTATACACTTAATGTTTTGTTTTCATTATTCTACATGAAATTACTACTCTGTAATGAGTACTTCTTGTGCAAGAAGAACGGTTGAAATCTGGCAGTGAGAGCCCTATTAGTCACATTCTGACGGTCAGTAATATTAATTTATTCGACATAAAATTTACCATATATACAAAACATCATATTCATTACTAGAAAACCGCCCTTGCTTGTTACGGGTGCAATTTAAATGTGATTTCATTTATGTTTAAAAAACCTCTGTTTGACTAATTAAATGTTTATTGGATTATGAGTTCATCGTAACTAAAAGTGCACTTAGCAAGAAAATATTATGTTTATTATATAACATATATTAATTCTTATATTTAATAATCGGAAGAAATCATAAACATAAATTGGTCAAAAATTGGATTATTTTATTTGTTTAACATTTCCTATTTTGTTCGGTTTCTTACAATTTTAAATTTCATAAGAACTTCTTAATGTATTAAAGTTAATTTAGTTTCCACGTGAGTCCATTTGGTTTACAATAAAACTACTATTTTTGTGAAATTATAAAAGTAGAAATAATTATTTACAGTATTAGGTTATAGCAACGTTTCCTTTACTTTAGCAACTTTTTTTTTTTAAATATTTCTTTGATATTTACAACTGTACATACAATATATAAAACAAGTAAATGGGCTAATTTATACTTATGGGCGTGATAATGTCTTGTGAAGAAACTACCCAGTGGTAGCACTTCAATGTCAATTTAATTAAAGTAGGTCTCGAGGCCATCGTCTTTTCAATCGCCTCGGAGGGTTGTCAGAAATAGATGGGAATGATAAGTTGCGTACAAGAGGATTCGTGTGGGTTGGGAGTTTGGAATGAAAAGAGGCGTATCTGTTTCGGGATAGTTCTGCAACAAATGGGATATTTAAGTGATTATGGATGATTTTATTCGTAAGGAAATAAGGAGCATTTAAGATTTTGCGAAGCATTTTGGATTGTAAGGATTGAATACAAGAGGAATTAGATGGTTTAGTAGAGCCCCAAAGCTCGATTCCATATATTCAGATGGGTCTGATGATGGTAACATAAATGAGCTATTTGTAATGAATTGGAAGTTTTGAAAGTTTGTCTATTAAGTGTTGTAGTAATCGGTATCTACGGGCAGTTTCTTGTCGTTTAAGTCGCGTATGGGGATTCCATGTAAGACGTTTGTCAAGATGGAGTCCTAGGTAACGGATTTGTTCAACAGGTATGAGTGGAGTATTATTAAAGGATACAGTGGGGCAGGAAGTCATCGGTTTGCGACGAAGGGTAAAGGTAATTTGGTGGGATTTGTTAGGATTTATTTTAATCCTCCAGTTCTGACACCATTCCTCAATGGCTGTGATGTGAGGCTGAAGGGTTCGGGATGCAGCGAATGGATCATTATGGTCAGATAACACACAAATGCCATCCGCATAAGTTGTGAGGACAGTCGATGGATGGAGTGGAATATCAGCTGTATATACCGTATAAATGATGGGACCTAAGATACTACCCTGAGGTACACCTGTAGACTGAGAAAATGTGGAAGAGTAGGAAAGGTTATGAATTACTTTGAAGGTTCTATTAGTGAGGTAGGAACGGATTATCAAGTAGTATGTTGCGGGAAGGAATTGACGGAGTTTATAAAGGAGTCCTGGGTGTCAGACTCGGTCGAACGCTTGTTCCACGTCTAGAAAAGCACCCATGCAATAAATTCCGCGCTCCAATGTGGAGGAAATAACATACACCACACGGTGGCTTTAGCAACTTATGTACGATTTAGTACATAATATTTTTTTTTAAATCTTGACTACTGTATGGAAGTATATAACCTGTTTGATCACCATGAGTTACCATAACCTTCCTAATCCATAACATCTGTTCATTAGTTTATGCTCTTATAAAATCTTTCAATTAAATTTCCCTACTTATTTTATTGCATATAAACTTTTAAAAATCTTGCGCTTTTCAAAGGTATATTATATGTCTATGTTACTACTTATATTTCAATAATAATTTGTTTATGACTTGTCACAGAAACTTTATTTTTCACGTTTAAATAGAACCTAAATTGATGGTTTTTAATTATAAGCCTTCAGAAAACAATGCCCTAAATGATGGTGAAAACCGTATCAAAATCCGTCCAGTGAGTTGTTTAAAAGGAGTAATCAAAATCCCGTTATCATTTTATGTATGTAAAGACTATAATAATCAACATATCATTTGTAATCACTAAGATTTAGTAAAACTATCTGAAAAATCTATTTAGGCAACATAAGTTATAATGGTTTTCAGTAGATGAAAATTGATAAAAGTGTGCAATTGTTTGATAGCAAAGACAACAGAAAATACTAAATTAATCATCGAATTATAGGCTTAGGAAAAAATCAGAATAAAATAGCAATTTAGGTTTAAGATCAATAGTGCCACCGATGAAAAATTAATAGAATTCAAGATCGATAAGCGTTAATATCGATTAAGATGCTTTGAAGCTCATATCTTTGAAAGGAAATTCCAATTTAAAAAAAAAAAAGATTTTTTTAATTAAATAATAAAAACAAATCTCTCAAATTATAATATTACAACTATAAGTTAAAAGCTCTGAAAATAATATGGAATTTATTTTTTTAACGATTTCTGGTAATTTTGTGATATCAATATATATAGCTACACGTATAAGCTAGCACTTATATTGTAATAGTTGAAGAGAAATTACATATTCTAACAGTTCTACTATTATGTAATATTTTAATGAATAAAATTATTTCTTAAAGTTTACTAAAAATTTTTCTTTAGAAAGTTGCAATATTGCAATTCAGTTTCATGAATCCATTGAGGAGAAAATAACATAGCCAAAAGACCTACGAACTTAAATTAAACTGAGCAGTTATCATTGGGTAGTACCTTCGCACAATATTATAATTATATTGAAAAATTTCTTACCTGTTTCATTAATAATAATAATAGGCTTAGCGAACCCGAAGGTTCGATGCCGATACCACCAAATTCTGCCTACACAGACTCGTCCGATGTTCACCAATCAAGCCCAAGCTCCCGAGGTCAGCCTTAACGCAATCCTCCATCTACGCTCCGGCCTACCTTTCGGACGCCTACCAGTCCTATCAGCAAATACCAACTTTCTCGGAATCCGCTCGTCATCGAGCCCAACAACTTTACTCGCCCATTCGAGTCTCCGCGATGCAATCAGCTCAATTATATTCACAGGATACAAGTTCCGCAATTCCGCGTTGTGCAACCTTCTAAACTCCCCAGTGGCCTCATCTCTCTTCGGACCAAATATTTTACGCAATACCTTATTTTCGAAGACCTTAAGCCGTTGTTCATCCTTCAAAGTAAGCGGCCACGTTTCACATCCGTAAAGAACCGTTGGAAGAATAATAATTTTATAAATTCTAACCTTTAAGTTTTTAGATAGAAGCCGCGAACTAAGTAACTTAGCAACTGAATAATAACACGCATTTCCCACCTTTAACCGGGACTTTATTTCTTCCTGGATTTCATTTTTTCTAGTCATAATTGAACTTAAATACTTGAATTTCTCTACGTGTTCAAAAGTATGCCCTGATACATCAATATCACCAAAATCGCCACCGTTTCTGCTACTAATCATATATTTCGTCTTATCGGTATTCAATTCGAGTCCTATTTCTTTACCGGTTTTTATTAACATCTATTTCATTAATACAGTTAAAAAATTCAATACATTTAAATATCGCTATCTATTTATTTTTTGTATTTTTCATCTAATTTTTTTAATCAGAAATCTGATTTTTAAAAGGTCTTTGAGGAATTTTCCAATCTTTCTTTGTCCCATATTCCAACTATGCATGCAGGACATACACCTCTTATGTATTGTATATGTGTACCGTATTTAATTAGATTATAAGCTGATAAGTGTTAGGTTTTTTAATGAAGTTATTTTCAAGGAAATACGAGGTAAGTAATGTTCAATACATATTTTACTGTATTTATATCTAATTTCCAATTCTATTCTACGATAAATATACGTCATTATTGCTAGTGTATAGCCTATTTTTTAGTAGCTAATTCATTAGTAGTATTTTTAGTATTCTGCTGCCTATGTTTGTATTACTTCTGCAGAATTTTGGATGATTTCTAGATTTACCAACATAATCAAAGATAAAAATTACATTCCCCTGTCACCACATTTAGACTTTGAATGTAAAACCATTTTTATAAGGACCAATAGTAAAGTGATGGAGAACAAGCGAATCTATAGAAAATCGAAGAAAGAAATTAAACTGGATAAAATTAAGGAAAACCTTCGTAAAAGGCTTTTGAGCTTATAACAGCATTAATCTTATAACTTGATCGGAAAATACTCGTCCAATTACCAACCATTAGCTTCAAAGGGATTTATAAAGGAATCAGGTTTTTTTTCTTTCTTTCTTTTTTTTTTTCTTTTTGGTAAGTTAATTCGTAGGAGCTAAATTTATTTTATAAAATGTGGACATAATGGTAAACTCTGATTTGTACAACGCATCTAGTAAATAGGCTAAAATAAAATGAAAAAGACATGTAGAGAAGTTTCCCGATGGAAGCATTCTAAAAATATTCTAAACTAGAAGGCCTTTAATCTTCTTTTTAGACGCCTCAGAGGATTATCAGGAATTGAAGTGGAAGAAAGGATTAAAACTAGAGGATTAGAGTGGGAATGGAGTTTGTCATGAAAGAAGTGATATCTGGTTCGGGCCAAATCAGCAACATACGGAACATTAATAAGGTCTTTATGGATCAGTTTATTAGTTACAAAGTAAGGAGCATTGAGAATTTTACGAAGGATTTTGGATTTTAGTGATTGCATATGGGAAAAATTTGATGGTTTAGTCGAGCCCCAGAGCTCTAATCTAGGGAAAAATATGAAACAAAAAGTAATATACTGTAAAATATGATTTAAAATTCTGATGCGCGCAACACACGACTTTCACTTACCTCCTTTTTTAAATCAATTTAAGAATTTTAAATACATTTCAAGCTACAAATAAATTGTAAAATAATTAATTGGTTTGAATTTCAAAAGAAACATGTGATTTATTAAACATTATAGGTGGAATAATCAGGAATCAGTAATTTTTTGAAAATTTTTAATTTTGCCAACGTTTCGGCTCAAGCTTGTGAGCCATCATCAGGGCGTTACTGAGCCATGTCCAAGCATAAATTTCATGCTTTAAGGAAGGATGTTTCTACAGTCGACTATACATCTTCAATACGATTTATTAAATAATCTATTATATTTTTATCTACAACAATCAGTTATTTTATCGGCTTTTCATCACTACCCATTAACCTTTAAAATTCCGTGTATTAGATAAAATTTTTTTTTAAATCTTTAGCTTTTCAAAGCTATATTATACACCTATATGACTATTCTTTTGCCCAAAACCACAAAAAATTGCATAAAAAAATTTGATCGAACTTTACTCCTTGAGTTGTTTATTAAATTGGCTGAACTTGCATATTTACGCGTTATTAATCAATGCTAATAAGATGATGTTCCAATTTTTGGGAAATCTACAAAATTAAAGGTTCATTAGAGAAAGAAAATTTAAAATATCGGCATTTAAGTCGTGTCAGACCTTTTTAATCAGAATAAAACCTACATCATATTAAAGCCTATCAAATTTTACATCGACATATAAAGTTTAATCAAAATCGTTAGAGCCGTTTTTGAGAAAAACGTAAAAAGGTTCAAAATGCATGGTATAAAGTACATCTTTCGGTCAGCTGATTTTGATGAAAAAGTTTCTGTGACAATTTAGAACTGTATTTACAATAAATAACACTATTTAATTATAATTACGGACGTGATAAAGTGTGGGAAATAAACTAATCAGCGGTTGCAATTTAATATTTCTTTAAGCTAGTAAATCCCTATTCCTTTTTTTTTTTTTTTTGGTGGCTTCAGAGGGTTATGAGGGAATGATAAGGTTGTGGACAAGAGGATTTGTGTAGGCAGGGAAATCGGAATTAAAAGAGTTGTCTATTTCAAGGTAGGTCTGCGACAAACAGGCTATTAGGTTCATTATTAATGATTTTTTTTTCGACGTAATTGAATTTTTGACGAAATTTAGATTTTTGGACTGTAAGGATTGGATGTGAGAAGAATAAGATGGTTTTGTAGAGCCTTAAGCTCGATTCAATATCTCCAAATAGGTCTGATTATGGTAACATAAATGAACTTTATGAAAGTTTTGAACGTTGGTCAATTTAGTGTTTTAGTTATCGGTATCTGCCAGCAGTTTCTTGTCGTTTAAGTCTTGAATAAGGATGTAGCACGTTTGTCAAGAAGAAGTTCTAGGTATTGTGATTTGTTCTACATGAACGGGTGTAGTATTATTGAAGATTTAATGGATATTAAGAGTCGCTAAAAATTAGAAAATATAAAAAATAAAAGTCACTTTAATGAACGAAAAAAAATTTACATTTAAATTTAATACAATAGAAAAAATAGAGTAAATAAGAAATAAAACAATGCACTTCTACTTCAGAATTAAATAAAATAAGAAAACTGTTTCTATAGTCCACACACAATTTTTACTGTTCGATCACTACATAACAACAACATTGCACACTACACGTAATTGGTTGGTTACCTCAGTGTTGCAGGTAAAAATTAAGTATTAATAATTAAATTGCTTTTCACCTGGCAACACTGAGAGACCTGAAACCAACGTGGAACCTCTGTGTGTTGTGTAAAAGTGAAACCGTTACAAAGGTTTACTTCGGTAAATAGCTCAAGCTGGATAATAATTCAATTTACATTCATGCCATAGTTTGAGAGCATTATTTTTTCAAATGAAGATGGTTTGAGAAGATGTAGAAAGTAGCCGAGTATAACCATTTTTTATTAGCTAATTATAGTGTATTTATATTTATTTTTTATATTACACTACACCAAGTCATACATCTAATATAAGACAACTACTGTAGCTCTAATTTTAAGTATGGAGTGTTAATTATTATATAGGATAATTTGGGTAGTAACCAACGTATAATTTGTATTCATGCTTTATCTCAAACTAGCTGTTGTCAATTTCTGTAATTATGATCACGATTAAAAAGCTTATAATAAATATATTTTAAAGTACTTTTGCAGAAATGATATTTTTAGTTTAATTTTTTTGTGGCAGAAGAACATATTCTGATTTTCTCCGCAACCCGATCTTAACTATCCGACATATAAATGAACCTGTGAACCTGTTGAACCAGTCTAGGCGTAAATCAATTTCTAAGTGTTTAAATATTTTCCTCTGCGATTTATTAATTGTTACGGCAAAATATAACAACGGGAAATTGAATACTTTTAAAATTAAAAGGTAAATCATTGAGAATCATTGGGATGTGGGGTTAATTTTCCCCTTTTTTTCTCACATTTTTCACTGATTCTTCACTCCTATAGGTCGCAGGGTGATTTTATAGCCTAAGCCTTCCTCGACAAATGGAATATCCAACAAAAAAAGAATTTTTTAATTCGAACCATTAGTTTCTGAGATCTGAGTGCGTTCAAACAAAATCATCAGCTTTTTAATATTAGTATAGATTAATAAAATGCATAATAGATTATCTTGGTATTTTGTTTAATAATCATATGCTAAATTGGAGACATTATTTCTCTATTTTCTCCCGGATTTTCAAATATTCTTCAATGTTCGATGTTGAACCTTATTTAATCCCATGTTCAATCGACTTGAATGTTAGATATTACTAAAATAAAATTAAATGGTATAGAGAATCAACACATTATAGTAGTTATCGAAACATACTGAGAACCCTTACTTAAAAGCTGTACTTACTTGTCAAGTATTGAACCCAAGATTCATATTGAAGTGCTAATATAGATTTCAAGTAATATATAGTACGATCATATTCAGCAATTGTATTTCAATCCTTATTTTATTACATTTTATTATATTATGGTAAAAATAAAATAAGAAAAATATATACAAGCGACCTAGCACTGGAGGACTGCTGGTAGCAGCTGCCGCTCTAAGATTTGTTTAGCAGCTATCCCTTATTTTACAAAGGGATAAAGCCCACCTTTAGGGATATTTACCGCTAGGACTAGCCTCCCTATATCCTCTTTACAAGATACAAACTTTTTCCTTAAATCTAATTCATCAAACTTTTATTGTGTCTTCGAATTCAAGAACAGATTAGCTGAGTCAACTAGCACATGAGACAATAAAATATAACGGCCATAATAATACCGTTGTTATAAGTTTTCTAAGCCAGAGGTCACTCCAAAACTGCATTAGTTAATATATTTTAGTTATGTACTTATTGGTTTATACAAAAAAATTGCAGTTCCTTTTCTATGGTATCATGTTTGTCAATTCACTAATAGATCAGGTGCCATATAAGGGAATCAAGTAGTGTAATTAAATTACACATATATTTATAAAATTAAATACATTTATATCTGAGATTGACTATTATTGAGAATACTAATGGAATTGTTTATTCCTATTTGGCATATGATATTACATAAATGGTATAATTGTGGCGTCAATACACTTATCTGCTAGACTCGTCCGTGGCTCAACCGCCAACTAACTTATTCTTGATTATTAATGAGTTTGTTTTTAAAATTGTTGAAGTTCCTCCAAGTATTCTCAAAACATAGCACAATTCTTTTGTCATTTTTCCCATGTATTTTTAGAAAAATATAATATTAGCTAACGGAAGTTATATAAGAGGTACTCACTACGTTTGCTATAGCATGCTATTTGTGTTATTTTGCTAAACCCGTCGAGTTTCTACAGTTATTTCCTATATAAAATGTATGGGTTTAGCACAATAGCACAAATAGCATGCTATAGCAAACGTAGTGAGTACCCCTATAGTATTGTAAAATAAAGTCTTCGTTAGAATGAGGTAGACGAAAAAAAATGACTAAAGAAGACATTTTTTTAATCACATATAAAGTTTTCGAGATCTATGATCGTGAAAGTATTGATTTTTTTAATTTTTTTTTTGTTTTATAAATGTCATATGTTTAAATCAATAATATCTAAATAAGATCCAAGTAGTGGAAACGATAACCAAAATTACCCTCAATAATTCAAAATAATATTTTAACGATATTTATTCATATTTATTTTCAAAATAAAATTTAGTTGTACTTTGATAAATAAAATCAGGAATTATAATTCTATAGATTATTACTACCCAGGTAGAATAAGGCAGAATTTATTTTTTTATTATGTAGCGAAATAATTTATACATTTTTTCTATTGCAATACTTGATTTGAGGTACTTATTAAAAATACTTATTTTTAAATGCAAACCATTTCCGATGGTTATCCTGTAGTGAAGTGTGACTTAAGGGCTAAATTAAAAAATGATCAGCACCTTGAGCACAAAGAAACATCTAAGAAATCTTTAAGCTTGGGAAAGAACGTGTCAAAGGATGAGTATAAATAATTTTTTTTTTTTTTTTTTTTTTTTATTGAGATATATTACAATTTGTTACAAAATGAACAATAATAATATTGATAAGAGACCACATTCATACTATATATACAGAAAATAATAATAATGGTCAAATTTCATAAAATATAACATAAATTCAAATATATACAATAAAATAATAATAATAAATAAAAAACAAAACAAATCGAAACATAAACCTATTATTGAGATAAATAAAAAGTTGGCAAATAAATAAACATCTTACACACAATCATAACTATATACAATATATACAATTGCTAAAGGGACCCCAGCAAGCGCTTTTTCCTCCACTTGTGGAGGAAAAAGCGGAATCCAAGAGATCCCAGCACCTCTATCCCAGCCGCATCACTGGTCTGAGCCAGTGGAGGCTGAGTTAGGGCGCTGTAGCCACAAACATACCGTACATGAGTGGAGGATCTGACCATTGTCAGAACTCCAGTTTAAATGTTTACAATAGGTCTCGTGGCCACTGCCGTTTCAATCTTCGAGGAGGATTGTAGGGATGGGTGGTGCTGGATAGGGATTGTGCTAGAGGGTTAGGATGATGACTAAGGTTCTGATGAAATTTGGAAAATTTGGATGGTACCAGGTCTATAAACAACGGAATATTAAGGTCATGGTGTAGGGTACAGTTGGTAACGTTATAAGGAGCATTAACTATTGTTTGGAGGACTTTGGATTGGAAGGATTGGATGCGTTTAATGTTAGAATGTTTAGCTGTCCCCCACAGTTCAAGTCCGTAGGTCCATATAGGTTTCAGTACTGTCTTGTATATTAGTAATTTGTTGTCAACTGTAAGATGAGATTTTCTGTTTAGTAGTCTGTATAACTGGCCGAATCTGCGGTTGAGTTCTTTTCTTTTTAGTCTTGTATGTGGGTTCCACGTCAGTCTTTTGTCTAGTAAAAAGCCGAGATACCGGGCTGTGTCTGAGGAAGGAAGCGGTATGGAATTGAAATTAACAGTTGGACAGGATTTGCGTCGAAGGGTGAATGTGACGTGAGTGCATTTGCTTTCGTTTACCTTAATGCGCCAAGCATTGCACCAGTCTTCGACAAGGGAAAGGTGCTTTTGGAGATTTAGCGATGCTGCTTCAGGATCGGAATTGGATGATAAAATGGCTGTGTCATCAGCAAATGTTGCCAGAAAGGTATTGGGGTCGGTAGGGATATCGGCGGTGAAGAGGATGTAGAGGACGGGTCCTAAGACGCTGCCTTGAGGAACACCGGCCTCAACAGTATATTGTTCGGAAAATTCGGAACCACAGCGAACTCGGAAGGAGCGGTTGGATAAATAGGATCGGAGGATTAGGTATAAGGATTGTGGTAAATGGGTTTTGAGCTTAAAGAGCAGTCCCGGGTGCCACACCCGGTCAAAAGCTTGAGCTATGTCCAGAAAGGCACCCGAACAATACTCCTTGCACTCAAGGGCGGAGGAAATGTGGTCTACAACTCGGAGTCCTTGCTGAACCGTGGAATGTTGAGGACGAAATCCGAACTGATGTGAAGGAAAATTTTGAAATTTGGCTAGGATTCGTTTTAGTAGGAGCTTTTCGAAAATTTTTGAGAGGATCGGAAGTAGGCTGATAGGTCTGTAAGATGACGTGTTGTTAGAAGGTTTGCCTGGTTTTAGGAAAAGGATCATAGTTGAATGTTTCCATAAGAGAGGAAAATAGGTAGTGCGTAGGATACAGTTATAGAGATATGTAAGGAATGTAATGGCTTTAGGTGGAAGTTGTCTTAAGATTTGGGGAGTAAGGAGATCGTATCCAGGAGATTTGCGGAGAGGAAGCTTTTTAAGAAGATATCTGACCTCAGAGGGATTAACTGCTTTAGGTGGTAAGGATAGTGGTATTGGTGACGTGAGGAACTCTTCAACTGCTGCAGTATGGGTTGGATTAAGCTCTGGATGAGGAGTAAAAACTTTGGAAAGGTGCTGTGCGAATTCCTCGGCCTTATGCTTGTCAGAAGCAGCCCAGGAACCATCACAGCGCCGGAGAGGATGGGAAATGGTGTGGGATTTTAGGATTCTCTTCGTGACATTCCACAGGGAATTGTCACGAGTCGAGAGAGAGGAGAGGTAGGTATTGTAGGATTGGGAACGGAAGATCGCCAACTCCCGCTTTAATTTTCTACAAAAAAAATTATAGGAGCGGCGATCTTCTGGGTGGCGGGTGCGTTGCCATAATGTTCTAGCTCGACGTTTGCTGTTGATGAGGTCTGTCAGGTGTTGTGGTAAATGGCTTTTGTAAGGAATTATTTGGGATTGTTTGGGAGAGGAGGCAGTCCAGGCGGCTTGTTGAATAGCGGTTGTAAAGGAATATACGGCGTCGTCAAGGTCATTTGGGGTTTTGAGAATCACTCTGAGGTCAATATCATTAGTGAGAATTTCGCGGAAGAGGTTCCAGTTGACAGGGCCCCTAATGAATGACGGTGGGATAGGTTTAGGAATAGGTGTTATGGATACATTTAGAATCAATGGACTATGATCAGAGGATAGTTCATCAAGGCGAGCTATGGAAAAATTCAGAGAGCCTAATCATAAGTGGATGAAGAAGTCGAGGATGTCAGGATTACGGTTAGGATCTGTTGGCCAGTAGGTAGGAGAATCGGGAGGTAGGAGATGAAAGCGTCGGGAGTTGAGTGCAGACTGCAATGTCCGTCCACGAGAATTGGTGGTTCTAGAACCTCACTGTTGGTTCTTAGCGTTTAAGTCTGCACCCAAAATGAAGTGATTACCCAAGGAGTTGAGGAAGGATCCAAATTGGGCAGAGGAAATGGGATGTTTAGGAGGGCAGTATGCTGATGCGATGATAAGCGGAAAGGAAAAGGTTTTGATAACGATGGAAGTTGCTTGTAGGTAATCGTGGGCGGAAATTGGGTGTAAGTGATGGGTGAGGGATCGGCGGACTATGACAGCAGTACCGGCATGGGCTTTGCCGTCTGGATGGTCTGTCCGGTATGTCGTGTATCCTGGTATTTTAAAGTACTGTTTAGTGGTTAGTCTAGTTTCAGTAATGAGTGCAACATCAATGTTTTTGTCCTGCAGTACGGCTGTAAGTTCGTCAGTGTGAGTTCTAACACCATTCGCATTCCAAAGGAGAATGGATAAGGAATTAGGTGAGGTCATTTATGGTTTTTTTAAGGCAGGAATGAGATTTGTTACGAGATTCGTAAGGAGTGATATTAGGGGCATAACAAGGGATTTAATTTCGGAAATAAAGGATGTCATCAAACTGGTAAGGTCTGTGGCGTTTGAAGGAGGAGGAATATGAGAGATTTGTGGTGGATTAGGATTCTTAGGATTGGTTACATTTTGAGAAAGAGGTATATGTGGAATGGATTGAGGTACATTTTGTAGTTCCGGCAGGGCCACGGCTTCAGTACTTTGATTCCCACCTCCAAGTAAGTGGGCAAATGATAAATTGGCATCAATAAGTTTTGAGGGTTCTCTTCTGTTTCTTACTTGTCTTGCTGTTTCATCCAGTACTTGAGGTTTTTGAAACCTGGTCCTCAGCTCCTTATAGATTTGGCATCCTTTATAGTTGGCCGGGTGGTCCTTCAGGCAATGAGCACATACAGCTGGTGTTGATTTTGGTTTTGTACACTCCACAGACTTGTGCTGTTCACCGCATTTCACGCATCGAGGTATGTGATGACAATAACTTTTAGTATGACCATATGCTTGACAATTATGGCACTGAATTATCTCTCTCTTTGCGTAAGGTTTTTCAACTCTTACACTGGAATAGTACAATCTATTGAGGTCATAGATTTTTTCAACTCCTTCAGCTGGTTCCAAATCCACAAAAAAGAGAGGTAGAGGAATTTTGTCCTTTAGGACGTTAGTGACTTGCCGCACTTTATAGCCCATCTCCGTTAGTTCTTCTTTAATAGCTTCAACTGGTGTCGAGGGGTCTAAGTTTCTGATTACAACCCTTAAAGCTCTCTCTTGGCGTAGCTGATAGGTATGGAAATCTGCTTTGGTTTCAGTTAGGTATTTCACTATTTTTCTATATGTCTCGGCAGTAGTAGGAGATATTTTGGTATCATTGATTCTACTCATACAGTAGTAGCTGGTAGATTCGGTAATTTTGTTCAATTGCGCACACAACAACTGGAAATTTCTAATATTTTTGACAAATATTGGAGGAGGCCGTGGTTCACTAGGTATAGGAGTAGATTCCATGTTTTCTTTTTCATTATGTAAAATCTGAAAAGGATTTGGGGTGAAAAACGGCGATTCGTCAGTCATCCCTTGTGACGATGTGCCAGGTTGTGGTTCAGATTCTGAATTAGTACCGGAAGGGGTTGCTTGTAGATTTAATCTTTTATTAGTATCACGGCGGGGTCTTTGTTTTGTAGGTGACGGGATTGAACCACTAGATCTAGATCTTTTAGTTGAAACTTTGGAGGACATTACTTGATGATAATATCGCATTTCATGTATAGAAAGTAATTAAATAATAACCAGATGTGGGAAAAAAACAATAACTTAAAAAAGTTAAGCAAGACCAGCAATCAGCTGATATGAAGAGGTGACTCAGCATTCACTTTACACTGTAAATTATATCACAACTTACCGCTGTTTGCTCCAATAATAACTGTTGTTGTTATCCTGAAGCCTGGTGATGTTTTCAAGACTGTGCTGAAGTGAAATCCAACTGTAAAAATAAATAAATTAACGAATAAATAAAGACTAATATAATTATGCTGTTGGAAAATAATATTTGAGAAATTTTGAAATATTTTAGAAATTTTAAGTATGCTACATTTTTGTAATTTTGTTTTTATAAGTAGGTAGTTTTAAACATTACTATGTGAGTTTATCAGACATAATTTAATAGAAAATCTCTAATAAAACACAATTAATTTAAAAAAATAACCAAGGATGCATCTTTATAATCACAGGAGTGGAATAACAAGCATTAAAAATAATACATTAGATCAATACTACGTGAAATTAACTATCTAGCTTAATCTGCTTTTATTTTTTGTGTACCACCACGATATCACACCTAAATTATTTCTGAGAAGAGAAACAGGAAAACGCCAGGAAAAAATATGAAGCTGTTAATTCAAAAATTAAAAAAAAACAACAACAATCGGTTTGAATTATTCATTACTCGTTTTTACAAATATTTTACCTGATATATTTATTTATGTATATATAAGTATGAATAATAATTAAATTCCATTAAATCCCATTTCATTATTTTCAATAAACATCATGCTTCTTCCTTATCCACATTGATATTAAAATGACCAACCAACCTTCAAATTTTTGTTATGTTCAAATAAAAAATTGTTTTTACTTCTTATCAACAATAATACTTTATTGTTATATATGTCATCACCCACACACAAAACTATATTCTATTAAAATGGAATGCTTATCAACTTTTGCGTGTGTGAGGGCACTACGATGATTATGCGTGTTGTTGCAGTGAACCCGTTCCCACCATCCCTTTAGGGTGCAATAACGGGAGAGTGCATTCTGTTGTCATTGATCTGTTTAATCAATCAAATGTTACTGTGTTCATGGAAATTCTTTAATCAACATAGTGCGTTTCCGTATTTTGAATGTTTAATTTTGTCCAGATTTCACTTTTAAGGATTTAAAAAAAGTAAGAAAAAGATTCCAATTTAATTACTAGTCGAATCCAAAACATGCACATTACCTTTTTACAATTTACTTAATGAAGGCTCTAACGATTTTGAATATACTCGCTATATCGATGTAAAATTTTATGAGCTTTAATATAATGTATCATTTTGATTTAAATAGTCAGACAGGGCTTAGATGCCGATTTTTGGAATAATCTTCCTCTAGAGTATCTTTAATTTTGCTGGTTATGAAAAATTCACCAATAAATGTTGTTAAGATTGATAAAAAACGCGTAAATATAGAAGTTGGGCAAATTTGATAACCGACTAAAGGGAAAAAGAGCGAAAATATGTTTATATATGCTTTTATCAATAACACCTAAATTTCTTTTAGCAACCCAGGGAAGTCATAGTCGTGTGTAGCCCGCACCAGATTTTTTCCGATACCTCTACCCACAAGGCACATTTGCAGTACTTCGTCGCTTCAAATTCTGATTTAGAATTTTGCAATATGTTGTAAAATTGTAATTATATTAAAATTAAGTTTTATGTTTTTAACTGTATATTTTAGTGTTCCTTTCGGATTTTCACCTCATGGTCAAAATTCTCTTTTCGAGCAATATTTGGCGAACAAGCCTCAATAACATTTCAAAGAAGGCGAATGAGTCTTCATAAAAGGTGTATGTTGGTAAAAGAGCAGGAAGATTCATTATAACACATTAAATCAAAGTTATAAAACAAATATCGTGAATCGATATCGCAAACTACTTTTACTATAGTTTAAAGTAATAGAGATAAGAGAAAACGGAATTATGATTTTGATCAAACCAGAAACGCATCCTTTCAAGAATAAAACTAGGACCCTAAATCTAAAATGTACAATAAAATAGTAGGTTTCTATTTCTTCCCAAAAAAAAGTTTATGACAGTAAAACGTTTCGGGGGCCTTCCCCATCATCAGGGCTCACTAAAATACATCAATAATTAATAACTAACATCAAGATACACTATTTAATTTAATAACTTAAAAACATTAACCACATTCAAATAAAAATGTTACATAAAAAATTATTTTTTTGTTTACCTGAGTTTTCTAAAACTTAAAAATCCATTTTTTAATTTAATATGTCAAAATTGTCTTTAAAAATGAAATTAATAGCGAACAGGGAATAACAATCATCCCACCTCACATATTCTTTGGCCCCTTATGGATTAGGGTCATCCTATTTACTTACAATTTTAGCTTTTCTATTGCATCTGTATAGTGAGAACTTAAGTGTTTTGAATCTGTTTTATAATTTATTGTATTTTTTATATTTTTGTTTATGTATATAGATTCTATTGTTTTTCTATTAAAACTATTTTTTTCTATTTCCAAAATATTTGGTTTTTCAAAATCAAAATTATGGTTAAGTTGAATAAAGTGTTGTGCCAATGATGTGGTGTTTATATTTTTACAATTATTGCTGTGCTGTTTTACTGTTGCTGTTATCTTTTTCGAGGTTTCTCCTATGTTTAACTTATCACAATCTAAACAATTTATTTTATATATATAACGTTTAGTTTTTCATATGGTAAAATTGGATCTTTTATATTTGACTTAGTCAGTTTTGGTTATACAGTCCTAATTTTATGTGTAGCAAATCAAATTCAACTAGTGTTTTCTTAATTTCTTTGGATAGATGAGGTCTGAATTGCATTTTATGACATTTGTATATATTTTGATTTAAAATGTACATTTGGCATTTCGCAACTCCATAATTCGTTGATATGTTAATGCTCAATCGGCAAACAAAGCGGTAGGGGACGAATTTAGGAATCATAAACTACAAAATAATTTATAAGATGTCATATCCAGGTCACTCCATCACTGTCGCCGATGATGGAAGACCACTTTCACAAAGGTTTACCTAAATAACTTATTTTTCCCTCATTATACATTGAAAATGGAAATTTTATCGATTTTTGACATAATTAAATTGCCATGTAAACTAATCGACTTTCCGATAATTAATTGACTACTTGTCAATTATAAATTTCAAGATTGACGTTTAAGAGGGGCAGGATAAAACATGAATTAATGAATAATTAATAAAAAAGATTCTACCTGGAAAAGAGAACGCCACAAGCAGGCCTACGATCACTAGCAGAACAGAACAAATCTGTAATATTAAATTTTTAGATTAAAATTATATGAAATTTACAACAGATTAATATATTTTTAAAATTTATTATTTTCAATAAAGTAATATATATATATAAAAAAACTATATTCTTTCAAAATCTGAGGTTTAACGTCATATATAAAAGTGTTTAATACTTAAGGTTGAGAAAAACTATTTAACAAAAAAAACTAAAACAAAAAATCAGAATGTTAAAATCAGTTAAATATAAGCTGAGCTATTTCAAAATATGATTTTGCAGTCATGGTTTGCAATCTTACATTAATATAAACTGACAGTTGCAGGTTCATTCTTTCTTTAGCTTTTTTGTTTTTGAAAAATATATATCCTTCTATCTCTTGTTCGTATATATATCAATTTCATTTTTTTTATCGGTAAATATAATGTGAAAGAAGTCAGTTATCACTTTAATCATTGTGTCATACGGGACAGAAGGTACTATTCTTCTTCTTCCAGTGGCGCGACAGGCCGCATATGCTCTTGGCCGCACGGTGTGTTCTGCTGGGAGAATACACACGCGTTTCTAGCTGTATTTTGTAGGACAGGGTCATCACTCCCTTCGCCTATATTTGTGAGTCGGCACCAGTTGGATGAAGGGTCTTAAATACCCGGAGGAGAGGCTATGATTGAATCTTCATTACTTTAGATGCTTGAAAAAGTAACTCCGGGACTGGGATTCCAACTCACAACCTTTGGCGTGGAAGAATAGCGTGCTAGCCACTCAGCCACGGGCTTCTCTTCTTATCAGGGTAATATTACAAGGTAATATATATATTTATATATTGTTCCATCTTTGCCAGTCTGTCTCATAATTGATATGGAAATTAAATAATTAAATCTAATAACCTCCAAGAGTGAGGTCGGTCCCTGAAGGGGAGGGCTGATATGAATATATTCTATTAAAGTTGGCAGACAAAGGGAATGTACCAAATAATTTTATATAATATAAAAGAAAGATAAATCAAAATTATTAAAAAAATATTAATTCTTTAATGAACAACATAACTGTTAGATTATAACTAATTATAGTTGATAAAAATAATCTATACTAAAAAACTTTAATTATACAAAAACTAATAAAATCTGGCCTTTAAATATTCCGCTGAAGTACTTTACTTCTGTGATTATTAATTGAAAAGTCCACCAGTAGAGCAAATCAATAAAGACTATTATAGAGATTATGGATAAACAAGTGAAGTAAAGTTTCGTAGAAGAAATGTGTTGGAGGATGGTAACGAATAGTGTAGCATAGTACAGTGTAACATGAGTGTCTGTTCTCCAGATCTTTTGTAGATTCCTCCCTTCCTAAATATCTTGTATTATGTTGAAGGGTGCGTTATCTGATAGATAGATGAATAAATTATTTTTTTTTTTTTTTTACGGTCATGTTTTCTGAAAGATACGTTTATACTGCATGCGTTTTGGACGGCTTTAGCGGTGGCGTGTTCCTAGAATGGCCTTTAATTATACGGTTCCTAGAATGACCTTGAATTGTAGGATTCCTAGAATGGCCTTGAATTATATGATTCCTGGTTTTACCTTAATTTTAAGGATTCCTATAATGACCTTGAATTGTAGGGTTCCTATAATGACCTTGAATTATAGGGCTCCTAAAATTACCTTGAATTATAGAATTCCTGGAATAACCTTGAATTATAGGGATTCTGAACCCAGCTTAACGCTTCAGCCCCGAAAACGCGTGCGGTATAAACGCCTCCATGGTCGGTCGCCCACTTTATCTTTTACGGCGTCACCTACGATCTATGTAGGGCTTCTCATGAGAAGGCATGCCTCCTTTCTTTTCTTAGAATATTCTTTTATACAAGTATATTTATAAAATGGAATATTAATTAATTTACATCGTGGTATGGATAATTACATAGATCTATTCTATATATAATATATATATATATATATATATATATATATATATATATATATATATTATATATAGAATAGAGTAGAAAAAAAAAATTCTGGGACAGGGTCACTTAAGAACAATTGATATATACAATTATGATATATAATTTGTCTGGCCTCAAGACCAAAGGATTATAATTAATAATTATTCAAAATGAGATAAAATGAAAACAATGAATTAAATTATACAATAAAACAAAAGAATAAAATAACTTCTGATAGATTAATGTGTTGAACAAAACTAAACATTGAAACTGACTCATAATTATTGATCCATTATCTGAGTTAAATATGAACAAAAATAATGAAATTTTTGAAATTCATATTTGATTTGAAATTTTAGGCTTGTTGAGTGTCTGTTTGGGATGACAGTTGGTACTGAACAGCTGGGACTTGAATGATAGGGAAGAAGCATGGTGGATATGAGTAGGTAGGGAATTCCAGTGATTAGTAGAGCGGACAAGATAGGAATAATCAAGAGTTTTTGTACTATGGGTAGGAATGTAAAGGTCAGAATGGCGCTTTTGAGAGAGGGGACCGACGATTTAAATTGCAGCAGTCTGTGGATATAGGGAGGTAGCTGGGAGTTGATGTTTTGGCTAAGATATGATACTCGGAAATGTTGTCAGCGGATACAGAGATGGAGCCACTTTAACTCACTCTATAAATGGGTCAGATGAGACCTGTTCAGTGTACATAAATATATATATATATATATATATATATATATATATATATATATATACACATTATCAATGTTATATACACATAATTATCTGAAAAAGATAAATTCCTGTATTAATACCTTGTAGCTCTTTTGGCCATATGAATTAATCTAGCATTTTTTATTCCACAAAATGCGTATATGCTTTAACAAAAGCGTTAGCTGTTAGTATTTACTAATAATAATAATAAAATCTTGATTAACATAGAATGCGGAATAAGACACATGAATATTAAATACGTTTTGATGAATAACTCACACTCACGTAACATATTTTAATAGATGGTTATGAAACCTGAAACGATGAGGGTACAGCAGACATTATATCATGGGCATCCACAGAGGCCAATTTGGACCCATCAATTTTGCCGGAGAGATACCTCGGTATCGGCTATCTGACTAACACAGTCGATATATTCATCAACCCTTTTGCCGATCTATCATAAATAAAGATATAACTTTACGATGGACATGAACTACGTATTGCTTTTTACAGATAGTTCCAGTACATGGAATATTTGTGACGTTCTAATAAGCTTTATATGGGTTATAATTAAATTGTCATACTAAAGGTGATAAAAAAAAAAAAAATAAAAAAGTATATATATATATATATAAAAACACTATGGCGCAGGAATATGTCCCATGTTTATGGTAGTTTTTAAAAAGGAAGTAATCAATTATAAGCTCAAAATAATAGAAAGTATTTTTAAGAGCATAAACTTATTAAAATATATTAATTATAATGTTATGATGAGAGAGGTTATGGTTATATAGTTTTTCAACATAACAGTATCATATAGAATATATTCTTACATGCAGTATTCAAGATTTTAGAAAAAAGAAAGTCTTACGTAAATTGTGTTTTTTACTTTCACTTACCTATATATGGAATATATAGTAAGGGAAAGTATTGCGATTTTCGAATTCTAGGGTCACCTGAGTCCTAATAAGTCCCGAAAAAAGGTCTGTGTGTGTGTCCGTGTGTGGTAACTTCCGGGCGTAAACGAAAAGTCCTATGAAAATAACAATTCATATTTAAGAAAACTATACGCACCAGATGTTACAGCAACTTTTTGATCAAAATCAGCTAACTAGAAGTGCCACTTTATACCATGCGTTTTACACCCATTTACAATTTAATCAAAAACGGTTATAACGATTTTGATTAAACTGACAATACAGATGTAAAATTGGACGGGCTATATATCATGTAGGTTCATTCTGATTGAAATACTCAGACATGGCTTAAATGCCGATATTTCAAAATATCGATTCTTCCTCTAAAGTGTCTTTAATTTTGTAATTTTTATGAAATTGGTCAAATCATCTTGTTAGCTTTGCTAAAAAACCGGTAAATATATAAGTTGAACGAATTCGATATACAACTAAAGGAGAAAATAGAAAAAATATTTTTTATGCAATTTTGTATTTAAAAACAGTAATATAGATGTATAATATACCGTTGGAAAGCTTAAGATTTTAGAAAAAATATTATCTCATACACAAGCTTGTGACAGTGATGAAAAGCCAAAAAACTAACTGATTGTTTTAGATAATGATATAATATTTGTGGCGGTCGTGAAAAAGTGGATAAATCGAATTATATCAAAAATGAGTTAACTCTAAGTATCGCTCTCTCAGACCGTCTCCCACGTCGTGTTAAATTGGTTAAAGAAATTTCTTGGTGTAAGAAATTTTAGGTGGAAAGAAAGCTGTATGTTATAACTCTATTTTGGGTATTACGTAAAGTTTAAGTCGCTCACCTGTAAAATGAAAGATTTTGACTTAACCACTTATTCACGACCGCCACAGATATAATATTTATTAAAACACCTGTTTCTATTAAAATCCAATGTAAATAATTCAATGTAAATAAACAATATATTTTCGTTTCTAAATTTGTTTAAAAATTCTTAAATAGATATAAATAACGGAGGTAAGTGAAAGTCGTGTGTTGCCCGCACCAGAGTTTTTTAGAACAGTGAACAGAACATTTTGATGTCTATCGAATGTGATTCCAAGATATACAATATTTTTGGAAAGTTTAACTTGGAATTTATTTAGATTGAATCCTTACAGAAGTTTTTTCTTACCTTTCTGGAACGAATAAACTATATATCCCCTTTGTTTTACCATGATTAATTTCAATATTTAAACGCTTTAGCTTTAAAGCTACATTTTACAGGCATTTTGTGATTGTTTGAAAGCCTTACTGGCATTTCTAATATTTTTTCGCATAAGAAATTAGAGAATGTGTTGAAATGAGCGAGAAAAAAATATATTAAAATAATGACGATTTAACTTAATTCCTTTCAAATAAATTGTTTTATTAAGTCCAACACAGAAAATTGTTTTTACTGAAATGGAAAGCCGTTAAATTTTACCTGTTTTTTCAACATTGTCTTTTTTTCAGATTGTAACAGAACTTTTGTTAACATCCTATAATAAATACAAATTTTAGCAAAATAATGAATTATTGAATTAAACACAATATTGTATTTTACAGTACTATTGGGAAATTAAATCCAATCTAAAGTAAAGCCACGAAGTGTAGTTTATCATGTAACTAGGAGAACACATTTATGTCAATAGAGTTCTCCCTTCGGGCCCAATAAAGTTGGCGGCTAAAAATAAATGTTGGCCCTATATAATAGAGAATGGCGGGCAACCGATTTATGGCGAACAATATAGAAAGACTCTACCATTCCCCCCACCTACTGTCTACCTTAAATAATATTATACCAGATCCAATTTAAAACATTTCTGCCGATTCAATTTAGCATTTCTGTTAAAAACGAAAAAATGGAGAAAGCCAAGTAACAAATGGGAGATCAATATTCAATTCGCAATGCCGCCAAACTTTCTATTTATTGCTTTTGCACTTTTATTTTATAAATAGAATAAACCGTGATTTAGACGATCCTATTAGAGCAGGTTAGCATGCTATCACTGGAAGGAATGTTAATGAAAATCTGAGTTTTGGATTAATTCTGCTATGGTCGAGCTATTTTTCCGTAATTTCAAATACATAAAATAATAAATAATTTAAAACCACATAAAAAACACTTAAACGAGGATACATTTATTTCATTCTACATTGATATTAGTTCGACCTATGTCTTAAGAAATCTTTATCGAGAAAAATATATGTAATTAAGTGTATACTGAACCAGTTCCGGCAACCCGATTTGGAATAGAATGTTGCTATATAAGAGACATAAACCGATTTAAAAAAAAAAGTTTCCAAGAAGAATGAAGAGAACTAGCCATATTAAAATGTTTGTAAACATAACCTACAACAAGCGTTGCTGTAAAAAAAAAAATAAAAAATAAAAAAAAAAAAAAAATATATATATATATAATATATATATATATATATATATATATATATATATATATATATATATATATAATGAAAATCGAATTATCATCAAAAGTGTCGGGCCACGTTGCGGTTCTTCATGAGTCAAGAGGCAACTTAATTTTTATTCATTCTTGTGTGAAAGACATGATGAAGAACCACAACGTCAGTCGAAACGTTGGTTAATGGATAAAAACACTTAAACTAGGAAAAGCTTATTAATTCTACATTGATATGAATTCAACCTTTCTCCTAATAAAATTTTATAGAGAAAAGGTTGTTGCAAACATTTATGTAATCGATTGTATATTGATTAAGCCCCGACTTCCCCGATTTCGACTAAAATGTTACTGTATAATAGACATAAATACATAAAGTTGTAAATTTAGTCTGTTAAAACTTTACGCGCTAGTGGAACACATACCGATTACTATCAGCACTCAATGTACTTTAAATTGTTTAGCAGTGCAATACCGACGTTTTTTTTTATTAAGTTTTATTTAAATCTCAAAATTACTTCCAATGAATTCTTTTAAGGCTACTTTAAAGACTGAATATTATTTACAATTTTCGTAACTGAACTTTTTATTAAAAATAAAATTTGTGGCCATGAAAAAACGTGTAGTGACTTGAAAAAAAAAATGAAGAGGATTAGTTATATTTATATGTTTGCAAACGTAAGCTATAATTAACATAAAAGTACTTAAGGAATCAACTATTTGTTACTTAAATATTATATTGAGTAATCATAAGTTAAAAGAAAAATAAATTTATAGGGTGAGATCGATAGTATTGCTCTTAAAAAAAATAAATAAAAAAAATTATAATAAATAAATATTGAAAACAAATTATTATCAAACTTTTCGGGCCACGTTGCAGTTCTTTATTAGGGCTTCCAGACAAGAGTCAAGAGGGCACTCAATTGTTCTCCATTCTTGTCTGGAAATTGGAAAATTGTAAATAATGTTCAGTATTTAAAGTAGCCTTAAAAGAAATCATTGGTAGTGATGTTAAGATTTAAATAAAACTTAATAAATAAATTAACATCAATATTGCACTGCTGATGATTTAAAGTACATTGAGTGGTGATAGCCGTCTGTATGTGCTCCGCAAACGCGTCTGTATATGTATTTATGTCTCTTATATGAATATACATTTTATTCCAACTCGACCATAGGGTATGGAGACCCTCTTGGGGCGGACCCAGCCTCTATAAAGTGGGCACCCAATTTAATTGGGAAAAAACCTGGCGGCTGAAGGCGATTAAGGCCTAATCACCTCATTGCACTGCTGTTGGCCTTGAAACAGTACGAATCTCTATATGTACTGAGCCCAAGACCCTCCATGGGTTGTAGTGGTACAGGTTTTTTTTTCTATATTTTTTTTCTATCATCGTTTAAGTGTTTTTATCGTTACTAACTATATAAATACGTATAGTTGTAAATTTATTCAGCTAAAACTTTACGCGTTAGCGGAGCACATACATATGGCTATCTGCACTTAATGTACCTTAATTCGTTCAGCAGTGCAATATCGAAGTTAATTTATTATTAAGTTTTATTTAAATCTCAATATTTAAAGCTCCACTTCCAATGATTTAAAGCTTCTTTTAAGACAGAACATTATTTTAAATTTTTATGACTGAACTTTTTATTAAAAATAAAACTTGTTGCTATGAAAAAAGCACGTTAATATTAAACAAAGTATCTAAAAAGGCTGAAGAAAATTAGCCATATTTAAATATTATCATATAAGTACTTAAGGAATCAACTATTTATTACTGAAATATTATATTTATAGGATTAACTTAATTTATAGTTCATTAATTTATAGGATGAGATCGATAGCGTTACTGTAAAAAAATAGTGTAAAACAAATTATTATCAAACGTTTCAAGCTACGTTGCGGTTATTCGTTAAGGCTACAAGACAAGAGTCGAGAGGCAACCCAATTGTTCTTTTTCATTATTGTCTGGATGCCTTGATGAAGATCCACAATGTCAGTCGAAACGTTAGATAATAGATAGTTTTTTCACTATTTTCTATTTTTTTTTTACGACCACCCAAACCATCTGATCCTTTATCAATAGTATTATACTATCGCCTTCTTAATTATTTAAAAACAATAGGAGTTTGGAAGATATAAACGTGATTTAAGAAGAATATTTGAAGTAATTCAATCCTGGATAATCAGTTAATTAAAAGTTTTTTTGATAATTAAATTCTTTCAAAAAGTGCTAAATTAATATACAAGGCATTAATGCCAAGGAATTGAAATATTAGAATTTTATGAGAAACGAGTTCAGAAAGCGTAACTTCGGGTGAGAGTTGAATCCCTAATGTCTCCATCACATTTTTCTTAAAAGTTTTCCTTCGGGTTCTTTTTGTCCTTCCCAGGTCTGAATTAAATAAGGTAGTAAGTAAGGTGGACCTTATTCCAATGGTACTACTTTCGTATTCTGTACTAACCAACAACACTTCTCGGCTTCCATCTTCAGGTATATTCCATCTACTCTTTCCGTTACTTGCAATGATCTTTCCAACTGTGTAATAAATATCCATAATACTGCTACAGAACTTTGACTTTGTACTAGGAACTAAGGAATCATTAGGTTCATACTGATAACTGTTAAATGTAACACTACTAAAATTTGTTTTAAAACGAGTTTTTACACACAGGACTTTTTCTTACCTCGGTTGTTAAAAATGCTGTCCTCGCATTTAAGTAGAAAGGGAAGAATTTCGAAAAATATACCGTTCAGAAGGTACACTTGACAACATCGTCAACCTTATGCTACTTTCTCAGGAGAACTGAATGGCGAGCCTACGTCTGGCGGCAGTCGTCATCGAAAAATTGAGAATGGAAGAGAAGGAGAGGCGTGCCTAGAAAAATAGGGTAAGGCGCCTAACAATGGGGCGGCACACAGCCACTCCCCTCCACGAAGTAATGCCTAACGGGGGTCCCGTGGAGGGTGAGAAACGGGTGTAGGGAGGTTGGTTTTAGTGGGTAGAAATCCCACACACGGATAGGTACGGACCTGTCCGCGTCTTTTGAAGATTTCAATCTGCGCCCGTAAAAAAACCAAAATAAAAACCCACACACAGACAAAGACATTTTGGCGGGACTTGATGATTTGAACTCAAAGGACCTTTAAAAGTGTAATTACGCTGAAAAAACTCGAATTTGAAAATTTTCACGATCGCAATACTTTATCTTACTATATATTTCATGTGTAAGTAAGTGAAAACAAAAACAATAAGTAGCAAGAAATATTTATAAACATAAATCCTGGATTTATATTACAGTCAACCATCAAAGCAGACATACAGAGAGGGGGTGGGGAAGAATTTGTGAATCATCTAGGCAATCCTGATATGAAAATTCATGATTATATCTTACGTTCATAGCTGGAAATCTAAAATATAATGAGTCCCTACTGTTCTTGTTGTACTGTGAGATTATTATTTTTTTTTTAAATTCTACCACCTGAAATGGTTCACTATATCATAATGTGCGTCCATAATTAAAATTCCGAATTCAACATAGAAGGCTGCAACCTTTTTCGTATGCAATTTAATGGGTGTAGGAAAAAAAAATATGATTAAAACATATGATTTTTTATGTTGGCAGTCTTCAAACAATTTAATTTTTACACTGAACAATGTTTATACTGTAAAAATCTTAAATATTTTATAGAATATCCACCATGAATGCCCATTACCTTTTTAATAAAACACCACGATCAATATTAAAAACAAAACAAGTCCTTGATGAATACAGAAATCATTAAGGAACATATCAAATGTACTGAAAAGTAACAGTGGAGGTTCCGTAAAAGAACAAATAAAGAGACTACAGAGTCCGTTTTCCCACTTTGCGGTTATGTTGCTAGTGGTGGTCAAGTGCACAACTTTCCGGATAACAGGCCCTTCCTGAAAAGTTACTTTCATGAGCTCTCGTAAACTCAAACAGGTCCTTAGACTTTTCCTTTCATTCAGCTAGGCGAATATACGAGGAAATAACGCTGGCAGAGTACAGCATAATAACTAACTAACTAAATTTGGCATTGAATATATCTATTAGTTTAGTTTTTTGTGGTTTCAGTGAAAAAATAATTAGTGTGAAAGAGATCAACAAGCTATCTCTTGATAAAATTGTTTGTTGTTAATATGTTGCAGGAAAGAAAATTATAAAAATACTATAAAATCATATAAATTTATGATGTCTAATTTTCAATAACTTAGGTATAATAAGATCCAACAGAGAGAGAGAAACCTCCAATTGGATTGGATGCTCAACTTTGCTGATTTGCTAATAATATTATAGAAAAAATCTTTTATTCTGGGATTTAGTCCCTTAAGTATTGGTAAAAAATAAAGATAGCACATCTGGCAAGAAACTATTAGATAGATTAAATTAATACATTGGTAAAAGAGGTAAATAAATAAATATATAAATATGTATGTACATACACACATCTATTTACAAAAGAAAGGAAAAAGCATAAAGTAAAGTAAATAAATACAGTAAATGAAAAGTAAAAAACAACTAATTTTGGACACACAAAATATCTATATAAAATAAAATAAAAAAAAGTTATATTATCAAAAAGCGTAAGTTTGGGATAATAGGTGTTGGAAAAGGCGATATTTGAATGTGGATAAGGAAAAAACATGACGTATATTGGGAGGAATGGAATTTCAGATGCAATGGAACGAGCAAAAAAGGATCGATCGAAGGTTTTATTTCAATGGGATATTAAGGTCGTATACACGGCTTATTCAATCAATCATGAAGTCAATCTTTAAAAATGAGATATATTGCCAAATAAACATATTTAGCCATACTACCATAACATATATACCATACCGAAATCGGTCATGGAAAATTTACAAATCAAGGCTGGCATTTATACATATGGTGGTGAAAGATGCCCAGTGAGTCCACGTAGGATCTCCGCTCTTCTGAAACTATTCCTTCCAAGTCCATACTTTTCCAAAAATACTCTCGTTGCTAATGGGATCCCCCCCTTCCGAAATTTTTAACAGTAAACGTTCATTCGCCGAACTCCTCAGGAAACATTTCCTGCATATAGGGAATACATTTATCATACATATCTTCTTTCTCTTCTTGGAATTTGTTTCCTTGTTCCTGATGATTTTCTCATATCTCGTTATGGGATCTACTATCAGGTCTTCCTTTTCTGTGACATGTATTGCTAATATGTCTATAAATCTTGTCATAGATATCAAGGTAAAATATCTTGGAAACTATTATTGTTTTTTCTTTCCAGAAGTTTCGCAGCTTCATTTTTTATGTGGTTGTAGGAGGGTAACGAGAAGCATGTAATTTGTAAATTCACCCAACACATGTGCAGTTTAATAAAAAATGAGATAACATATCTTATAATATAAGTTGGTCTGTTGCTAGTAAAACATAGCGACTAACACTTAAAAACTTTTATTGTGTTTAATTGCTGAAAGTAACACTATTTATTTTAAGCCAGCAATCACTTACTGTAAATATCAATATTATTTTTAGAAGAGGAAAATAAAAAATACCTCTTTTGATATAAGATAACTTTTGTCTAAAATCTTTTCCGTTTCCAACGGTGTATTATTTTTCTATATTACTTTTTATAAAAAAAAAAACAAACAAACAAACAATACTTTAAAAAAAAAGCTTTACTGTTTTTTCCTTCAGTTGGTCATTAAATTCAGTCCAACTTGTATATTTAGCTGTCTTGGAATGTACAAAATTAAAGGTAGTTTAGGTTAAGAAACTTTAAAAAAAGTACATTTAATTTTTGTTAGACTATTTCAATTAGAATGAGACATACATCATATTAGAGCCCATTAAACTTTACATCAATACAGTGAGTTTAAATAAAATCGTTACAGCGGTTTTTGAGAAAATCTTAAAAAGTTGTAAAATGCATAGTGTAAAGATGCTCTTCTGGTTTGCCAATTTACAAATATATTAAAATTACCACCATACTCACACCCGCACGGACACACAGACCTTTTTGCGGGACTTGGTTATTTGGAATCTAAAACGTGTATTTCCGTTGAAAACTTTCACGATCACAATACTTTCTTTTACTATATACCATATATAGGTAATAAAGTAAAAACACCTTTAAGAACCTATGAAATTAGCCAACCGGAATTTATTAGAA
The DNA here is from genome assembly GCA_023052935.1 of Piezodorus guildinii. Lineage (NCBI taxonomy): Eukaryota > Metazoa > Arthropoda > Insecta > Hemiptera > Pentatomidae > Piezodorus > Piezodorus guildinii. Next base: position 76,551,829 of record CM041296.1, read on the forward strand.
CAATAGAGATAACACAGGCACATTATATTTAAGCGTTTGATTTTAAATTCCCTGTTTAATTATAAGTTCCCAAAATAAAACAAACCAGTAGTACTACTGAGAGCTTAGGTTTCAATATTTATGTTGGTATGGCATCTACCAATAACTACCAACCGACATGTTTTTACCACAATTAAGGGGTGAATGGGTTTACCCCTAGAGCGCAACAAACGGTTTTGAAACAAGATCAATGGCTGATTAAAGATAAAAAATCGAAATCTTTCACAGCAGAACTCGGACGGTAGACAGAGATAAAAACACTTTGTCCTTGTTCGACCTATTGAGCTACTCTGTAATTAAATATAGTGACAAAGTATGTAATATATCAAGATTCAGCGTAGCAAATATCGGTCTGTAAAATAAAGAAGCAGGTGAAAGATTACCTCAGTGTTAATTAAATAATAATAACTTTGCTGATTTCTTATTGTTTTCAATTACTTTGTTATCGTACATTATCTCGATTTGCTGTAGCAACTCAGTAATCATTCTGTTAACAGAGAAACAATGAGGACTGTACCCATATAATTTATTAAAACAACTAGTCTTAACTTAATATTCGGAACGAAATTATTTTCTTGCAGTCTACAATTATGCAATTACACAATCGCAACGTTAATCCATCGGTAAAGTGGAAAGTTGGTGGATGGGATCAAGCGCACCTGATCGTGAACACGCAACCTCGCAGCGTATCGGAACACGCACTCTCGCCTCGGAGCACGTTACCATCCATATCTGGCCAGGAAGCTATAATTTACTAGCGGATATAGTTTCAAATTGATTATTTATCAGCGATAAAAGTAAAAAATAGACTTGTAAAACCTGTGAATAAAGAATGTTACTTATGTACTCTGTTAATTATAACACGATGGTTTATTATTTCCAAATAATTGATTTACTATATAACATTTTATATAGATGTTTAGGCAATTGGGGAGCCCGTGCTGAGTGGCTAGCGCACTAGTCTCTCATGCTAAAGGTTGTGTGTTCGAATCTCAGTCCCGGGTGGCTTTTATAATGAAGTAATTAAATGGGAATTCACTCACAGCCTCTCCCCCGGGTATGTGAGACCCATCAGCCAAATGGGGGCCAATCACAAAATTAGGTGTAGGGAGTGATGACCCTACACTACAAAATGCGTCGAGAAACGCGAGTGTAATCTCGCAGGAGATCACACCGCGAGGCTTAGTGTCTGCCCAGCCTGTCGCGCCACTGAAGAAGAACAAGTTTAGGCAATCAACTTATATCTATAGCGATAAATTAACGAAGCAGGTTTGAAAAGACGAGCAAGCAACGCAATAAATTTATTATTAATGAAAGTGGCCAACCACCACTGGTAAGTTCAAAACGTTATATCTCCGCTATTTTCAAAAGCGATAACATTGATTCTTCTTTTGTTTTGTGGAGAATTTGATTCTATGTCGATTAAACTTAGTATTTGGTTTGTTTGTTTCGGTTTTAAAGCGTAAAACTGAAGGTCTCCAACGCCTAGATACTGTATGTATATTTAACCTTTATAAGAAAGAACTATTAGATAATAAGTAATTGAGAGAAAAATAAAAATATTATTATGTAAACACTAGTTTAAGAAAAAAATAATTAATTGATACAAAATTTACTAGGAATATATAACTTTATATTTAATTGAGGTTTTAATTAAATATATTGAGTCTTTATAATTTAGATAACAATGACTGCTCCTTAAGTAAATCAAAAACTAATTTAATGGTTTCCTCTCTATTACCCAGTAATGTTGAAATATTTGTGTTTAGTCCAATTTTGTTCCGGGGTAATGAATAATATGGGCATTCTTGACAAATATGCCGAATGGTAAGGGTTCTTCACGGGCTGCCTAGTAAAAGATACGAGTGCGTTAGCCGCGAGTGTCCTATCCTTCAGCCGGGTCAAGGCGACCTCCTCCCTGCGGCTAGATGTAGACCAGGGTTTGACTGTTTGTGTTATATTGTTCAGTTTGCTTAACTGGCTATCGTCCCACATTTCTGTCATCGGGCCTTCTTGCTTTTGAGCGGTTCACTGAGTCAGACGGTCAGAGACTGTTCCTCTCCCTGGGGGTGTGAGCGCCTCCTCGCTGCCCGGTCCGTAAGCTCGTTAGCGGTAATTCCCACGTGGCTCGGTACCCACACGACTTGCCCAGGTTTCGCAACGCAGCTATATGAGAGTGAGTGCGGACTAATATGGGATGAATCGGATACAAAATCTGTAAACCTTTAAGTGCGGTTAGGGAATCAGTTATTATATTGATTTAGTCTTGATTCACTTTCATACAGAGCTGCAGAGCTGAGGCTATTAGTATTTGGGTTCTTAGTATGGGTTACTAAGTGTTTGGATTCTACATATGTTGAAAACTTTATGTCACAAATTTTTAGGGGAAGAGGGGGGGGGGGAGGGTATTTTTGAGTGGATTGGTAAACCCTGAGGTCTTCAACGCCTGGATATAATATGTATATTTAACCTTTACAAGAAAAAACTATCAGGTAAAAAAAAAAAAAGTTGATGTGATTAATAACGGTACTATAGTAGCCTTTTTTTTTCTCTTTTTGTCGAATACGAAGATTAGTTATTGAAAATAATAAACCAAAAGGAGATAAGTATCAGATTTATAATTTTTTTTTTCAAAAAGAGTGTCATTTGCTATTTAGCGTGGACATGTAATATAACGAATTCGGCTGAACATACCCAGAATGCATTATGAATAACTCCGCCATTATCTCAAATTTTAAATTCATATAAATTTTGTTATAAGTTTATTATTGTTGATTTGATGAAGTTGTAAAGACAGCATACAAGCAGCTATGAAGATTAAGGGAAAAAAAAAACTTAATCAAAAGCAGAACATGAAGGAGTTGTAATTTAATTGAGTGTTAATTACTTCTTAGGCGGTTAGCAAGTTGTTCTAAAGGAAGATTTACCGACCCTTCGTTTCTTCCTTGCATAAGAAGTTGAGGATGTTTTTTGCTAGGACGGAAGGGAGGTGGGAGGCTATTTAGGAGAGGAGAAGGCAGAATAACGAGACAGAAGACGGATCCCGCCCTAGAAGGGTATGAATGGCAGCAACAAGTTGCAATTAGGACCGTCGCTAGTCCTCAACGGCCCTTTTTACTAGCCCTCCTATAACACCCTGCTCCCTCCCCACCTCCTCATAAACCTGATACCCGACCCCATAAAGTATCTCCAACCCACCTATCTTCCACCTTATGTAGGCTATTACCATCTAAGTCGAGGTGCACACAATATTTCTTATCAGTATAGTATTTTCCGTGGGTTTAAAAATGCGTTGCATCAAAAGAATATATAACGTTTATGATTTTTTTTTAAACAACGCATAAAAATATTATACGAGGAATATATAATTTTTACACGATATAAAAGTGAAAATCATACTTTGCGCTTGGAAAATTCTTTTTAAAAAAGTAGTAACAAATAAATCACTATAGTTCAACATAAAAATCTGCAATACTGTAAAAAAAAAATTTAACCAACTTTATTTAAAAAAAAAACTCATTATGGGTTAATCCATTTCAAATCTTCTAATTTTAATTAATTTTAACGCTCAACGTTTTTGATTTTTTTGATTTTTTTTTTTTTTTACAAATTATTCTATATTATTTCCTGAATGTAAAACCTTAGATAACAAAAAATATTTTTTGCTAATACTTTTAGATCTTGTGACCATTGCCCTATGTTAAATATAATTTATCAAAAACCTAGTGTAGGCAACATACGACTTTCACATACCTCGACTGTTGAAATCTATTTAAAAACTATTAAATACACTTTAATTTGAAAAATATTTTGTTGATTTTAATAAAACGTGTATTCATTTTCGTTGCAAACATACGATTTATATTAAATAATATAACTGTTGGGTTGATGCAAAATTAATGCAGGTTTTTAGTAGGTATTGTAAATACGCCATATCTTTACTTTAACCATATATATTTAATCAAAATAATTTCCATCTGAATCAATGCACTTTTGCCAACGTTCAACAAGCTTTCTTATTCCACCAGAAAAAAAATCCGAATCCCTGGACTCAATGAAATCACGAAAAGAATTTTCAATGTCGTCCTGGTTTTGAAAATTTTTCTCCCTCAAAAAGTTGTCCAGATGCCTGAAAAAGTGGAAGTCTGTAGGAGAGAGGTCAGGTGAATAAGGCGGATGTTGGAGAACTTCGTAGCCCAACTCGTGCAGTCGTCGAAGCGTTGGTTGAGCAACGTGTGGTCTGGCGTTATCGTGGAGCAGGATCGGCCCCTTCCGATTCATCAATGCTGGGCAAAGACGTTGCAATTTTTGAGTTCCGAGTTCCGCCGCCATTTCTCGTGTGGTTTTGGTTGGGTCTTCTTCCACTTTTGACCTCAGCTGGTCGTTGTCCAGAGCAAGATGACGGCCCCGATCTTCCATGTCTTCGAGGTCGAAATCTCCTCTGCGAAACTTCTGGAACCAACGCTGCACCGTGCACTCATTAATAGCCTCCTGACCCCACACTTCATTAATATTACGAGCCGTTTGCGCAGCGCTGCGCCCTAATTTAAATTCATAAAAATAAATTTGACGAAAATCGCACTTTGACATTTTCGATTCAAGACCTTTGAGCACACTGAACAAAACGATTTTACTAAACAAATTCATGGTGAAAGAGAGGGTATTAGATAAGGTTTGTTTTGGTATAATAATTATCAATGTTAGGATTAGCTTTGTTTACACAATTGGAATTAAGATATTGCAATAGAGGAAACCTGCATTAATTTTGCATCAACCCAATATTTCAAACTGTTCAGCAGTAATAAGTTTTTTCAGTATTTGTTACTTTATATTACCTTTTACAACTTTGTGTGTCTGATAATATTTTTTTTTAAATCTTTCTTTTTCCAACGGTATGTAATACGTCTATATTGCTGTTCTTATTATCAAACATTCGTCCAATTTGTATATTTATTAGGCCTTCATTAGTGTCATTAACAAGATATTTAAGGTACTTTAGAAGAAGAAAATTTAAAATATCAGTATTTAAGCCCTGTCAGACTATTTCAATCAGGATGAAGCCTACATGATTTTAAATCTCATTAAATTTTACATATATATAGCGAGTTTAATTAAAATCGTTAGAGTCTTTCTTAAGAAAATCGTAAAAAGGTGCAAAATGCACAAGCATTTATTATACTTTATACCATTATAAAGTAGATACCATTTTTATACTTATACGTAAAATGTCAGGATTGCAATACTTTCCCTTACTATATATTTCATATTAAGGTAAGGGAAAGTACAACATGGTTGTTGCCAAGTTCTGTATATGTTAAAGTAAAATATCTCAAAACAGAATAAGTAAAAAATGATGAAATGTATACATATCATACTTTTATATGATAAGTAGAGGAGGGAAAAAAAAAATGTCTGAGAAGCAACTGGTTCTTGTCCTATTAATTATATTTTGATTATAGGAAGTTGATAATATGAGGTAAACTCTTGCAAGGAACGAATGTTTAATGTATTGTAATTATAAAACCAACTGATCCTTCACCACTATTACTTTCACTTACTATATATAGTAAGGGAAAGTATTGCGATCATCAAAATTTTTGAATTCCAGTTTTCAACGGAAATAGACGTTTTAGGGTCCCCTGAGTCCAAATAACCAAGTCCCGCAAAAAGCTCTGTGTGTGTGTGGTAACTCCCAGGCGGAAACGGTAAGTACTATGAAACTGAAATTTCATATTTAAGAGAAATATACGCCCGAGACGTTGCAAAACCCTTTTCATAAAAATAAACTTACCAGAAGAGCCACTTTATACAATGCATTATGCATTTTTTTCCGGTTTTCTCGAAAACGGTTCCGACTATTTTGATTAAACTCGCTTAATCGATGTAAAATTTAATAGGCTTTAATATCATGTAGTTTTCATTCTGATTAAAATGGTGTGATAGACCTTAAATGCCGATATTTTAAATTTTCTTCTCCTAAAGTACCTTTAATTTTGTATATTCTATAAAAATAACCAAATTATCTTGTTAGCATTGATAAATAACAGCTAAGTATGAAGGTGTGCGAATTTAAAAAACAACTAAAGGAGAAAACTGAAAAAAAAAAATTATTGCAATTTTTTTTTTAACATAAGAGCAGTAATATACATGTATGATATACCGTTGGAAAGCTAAAGATTTTAGAAAAAAAATATAATCTAACTCACAAAAGCTTGTAAAAGTTAATAAAGAGTGATTAAAAGCCGATAAAACTAACTGATTGTTTTAGATAATAATATAATATATTTTTTAATAAAACACACGTTTCTATAGAAATTCCATTTTATTAATTCCTTAATAGTTTTAATAATTTTTATTTCTAACTTGAAATTTTTTTACAGAAGTAAGTGAAAGTCGTGTGTTGCCCGCACCAGATTTTTTTTTTCGAATCAAAGCGTGTAAACTTTTTACTTGCTAAAAGTATTTTTTTTTTTTTTTTTTTTTTTTTTTTTTTTTTTTTTTTTTATAAATTTTCGAAACCACATTATCCACCGTTTAGGTTATGTGTGATGTGTAAAAAAAAAAAAATTACACACTTGTAATACTGTTAGCTTATGTTTCGATCTGATATCAGAGGGATTAAATAGAGGGATATTTAAAAAAAAAAAAAACCAAAAAACATACAAAATCCTACATTATTTTTTTGTAAAACCAATATATTTATTTTTTGGAACAATTTATTTTTATTATAAACATAAACAACTACAAAAACTTTGTCACGATTTAAAACATTTGGATATTTTTTTACTTGGTACATAAATAAATAAAATGAAATATAAATGGGACGTGGTCTTTATGGTCTGTCAAAAATTAGTACTGCTGTAGAACTGTACCACATGAAGGCTCGATAAGAGATTCGTAGGCCAACGACCGTCCAATGATGAGATGATTAAGCCTTGATCAAGCTCAGCCGCCAGGTTTTTTCAACAAGTTTGTTACCCACTTAAAATAGGCTGGGTCTGCCCCAGGTGGTTCTCCATACCCTAGGTCTCCTCCCCGGCTGAATTAACAAAACAAGTAATATTTTGTCATAGCCAGCAGGATTCGAACCCAGGACCCGTAAAACAGTAGACCAACGCTCTATCCACTAGACCACGCCTCTCCCTATATCAATGTATAACTTAATGAATAAGTTAGTATCTTAGGATAAGATACCTAATTCTACTAAAAAAATTATCCACTTCATATTAAGAACGGTTAGTCTGACCTAATGTGTGGCACACGGTACCTAAATGTAAAAATAAAATAAAAATTTTCATGATAAAGAAAAAAAAAGATCTTTTGATACTTATATGTTTAAATAATAAAACAAATTGTAATCTCATATGCCCAAGATATTTTACTATTTTATAATTATAATGTTTTCAAAGTCCTAAGATAGCGTGCAATCAGGCAAAGTATGCTGGGTCTCTTTAGCGAGAAAGTTGATGCGACCTCACGTAGTCAGCGAGAGATGCATGACAAGTTAACTTGTTGGAAATTCCCATGAACAACAATCAGCTCACGTATAAGACCCTCAGAGGAAATATGATGTTATTTCTCCCTTCCTAACATTAGCCTTGTAAAGCTTATGCTTTAAGGGAGGCTGTAGCTGTAAAATAAAATTTACTTTCGCATTTTGGACTAGAAAAGTAAACAGATTCACGATTGAGTTGAAAAATTAATTTATATCAAACTTGAGGTTCGAACCCTAGCTGTAACAAATAATATATTATCATAAACATTGAGCGACCATGGGATAGGGAGAACTCCCTCAGACGGGTTACATCCAGTCTCTATAAAATGGATAACTGAAAATTGCGGGAAAAATCTGACGGCTGTGCAAGATCTTGGTATAAACCTTCATTATACCGAGAAACAGTATGAATTCATGTATATACTGAAATCAAGACTCTTTAAGAGTTTTTGAGGTACAGAATTTTTTAAAAGTTTTAATTCTGATTTCACAAGCCAGTTTAAAGTAATTTCTAGTAAAATATTAAAATAAAAACACATACAATTATTAATAAGAAAGTATGATGAATCACAGCGAGAATTTTCTAAAGGATATTAAATAAGACTATAATTCATAGGGATTGAAAATAAGTACGAAGAAGAAATTACAATCTAAAAGTACTAAGGAATTTAACGGAGGAGAAAATAAACTAAAGTCTGTGAGTTCTAATTATTTATATCATGTGTTTAAAATAAATAGAATATTTTATTTTACGAATTCTATTTATTTAAACAAAATATATTTTTAAAATCTAAAAAGTGGAAAATGCAACAAACTGAGCTGACTACATGTGGAATTGCTTCATTTCTCTAAATATATTATAACACGATTTTGGTATCTACTAACTCCTTCTAAACCACTAGATAGATTTTGATAGGGTTTTCACCATCATCTAGGGTATTGTTTTCTAAAGGTTTATTAGTAAAATACATTGCATTTTAGCTTTTCTTTAAACGGGAAAAATAATTTTGTTATAACCAAGTCATACAAAAATTATTCGTAAAATATAGGTAGTAAAATAGACTTATAATATACCGTTGGAAAGCGCAAGATTTTATAAAAGTTAATGTACAATACAATAAATCGTACAAGTTAATATCAAGTAGTTGTAAGAACATAAACATATAAGTTTATTTACATATTTTATTGGTAAAGAGGGAGGCTATACATAATAATCAAATGTATAGGATCGCGGAAGTATATTCTTCCATTTAGTACACAATATTTCAGAAAGGATAGTACGTACCGCAATGTAACTAAGTTATCAACATGAATGGTAGGTGGTCATAAATATATAAACTAACACTCTTATTAATTATTTGAAATTAAATAATATTTAATGAAAACAGATGTTTCACTGTAAACTAAATGGGATTCCTATGGAAACTTAATTTAACTTTTAAAATGTAGGAATGCTGATTGTGTTATGTTATTATATATTTTTTTTTTGGTGGGGGGGGGTGAGGGCGGGGGATAAATGCCGAGATAAAATCCCCGGGCACTAAGATTCGAACTCGTAATTATTTGGTTTCACAAGGTTTGGTCATATGTTGCTAGGGCAACGCATGTTCAGAGCAACGCGCGCTAGCCCACTCAGCTACCCCGCCCCCAAAAAACGTGTATTTCTCCCCTTTTGAAATTTCCCTTGGGCAGCCCGCGACATTTTATACCCCAGCTATTAGACTGGACTGGAGACTTACCATTTTAGCCCCGCCCGAGGTGACGAGGATGAGGAATAATATTCGAAAAGGCAGTTGGGTTCTATCCTCAAGAAGAGGTGAGTCGGGTTCCATCGAGAAGAATAGGTTCTGGTCCGTCGGGGGTCTGAGAGCAAGCTGGGGTCTGAGAGCTTGAAGGGATACCGAGACAAATTCCACCTCTGTCAGCCGACTTGGTGTCGAAAGATAGCCTTTTATTGTAATATTTGTTGGCAAGGTCAGCTATAAGAATCCATCAGTATTCTCAGGCATAGTTTAAATAAATTGTATACGTATAAGTTAATAATAATAATAATGACTTTATTGAAACGTGTTTACGTTAATCTTCCCCTGCATGCCACCTATTGAGATTGGTAAACACCATAACATTAAAAAAGAAATTCAAAGGTTTCACTAAATATAGTTTATATATTGATTAAAGATATCAATTAATCTAGTTTTTGAAGATACCGCTGCCTTAGAAAAGCAGCCGGTTAAAAACGTAGTATTATATATATTAACATCAACAAAACGCAATATATAATTTTAAAATATGAATTACATTTTTATTTGTTAACAATTTGAAATTAAGAATTATTGGATATAATTGTTCGATAAAATTAAAAAAAAAATTAAATATAGAATAAAGACTTTTATTTTTATCATTTGATCATCAAATTATGAATTTCGGTGAGATAATTTGGTGTTGTGTTAAAGTTAAATTCTCAGTCAAATAAAATAAAATTTCGACGGATAAACTCCTCTATAAATTATCCTTTTTAGAAAATATAAAAGATGGTTGAAACGAATGAGCTCCCTTGGATTGAATAAAGAATCGCCCCCTTATCTAATATTTAGGGGCGGAATCGATAAGCTAGCAGGTCAGTGGGGTAGTTTCTAAGATACAAAATTTTTCGAATACATCACCTCCTTTTCAGCTATCAAACTATCTTCATAATTTAAATTTAATAGAATTTAACGTGGTTGGTTATACATCCATAATATATATAATATATATGTTATATAACCATGTAGGATTATATACAAATATAGTCAGGACTTAGTAATATAAACTTCAGGTTATGCATAGCTACAGTTTAAAATTGTTTGATTAGGTTGTTGTTAACTGTAAGATCTTTCGTAACACCTGCTTAGTATAAAATCCATGAGTATATGGGAAATTCGTTTGATTAAGACAGACGAAACGCGAACCTCTTTTCTTCAATAAGTTATATTTGACAAATTACAGTGCATTTGCATTAAGTCCTTACATTATTAATTTTGTATTTACAATAAGAAAATCGTTTTTAATAATTTTATCTCATTTTTAAAACACTCTTTTTTATTTATTAATATTATAATATAGCCCGAAAAATAATAATTTTTAGTTTATTTTCAAATAAAACAAGTAATCCATATTTTTCACTTAACAATCTTTTATTTCTTCATTGACAAGACTGATCACAGACTTAAGTATATATAAGGTGTAGATTCTTTTAGGTGAAGGTCAAATTTTTATGAATAAAATTGGAGGCTGATGTCTACTTCACCACTATGTGATTTAGACATTTGGTTTTGACTGGTAAGCAGCTACTCGCACTAAATCTAAGTTGTTCCACTGCACCTGAAGATGGCATTGTAGCCGAAACGTAGTGCGAATATTTTTTTTTTCAATAAAATAGTGGTGAAGTAGACATCAGCCTCCAACTTTATTCATATATATATATATATATATATATATATATATTATACTGTGACAATGTATATATATATATGTTTATGTATGAAATAGACAGGACAGATTAAATGATCCTTGAAAATGGCAAAAGGCTGAAACGTTGGATGGAAAAAAGAAATATAAGAAAGAAAAGATTATCAAGTGAAATATATGGATCACTTGTTTTATTTAAAAAGAACCTAAAAATAAAGTTATTCAATTAAATAAATACATATATAATAATGATTAAAAATGTCAATATTAATAGTCATGAGAGACTTCATTCACACAAAATTTAAACTTCTGGTGTGAATGTTTTTCGTAAAATTAGTTTTAAAGGCATACCCTCTATTGTCGACTGGTAAGTTATATCTTTCCTTAAATAAAATAAAATTTAATAACTAAATTTGATTAAATAAATAAAAATTGAATACGGTTTTAACATTGAAATATTTGTTAATTAAATTTAAATTATTATGAAACTGAATCAAGTTGTTGGAATGTTTCAATTCAATTCAATTTTTTATATTGATTAAATATAATTATATATATATATATATATATATATATATATTATATATATATAATACAATAAACAATATATAATTTTTTTTAATAATCTATGATTTTTTGTATGATATAAAAGTTTACACAGTTAAGTTTGATGAAATATATAAAGTATTTGACAACCAAAAAAACCTTGCGAATCGTAAAATAAATTTAAAGATTAATATAAATAAACTTTATTTAATTGAATTACATTAAATAAACCTGAAAAGGAATGAAAATTATTAAACATTAAGAGGAAATAAAAAAGATAGAATAGCTTATTTTTAAAAATCAGTTTTAAGTGAATATATTATATCATTTTGGCAAACGATGGTGTAATTTTAAAAGCTTAAGCAACTTGGTAATTTTTTATTTATTTTATTAAATATACTGTTATATTATATTTTAGATTAAAATTTAAAAAAATTAACGTATGATCAAATGACTAAGTATGAGATTAAAAAGTGTCTTATTATTAATTTTCCTCATGATTTGGTTTATTTTTTTTTTTAATATATGGTTATTAAATTAAATAATGACAATTTACTTAATATTATTTAATGGTTATTTAATTAAATAATCAGCAAGTTTTAGGAGTGAAGAAAATAACTAAAGGTAAACAAGAGGGAAAAAGAAACTTCAGGTCCCACCGAGATTTGAACTCGGATCGCTGGATTCAGAGTCCAGAGTGCTAACCATTACACCATGGGACCACTGAATATAGGGGGCAACAGCTTCGTTTGTAGCCTGCACTTTTATAATATAAAACTAAATATAATTGTGTTTTTTAAAAATTAAAAATAATTTACAATTATTTATGGCTGAAATACCTACGCCGAAATTTTCACATAATCATTTATTTAATTCACCTCTACCCTTTAGACCATTGGAGTATCCTGTAGCAGGCTATAGACCCCATTGTACTGACTTTTTTTTTTATTTAAGATCTTTTTGATTCATATAACATTTCAGAATATATTTAATTAGTAGTTTCCTATCGTATTAGCCCTTTATATTGATTGAAATATTTTAGATATTCATTTGAACCATAATTTAAAATTATCTGATTATGATTAACATATATGCAATATTATTCAACAAAAGATATCATTACAATATCGTATTTTGGTAAAAATAATTCGTATGCGTTAGGATTTAAGCTATATTCAAGATTTAATGATAAAAATACAGGTGTTTCAAAATAAAAAATACGAACATACCTGAAGCTTGCCTAAATAAATAAAAATACACCGATGATTTATTGTTACGAATTCATCGAATCAATAATTAAAAATCATTAAAGCAAAAGGTTTGATAAAAAGGAAAAGATGAATAATTAAAATGATAATTAAAAACAAAAAGTAATTAGGTGTTGATAATTTAAGGTGTAGGTCGATTATTCAATATGAAATTTGGAGGCTGTAATACCATTTGACATTTTTTTTAAATCAACTTAACGTTAGTATAATCATAGATTATAATTTTATTATTACTATTTAAATTTTTTAAATAATTAATTTCTTATAATTAGTAAATTCATATATTATTATGCATTTTGAAAGGTTTTTTGTTCTGAGATCATATAGAATGCTTATATTAATGAATTTGTGATTGTTTCATTTTCGATAAATACTGCTTTTTGCATCTGAAGCTCTTTAGCCGAGACGTTGTGAATTCCTTAATAAAAAAATAAATGGTGAAGTGGTATGACACCTCCGATTATACAAATAAATGTAATTTAATCGATTATGTAAATTAAAGCTATGAAATTACTTTCGAATGCATGTTCGACTTTTATTTATTTGTTGTTTATTTATTTTAATTTACATTTTATATACTATATCTGACTCCTATAATATGTATCAGCTTAGTCATGTACTAATCATTGATTATAAGCTTTTCTTTGTTTATATCATTTTATAATTGCATTTAGAGTTGTTTTAATACAAAAGAAATCTTGTGCGCACAACACTTTACTTTCAATCACCTTTTTCTTTAAAATAAATTTAAGAATTTTCAAATACAGTTGGAGAAGAAAAAAGGTAAAAGAATTAATTACATTAAGAAACATGTGTTGAAAAAAAAATCTATTGCATTATTATCTTTAACAATCCACCACTTTTATTTATTGTTTTAATAATGTATTTTTAGGTAGTATTTAAAGTAAAAAAGGATGATGATAATAAAGCATCTTCCAAAACTTAAAATGATTAACTCGCTCTGGTAATTCTGACGTCGTATTTGTACTCGAAAATAAAAATATAAAAAAAAGAGATAAAGTTTATTGACCAAGTGATGCAGCCAAAATTAATTGGGTTGCGTTAACACAGCGTACTATGTTTTCCTTATAGGATTTTTTTTATTATTTAATAACGAAAATTGATGTATTTATATATTTTAATATCGTTATATGGTTCAACGTATACATTCACACCGTTTTTTATCAATGCTAAAAAATATATATGGTTATTTTTTCTCCTAATTTAAATTTTTTCCGTTGAAACTGAATTTAGGAAGTTTTCTTGATCTCAATACATTCCCTAACTATATATATATTTCTTATACACGTAATTAAAAGTCAAACTTTAGGACACACTCGTTAGACATCCAAGCCTATTGGTGCACATTATTGACTGACACACTACGTATAATACAAAATCCACCTAGAAGACTAAAACGCCTTTTGATGATGGTTGATCTGAAATCTTTTAGCCAAATAGATCTTTCACACCAAGAAATCCTGAAGACGGGGTTTACTAATGATCATCTAAGATTTGATGTAAACCCAAAGGCTATGTATAATTGTTATTAATAAATATCGTGATTCTTCAGCATCATTATTATTGTCCATTGTGACAAATTGTAATACATACGAATAAATAAATTAAAAAATAAATAGATAAATAATAAACATGTTCATTCCAACTATAAGTACTTATTATTCATTTTAACGATAATTTGTGCACGTATTTCATTAGCATTAATACTGATTAATGTTATTTATATATTTTTTATATTTATTGATACATTTTTATTTATTTTATAATGGTTTCTTGTAGCATTCATACTAATCGTCTAAGGGATTGATAGATTATATAATAAAAATAAGTAAATTAAAAAGAATTCTAATACCGATCGCCGAATCAATTTTAACTTGGGTACCTCCGACACTGAAATAAATAATAAGTTTGTACGCTTAAATTATGTCATTGAATCAAGACTCGGATCAAAAAATAGCACGTGCAATATCGGCTTTCAGACATAATTCTGCAGACTAAAATAAAACAATGGCACCCTCACTCAGCTTCCGCTGGCTCTCACCAGTGACGTGGCTAATAGTGGGGCTCTGGGATCCCTAGGACTCCGCTTGTCCTTCCATAAGTTAGGGGACAAGCCTCGTCCATAGTTTCTGGGGCAGATTATAATTGTTGTACATAGGTATGAATGTGTTTAAGTTTTGTTCATTTATTTGCTAACTTGTATTTTTTTACTTTCACTTACTATATATAGTAAGGGGAAGTATTGCGATCGTGAAAATTTTCGAATTCCAGTTTTCAACGGAAATACACGTTTTAGGGTCCCCTGAGTCCAAATAACCAAGTCCCGCAAAAAGGTCTATGTGTGTGTGTGGTAACTCCAGGGCGGAAACGGTAAGTCCTATGAAACTCAAATTTCATATTTAAGACAGCTTTACGCCCGAGACGTGATAAAACTTTTTTCATCAAAATGAGCTTATCAGAAGAGGCAGTTTATACCATGCATTTTGCACCTTTTTTCGATTTTCTCGAAAACGGTTCCGACGATTTTGATTAAACTCGCTATAGTGATGTAAAAATAAATGGGCTTTAATATCATGTAGGTTTTATTTTAATAAAAATGGTCTGACAGGGCTTAAATGCCTATATTTTAAATTTTCTTCCCCTAAAGTATCTTTAATTTTGTAGATTCAATAATAATAACTAGATTATCTTGTTAACGCTGATGAAAAACAGGTAAATATATAAATTTAATTAATTCGATACCCAACTAAAGGAGAAAACAGAAAAAATATTTTTTTAATGCAATTTTTCGTTTTTGAACATAAGAGCCGTAATATACATGTATGATATACCGTTGAAAAGCTAAAGATTTTAGAAAAAATATCATCTCATACACAAGCTTTTAGACGTTAATGGAGAGTGATGAAAAGAAGATAAAACTAACTCATTATTTAAGATAATATAATAGATTTTTTAATAAAACACATGTTTTCTATATAAATTCAATTTGATTAATTCCTTAATCAAATCACGTATTTTTATCTCTAACTGTATTTGAAAATTCTTTTATTGATTTTAAAAATGGAGGTAAGTGAAAGTCATGTGTTGCCAACCACCAGATTTTTTATTTATATTTCTTTTATTATTAACCTTTACTAATTTAAAAAAAAAAAATGTAATTGGACTTATTTATCATTCATACTGTAAATATTGTATGAATGTGGTCTTGCAGTCCTATTATTATCGTCTGTTGGTACAAATTGTAATATTTCTGAATAAATGAATTAATAAAATAAAACAACAATAATACAAAAGAAAAACCTTATCATATCAAGATCACAAAATGTCTTTACGTTGTATAAAAAAAATACAATTATAAACTAAACCGTAGTACATAGTAGAAAACACTATTTACAGCTCAAAGGTGCCCACAAGTTTTAATTCAAAGGAAGAATTTCCTCCTTTTCATCTACCTGGTTGGCCCTTATTTACTTCAAACCATCCTCTTGAAATACTGATAAATCTCTTGGGTCTGGATTTTCTATTTCTTTAGAGTTGCTTAGAAGTACTTGAAAAACCGCAACCAACCTTATGATTTAAAAAGCTTTTATGCTATCTATAATGCTATATAATTAAAAAAATATTCATATATAAGAAATCATCTGGGTTCAATCGTCTTTAATTTAATGCTCTCGAATGAGCTCTTTTTTAAATGGATTTAAAAAAATAAGAAAATCGATTACATGAATTAAAAAATAAATCCAGAGATGATTGGATATTTTTTACTTGTGCTTACCAATATATATTAACTTATCAGACATTAGACACATTATTCAACATAATATTTAACAGCACATTATATATTTGAAAACACTCTTTAATACTTTATGTGAAAAACAGTGCATACATTCTTTTTAAGAGTCGTATTTTGTGGTTCGTAGAAGAGCTTCATATAAAAAAAAATTCATTAAAAACAACGGTAATAGTCGGTTTTATGGCCACAACAATTTTCGGATGACTTGGTTCGTTTTAGAAAATTAAATTATCAATTCGACAGAAAAACCTAAATGCAAATTATTTTACTTATAAACCTTCAGAAAAGAATGCCCTAAATGATATATATATATATATATATATATATATATATATATATATATATATATTTATAGATATATAGATACAGAGAGAAAGAAGAAGATATTTATCGGCCCTCTTCTTTTCATATTTCCCCAGTTTGCAAGAAATCCAATTTAAAGTAGGTCTATTATTCTCTCGGTTAACTTATATTTCCTTGGTATCTGTATTTTCTGATCCTTTTGGAC
Organism: Piezodorus guildinii; assembly: GCA_023052935.1. Taxonomy (NCBI): domain Eukaryota; kingdom Metazoa; phylum Arthropoda; class Insecta; order Hemiptera; family Pentatomidae; genus Piezodorus; species Piezodorus guildinii. The sequence continues at coordinate 76,568,946 of CM041296.1, forward strand.
CCAAAATCATCTTCCTTATATCGTTAATATGCTTACCATATGTCATTCTGTCCATTTAGTAAATCCGAGGTCAGAACTCGTACATGTATATAACCTTTTCACAGATCAACTGCCTTAAAAAACACTTATTTTTTTTACTATTGATTTCTACGAAAACTTCAGATTCTTTTAAATATTTGTAATCAATAACATATGACCCATTTTTACTTTCACTTACTATATATAGTAAGGGAAAGTATTGCGATCGTGAAAATCTTCGAATTCGAGTTTTCACAGGAAATACACGTTTATGGGTCTCCTGGGTCCGAATGACCAAGTCCTTCGAAAATATCTGTGTGTGTGTGTGTGGTCAGTATAGCGCCAAGACAACTATATATTCGAGATTTTGCAGTAATATTTTCATCGAAATCGGCCCTTACTTTCAACGATTATTTCCAAAACGACTTAAACGATCTTTATTAAACCCATTAAATATATGTAAAATTTTATAGAGTTTGATGTATCATGTAGGTTTCATACAGATTAAAAGATTCTGAAAGGGCCGATATTTTTAATTTTCTCCTTCAAAAGATCATTTGATTTTGTAGATTTAAAAAAAAATAATAATAGTAACTATAACTTATATTTTGGATTGATAAGAAGTGGCTAAATATAAAAGTAGAAGGTATTTGATAATCAAATTAAGGAAAAAAGAGCAAAAATATTTTTTAATCCAATTTTTGGTTTTTCTAACATAAAAACTAAAGATTATAGAGAAAATATTATCTTATGCACAAAATTGTAAAATGTATTGGGATCACCTGTAGGAGTGTGGCAGTCTTCTATAGCAGCATAACAGTCTTCTATGCCAAAGGTCAGGGGTTCAAACCCGCAGGTGGTCCTTGGATTCTTTGATGGGAGTAAAAAATCCTTCGTTATGCCGTTCTTTCTGTGCGATGTCAGGTACTCGTTAAAATTCTAAATTGAACCTGGGTAGGCAAAATTTAGGACTTTCAATGTAGCATCGTCCGATTAGCCACAGTAGCATAAAGTGACGTTAAATAAACTAACAAAGAAACGTGTAAAAGATATTGTAAGGTTACGAATAGGACATAAGCTTATTACCGATTATTGTGCGTAACAATTCAATATTGTTATATTATGTAATCTAAATCATTTGTTTCCATCGAAAATGAATCCATTTTTTTTTTAAATTAACTTGAAACTTTCCTTAACTATATGTTTGTTTAGTAATTCTTAAATTGATTTTAAAAATCGAGGTAACTGTATTTCTGAGGTACGCCTTTATAAGATATCTAAATATGAAGATATAATATACAATAATTTTTTTATGAAATTCTCCCCAAAGCATATGCATGTGTGAATATATATATATATATATATATATATATATATATATATATATATATATATATATATATATATATATATATGTTTATCGTTTAATTGATTCTCTTGATCCTGAAAGCTATCGAAGAGATAAATATCGAGGAACTTGGTGAAGTGAAGTAATTGTTACACTATAACTTAAATTATCCGTTATCAAGTTCAATGACTGACATTTACTCGAGACAAAGTGACTAATTACTTGCTTTGGACAAAGTCCAAACTCATTCCAACTCAACTTTAGCCAACAAATTTCGATGACCACAAACGTCTAGAAGTGTAACAACACTAACAATTCTTCAGGAACTATACAACTTAAACTTAGCTGGAGTAGTTTCTCTACGGCTCCAGAGCATCTTAATTACAAATTGCTTAGTAGATTTCAGCTTGAGTACCACCCTTTCATCTCGTTATATTTTTGTTTAGTCCAAAGTCTGTTTATTTTGTTATTTTTATAGATAATCCATTTTTAATATTGCCAAAAAAACCTTAAATCTATTTCTTATATAGAAGAAAGACTGGATAAGAATAAGTAAAAATATTGTCATTAGAAAAAATTTGAACTTAATTGAGTTGGGAGCAAGACCATCTTCTTTTCAGTTGTCTTTGAAAGCTATTGGGAAACCCTATTGACTAATGTGATATTACGATTAGTGGGTTTGTGAGAAGAGTTAAGGAATTAGAAACGTTAAATACTAAAAATAAATGTGAATTATGTGTAGTGAATTCAATAGATAATTGAGGAAAATGATGTTTTTGTAAATTATAAGGTTCATTTGAGCATCAAACCACAATCATAATTTATTTTAAAAATAACGCATTTTGAATTAGATTAAAAGATGCAGTAAAAATTTTGAGACCTCAAGTAACCTATTAACAAGTTTTATGGCTTTTAAGAAAAAATCTGGCGAATAATTATCTACTATAATCACTTAGTTTATCCACTTTTCATCTATCTCCATTACCATATATATCTTTATATGTTTCATTATTGTTTTTCTAAATCTTCAGATTTCCGACGGTATGATATATTGGTTACATCTATATTACTGTAATTTGCTGGGAGAAAACTTAAGCTCGGAAAATATTTTTGCTATTTTCATCTACAGTTGGTCATCGGATTCTTTCATATTTCTTATTTAATAATAATAATATTCCGTGGTCTACAGCACAGTTTGGACCTTGGCCTCCTCAATAAGACTTCGCCATCGGTCTTGTGCGGCCGCTAAGTTCCCATCACATCCTTGGGCTTCCTCTTCCTGTGGTCCGATCAAGCCGTCCAGTAACTTCCTCAGGATTTCATCCGCAGGCATCCTGAAGAAATGGCCAGCCCAGAGCAGCCTCCCAAGCCTTATTTATGTACCGCATCACGTCTTCCTCACCGAACAGTTCGTATATCTCCCTGTTGGGGATCTGCTTCTCCGATTCACACCTAACTTTACTTATCCAAAAAGTCGGCGCAGAATTTTTCTATCGAAGACCAAGATCTCCTTTTCTTCGGCGTTTTTCAGGGTTCAGGCTTCCGAACCGTAAGTGAGGACTGGCTGGATTAGTGTCTTGTAGAGCTAGCATTTGGTGCGGCCAGTAACAGCTCGAATCCTTAAGTGCTTCCTAAGTCCAAAATAACATTTGTTGGCCTTCATAATACGCTGGCTTGTCTCCAGTTTGATCCAGTTATTGCTGAATACCACAGAGCCTAAATAGATGAACTGGTCTACATATTAAAACGCAAATGGACCTATCTTCAACTCTCCTCCAACAGTAGCCACTACACCAAGTCCAGCTCGCATATACTCAGTTTTCTCTTGGCGAACCGCCATGCCCATTACTTCTGCTGCTTCAGCTAAACTCAGAAACGGCTCCATCAGGGCCTGTAAGGATTTCTCAACCAGGTCCAAATCCCAGCACCTATACTACTAGCCTGTCAATGATTCTTACACAGGCTTGTAAATAAGAATCCCTAATTACCTATTCGAGGGCTAGATTACACACAAGGCCATCGCCCTGCCTCACACCCCTCCTGGACTCAAATTTTGGTGATAGATTTCCCTAAATCCGAACTGAGCATTTCACCTCATCCATCACAATGATCAAAAATCACAATTTTTATTAGGCGCACCAGTTTAGGGGGGGTTCCAAGACCATACAGCGTTTCGTATTGCTTAAACCTCTTAATGCTGTCGTAGGCACTCTTGAAATCGACAAACAGATGATGTTGTCATCCTGCACTCCATAGATTTCTCCAGAATAGTCCTCAGGGCGAACATATTGTCGACTGTCGATCTTCCTCGCCTTAATCCCCCCTGCTATCTTCCTACTTTCCTTTTAGCAAATGGAAGTAGCTTCATGTACAGAAAAGGATTTATCCATGTTAACATCCAGAAATAGTTAAATATTACTAATCAACAAAATAAAAGACACTTTAGAGGAAGAAATTTTAATTATCGTTAGACAGAATGAATTCCTTTTATTGACCTTCGTCTCATCTATTACCCTTATCCTCAATATAAAATAAAAGTCAGAATACACCATGAATATTAAGGATACAAAGCTAAAATAAAATAAAAGTATATTCGCATAAAAATACGCATCTTTTTGGCTACAATATCTTTATTCTAGGTCCTATAGAAGAGTTATGGAAGCACTTTACCTGTTGACATCCTCCCATTGAAGCGACACTAATGCGATCAATGCTTGAATTTGATGAAGCCTCCTTAGGCCTTAATCCTTTGTATCGACACTGACTTTTCATCCAGGTCTTTCGTTACTCAAAAATAAAAAGGCAACCTGTTGCTTTCTAGGGTATTATTTATTTATTTTTTTTAGTAGTATATATGCCCATTAAATAAATTGTATTCAATGTATAAAACAAAAGAATTATTCGAGGAAAGCGTTCCTTGAATATTTAAAGATATAATTTTTAATATTTTTTAGGTATAAAAAACATAAAGTGACAGCATTAGATCTACTGTCCCTATTTTATTAAAAAATTGTTTCTGAAAAAATTGAATTTCAAGATTAAAACGTAGCTATGTATTACACAACAGTTTATTTTTTCTGAAACTGTATACGGTTCCTATACACAGCAAACATCATGTAAGTTTGGATTTTATTTAGCATATAAAATAGCTATGTAATGAACTTAAAAATTAGGATAAAAAGGGATTCAAAGGTTTTATAGTATCTTGAAACCTCAACTTTTGAGGGGATATGATTATTTGTTTCTGGGTCCATTACAATAGTTCCTAAAAGTAATAAGTCAATTACAATGGAAAAGAAAAGTAATAAGTAAATTATTCAAAATAATTAATCAAAACGGTACTCAGTTATAATCTTAGCCGTTTGATAATCAAATGTAATTTTTTTTTTTTTTTTTTTTTTGGTTTACAACTGTACTTCATAATACATTCATAAGACTTGTAGAATAACTACTCACTGTTAGCAATCCTGTAACTATTCTAAACCAGAAGGTTTCGAGGCCATGTTCTTTTCAGACGTCTTAGAGGATTGTCAGGAATCGGAGAGGAAGCAAGGATTGAAACTAGTGGGTTAGAGTGGGAGAGGAGTTTAATATGGAATGAAATGATATCTGGATGGGGCCAGATCTGCAACAAATGGAACATTTAGGTCATTATGGATGAGTTCATTTGTGACAAAGTAAGGAGCGTTGAGGATTTTACGAAGGATTTTGGATTGGAACTGGGAAGAATTAGAGGGTTCAGAAGAGTCCCAAAGCTCAACTCCGTAAGTCCATATAGGGGTTATAATACTCATCTAGAGGGGTCTTTTGTAGTTAAGTGGGAGGCTAGAACGTTTGTTAAGTAAGCGTCGAAGTAATTGAAAGCAGCGAGCAATTTCTTGCCATTTCAGTCTATTGTTCGGATTTCATGTGAGACGTTTGTCAAGCTGGGACCTAGATAGTGGATCTATTCGACAGGATGTCATTGGTTTACGACTAATGTAATTTAAATATGATGTTATAATATTGTTAACAAGGGATAAATCCTTGCTGTAACAGAATATTATTTATTCTGTTTTTTCATCCTAGGGGCAACACTGGTGGAGGGATACCCTCCGGGGGCTTCGATAAAGTAGGAACCTGGAAATGGGAGAAAAAAAAATCTGGTGATCACTGGTGGCCAAGTGTGATCATTGCCTAATTATCTAAATGTATGGCCGTTGGCATCCTCGCGCGGATCTCATTACCGCGTATGGGGAGTGTCCCACAGGTGGCGGATGTGGGGATGGTCGGTGGAATTTCCTCGGAAGCTCCTCCCGGCTAAATCCGATGGACTCGCTGACCAACAATGAGAGCGGCCCTCCAGGCTTGCTGGAGGGTGTGACGTAGGTTCGAATGCCCTACTCACATATTTTAGTTCACAAAATACCACAAACAGTCATGGATTCCTCTGAGGTCTTCGGGTGGGGACTGCTTCAGAGGAATCTAGGCGCAAGATGAAAAGTTTCGAGAATAAGGTACTGCGTAAAATATTTGGTCCGAAGAGAGATGAGGCCACTGGGGAGTTTAGAAGGTTGCACAACGCGGAATTGCGGAGTTTGTACCCTGTGAATATAATTGAGTTGATAGCATCGCGGAGACTCAAATGGGCGCGTAAAGTTGTTGGACTTAGTGAGGAACGGATTCCGAGAAAGTTGGTATTCGCTGAACCGACTGGTAGGCGTCCGAAAAGTAGGCCGAAGCGTCGATGGGAGGATTGCATTAAGGCTGATCTTGGGGGCTTGGGCTTGACCGGTGAACATTGGACGAGCCTGTGCAGGCGAAGTTTGGTGGTATCGGCATCGAACCTTCGGGTTCGGTATGTCTATTATTATTATTATGGCCGTTGGCATAGAAACAGTACGGATCTCAATATGTACTGAGCTTCAGAGGTTTTCGAGGTACAGTTTTTTAGAAACTCTCAATATTTGGGATATATGCTTATGTTTGACTTTTCGTCCTTGGTTTTTACCTTTCTTTCTACTCTAATTGTGATGAGCATTACGGTTTTTTTAAAGTACCTACCTATTTCTTACAAGAGCTCGAGATTCATCGCTTGGTTTGGATGTTTGTAAAATAGCTAAGCGGACCAAAAATTTGATTATTGTGGGTTTTATTTGATTTTATCATTTCTTTACTTAATCAAAGCCCCTTTCATTCAACACAATAACACATTGGGAACTCTTTTCCCACACTGTGATTAGTTCGTGATCTTCGGAAGAAATATTGATAATATGTATTTTTTTTTAATATAGGTTTCTACATAACTTTAATTCAAAGACCCTAAAGCTTATTTGTTAAAATTGATTAATTGATAGTAACATTACCGAAGATCTTATACAAAACTTAATTTGACAACTTGTTTCATTTGTTTTCATAAAAGGCAAAGTATTTCTATAGGCTTTCGCCCAAGGAATCTTACAGTTCGAGGGATTCTCTATCCACTTCAGACAAATGCTATGCTTTATGATTTTGCCTTATTATTTTTTAAAGATGTAAATCTCTCACATGTAAATGAATTTACATCCCCTACTGATGTTTTATGTCTTGTTAATAAAAATAACAAAACTAAAGGTGGTTCATATAAGTGCCTACGGAGTCCTTTATCAGTCCCGATAAAACTTTTGTACATTCATTCAATACTAATTATGTTTCTAAACATTTTATTGTTCAATATGGTGTAGAGATGTTCCTTATGCTAGCTATGATGAAAGAGAACATTCGCAAACAACTCACAACCATTTCCTAACATTTATTGTTATCTAGTTGTATTCTCCAATTCTCTCTGAAAAGTGCCTTTAGACGATTATTTCTTTATTGATCTTATTCTTCTTTCTTCGAACTCCTAACTTGAAGTGGGCTGTACTCAGCGCCATCTTTAAACCGCAAATGGATTCTATGAAATTCTTGTCGATCAACAATAGAGGGTACTCCCCATGGCAGCTTCTTAAATTATTAGAAACTACTTACTGCCTTCCTGAAAAGTGACCTGAACTCTGAGTCACTTCGCTACCTCTGTTGTACGTAGTCATACTCCCAATCAAGTTTTAAAACATATACCTTAATGGATCGTAGCCTTTCTGGATATTTATCAAACAGCCCTATTGATCATTCCTTCATCCTAGGCCTTAGTCTTATTATGTGAGAGGGAAAATGGCCCACATAATACCTCGAAAAATCCGTAGAGCAATTGGGTTATTTGTGTGAAATTAGGCTGAAACGTATTTCGATACACAAGATAATGGAGAGCATCCTAGATCCTGAGGTAAGCGTCCTATTTGAGGCTGATGGCTGGTCTTATTGCAGCAATATTGGTCCTCTGGCCTCCCATTAACTGCAACTCTCGTAGCAGCGATTCCCACCTCCGCTGAGTGGACACTTACTTTTATTGTAGTAATAACTTTTATTGTTCCACGAGGGACGTAGAGACTCCAGAACACGGATGTAACAAGGGCTATTCGGCTAACGAGATCTTGGTAGCCTCTTTTCTGAAGTGGTTACGTCATCGCTGTGTCTTGCAAGTTAACAAATATTCTCGACAGTTCTCAATTCCTAGAAGGAAGGAGCGTTGAGTAGTTTGTTTTCATCTTAATTCTTGTTAAGGTTTATTTTATCTAACTACGGTGCGTGTTTTATTTTTATTCTCCGTAGGGTCGGGCAAAGCTATTTGAGTAATCATTTACTTAAGCAGTTATAGCTCTTTTATAATAAGTCTTAATGACTTCTTATGCATAATGAAGGATTACTGATTTATCCTTCTGCAAAAAGGTCAATAACAATTTATTTCAAACAATTCTAGCTACAGCTATTTGAATGTAGAAAGTAAAGTAGGCTCAACGTAGTCCATTTTTTCAAGTTTTCTTTAGATGAGATAGTTAAATTTTCCGTTATCCGTGCTTCACTTTAAAATACAAACAAATAAACTTATCCGGTTTTGATTAATGTGTTTCATTTCTTCAGATAATTAAATACAATCACGAATTGAAGTTATGAAACATATTTTCTTGCTAATTGCATTTTTCGTTAAGATGAACTAAAACTACCAAAGCGATAAATCCTAAATCGGTCTGACGGAAATTTTTAAACATAAATTACATCTCATTCAAATTGCACCCAAAAAAAAACCCAGAAAAGCAGAGGTGGGTTTATTTAATTATAATAATGAATAGAAACTCTTTCACAAGGGCTGAACTTTCGTGAATCTTACCAAAAGACTTCTTTCAAATTGATGTATTACCAAATAAACTGGTTTATTATAACTCTCAGCATATGAATCAATATTAGTTTGATCCAAATAAGAATTTTAATGACTTGGACACTGTTCAAGGATCTACCTTGAATATAATTGTATGTACCTTGAATATATTTGAATCTACCTAGAGATAATTTAACAATTAAAAATCACTAGGAATCTACACAATTTTGGGCTCTTTATTTTGTGAAAGAGTGCCCTTGGACTGAAAAAGAGTGTAGACTTGACGAAAAAGTATAAAATGAAGTGACAAGGCAATTACAGTCAACATTTTATTATGTGAGTGGAATTACAAGGAGACTGAGCAGGAAGAATGATGCCAGGAGCCAGCCAACATCACAAAGAGTTCAATAATGCAACAAATTCAGAATCAGAACAAAATTCAAGCTTCTCCTTTGCCCTTATCCCTATATTACGAAATGCCATTTTCTATTGTCATTAATTAATTAAAAATCAAACATTGTCGATAAGTTCATCTACATTTTAAACCCTTTAGAAATACACTTCACTCAAAATCATTAACTATTCTATTATGATTCATGGTTAATATTCATAAGGAAGAAATTAAAATGCATTGCAGACAAAACAGCCACGGCTTTTCCAAGGCTTCAATAACCGAAACATTGACAATTTAGCAGGGAGCAGAGGTATAGGATTATTTTTATAAATATTTATTTCCTAAATGTTTTGTCAAATTTATGGATTGAATTCGTATTGTTTACCGAGTTAATTGACTGTTGCAAAGCCCGACTAACACCTCCCATCGAAGGGGAAGCCGATTACTGAGGGAATGATGTAAGAACCTTACTAAGAGCGAGCCAGTAGAAACCAATTAATGGGTAATCATCCAATCTAAGGTTTATAGGATTCTCGGGAGCCTCCCCCAATCCTTATCCTCAAATAATTTAACTTGCGCAGGTAGTTCCCCAACGCCCAGAACGACTGCTCCTTTTAATTCGACGCAGCCAAGTTTAACTTTATCGTCGCTATTGTCTGTTCCGTTTCCTTAGCCTGCTGTGGAAGGGGGAGAGAGATTTAATGTTTGTTTTCAACTTCCTCTTTCCACTCCTTCCTGTTACTGCCGAGGGTGAGAAAGTTTCGATTATGAATTACATCGCCTCATTAAAAGCGAGATAGATTTCGAGATTTGTTTTTCTTTTTTGAAGTGCAACAAGTTACAAGGGTGTTTTTCTTTCCATTACGTTAACATCCTACCTAATGATAGAATAATAAGCGAATTAAAATAGTTGCAGTATATACACCATGCCGTATCGTTGAAAATATTGACATATAAGGGTTGAAGAGAGAAATTATAGCTCGCTTCATCTCTAACAATGTTTTGTACTAGTTTAAAAACTAAAATATATACATATGATCGCAAGCTAAAAAAAAAAAAAAATAAATAAAAAAGTAGCTCAAGAAAGAAAGGTGTCATTGTCTATTTATGTCTTTTATTTTTAAGCTGTATGATACAACCCTCCCGACGATTTTTAACAAACTACGAAAGCTTTATGGGCCTTCCTTACAAGAATCCAGCTATTGCATGGCCAGCTATATGTACTCCTTTCGGTATCACTTCTAAACAAAATACGTTCTTATTCTTTAATGTAAAGTCATTTGTAAATATTGCACGCATAGACATTCCATAATTAATTTGAAAATTACATCTAAAATCACCTGAAGCAGTTTAATCTCTAAGCCGTGGAAAAAATTTCATTCATGTTTACTTGAAATTAAAATATTCAGGAATACTTAGATAGAATCTATGCCTTGGCATCCCTAAATAAACTATAGCTAAATGCTGTGAAAACTCAGGTGGTTGTTATAGATTCCAATTCTTTCCTCAGATCCCACACTAAATTTCCATGTTAAACCCTAAATGATTACACAATCACCTTCACTTCCTCTGTCAAAAACCTAGGTATTACCATTGACTGAAACCTCTCCTGGAAACACCATATTGCCCGAATCTCATAAAGAACAATAAGTTCCCTAATTTTTTACATCGTTCCCGTCATTTCCTTCCACAATCCACCCATGAGCTCCTTGTCTCCTGACTTAATTCCTCCCCCCCCCCATTGACTATGTGTTGCGTGGTATATGGTATATATGTGCTCGGGGATAGACCCAAACGAATTATGAACATTTTTTAAGATTTGTCCTCGGCACACCGAATTTCATGTGACCCATTTATACAGCGAGTTAAAGTGGTTCCTTCCCTCCACCCGCAGACCAATATTTTCTCGGATCATACCAAACCATCAACTCCCAGCTACCTTCACAGATATCTATAATTTAAATCGTCAGTCCACTCACTCCAAACAATATCGCGCCATTCTGACCTTTACATTCGTAACCATAGAACACAACTTTTGATCATTCCTTTCTTGTCCGCTTTACTCCTCTCTGAAATTCCCAATGTACTTATATCCGCCATGCTTCTTTCTCTACCATTATTCAAGTTCAAGCTGTTCCAGTACTTACTGTCATCCCAAACAAATGCTCAACAAGCCTCATATATCAAATCAAATATGAATTTAAAAAAATATATTTATTGTTCATATTTAACTTAGTTAATGGATCAATTATTAGGAATCAGTTTTAATGTTTAGTTTTGTTAAAAACATTAATCTATTAGAAATTATTTATTTTATTGTATACTTTAATCCTTTCTTTTCTTCTTATATAATTGTGATTAAAAATAAATAATGATCCTTTGATCTTTTAGCCAGGCACATCGTATATCTTAATTGTACATAGCAATTGTTCTTAAGGGAGCCTGTCCAAAAATAGAAAAAATCTGTGAATAAAAACGGAGGCTAATTTATACTTCACCTCTCTTTTATTAAAACAAATGCACGACGTTTCGGCTATGTTCAGGTGCAAAGGAACTAATTTATCTGAAACTACAAAATATCATCACAATAACAAATAATCCATCTAACAATTTTATCAAGAAAATTATAGAACAGTTCAAAAATATATAAGAAAAGTCGTGCATTTATTTTTAATAAAAGAGTGGTGAAGTATAATTCATCCTACAATTTTATTCACAGAATTTGACCTTTACATTAAAGGGACTACAAAAAAAAAAAAAAAAAAAAAAAAAAAAATTGTCTATCCTAAAATTACAAACAAATTGGGGATCATCTGTAGTATAGTGGTTTGCAGACCAGCCCTCTAAGCCTATGGTCACGAGTTAAAACCCTGTTGATTTTCTAGGATTTTTTAATGAGAGAAAAATCCTAGGTTTTTCCTTTCTTCCGAGGGGAGGTGAAAATGTTAAAGGATTCCTATAATATAATAATTAAATCTGGGTTGGAACATATTTGTAGCATCTGATAAGTCAATGTAGCATGAAGTGGCGTTAAATAGATAAACAAACAATAAAATAAAATGAACCTATTTTGATTTATGACAGATTTATGTTTCTCATTTCTGCTGATTATCGTTACTGTGTCATCATAAGAATAATTAATAGACGTTATAAAAATAAAAATAATATTTTCTTGCTAAATGCAATTTTTTTTTATTGCCAATCCCAATTGATAAATGTTGTTGTTCATTATAAAACAAAATTAAACAGTAGTTCCTTCAATAGCTTAATGATTCAACCAGACGGTTTGAGAAGTCAAAGAATAAAAATGTTTCCTATTGAGGTGTCAGACAAACCATCCTTACGTTATATCTTTTATGTCACCAGCACGACACCTTTTCTCGGAAGCACCATAATAACCAAGACTTCTTTCAGAAAGGCTGGATTTCCTTGTATCATACCAACAGGCTTATTTCCAATCGACCCCTAACAATATGCGTAGGTTTATTATAACCCTCATGATATACAGAGACCTATAAATGCCATTCTGCCATCATAATATCTTCAGCGTGGTCAGTTGGTTGTCATTTTTCAAGCTCATTTATAAGCCGATCAAAATTCAGAGTGCGTGGGAGATGAGTTCGCTTCGTAAATAATATTAGACCGTGCTATGTATTTGATTCCCGAATGCGAAAAGGAATTTCAGTTCTTTCCCAGATGTGTCAGTGTGATTTATTTATTTATTTTAGATTAAGATACTTTAATACAATAATCTCTATGAAATAAAGTAAGAAAATAAATAAATAAAGATAATACTATGTAAGCAAATTAATTTAATTAAAATAAAAATACTACTTTTCCCACTTATGCCTATATAGAATATTTAAATACAACCTAATGGAACTTCAATTAGGTTAAATTAAATACAACTGGGTTTAAATTTTTCATCATCATCATCATCATCCGTGGCGTACAGACCGTTGTGGTCCTTGGCCTCCTCAATAAGTCTTCGCCAGGTGGTTCGGTCTTGAGCAGCTGCTCGCCAGTTGCGGGTGTCAAATAGGCGAAGAGCATCCCTGGCAACGGTGTCCTCCCATCTAAGCCGAGGTCTCCCTCTTCCCCTTGTCCGGTGGAGCCTCCCATCCAGCAGCTTTTTGGGAATTTCATCGTCTGGCATCCGTACTACGTGGCAGCCCATCGCAGTCTTCCTAAGTTGATTAAACTCATCACAACAGCTTCGCCATAGATCCGGTAGATTTCCGAGTTTGTCCTCCGCCTCCAGCTTTCCCCGATCTTAACTGGCCCAAATATCTTTTTTAAGATCTTTCTTTCAAATATGAGGATATCCCTTTCCTCTTTACCAGTGAGGGTCCATGTCTCAGATCCATAAGTTAAGACGGGCCTAATTAGGGTCTTATACAAAAGGCACTTTGTGCGACGGGTGAGGTAGGCACTTCTCAGGCCAAAATAGCACCTTTTGGCTTTGAGAAGACACTCACTTGTTTCCCCGGAGATCTTATTTCCACAATTTACTACTGATCCGAGGTACACAAATTGGTCAACGCTCTGGAACGCAAATGGGCCCATTATCACAGGATGTCGGTCTGCAGTATCTGTTCCCGGCCCAGCTCTCATGTATTTTGTCTTCTCCTGATTGATGTGCATCCCCTTAAATTAAAATTGAATGAAAATTAAATTTTCCACGCTACTCATATAGAGCATAACGGAACCCAGAAGCTCCCAGCGCCTCTCATTGGTATTGTAAACTATCGGATACCGAGCTTATGGCATAGCTTGAGCGTAGGAACTAGCCATCACCACAAACTCCATTATACATAACATAACTAAGCAGCAGCCGTTTAAAACTTCGTGGAATACTGTAGTGATGGGTGGAAGTTGGATGGGGGGTTTTAGTGAAATTTTGTGATTTTGTATGAAATGAGTTCTAACACAAATGGGATAATAATGCCATGGTACAGTGTGTTGTAAAATACTTAAGAAGGAGCTTCGGCAGTCGTACGGTGAACTTATGACTGGAGGGATCCGGTGCTTTTGAAGGCCGTGGGCTTGGATGTTTCGTACAGTTTGAGCCAGTATGTTCAGATTGGTTTTAGTATAATCAGTCTTGTGAATAGTAGTTCGCTATCGAGTGGCAGTTGAGGTTTCTATTCAGTAATACATAAAATTGACTAAGCTGTTGTATTTTGAGTCAAGTATGTGAATTCTGCATCAGTATTTTTTTATTTTAATAAAATTTAAGCTTCCCAAATAGAAGTTAATAAATAATAGACGGTTACAGACGATTTAATCATCAGATCAGTTGCATATATTCATTATCACGTTTCCTATAGAGATAATTGATTTTGCTTAGTTATGATAAGTGAGTTAAAATTGGTTAATTTATAAATGTTGGATTATTTTATATGGTCAATGGACGCTGTAACTAATAAATCTAAGTATTTATCAACAGTATTAGGTGAAGTCTAAAAAATTGATTAAATATCGAAATCTATCGATTCTAGATTCTCCTTGAAAGACAGTACCAGTTTGATACAAAAATGCTAACAATCTGGAACCAATCCGTAGTTAATTATGTGCAAGATGTGTGTTGCATAATGAAACAAATATATATTTCAGATACATGCATACATTATTCAGATGTATTCAATGTTCTGGATAGGTCTTATTTTGCAGTGTTTTGGTAAAATATGGAAATAGAATTCGCGTCCTGAATAATCTAATTAAATAAACAAAGAAGCCATAATGTAGATTATTGTTTCTCCGCTATTCGAATATAAAGTTTTGAAGAGCTGACAAGGAAAAATGAAATTCTCTCTTGGACTAATTAACAAACGAGAGCGGTGATAAAGTTAAATAAATCAAATCTTCATGGAATGTGGGTGCCCGGCAATAAATCAACGGCAAAGGATGCAAATTGGTGACAAATGGTTTCCGATTCTGTTGTCTGGTCTTCCTTTTCAGTTAAGGTTTTGAGTTTTTAATATTAAAAGAAATATATAAAACTCAATAAACAATTAAATTTTATATTAATATTTAATAGTGGTTTGAGTATTCAATACAGTGTGAGATAGATCGGGTGGCGTACGATTAATGATCAGAAAAAATAGTGTAACTATTTCTGAAACCAATGTTTCGACCCACATAGCGAGTCTTCATCAGAGCTTTGCTAACTAAACAATTGGAAGCAACTTAAGCTTTTCTTTCATTTACATATTTTTTATTTAGTAACATAAAGGCTCTTCAGTACTTATTATTTTATAATATCGAAGAAAATGAATAGAATACATTGGTACAAATAAACTGTTTTTAAATCATTAGACAAATGTTATTTTTTTTTTTTTTTATTGAACAGACATAATTTTTAAAATGATCATGGTTTAATATTTGTAAGCATTTTTGTTTTACGTTTTACAATGTTCCAAATATTTTTGGATCAAGGCATTATGCGACTAATTTAAAATTTTACCTTAGGATTAAGACATTGAAAAACGATCCACAAGAATTCTTTTCAAATACAATTTTCCACTTACTTTACTTTATAGGCGTTTAAATTAAGGTTGCCTCAACTAGTCAGCGCAAAGCTCCATGCGCTTCGGTCCATCCAATCCTTGTCCAGCGGACCTCGGCCAGCCATTTCCTCCTGGACTTCTTCCATCCACCTGTTTCTGAGTCGTTCGTGTCCTCTTCCCTCTGGTGGAACCCAATCCAGGATTCGGTTTGGCCAGCATTCGTTCGAAATCCTTCTGAGATGCCCGTACTATCTTAGACGCCCATTCTCAGTCAAATTAATTCATTCCTTAAATTCTATCCAGCCTGTGTCACCACTCGGAGACACTTCCTCCAGAGATTCATTTCAACCGCCTATACCTTAGATCATAAACGGGAGATCATAGTCCACATTTCTGTAAAGTTTTCATTGGAAATGTCATGTTTGCAGAGGACTAGATGCAGTATTCGGGTAACCTTATGGGCCTGCTCGACCTTCCATCTGACGTCATATTCAGTTTATCCTGTAACATCCAAATAAGAACCCCGGGTCTAGAATATGTCCAACTTTTTACAGGCGTTTCTATCCACCAGAAGCGCACGAATATCACTCCCGCCAATGGCCATGTATTTTGTCTTCTCGAAATTGATTCGTAAGTTTGCCGGTTTGTCGCAAAGTCTTTAGCACATATACCATGATTTTGAGATACACCTTCCGTCTCTCAAACACGACTTGGTCTTTAGAAAAGAACAATGACAGCAACTGTTCGTCATCGATAAAAGACCCAACAGCAGCAATAATTTTCTAAATAAACAAAATTCATGAAGTATTCAGATGGTTTTGATCTTGTAAATTATATATATGAAACATAGTTTATAATTGGAAGAGTTAAATATTAATTAAATCTATGGAACCTATCTTCTTCTTTATTCAACTGCTTTTTCAATAATAATCATATTTTTTTATCATAAATACAACGTTACAAGGGCTTTCCTCATCTTCAGGGAAATTGCTTGAAACACTATCGCACTAGTGTGTGAGTTATTATCATTTTATATAAAATAGTCTACTATTCTTTCCCATTCAGTTCCCTTCATTTCACATTCACCACATCTTACTTCACTATCACACAGTAGTAGTAGTAGTGATTGTAGATGGTTTTACATAAAATGATAATCATTCAAACATTTATAAGATAGTATTTCAAGTAATGTACCTGAAGGAATGTATCTGAACAGCTTTGTATATTTTTATACATACAAAATGTTTAAACCTTGAGAATGATAACAACTGTCACACATTTATCATTTCCTTAATATATTTATATATATGTACATGTTCAGATTTGTCTTCTTCATATCAGTTTTAAAGTTTTTGAAAGAAAAAAAAATCGTATTCTTCGTCATTCCGATAACTACCGAAATAATGGGGTATAAAACTTAAACTCTTGTCTTATATTGTGTAACATGAAATGTCCGTTTTCAAGGTAAAGGATTTTTATTAAAAATACGATATGATACAAGATAATTTTATTCGAAGTATTTACCTTCTTTGTCTACACATTTTTCCCAACGTGACGCCAACTTTTTTATCCCCGAACTGAAAAAATCTGAGCTTTGAAGTGAAACAAAATCTGAAAACGCCCTTTTCACTTGATCATCATTTTCAAAAAGTTTTCCTTTGACGAAGTTGTCTAAATTCCTGAACAGGTGGTAATCTGTTGGAAACAAGTTGGGAGAATATGGTGGGTGCGGAAGAACTTCGTAGCCCAGATCTTTCACTTTTGCAGCACGGTATGTTTTGAAACATGGGGTCTTGCTGCTGCTCAGTGTGATCATGAGGTACCCATGTATCGAGCTTTTTTACTTTCCCAATACAATTTAAATGCCTGGAAACGGTAGATGCACTTGCATTTAGTTGTGCTGAGAGTCCTTTAACTGTTTGGGTAGGGGTTTCCTTCTACTGTAATCTTATGTTTGGGGACATCTTTGTCTATTACGGACGGAGGTCTTCCTTGGAGCAAGTTTTTCAAGTAGGTAACCCCAGCTGAAAACTTAGCAAACCAACGGCGAATGGTCCGTTCATTAACACTCCCTTCCCCAAGTGCCTTGCAAATATGTCTAGCGGCCTCAGCTGCTGAATGGCCGAGTTTAAACTCGTACAAAAATATTACTTAAAAATTGCTTGTTTCCATGTTCATATTTAAAAGTATACTAAAAAGTGGGTAAATGGTTGGGAAGCTAATGCTTATACTCCAAAGATAGAGGATTAGTAACTGTTTACTTTAAATATGTAAACATTCGGAAGAAAACAACAGAGACCTACAAAATCCTTTATGCCTTTCAGAAACTATAAAAACGGACATTTCATGGGGAACAACCCAATATAAAACTAGACATCTTTGTGTGTTTTCTAGAGATCTCACATTCAAAACACTGTTTTCAAGAATTAATGTGGAAGCTGCTAAGTAAAATGTACATATTTTGTTAAATCCATTTATAATATTGTTTAAATGATTCTAAACAAAAAATTATAGCCAATACGACATAGAGGGTGCAGAGAATAGAGCTGTGGAACAGAGCTCTGAGACGACATTCTAGACATCAATCTTCGTCGACGTTAGTTGTACGTACCTGACGGCTCTAATAGTCTTCTACTCCCCTCTTACTTATACCTTCCTAGGTCACGTCTCTAGTTCCAATCATAGAAAAGAGAAAATGAAAAGAAATTTGAATTTCTATTATTTGCAGAAATATGAATTTACTCATAAAGCTATGTTTGGAAAGCTCTGGAAACGAAAAATAACAAAAAAAAAAAAAAAAAAAGGACCCATATTTATACAGATGGCTTTGAAAAAAGACTATAGGATTGGTTATTGTACTGTTATTGAATCCATTATTTTCTTCATCTTTTTTTTAATACTTATTGAAATATATTACAATAGTAGATAAGAAATGGGGGAGCTGGGACACCGATTCCTCCATCCCCTCCCCTACCACTCTTAACCACCTATGACGTCATCACGACCTAACCTTAACTACTATGGTTCGCGCCAACAACCTAACCTAAACCACTAGGCCACGCCCATTTTTGGCTATGTGGCCCCCAACGACATAACGTAAACCATTAAGCCACGCCCCTTTTCAATCACCTGGCCCACAAAGACATAACCTTAACCATTCAGCTACCCACTTTTTAGTCACGTGACCCCCTCTACATTAACCAACCAATCACAGCGCTCCATTTGAGGGTTCCTCTCGGCTAGGTCCGATGGTCTAATTGTAAAGTTTACTTTTATGAAACCTCCCTCACTGATTCATAACCTTCTCAATGTTTACATTGTCTGAAACCTCCCTTACTGTTACATAACCTTCTCAATGTTTACATTTTCTGAAACCTTTCTTATTCTCACATGGCCTTCCCATTGTTTACATTTTCTAATACCTTCCTAACTGTTACGTAAACTTCCCAATGCTTACATTTTTCATAACTTTTTAATGTTTACATTTTCTGAAACCTCCCTAACTGTTACATAATCTTCCCACTGTTTACATTTGTTGAAACCTTCCTAACTGCTACATAACCTTCCTCATGATTATATTTTCTGAAACCTCCCTTGCTGTTACATAACCTTCCCAATATTTACATTTTCCGCAACCTCCCCATTGTTTACATGTTCGGAACCCCCCCCCCCCCTCTTACTGTTACAAAACCTTTCCAAAGCTTACATTTTTCGTAACCTTTTTAATGTTCACATTTTCTAAATCTCTTTATTTACTTTTATTTTCTCTTCACATAGTCGTGGTGCACACTCACCTTCTAAAGTATCCGCAAGAGCGCAGCACCAGCTCTACTTTTTAATGTGCCCACCAGAGTGCGTCTCTCCGGAATTTTTTATGTTATCTTCCCAATGACATTTTTTTTAAAGTAATTGTGAGCCGCCGCCATTTCGTTTTTATGGCGCCACTATTGCAATAATTTAAAAGGGTATGAACATGTACAAACAGAGTTGAATCATGTTTAAGCATGTTGATAAGTGAAACGTAAACATGGACTTTGAACCTTCATGATGGCTTTAATATAAACATCCTTATAGACCTTCTTAATCCTATACACCTTTGAACTTTGATCCTTAATCCTACAATTTAAATAGCGATAAAAAGTTCCTTAAGCTTAAACGTAAACATGGACTTTGAACCTTCCTGATGGCTTAAATATAAACATCGTTATAGACCTTCTTAATCCTATACACCTTTGAACTTTGATCCTTAATCCTACAATTTAAATAGCGATAAAAAGTTCCTTAAGCTTAAACGTAAACATGGACTTTGAACCTTCCTGATGGCTTTAATATAAACATCGTTATAGACCTTCTTAATCCTAGACAGCTGTGAACTTTGATCCTTAATCCTACATTTTAAGTAGCGATAAAAAGTTCCTTAAGCTTAAACGTAAACATGGACTTTGAATCTTCTTAGTGGCTTTAGTAAAAACATTGTTATAGACCTTCTTAATCCTATACAGCTTTGAACTTTGATCCTTAATTCTACTTTTTGAATAGCGATATAGGGTCCCTTAAGCTTTTGAAATTTGGACGATTATCCTCTTAAGTATCAATATAGATAATGCGCTTCTTAGAATTATGGTTAATCCCTAATAATGTAGTCGTAAACAAGCTCATTTTAAGACGTAAACATCAACTTTGTGCTGATAGTGTATAAATAAACAATAATATAAAAACTTTTATCTACTTCGGACGGAAATTTATTTTGTTTAAACATCATAATTTCAACATTTTAAATTGTTTTCTCGCCTTATCAATCCATTTTGTATCGTTTCCAGGCATTATTTACTAATAATTAACTATTTTGCTATGGAAATGCAATTTTGCGATGTCTTCGGGGCTGTTCGGCTACTCCCGGCCACCTTCGGTCTTCTACCTAACTTCGCTATAATCCGGAGTTTTATCTAAAGAAATAAACAATGATAACGTTAATTCCATCGAAACAACTTCCTTATCTTCTCTGCATCTCTTGATAAAGTATAAACAATATTATATTCTAGTAAAATAATATAGTACATCGTAAACATTTTATTCATTTTCGTTATTAGTAAACAAAGTGTTGTACCTTTTTTAGTTCGGCGTTAAGCCTTAAGCCTCTTCACCACGTCAAGGTAAAGGTACATCGAAGAGGTTTTTATTTTATTTTACAACGTGATTTTTACAATAAAAATGTGTACAAATTCAACGAAAAAATAAAGTTTATTGAAAATCAGAATTCATAAAATATAATTTCTAACACAATCAAGAATTAAACTAAATTTATGCTTATAAAAAAATAAAATCATCTCTTTTTTTTTTTGGTAATGTATAATCACATTGAAATTTAATTTTTCACCTGATGGCATAAACGAAATATTTGTTGTTGAGATGGTCGGCAAGGTGCGGCAATGACTATTTAATCTTCAATAAATTAACAACACCATATACTTTATCATTTTTTTTCTTTATGTATTTGAAAGAGAAATATGAGCATCGAAATTATTCTGCAGGTTTATTCTATTCACCTCACATTCACTCACACATTCTAGTTTACAGGTGTTCAAACCATGCCATTGACCTTCATTCAGGGTTTATAGGTGTTCAAACCGTGACAGTGACCCCTTTCATTCATGGTGAATAGATTTAAACAATTTTTTATTTACCCATACAGATAAAACCTTTGTTTGATACTCTGTACATTTCTCTTTCGAGACATGCGGTGGCTGCCTTGCTGAGATGGCTTTATTAATTTAAAGACCGCCAAAATATTCCAAATTCATTAGTGAACAAACATATTGCCACACCATGAACCATCATTTTTATTATTTGTTAGCTTGTTTTGTTGTTTTTTTCAGGCCAAAGACAAAAATGGTAAATTCGCGTTTTGTTTCTTATTATTACCAAAATAATCTTTATATTATTTCACTTCATTTAATTTATAATGACCATAAGCCAAAGTATTGATTCCGTCTTCTTGTATGTGTCTTTTATCATCAAAAGGTGACAGAGAAACCTTATTTATTTCGGAACTAAAAATATTATGCAGCTTAGATTGTATCATCCTCATTGGCGTATGCATAATTTCCTTTTTAAATAATACATTTTCATAATCCTCAAAACTAATATATTGTTTTAATGAGGCTGTTTTTACGCCTTTAGCTCGCTTTTTTACATCGTTTTCTGTCATAACAGCGTACATTTTCGCTCTTAATCCCACATATTTTAAAATTATTTTTGAATTGAGCTCATCTTTAAACTTTCCTAACTTCTTTTTATTTTTATTCGAATAACATAAATGTGTTTCAGGATAGTCTGAGAAATCAAAATATTGATTCATTTTTTTCATATCTTCATAGACATCATCTGTTAAGACTCTATAGATAAATGAATCTGTATCGGTATACATCATCTTCATGTTTTTTCCAGTATATGTTTTCATCATTATGTCATAATGAAATTGATACATTACAGTTTTTGATAAGTCTAAAATGCACATTCCTATGTATATAGGTTTATTAAACAAGACTTTCGATTTTCCCATGTGAACAGCCACTATATTCTCATTGTAGATTGTACGGTCAATGAAATTTGGTTTAGCAATAAGTTTCATCAACTTTTTACTGTCAGTTACTAGTTGAATATTCTGGCGGTTCCGGATATTTTCCATCGTTTTGCCGAAGACTGCATTGTTAAGCAACTTATAAAAATCTTTTTCAAAATCATTGGATGCTCCTTTCCTTAGCTCTGTATTGGATGAATCTGTATCGGTATACATCATCTTCATGTTTTTTCCAGTATATGTTTTCATCATTATGTCATAATGAAATTGATACATTACAGTTTTTGATAAGTCTAAAATGCACATTCCTATGTATATAGGTTTATTAAACAAGACTTTCGATTTTCCCATGTGAACAGCCACTATATTCTCATTGTAGATTGTACGGTCAATGAAATTTGGTTTAGCAATAAGTTTCATCAACTTTTTACTGTCAGTTACTAGTTGAATATTCTGGCGGTTCCGGATATTTTCCATCGTTTTGCCGAAGACTGCATTGTTAAGCAACTTATAAAAATCTTTTTCAAAATCATTGGATGCTCCTTTCCTTAGCTCTGTATTGTATTCTATATACGATCGTAACCATGGTGCTTGTTTAAACTTTAGAACACGGTGAATTTTTTCCAAATTTAGCCCATGCTGTAGAGCTTGAATCAAATTCTTATAATGTAAGACGTAGCGATATCTTTTTCCAAAATGTGTTATTAATTTTTTCGAATTAGATTTTTCTCCTGGTGGTATCATCGCTTCAGGTAAGAACGGTAAATCATCATGGAAATGGTGAAGTTCTTGAGAATAACTGATGTCAATTTCAAATATGTAACCAATTTCGTCATCATCCTTAAGCTCGGATATGTTTATACGTTCCGGATTTTTAACCCATTCAAATCCTCCTTATGGTAAATTCATGCTCATCGCTTGTCCATAAAGATTATTAGCATCTAAATAAACTATATAACTGGATTCTTCGTTTGGATTAAAATTACTCATGTACTTATTATTCGCTTCTGCATACCTGTGGGATACCTGGCACAAACCTCCTCGAATACCATGTTCTATCATTAGAATCATATCATAATCCTGTAATAGCTCTATATTCATTTTTGTATATTTTAACATGGCGTCGAAGGTCAAACCAGGAACGGTAAAATAATGAGCTGGATCAAGTTTATGGGTCTTCATCATGACGTCTCGGAAAGATTCGAAGACGTCACAAAGTAGTAGAACATCACTTTTAACGTAAATATCAGCATATTCACCCAAAGATTTACATTTAAAGTGTTCCCATATGTTTTGTGCATGTCTATAATCTTCTGCACTGACATCGCTCTCATTCAATTTATTGTAAAAAGCTTCAATTGGTGGTAACTCTGTTTCATTTAACTTTTCTTCATTATCTAAATAATCGTATGGAAACACGCCTTTTCTGGTAACCAATGCTAATTGCTCATCTCTATAATATTTCGATGTTTCCTTGAATTTATCCAAAGAAAGAGATTTTACAAGATAGTCCAGGCTTCTCGGCATGAATCTGTAAGAATCTATAAACCTCAGTTTCAGTTTTCCAACATGCTTTGTGAAAGATATGTATTTTTCTTCACTATTCGGTATTACCTCAACTTCTCCAGGGGTATTTCCCAACTCTCTAACTATAAAATGTGCGTCATAATTGCTCAAATTGTGCATTATGACGGGTAAAAACGAGGGATTAACGCGTTTTAAATTACAATTATTACAAGAAGCTCCTAAGTAGGTTCCAGTTAGGTGGCAGTGGTCTCTAACTTTTATGTTGTTTTCTTTAAATTCGTCTTGACACATGTAGCATGTTTTAGCTTCAATCCAATCTGCCTCTTCCTGATATGAGATCCGCATCGGTTTATTTACTTTGTAAATTTCTTGAATTTTTTTAGCAATATTTGTAATACACTCCATGAATTGAGAAGCGGCATTGGCTCCCCTATAAACGTAGGGTTGGTTTATTGGAACATCAACTCCTTCGATTCCTTTAACATATACACAAAATGATATCGGATCGTGCCTCTGATATTTAGTCGTGTTCTTGAAAATTCGCTTATAGGAACTAATATCGATTCAAAGTCGGCATAGATCACAAATGGTACTTTGCTTTGTCGCTCCACATTTGAGAATCTGATAAAGTGATCTTTTATCGGTAGTTCTATTCTTACTGGTTTATTTTCTGAGCAATATATCTTATGTTCTTCAAGTTTCCTACAAACTTCTTTTCCAGAAACGTGGTTGAAATGTGTAAAACAGCGTTTACATATTGTTAATTTATGTTCATGCTGACTGATTTGATTCACGACCAACCTTTCAAAATTCTTTATGTAAACATAATGGGAAGTTTCATCATTAGACACGAGTAAAAGATCGCGGTGGTCTTTCAATTCTGTTTTACAGACTTTTAGAGGGTATATCTTATCTTTTTCATCGAGCCCATAGACATTGATGGAGATGTTATTTACCTTTTCAAAATTTCTTATCTCACTCAGTGAAGTTGGGAATGAAACGCAAGTAAAGTCATACACATGTTCTAAATTGTTATACTTAGTAACGCGTTGTGCATCCTTTTTTACAAATTTTTGATAAAATTGAATACTTAAAACAGTACATACCATTATTCCGCACATTAATGCAAGCTTTCTTTGATTCTATATATGGGGGGAGTGGAAGATACGTACAACCCCCTTAGTGGCAAATACTTGTTAATTCTTAATCTGATCCCATCAACTCCACTCAGCTTCCATCCGCTCTTTTTAAATTGAGATTCCTCAGCTTTCAGTTATGATTTTGTTAAAACTTTTATCGATAAATTTACTAAGATCGATACTTTTAAAGACACAATTATTTCGTGTTTTAAATGCTTTATCCATCTGTTCGCCAGCAGAATTTGAAAAAGTGCATTCCAATAGACAATTCACTTTTAAGGCACCATGTTTATTTAGTGAATCTCGAATTTTATACACTAAGAGGTTCTTAACGCTATCCAGAAACGAGTTAATATCCATAGAATCGGACGATCTGATGAAGAATGATGCCGAATCGGTTCTGAAATGCTGTCTCATGCTCAACAAGTCCCTGCTTGTCTGGTACGAGTGCTAAAATGGCATTCTTTTGTGGCTCAGATAATTTTAATTTTTTTATCAACGGTTCCTGGGTACATACATTTTCATGTCTTTTACCGTTATAAATATTTGGAAAAACACCTCCACACCTGATGCAAGTATAAGTCGAAATACCGTTAAAAGATTTTTCATGTCTACGAAGGCTCTTCAAATACTCATACGTATTACCGCAAAGGTAACATTTAAACTGACTCATTTTTAAGTGTTAAATTTCAAAATTTCTGAACGGAGATAAAATTTAATGATTTATTTATGCACACAACTTACCTTCCGTGAACAAATGGAGAAATATCTACCAGTTTAAAATTAACGGAAAAATATCAATGGCACCAAGAAATTAGGAAATATTTTTAAACTAATAAAGTTTATAAGTCAGTTTAAATGTTACCTGCATCAGTGTGGAGGTGTTTTTTCCAAATATTTTAACGGTAAAAGACATGAAAATGTATGTACCCAGGAACCGTTGATAAAAAAATTAAAATTATCTGAGCCACAAAAGAATGCCATTTTAGCACTCGTTACCAGACAAGCAGGGACTTGTTGAGCATGAGACAGCATTTCAGAACCGATCGCATCATTCTTCATCAGATCGTCCGATTCTATGGATATTAACTCGTTTCTGGATAGCGTTAAGAACCTCTTAGTGTATAAAATTCGAGATTCACTAAATAAACATGGTGCCTTAAAAGTGAATTGTCTATTGGAATGCACTTTTTCAAATTCTGCTGGCGAACAGATGGATAAAGCATTTAAAACACGAAATAATTGTGTCTTTAAAAGTATCGATCTTAGTAAATTTATCGATAAAAGTTTTAACAAAATCATAACTGAAGCTGAGGAATCTCAATTTAAAAAGAGCGGATGGAAGCTGAGTGGAGTTGATGGATCAGATTAAGAATTAACAAGTATTTGCCACTAAGGGGTTGTACGTATCTTCCACTCCCCCCATATATAGAATCAAAGAAAGCTTGCATTAATGTGCGGAATAATGGTATGTACTGTTTTAAGTATTCAATTTTATCAAAATTTGTAAAAAAGGATGCACAACGCGTTACTAAGTATAACAATTTAGAACATGTGTATGACTTTACTTGCGTTTCATTCCCAACTTCACTGAGTGAGATAAGAAATTTTGAAAAGGTAAATAACATCTCCATCAATGTCTATGGGCTCGATGAAAAAGATAAGATATACCCTCTAAAAGTCTGTAAAACAGAATTGAAAGACCACCGCGATCTTTTACTCGTGTCTAATGATGAAACTTCCCATTATGTTTACATAAAGAATTTTGAAAGGTTGGTCGTGAATCAAATCAGTCAGCATGAACATAAATTAACAATATGTAAACGCTGTTTTACACATTTCAACCACGTTTCTGGAAAAGAAGTTTGTAGGAAACTTGAAGAACATAAGATATATTGCTCAGAAAATAAACCAGTAAGAATAGAACTACCGATAAAAGATCACTTTATCAGATTCTCAAATGTGGAGCGACAAAGCAAAGTACCATTTGTGATCTATGCCGACTTTGAATCGATATTAGTTCCTATAAGCGAATTTTCAAAGAACACGACTAAATATCAGAGGCACGATCCGATATCATTTTGTGTATATGTTAAAGGAATCGAAGGAGTTGATGTTCCAATAAACCAACCCTACGTTTATAGGGAGCCAATGCCGCTTCTCAATTCATGGAGTGTATTACAAATATTGCTAAAAAAATTCAAGAAATTTACAAAGTAAATAAACCGATGCGGATCTCATCTCAGGAAGAGGCAGATTGGATTGAAGCTAAAACATGCTACATGTGTCAAGACGAATTTAAAGAAAACAACATAAAAGTTAGAGACCACTGCCACCTAACTGGAACCTACTTAGGAGCTTCTTGTAATAATTGTAATTTAAAACGCGTTAATCCCTCGTTTTTACCCGTCATAATGCACAATTTGAGCAATTATGACGCACATTTTATAGTTAGAGAGTTGGGAAATACCCCTGGAGAAGTTGAGGTAATACCGAATAGTGAAGAAAAATACATATCTTTCACAAAGCATGTTGGAAAACTGAAACTGAGGTTTATAGATTCTTACAGATTCATGCCGAGAAGCCTGGACTATCTTGTAAAATCTCTTTCTTTGGATAAATTCAAGGAAACATCGAAATATTATAGAGATGAGCAATTAGCATTGGTTACCAGAAAAGGCGTGTTTCCATACGATTATTTAGATAATGAAGAAAAGTTAAATGAAACAGAGTTACCACCAATTGAAGCTTTTTACAATAAATTGAATGAGAGCGATGTCAGTGCAGAAGATTATAGACATGCACAAAACATATGGGAACACTTTAAATGTAAATCTTTGGATGAATATGCTGATATTTACGTTAAAAGTGATGTTCTACTACTTTGTGACGTCTTCGAATCTTTCCGAGACGTCATGATGAAGACCCATAAACTTGATCCAGCTCATTATTTTACCGTTCCTGGTTTGACCTTCGACGCCATGTTAAAATATACAAAAATGAATATAGAGCTATTACAGGATTATGATATGATTCTAATGATAGAACATGGTATTCGAGGAGGTTTGTGCCAGGTATCCCACAGGTATGCAGAAGCGAATAATAAGTACATGAGTAATTTTAATCCAAACGAAGAATCCAGTTATATAGTTTATTTAGATGCTAATAATCTTTATGGACAAGCGATGAGCATGAATTTACCATAAGGAGGATTTGAATGGGTTAAAAATCCGGAACGTATAAACATATCCGAGCTTAAGGATGATGACGAAATTGGTTACATATTTGAAATTGACATCAGTTATTCTCAAGAACTTCACCATTTCCATGATGATTTACCGTTCTTACCTGAAGCGATGATACCACCAGGAGAAAAATCTAATTCGAAAAAATTAATAACACATTTTGGAAAAAGATATCGCTACGTCTTACATTATAAGAATTTGATTCAAGCTCTACAGCATGGGCTAAATTTGGAAAAAATTCACCGTGTTCTAAAGTTTAAACAAGCACCATGGTTACGATCGTATATAGAATACAATACAGAGCTAAGGAAAGGAGCATCCAATGATTTTGAAAAAGATTTTTATAAGTTGCTTAACAATGCAGTCTTCGGCAAAACGATGGAAAATATCCGGAACCGCCAGAATATTCAACTAGTAACTGACAGTAAAAAGTTGATGAAACTTGTTGCTAAACCAAATTTCATTGACCGTACAATCTACAATGAGAATATAGTGGCTGTTCACATGGGAAAATCGAAAGTCTTGTTTAATAAACCTATATACATAGGAATGTGCATTTTAGACTTATCAAAAACTGTAATGTATCAATTTCATTATGACATAATGATGAAAACATATACTGGAAAAAACATGAAGATGATGTATACCGATACAGATTCATTTATCTATAGAGTCTTAACAGATGATGTCTATGAAGATATGAAAAAAATGAATCAATATTTTGATTTCTCAGACTATCCTGAAACACATTTATGTTATTCGAATAAAAATAAAAAGAAGTTAGGAAAGTTTAAAGATGAGCTCAATTCAAAAATAATTTTAAAATATGTGGGATTAAGAGCGAAAATGTACGCTGTTATGACAGAAAACGATGTAAAAAAGCGAGCTAAAGGCGTAAAAACAGCCTCATTAAAACAATATATTAGTTTTGAGGATTATGAAAATGTATTATTTAAAAAGGAAATTATGCATACGCCAATGAGGATGATACAATCTAAGCTGCATAATATTTTTAGTTCCGAAATAAATAAGGTTTCTCTGTCACCTTTTGATGATAAAAGACACATACAAGAAGACGGAATCAATACTTTGGCTTATGGTCATTATAAATTAAATGAAGTGAAATAATATAAAGATTATTTTGGTAATAATAAGAAACAAAACGCGAATTTACCATTTTTGTCTTTGGCCTGAAAAAAACAACAAAACAAGCTAACAAATAATAAAAATGATGGTTCATGGTGTGGCAATATGTTTGTTCACTAATGAATTTGGAATATTTTGGCGGTCTTTAAATTAATAAAGCCATCTCAGCAAGGCAGCCACCGCATGTCTCGAAAGAGAAATGTACAGAGTATCAAACAAAGGTTTTATCTGTATGGGTAAATAAAAAATTGTTTAAATCTATTCACCATGAATGAAAGGGGTCACTGTCACGGTTTGAACACCTATAAACCCTGAATGAAGGTCAATGGCATGGTTTGAACACCTGTAAACTAGAATGTGTGAGTGAATGTGAGGTGAATAGAATAAACCTGCAGAATAATTTCGATGCTCATATTTCTCTTTCAAATACATAAAGAAAAAAAATGATAAAGTATATGGTGTTGTTAATTTATTGAAGATTAAATAGTCATTGCCGCACCTTGCCGACCATCTCAACAACAAATATTTCGTTTATGCCATCAGGTGAAAAATTAAATTTCAATGTGATTATACATTACCAAAAAAAAAAGAGATGATTTTATTTTTTTATAAGCATAAATTTAGTTTAATTCTTGATTGTGTTAGAAATTATATTTTATGAATTCTGATTTTCAATAAACTTTATTTTTTCGTTGAATTTGTACACATTTTTATTGTAAAAATCACGTTGTAAAATAAAATAAAAACCTCTTCGATGTACCTTTACCTTGACGTGGTGAAGAGGCTTAAGGCTTAACGCCGAACTAAAAAAGGTACAACACTTTGTTTACTAATAACGAAAATGAATAAAATGTTTACGATGTACTATATTATTTTACTAGAATATAATATTGTTTATACTTTATCAAGAGATGCAGAGAAGATAAGGAAGTTGTTTCGATGGAATTAACGTTATCATTGTTTATTTCTTTAGATAAAACTCCGGATTATAGCGAAGTTAGGTAGAAGACCGAAGGTGGCCGGGAGTAGCCGAACAGCCCCGAAGACATCGCAAAATTGCATTTCCATAGCAAAATAGTTAATTATTAGTAAATAATGCCTGGAAACGATACAAAATGGATTGATAAGGCGAGAAAACAATTTAAAATGTTGAAATTATGATGTTTAAACAAAATAAATTTCCGTCCGAAGTAGATAAAAGTTTTTATATTATTGTTTATTTATACACTATCAGCACAAAGTTGATGTTTACGTCTTAAAATGAGCTTGTTTACGACTACATTATTAGGGATTAACCATAATTCTAAGAAGCGCATTATCTATATTGATACTTAAGAGGATAATCGTCCAAATTTCAAAAGCTTAAGGGACCCTATATCGCTATTCAAAAAGTAGAATTAAGGATCAAAGTTCAAAGCTGTATAGGATTAAGAAGGTCTATAACAATGTTTTTACTAAAGCCACTAAGAAGATTCAAAGTCCATGTTTACGTTTAAGCTTAAGGAACTTTTTATCGCTACTTAAAATGTAGGATTAAGGATCAAAGTTCACAGCTGTCTAGGATTAAGAAGGTCTATAACGATGTTTATATTAAAGCCATCAGGAAGGTTCAAAGTCCATGTTTACGTTTAAGCTTAAGGAACTTTTTATCGCTATTTAAATTGTAGGATTAAGGATCAAAGTTCAAAGGTGTATAGGATTAAGAAGGTCTATAACGATGTTTATATTTAAGCCATCAGGAAGGTTCAAAGTCCATGTTTACGTTTAAGCTTAAGGAACTTTTTATCGCTATTTAAATTGTAGGATTAAGGATCAAAGTTCAAAGGTGTATAGGATTAAGAAGGTCTATAAGGATGTTTATATTAAAGCCATCATGAAGGTTCAAAGTCCATGTTTACGTTTCACTTATCAACATGCTTAAACATGATTCAACTCTGTTTGTACATGTTCATACCCTTTTAAATTATTGCAATAGTGGCGCCATAAAAACGAAATGGCGGCGGCTCACAATTACTTTAAAAAAAATGTCATTGGGAAGATAACATAAAAAATTCCGGAGAGACGCACTCTGGTGGGCACATTAAAAAGTAGAGCTGGTGCTGCGCTCTTGCGGATACTTTAGAAGGTGAGTGTGCACCACGACTATGTGAAGAGAAAATAAAAGTAAATAAAGAGATTTAGAAAATGTGAACATTAAAAAGGTTACGAAAAATGTAAGCTTTGGAAAGGTTTTGTAACAGTAAGAGGGGGGGGGGGGTTCCGAACATGTAAACAATGGGGAGGTTGCGGAAAATGTAAATATTGGGAAGGTTATGTAACAGCAAGGGAGGTTTCAGAAAATATAATCATGAGGAAGGTTATGTAGCAGTTAGGAAGGTTTCAACAAATGTAAACAGTGGGAAGATTATGTAACAGTTAGGGAGGTTTCAGAAAATGTAAACATTAAAAAGTTATGAAAAATGTAAGCATTGGGAAGTTTACGTAACAGTTAGGAAGGTATTAGAAAATGTAAACAATGGGAAGGCCATGTGAGAATAAGAAAGGTTTCAGAAAATGTAAACATTGAGAAGGTTATGTAACAGTAAGGGAGGTTTCAGACAATGTAAACATTGAGAAGGTTATGAATCAGTGAGGGAGGTTTCATAAAAGTAAACTTTACAATTAGACCATCGGACCTAGCCGAGAGGAACCCTCAAATGGAGCGCTGTGATTGGTTGGTTAATGTAGAGGGGGTCACGTGACTAAAAAGTGGGTAGCTGAATGGTTAAGGTTATGTCTTTGTGGGCCAGGTGATTGAAAAGGGGCGTGGCTTAATGGTTTACGTTATGTCGTTGGGGGCCACATAGCCAAAAATGGGCGTGGCCTAGTGGTTTAGGTTAGGTTGTTGGCGCGAACCATAGTAGTTAAGGTTAGGTCGTGATGACGTCATAGGTGGTTAAGAGTGGTAGGGGAGGGGATGGAGGAATCGGTGTCCCAGCTCCCCCATTTCTTATCTACTTACAATTCGTCTTAATATGAACAATACTAAAAGTGATATGAGACCACAGCCAGTCAAGTACAGACTGTCCCGTACATCCAGCAAAGTTTCAGCAGAAAGTTACCCGATTAGTGAAGCACTGTACAATATCATAGAGAGTGGGGAGGAGGAATTCGTGATATTTACAGGTTCATTATCTTTCTTAATGGCAGTTCACAATATTTATCCCAAAGATGTGGTGATGAGGAAGGCTATGTCGATGGTAAAAAATCAAATTAAAAACGTGGTTCTCTTTAAGACGCCATTACACATGGGAATCAGCGGTAATGGGAAGACAGTTAAAGCAGTCAAAGAGGCAGCAGCATCCTCTATAAAAATTAGCCTGATTTAGACAACATTTGATCTATGCACTTATCTTAAAAAATAAGCAACAATCAGATATCTCAGCTTTAGACTCATGGCTACCTTATCCAGAAGAAAACATTTTTGAACTGTGAAAAGTGCAAAGTGCAACTGACCATCAACCGCATCCTAGAAGACTCTCCGCTTCATTTAGTTGATACCGATATCTAGGCGATAATACCGTAACATTTAGGGAAACTATTGTTATTTTAAAATATCCCATTCTTCCTTGATTTAATCCCAGCCTAATTCTTAATCTTCCATCAGAATCTTACTCACCTCACTAATCCCTTGAAACAATCCCTATCTAATCCCAAACATTCATACAAACCTCCTCGTAGGTTGAAGCAGCTGTGGCCCAGAGATCTCTTGTAAATATGTCATTGGAGTGCTGGCAATGGCCAGTTTCTCCGATCATGTCCTGAGTGTACTCGTATGTGGCTCTACCGCCCTCACTCAGCCTCCACTGGTTCTCAAGAACAGTGACGCGGCTGAATGAGAGGCGCAGGAATCTCCTAGAATTGTGCCTCAACATCCACTAGTGGGTCTCGGGGTTTGATTCAGTGATCCCAGGCCAGTTTGTAAATAATGTAAATAGGTATGAGAGTGATCAAGGTTGTAATTATTATGATTGGGTAATCATTCGTAGCAAAACGATGGCCTCATGGCCCACTATATCCTTTAATAATACCCCACTCATTCATCATAAACGAATCCGATAACTAGGACTCCATCTTGACAAACGTCTTACTTGGAATCCTCATACGAGACCTAAACGACAAGAAACTGCTCGTAGATACCGACTACTACAACACTTACTCGTCAAACGTTCAAAACTTTATTAAAAAAAGCTTTGGGACTCTACTAAACAATCTAATTCCTCTCACATTCAATCCTTACAATCGAAAATCCTAGATGCTCCTTATTTTGTTACGAATAAAATCATCCATAATGACCTGAATATCCCATCTGTCGCAGCACTATCCAGAAACATATATACCTATTTTAATTCAAAATTCCCGACCAATGCAAATTCCCTGGTACGCAACTTATCATTCCCATCTATTCCTGACAACCCTTCGAGCCGATTGAAAAGGCGATGGCATCGAGACCTACTAAATTGAATTGAAGTGCTACCCCTGAAGCGTGCTGGGCATTCTCTTCAACCCCATAAATTTATTAATTAAAAGTACAGTTGTAAATACCACAAAAAAAGTCTAAAACGATCTTTATTTTTTTTTCTTATCATAATCCAAATTTTTCTTTTAGTTGTTTAATTTTAAGATATATTATTTTTGGTCATTCCTAAAAAACTGAATAAAATAAAATAATGTCTTTTGGCCAATTCCAAATATATATATATATATATATATATATATATATATATATATATATATATATATATATATATATATATATATATATATGAGTGTGTGTGCTCAGGTTCTTCTTTTGTATACCGTTTGGCCTTTACTCGTGAACATTTCTAGCATTAACTATGAAATAGTGTAATTCCAAAATACTAATAAAATTCAAGCTATTTGATTTTGCATAAGTCAAGAAACTAAATCTCAGTCACCTTAAATGACTTGACTGATCTTTGCTCAATGATTAATGATTACATCCGTTTAATTAGAATGCTGTTTGGATGGTAATTAGTTTGGTAACTTCAACTACTATTTATGAGGCAACAGCTGCCAACTTGGTATCGTAATTTCCATTTATCCATCAGTCGAAAATATTAAATCATTCAACAAATTTACTTATTCATAACTTTCCAAAACTTTAGGAACAGTTGTTACTTCGAAATCTACGAAAGTTTTTCTTGAATATGCTCACTTCTCAGGTAATATGCTAATTATCAATTTTGAATATTCTTTTTAAGCTCAAATATTAATTTTGATACCATAAAAAGTTACTAAATTGTTGGTGTTACATGTTAATTTTTTTTCCTCTGCAAAAAATCATTATTTTGTTTATTAACGATCTGCAAAAAAACTATTTGCATGAAGCTAATATGTTAATTTCCGAATTATTGATAAATTCATATCATCTCTATCATCTCCTTACAAATGTGGTGTACGGATTGGTGATGAATTTAAATATTTGGGCCGATGTGTTCAGGTTGTAAATCAGTCTGTGTTGGAAAAATTGTATAATATTTTGTATGAGTTTCCGAGACTGTGAGTATGTCCAAGTCCTTATGAAACGATTCGTTTGTCACATAAAACGGTGCATCCACTATTTTTTGTATTATTGTGGATAGGAATGACTGATTTATTTGGATGTTTTACAGAGATCTATAGAACTATCTGGTATCTTCATAAGAGTTTGACAAGTACTTTGTAAATAGTAATTTTGGCGTTTAACGATAATTTTGATTGTTTGTCAAGTATAATTTATAATAGTCCAAATCGTTTGTGTAGCTTTTTTCTCTTAAGTCTAATGTGGGTCCTTCATGTAAGTCTTTTATCTAATTTTAGTCCCAAAGATCGTACTTCTTCTGAAGTCGGAATAGGTATATCCTCGAAATATACAAGAAAATAAAGGTCAAAAGTAACAACAAACATATAAAGAATTTATATCGTAAACTGATTTCAGAATTTTGATTTGTAAAGTAAGTTTTAGAAGCAATTCACAAATCAGCAGTTTTATTATTAGTTTTCCCATTAAATCCAGATTTATACTCAATGGCCCACCAATGTGCAAATTTTGACAGATCGTTTCTTATCCGATCCTCAATCCTATGGAATTCCATTCCACTTTCTATTCGTCACCCCAACTCTCTTCCTAACTTCAAATTCCGCATATTGATTCACCTCATGACCATCCAGTCATAACAAAATTGTAAATAAGACTCTACTTTATTTTATTTTCTACATATTTGCGTATTTCTGTTTTCGATTAGTTTTAGTTAACATGTTAAAAAATAATTAACTACTCTAAGATTCTGAAGCCCAATTTATATATTATGTTAATGTTATTCTAAAGGGACTTCCCAGCATAATAAAGAATTTATTTATTTCATTTCGAAATTGGAACATTTAAACTAACCAACATAGTGACAAAAAGTAATAAATTATAGTGATTATGGAATTAAACCAAAAGGGTAAAGACCAACCAAAAGAATGTCCTGTGAATGGAAATACTTGTTATTTAAAGAACATATATGTTTGGAAATAATTAGCCATTCACTGTTTTAATATATAAAATTCACAACATTTAGTATTCATTTATTTATCAATAAACAAGACAATCTTACAGTATAACTCATCTAATTTCGTTGGTATATTTAAGTTTTACTTTCCTTTAAATTGTAAACTTAGATTACGGTAACGAATAACTTTTAAAATGCTAATAAAATGGAGTTTAATCTCAATAAAAAGCTAAAAAAAAAACTCTCTCACTATTTTTTATACTTCTCCATAAAACAAAATCGCTTTGTAACAGCATGTTTTTATTACCTACATTATCATTTTAAAGAACTACTTTAAATACCATAATCTTTTATTTTTCTATGAATAATTTTTAATTTAGTTATCTCGTTTTCAAAGTTATTTATTACTATACTACAATAAATAGTTTTCATTACTGGATTATTTTTAAAGCCCTGAGCTCATTTACTCTACATACTTTTCGTTCGATTGACACTCCACTAGCCCTTGTTCAACAGATTCGATACCTAGGGCTCCACCTTTTTTTTTGTTGTTTTTTTTTCGAGGCGACAACCACCAGGGTCATGTTCGCCTTTACACCGTTAGACACAGGTTACATGATTATAGGAGTAGAGTGAGAGTATAGTTTAGATCTCAGAGTAAAGATGGTGTGACTTTAGGAAGCGAATGATGTTAGTTATATGAGGAGAGGAATCAGAGAGAAGAAGCGACAGATCGGTGGGGAGGTTAAAAAGAATACGTGAAGCGGTATATTGTCGGCATTCTGTGAAGATGTGGAGTATTGAGAGAGGAACCTGACATGATCGACAGAGAGGCGGATGTCCACGGGCCATGAGATAACCGTGGGTCAACCGAGATGTCCTATACGAAGTCGCGCGAGCACAACCTCTTCGCGTCAAGACGGCCGGCAGGAGGACCCCCAAGGGCCAACACGGGGCCGAATAAGGCGAAGCTTGTTGTTCCCGAGGGCCGCCCACTCCCGCTGCCAGCAACCCAATATGCTCGATCGAATTGAAGTGACAAGGTCAGGCAGGCTCACACCTTGAAGTTCAAGACCCTCGGGAACCGCATGACGTGCCGCTAAATCAGCCCGATCGTTCCCCAAGATCCTACAAACGTCCACCTTGGCACCACCATGGACTCCACCTTGACAAACGTCTAACTTGGAATCCCCATACAAGACTTAAACGACAAGAAACTGCCCGACGTTTTCGACCACTTACTGGACACTTACTGGACAAACGCTCCAACCTTCCACTTAATTACAAAATACTCATTTATATGACCATCATAAGACCGATATGGACTTACGGAGTAGAGCTATGGGGATTTACTAAACCATCGAATTCTTCTCTACGGCTGTGTTTGCAAACATTTTTAAGCAAGTAAAAAACAAAATTTAAACATTAAAATTACTTCCTCGAATAGCCATCCTATATCTCACTTACATCTGTAATGCCGTTCTCCGATCCACATATTTTCCCGCTTCCTGGAAATTATCCATCATCAAAATGATCCCCAAACCCAAAAAGCCTCCTGAATACCCATCCTCCTACCGTCCTATCTCTCTTATATGCATCATGAGTAAAATCCTGGAAAAACTTCTGCTTAAACGCATATATCCCATCCTTGATTTCAATCACATTATCCCAGATCATCAGTTTGGTTTCTGAACATCCCACTCCACTATCCAGCAATGCCATCGTGTGGTGGACGTTGTCTCGTCTTCATTGGAGCGCGGATTGTACTGCACGGGAGCCTTTCTCGATGTAGAACAGGCCTTTGACCAAGTGTGGCACCCGGGATTGCTTTACAAACTCCGTAAATTCCTTCCACCTACATACTTCCTCATTATCCAGTCCTATCTCACAGGCAGGTCCTTCAAAGTAAATCATAATAATTCCTATTCATCCCTTTTTAATCAGTATGCAGGTGTTCCTCCAGGCAGTATTTTAGGACCCATCCTTTACTCAGTTTATACAGCTGATATCCCATCCCATCCTAGCACTTTCCTTTCTACCTATGCTGATGACACTTGTGTGTTATCAGTCAACAACGATCCAATTATTGCCTCCCAAACTCTTCAATCCCATATCAGAGACCTTGAAGTATGGTGTCAGAATTGGAGAATAAAAATAAATTCCAATAAATCCCACCTAATAACCTTTACCCTTCGTCGTAAACCAATGACAACCTGTCCAACAGTATCCTTCAATAACACTCCTCTTGTCCCAGTTGAACAGATCCGATACCTACGATAGGACTGCTCCTGGACAAACGTCTCACTTGGAACCCTCATACAGGACTGAAAAGACAAGAAACTGCTCGACGTTTTTGACTACTTCAACATTTACTGGACAAACGCTCAAACCTTCCACTTAAGTACAAAAGACTCATCTACATGACTATCATAAGACCAATATAGTCTTACGGAGTAGAGAATTGGGCCTCTACTAAACCATCAAATTCATCTCGTCTCCAATCCTTACAATCTAAAATCCTTCGAAAAATCCTCAATGCTCCTTATTTTGTCACAAATAAACTCATCCATAAAGACCTTAATATTCCCTTTGTTGCTGACTTGGCCCTAACCAGGTACCACTCCTTTCATGATAAACTCCATTCCCACTCTAACCCACTAGTTTCAATCCTTGCTACCTCTACAATCCCTGATAATCCTCCGAGACGTCTGAAAAGAAGATGGCCCCGAGACCTTCTCGTTTAACATAGTCTTTGGGGAGCTGCCAATGGGTAGTATCCCTACATATGAATCAGGTCAACTTATCTTGTATCACATTTACTAAATGTATTTTATTATACAGTTGTAAATACCAATAAATATATTTAAAAAAAAAAATTTAAAATAATCTAAATACCTTAATATAATAGGTTGATTTGGATGGTAATGAGAAATCTTCTCAGAAGCTGTATTATCGAAAATATGTTGTGTAATGACTACAAATAGGGACCTATCCCAGGATTTAATGGAATACAATAAATGTTGAGAATGTTCAAATAGATGTAAGCTCAAAAGTAGGAAGATCTAAGAAATAAACTTCTGACCACCAGTGCTATTTAAACATAGCGAGAATTTTTAAGATCCCAACTGAAATAAGCCCTTTGAGATAGTCTAGTAAGCGAGTACGTAAGAGATAACTTTGAGGTTTCAATCTCTGATCTTATATTTCTATATAATTTAACTATGACTATTTTTTGTTTTATTTATTTAAAAAAAACACTAACACTCTTTTCCCCTCCCCTCGTTCTCTCACACTCTCTCTCTTATATATATATATATATATATATATATATATATATATATATATATATATATATATATATATATATATATATATATATATATATTATTTTTTAGTTATTCTGCCTAGTTATTTTTTAATATATACTGTAAAAGGTTTGTGAAAAGTTAATTGTCAAGAATAATGAAACAAAAATGCTATAATGAAGCCTATAAAGCTTTTGTTATAAAGCTATAAATGTTTTGTAGCATTGCCACGGAATAAATTACGAATTCATTATTCTGATTAAAATTTGTAGGAAGCCTGTAAGATGTAACATGTCACAAGACAGAAAAAACATAGAATCATAAAGACATCTTGCTATCATTTAAACGTAAATATATTTATGCATTCCTTTTAATCATTCTCATTATTGGACATTTATTTATTATTAATGTTTTACGAGAAGGTGCGGAGAACACCTGCGTCAAGAATATGCCATACCTTATAAACTATCAAATGATAAATGACTAAAACTATTAATCAATCCTGTACTTCAAACTCAATCAATCAGTTTAATGTTTTAGTTTTTTTTTATTAAATTTATATTTTAAACATTTTAAGTAGATCATGATTTACTGAAGAGCATTTAGCTAATGGGATATTTATTACTTATTTGTCTCATTACTATTTATACGCCATTTAATACAACTAGACCAGAGTTCATTACATCATTAAAATTTGATAGTTGTTCTCAGACTAATTCATATT
The DNA here is from genome assembly GCA_023052935.1 of Piezodorus guildinii. Taxonomy (NCBI): domain Eukaryota; kingdom Metazoa; phylum Arthropoda; class Insecta; order Hemiptera; family Pentatomidae; genus Piezodorus; species Piezodorus guildinii. Next base: position 76,608,630 of record CM041296.1, read on the forward strand.
AATGAATTAAACAGTTTACTTAAAACATTAAGTTACTTGCATTTCAGTGCGGTAAAGATTCATTCACTAACTTCGAATACCTGAAGAAGGCATGTTATGTTGCTTTTTTAATGTGTTTTTTTTTTATTTATTACGTAATTCAGTTAATATACGTATGTTCATATTTTGAAAATATATTACTAATACTATTCAGCTTATTAGCTGCCTTGAGACGTACTAAAGGACTCAGAAAAATATATTTAATTTAATTAGTCGATACCTAATTTATTATATTTTATTTTTAAGCATACTCTTTGAAGTTTATAACTGTAAATACATAAATCTCTTTCCACACTGAACGTGTTAATGTAGATTTGTTTTATTGTTGATTATTCATTTAACGCCACTTTATGCTGCAATGGCTAATCGGACGATGCTACAATGGGAGCCCTATATCTTGCCTGTCCAGGTTATATTAGTGTAGGAATCTTTAGTGGGTAACCGATATCTCATAGGCTCCGGACCATCTTTTTACCTCCCCTCCTGAGGACAGCATAACTAAGCTATTTTTACTCCCATTAAAAAATCCTAGGGCCACCTGCAGATTCGAACACGCGACCTTTGGCATAGAAAACTGTTATGATAGCCACGCTGCTATAGGTGACCCCCTATTAGTGTCGAGGGATAGTAAATCGAGTTTTCTTAAATTCGTATACTGGACCTGTTAATATACACACAGTGTTATGTAATGAGAATACTTAGAGGAAATTCATAATACATTATTGTTACATTCAATAGAAATTAATTATAGTAGCCCTCCGTCGACAAAAGATAAAGGTACACTATTACCTGCTTACCTACCTCTGAAGACTAGTAAGTCAAACATTTATCAGGTTTTCTGATCCTCTTAACTCTATGACACCACGGAATCAGTGTGATCAATGAGTATTGATGTTTCCTAATATTCAATTTTCAAAGAGAGTACCGAACTTCCAAAGGACTTCCCGCATGCTGATACACTTGGGCTGCTCGCAACCAGTATAAGAAATTTGGAGGCAAGTAAAGTTCCCAAAAATATCTTTAAGAAGAAAGGGAATCAGAGGTGAAGGTGGAAATTTGACAAAGATAGTCTGAATTGAACCACGAGTAGAGGTATATGAGGGCATCAAAGGACCGGGGCTTGTTACAGAGAGAGCGAAGCTGAGAGAAAATGTCTACTGGATGTATACCCCGAGTGCTGAATAATCGCTTATATCTCTAGCCCCGTGAGTGATAACATAATCTTTTATTCATGTAATTAGTATGCAAGATATGTAGCAAAAATAGAAATTAAAAAATATAAATTAGTCTCTTAGAGTCATATAAGACAATGGACAGAATGAACATCCCAACAGATTGGTTCGCTTAGTAAAAATGATGAAAGTATTGTAACAACAGGGCGATTAAGATTTGAATGCGTCAAATCTTTCATATACTTGGGATCCTAGGTAACATCATAGTAATAATAACGGAGTAATTATTTTAATGATATTTCCCTGTGGAAAAGAAATACGATCAGACACAAATAAATGATAAATATGAAATAAGTTTGTAATAAATATGAAATAAACTATCGCTGCGGTAGGAATACAGTTAGCCAAAAACCGCAACAGTTTAGTATTGTATAAAATTAATTTTAATATAAATTAATTTTTGCAGTAAATATTTTTAAAAATTTATACATTGTTACATTTTTGGTTTATTTTATTTTTTTATAAAATCTATTTGTCTGTTTCAGGTGAGCTAAAACAAGCAATAAAAAATAGAGATTAATCATAGTAAGTATAATTTCATATATATGATCAATATAATCAAAAGATGATGGTAAATATATAATCAAACTATTAGTATTATAGCAGATCAAAAAACCTATATATATTAATTATATTTAGGATGCTATCTATGATTTTGACGACCCCTTCACTAGGAATAAAAGCCCTATACATTTATTTCAATTTTATATTTAATAAAAATATTTAATGAAAGTTCATTAAAATAGTTAACAAATATGTAACTGGTCCAAAACTAAGTTTTATTGATTTTCCTCTTAACTTTAAAAGAAGTAAACTTAAAAAAAGACTTTTAAATAAAAAACAAAAAAAGAGGACAATATAAAACCAGGAAAAAAGGAAGAAACGGAGGTTTCTCATTAAGAAAGAAGCAGACGACACAAACAGAAGCACATTAAGGTTAGAGGGGCAACAAGATAAGCCTGTGAAATTCAATTCCCTTGGAAAAACACAATCACCTGCCCCTCGCCCCTTGTGTAATAAATATTATGTACAACTGGTAATAAAAGATATTACAAGAGGACCTCAGCTGTACAGACTTAATTTTCTATCTATAAATGTAAAAACATTTTTGAGCTGTTTATAAATATAGATCATCAGAAGAAAATATGCATCTTAAAACCTTTATACGGTTTTTTATATTTTTTCACAATGACTTAGTTTGTTCCAGAATAAATGGATATTAAAAACATAATAGAAAGACTTTATAATTTTTTTTTGTTTACATTTCGGTGGCGTGTACCACGACGTTAGGTTAGAGGCACCGTTCTTGGGATTAATTAAAATTGTTTGAATAAAATTAATTTAAGAATAAGGGAAACTAATTATAAAAATAAATATATACCGATGAAGTAATGCTTTACGATATTGATAGTAATCTCAGATGAAATAACAGCAGGACTATTTTTTCCAGCATATAAGAGCATTACCGCCAGTAAGGGGAGCCGATGTCTGAGTGGCTAGCGCGCTAGTCTCGCACGCTAAAGGTTGTGAGTCGAATCCCAGTCCCAGTGGGACTTTTATAAGGATATAATTTAATGGGGATTTATTCATAGCCTCTCCTCCGGTATAAAAGACCCGTCAGCCTACTGGTGACACTCACAAAAATAGGCGTAGGGATTGATTACTCTACCCCATAAAATTTCATCGTGAAACGTGTTGAGTACATTCTCTCAGGATATTACACCATGTGGTCAAGGGCCTACACGACCTGTCGCGCTAGGGGGAAGAAAAAAAACATGCTCTAACCTTATCATATATTAAAATAAAAATAAGAAATATCATGAAATGCACCAGTTTAACGAAATTATAGGTTTACATACGTTATTAAAATATAGGCCTAAACCTGACGCCCCAAATTCAATAGAATTTTGTTAGAAATATTTTTTAATACTACTTTATATAATTTAAAATAATAAAATGGATTTAATAAGATTAATATAAAATACTAAATTTCATGTAAAATTGAAAAACGGATAATCTAAACATGAAAAAAATGAATATTTTGAGATAAAAAACGAACAACTATTTGGATGACATCATAGGTAAAAACTAAATTGCCTGACAATGCGGTTATCTTTTGTCTCATTAACACACTAAAGTGTCGCCCCCTCCCCTCTTTAGCCTTGAAATAATGTGAAAATAGCACAGCTAATATGATTATGTAATTACTATAATTTTGTTAACGAATATAATAATATTGGCATAATAATGATAAAAACTGAATAAAAAGGGTCCGATAAAAACCAATGTGTTATTAGGCTTAGTAGGTTATGCGAAGATAAGGAAGGATGATTTTAAAATTTAGATAATAATAAATATTTTTATGATAGGTGCGTTCCAACTCAATAATGATCCTTAATATCGATAATATTAATTATTTATTTTCATTAAACTATTAATTTTTGTACTTAAAAGAGAAATTTCACACATAATGCTTCCATAATTTCATTTAATTCATTGAATTCACAGAAATAATGACAATTCATCAAAATAATCACCAGCTCTAAAATGGAGCTGAGTGATAATTATCGTCTTAAAATCAAAGCCAGGAAAAAAGGTTGTAACGTACTGGCCCTTTAAATACTGCCATAACTCTCCCTCTTAATCAAAACATCATTGCTATTCTGGGATATATGCAAAATAAGATTTTTCGGACAAAAAATAATGGTTTTCTGTTTTGAAACGCTTCTAACAAATCTGATGTACTTTGTTTTCATCTCGATCGTCTCTAGTCTAATCTTGAAACTGACGATTGAATGTTAAGCAAATTAAATCATACCACGTAGCTATTTCCTTTTTCAGATATAATGATTAACAGGAAGAAGTTAATATATAATAGAATTGGATTTGATAAATTATGAGTAATGGAGTAAAATGTCTTGTATTTGTAATTAATTTATTTTTAATGTTCATTGTTTTATGTATGGCGTATCTCACCATGATTCAAAATAAACCACCACCCATTCTTGTAGATTTTTCACATTATTTTTTTTATATTTTTGAGTGTTTTGTGGTATCCTGAACCCTTTTGTTCTGATATGTAAGCTCAAATAGATATAGGTAGTGTGGTGAAGCCTGGTCGCTTGATTCGTGTGCTTAGTGTAGATTTGTCTATATTACAGGAGAAGTGATAGTTGCTTAGAACGTCTTGTCAGATCTTGCCTTTAACTTTGTATGTATGTTCCTCATGTTTAAATAAAGTCTGAGAAAAAGCACAATTTTTTTTATTTTAATTTTTATTATGTTCTCTTATCATATTTTACTAATGAATGTATACCATATGTTTTTGCGCAAGAAATAGCAAATGATACCCCAAAGCAAATAAATAAATATAAAACAACTTTAAATAAAGTAATTGTTGGTAGAAAAAAGTAAAAAGATTTAATTTAACAACTGGAATAAAATATAAATTCTTCCTCGACCACCATTCCTTTTTAACGGTACAACGAAAAGAGTGCATAACTCATCCCTAACGAGCGAGAAAAAGCTTTGCAATCTCAGGAATTTCAAGCCTTCCTTTGCCTTTCTCTTCGTTCTCGGTACCATTGTAAAACTTAGAGGTGAATTTATTAAGAGTTAAGTTGCTATCTATGCCCCAGAATTATTTCGAAGCGGTCTGGAATGATATTTATATATTATATAGTGATTAATAATATTTATGTAAGCGTGGTGTTTCTAATGTAACTTATAATATTGACTTTTATTGTTTGTTTTTTTATTTATTTATTTAATATCACTTGATGCTACAATGGCTAATGAAGCGATGCTACAATTTTGCTTCGAATAAACAACAACTAAATTTTGCCTATCCAGGTTTAATTAGGATAGGAATCTTCAACGAGTACCTGACATCGCACAGACCACCTTTTTAGGTCTCCTCCGAAGGACGGCATAACTAAGAATTTTCTACTCCCATTAAAACTACCTGCGGGTTCGAACCCGTGATCTTTAGTATAGAAGGCTGTTATATTAGCCACTATGCTTCAGATGACCCCGGACAGACTTTGAATCCAACACAGCATGTTTACACATAGCTACCTTTTAATAAGCGCTCATATAATAATAGATTTGCAATAAAACTCAGGGATTTAAACATTCACTATAAGTACATATAATTTTAATATATGAGGGAAAGACTATAGTTACCAGCCTTTTGATGATATAAAATAAAAAGTTCCCTTCCTCTTTAAATTCATAAAGGGAACTGGTCTCTTCAACAGAATACAAATGATCCATTGAGGTACTGGAAGCGATTTTTTTTTTAGCTCTTAAACTTAATTAAAAATATATAATCTTGTATAACCTTTATTACGATTAAAGTTAAACATATTAAATGTAAAATTAAATAGATTTATAGTAACAAATTTTGCGATCCAACATTATGTACATGGTAATTAAATGAATTAATGTTATTTGTATGGTTTTTGTATAGCTTATTCTTAAAACAGTTATCTTATAAAAGTTTTAATCAGATTCAAAGTATATAGGGAGGCTATAGATGCAGTCCAGACTCGGTTTTATTAAGAAAAATATTTTTTAGTTTGTGGACCGTTTTTAAAAGTTGTTCGTAAAAATAACATTTAATTTTGGGTGGGGTAGTTGAGCGGGTTAGCGCGCAGTGCTTAAAACGAGCGTTGCCTAGCAAATAATTTGAAAACAAATAATTACGAGTTCAAGACTCGGTGCTTTTATCTCAGCATTTACCTCTCGCTCTCACTCCTTGGCCCGAAAAAGGCGAGGTGGGGGGTGAACAAAATAAAATAAAAAAAGGAACATTTAATTTATTTAAGCCAGAAGAGATTGTACTATTATATGTTTTATTTTATTTTTTTTATCTCCAGAAGATTACTCTTCTGGTATTCTCTTTTACTGCATTGTATGCATTTTAGGAGAGTTCTGGTGTACGGGGTATGGAAATAAATATTTTTAGGGTAGGTTTTAGTCTCCAGTAACGGTGCTCAATAGTTGTGTCTGTCAAGTTACAATTTGATATTATATTGTAGATTATTAAATTAATTCAACAGTTACAGAGTATGAACAAAAAAAATAATTTGATACTTAATGATTCGATTTTCACTTTAAAATAAAAAAAAATCTCGTGCGGGCAACACACGACTTTCACTTACCTCCGTTTTTAAAATCAATTAAAGAATTTTCAAATACAGTAAGAGATAAAAATCAGTGAAACCATTAAAGAATTAATGAAATAGAATTTCTATAGAAACATGTGCTTCATTAAAAAATCGATTAAATTATTATCTAAAATAATCAGTTAGTTTTATCGGTTTTTCATGACTCTATCAACTTTTAAAAGCTTGTGTATGAGATGATATTTTTTCTAAAATCTTTAGCTTTCCAACGGTATATCATACATGTATATTACTGCTCTTATGTTCAAAAACGAAAAATTGCATTGAAAAAATATTTTTTCTGTTTTCTCCTTTAGTTGGGTATCGAATTTATTCAATTTATATATTTACCTGTTTTTCATCAGCGTTAACAAGATAATCTAGTTATTATTATTGAATCTACAAAATTAAAGGTACTTTAGGGCAAGAAAATTTAAAATATCTGCATTTAAGCCCTGTCAGACCATTTTTATCCAAATAAAACCTACATGATATTAAAGCCCATTAAATTTTACATCGATATAGCGAGTTTAATCAAAATCGTCGGTACCGTTTTTGAGAAAATCAAAAAAGGTGCAAAATGCATGGTATAAAGTGCCTCTTCTGATAAGCTCATTTTGATGAAAAAAGTTTTGTCACGTCTCGGGCGTATAGTTGTCTTAAATATGAAATTTCAGTTTCATAGGACTTACCGTTTCCGCCCGGGAGTTACCACACACACACACACACACACACACACAGACCTTTTCGCGGGACTTGGTTATTTGGACTCAGGGAACCCTAAAACGTGTATTTCCGTTGAAAACTGGAATTCGAAAATTTTCACGATCGCAATACTTCCACTTACTATATATAGTAAGTGAAAGTAAAAGTGTAATATTTTATTTTTATTTATTATTCTTTTCATAGATACTTGAAATCGAGATTTTTTTTTTAAGCCTTGAATATTGAAGACAAAATTATAAATAAAGTAAAACTAGACAATCAATCAAGATAATGTTTACAGAGCAGAGATAAACCCGTCATGATAAAATTATTACAGCCACGTGGACGGCTTAACCTTTGATAGCAACTTAATATAAGCTTCAGCTTTTACGGGAAGCTTAAATGAATAAGTAATAAGCAACCATATCGATTATAGAGCAGCAGCGATTTATCAATTATTTCATATTTAATTATAATAATAAATACAAATAATACTCCATATTATAAAACTGTCTGTAAAATAAAATTAGGATAAAGAACTAAGGTAATTGTTTTTTCCTACCTCTTACTGATAGTTGTGACGGTCGGACAATTTCATTGTGGAAATGGAGAATTTTGAAATGTTAGGCATGGGGAATGATGTAACCATCAGCGCCCCTTCTGGTTTTGATATTTTTTTTTTTTTTTTTTTTAGTAAAAGAGATTTATTTATCTTCTTCTTAGCCACCACTTGAAGGGCAATTCTATTTCGGATTTCACCGAATAGTAAGATTTTAGTAATTGTATTTTTCATTACTCATTTTAGTCCTACCTCTCTGACAGATCCTTCAAAATAAACCACAATAGTTCCATCTCTTTTCACCCAGTCTGCTGGGGTTCCTCAAGGCAGTGTCCAAGGACCCATTCTTTACACAGTCTATACAGCTGATATCCCAACCCATCCTAACACATTGCTTTCTACCTATGCCGATGACACTTGCGTGTTATTGGTTAATAACAATCCTACAATTGCCTCTCAAACTCAGTGACCTTGAGGTATGGTGTCAGAATTGGATAATAAAAATCAAGTCCAATAAATCCTAAGAAATTACCTTTACCCTTCCTCGAAAACCTATGACATCCAGACCTACATTGTCCTTTAATGATATTCCGCTTGTCCCGGTTGAACAGATCCGATATCTAGGACTCCTGCTTGAAAAACGACTTAGATGGAATCCGCATACAAGACTGAAAAGACAAGAAACTGCACGACGATTTCGGCTACTCCAACAGTTACTAGACAGGCGCTCTAATCTATCACTTAACTACAAAAGACTCATTTACATGACCATCATAAGGCCAATCTGGACCTACGGAGTTGAGCTTTGGGGCTCTACTAAACCATCAAACTCTTCCCAATCCTTACAATCCGAAATCCTTCGCAAAATCCTTAACGCTCCTTACTTTGTCACGAATAAAATCATCCACAATAACCTTAAAGCACCATATGTTGCTGATTTGGCACGTCCCAGGTATCACACCTTCCATGAAAAACTCCACTCCCACTCTAATCTATTAGTTTCTAATCCATTCCTGATAATCCTCATAGGCGTCTGAAAAAAAGATGGCCTCGAGACCTTCTTGTTTAGATTCACTACCAAAGAGTGCTGCCAATGGGCAGTTTCTCTTCATGTTTATTTCCTGTGTTATAAAAATTCAGCATATTTACTTGGTGTATTTTTTGTACAGTTGTAAATTTTAATAAAAATATATTTAAATAAAAAATACTCATTTTACCCAGTCTATAAAACTCCTCTGAAACAATACCTATTTTCGAGTTTTCGATTTGACTGAAGTATTTGTTCATTTGCCGAAATAATGGTTATGGAACGGTATTTGTCATTTGAAAAAAAAATGTAGCTTTATTACAGCTATGTTTTCGTAAACAAGAAAAAAAAATGTTTTTCCGGAAAATTATGAAAGTTGTTTGTTTAAAAAGTTGTGGAAATGTTTACACCCAAAGTTTTATCTAATCTGATTACTTCCCCAGCAATCTGGGAGTCTGTGCCCTATCTTACATCTAGAATTGGTGTTGTTCTTACTGCCCTCAATCTTTCCACAACTTCAAAAAGGAAGTTGTACAAACACAAGTGTAAAGTTCAAATTATTTACAATAAAAATTAAAGAAAATTTAGCAGAAATTATTTAAATAATAAGTATTTAATGTAATGCTGTAGGTAGACTGTGGTAGTTATACTTTAACTAAGGTTCAACACACTGAGGGCCCTGCTACACTGCAAGAATAGGAGGGAGTAAAATATGAAAATGTGTAATATCTTGAAGTGATACCGGCGATTGTGAATCACCAAACACTTTCGCCGTGTTATAATAAATATACGATAATCGCACTTTCAATGAAACTTTATCTTTAATTTATTTTGTTATACATACTTTATTATGAATGTTGCTTAATTTCTTAAAAGGGTGATTCTAAAAAAAAAAACATGGGTTCATAATGTATAGGTCAGAATTGTTTATTTTGATTAAAAAAAAGTAATAGTTGATTACTTTTAAAAACGATTCCCCTATACTTCCGAAAAAAAAAATGGTTTTCACATATTTTCACCTACATTTTCTCTCACTGTGTAGTGCTGTCTTTAAACAGTCCATTTTAAAATTATTATATTAATCGACAAATGTATATTTAAATTTTTAGAAATATTTTATACCCACTTTTAAACTATTAAACACTCTTGAGCAGCCGAAAGATCCTATGAGATTTTAATAAACGTAACTTAAAAATGGACTGTCATAGTGTGTTGAACCTTACTTTACAGAATTTAACTTACCTGCTATAATGATAAACGGTTAAATAAATTACATTATTGTTAATGTAAAAATATGAAAGTTCCCAATCATTAGCCAACTAAACGGTTTCAGTTCCTAATTATTGATTTAATTATTAGATATGATGTTAGCCAAAGAGAAAAGACATCTCTTTCTCTCTATCTATATATAATATATAATATATATATATATATATATATATATAACACTAGAGAGATTAGATTAGATTTTTATTGTCAAAACAGACAAAATAATAATGTTTTACACTTATATTTGTCCCAATTACGATTATTATTCTAAAAACATATAACATTTTTTCTTTTTATAAGTAAACTTAAAATAAAACTATTATAAACGAGAGGGAGAGAGAAGAAGAAAAATAACTTTATTCTGGGACTAAGTCCCCTAAGAATAAAATTTTACATACTAACATAAAATTTAACATACTTAAATATTCACATTTGGCCAAAATACAAAATTAATGAGGAAAAACAGTGTATATATATATATATATATATATATATAATATATATATATATATATATATATATATATATATATATATATATATACGTGTATATCCGTCCGTGTTATTATATTCCGAAATATAAATATTTTTACTCCTGATGTAGTGATATCTGGTAATGTTGCTAAGTTTTAGATATTTCCGTGTTAATGTAGTTCTTTTCTTAATATTGTTAATATTTTAACTTATATGACAAAGTTATTTTGCTCAAACACTCTTTTAGTTTATTTTATGTTTATTTCTCGATTTTCCGTTGAGTATTTTCCCTGCGGAAGGAATTTAATTTTCAGGAAGTGAGACTCCGACCTTTGAAGCCCATTCATAAAGAGCCATTCAAAAGGTGAGGTGCCCTTAGGTACAGGTGCAAACAGTTTATAAATAGCGGACAACTTCGATCCGAGTCAAGAAGCGGAGAAATTCTCTCCTTATTCTGCAGAGCCTTTCTTTAACAATTATTTTGATGATCAAAAATGTACATTTTTTAAATAAAATATTAATCATTTTTCATTAATAGTTAAGTGCTCATTTACTATAGAAAAAACAAAACAAAACAAAAGATCATGACGTCCAAAATATTACAATAAAATGTTAAAAATATGTCATTAATGTTTCGTACCATTAATACATTCTCAACAAAAAAACTTTTAAGTAAAAAAAAAAAGAAAAAAATAAGAAGGTAAACCTATTGAGTTGACCGTAAAACAATGATTTTGGTTTGAAAATAAAAAAAAGAAAGACTTTTTATTACGTTATAAGTTTCTGTAGGGGTAGGGGTGGTGTCAAAAATATTAACCACTAATCTTCTTTCCTAGAATAGATGCTAATTCATAAGAACTAATAATTATTATTAATTAATGAATAATTTAAATAATAATAATGAAAGAAAACGGAAATTATTGGTATGCACTTTTAATAAAATAAACATAACATTAATTCGTACAAATAAATTATAAGCCAAAAAAATTAAAGAAACCTTAACTAAATGATATTGAATGAAAGAAAACAATTAGTAATTAGAAAAAAAATAAAACAGAATGAGGAACATACAAAAAAAATTAAATAAAAAAAAAATGTATATACTGGTCTGTGATGTCGGTCGCTACTCTTGGTGGATAGTCGCTCGCAGCATTTCCAAAAGGTCGCTGTTGCGATGTAGTGTCGGCCGGGCCCGACTGGGTTAGCTTTAGTCTCAATTTAAATTAAACACACTGCAAAGTGCACTAATTAAAGATAGCAGAAGAGGTATTGCTAGGGCAAAGACTAAGACAATACCGTTGTCCATTAAATTGTTGACGAATAAGTAGTCTTACAGGTGAAATAAAAAGGATAAACCGTATGCGAGATTCGGAGAGTTGGGCGGATGTGACAGAGTTTCTTATCGAAGCTCCAACAACAGTTTTTGTCACACGTGAGATATATATAGTAGGCCTTCTTCATGCAAACAATTTGGCGCATCACGATCGCCTAAAGATGGTTTTATTGTTGCCAATTCCGATGGATTGCAATAATTTAGCTACAATACGATTCGGCATCGATTTTGTTCCAGGATTTAAGCAACTGTAGTGTATCAAAACAAATAATGCCCACCAAACTAAGCCAAGGAGAAAAAATCTAACCTGATAAAACTTCTGAAAGGTAAAATATGAATATGAAAGCACTATAATCAATCTAATTAATATCTCAGCGTTTTTATAAAAGGATTTAATAGATAGCGTTGGTTTTTTTAATTGGCAGATAACCACTCAGTATCAACTAAATAGTGCTGAAAGTATTCATTTATACTAGAAGTACTAGGAAATTTATGGATAAAAAAAAGATCAACGATAATAAAAAATAAAAAATAAAAATAATAAAATTGCGGTTAACGCATTCATAAACCTAGGAATCTTGTATGTATAATGTCTTAGTGTATAATATATAATGTTAATATATTTATAATGTCTTAGTATTTCTGCGTGTCTTATATATCATGCGTAAAATACTTATGTTTGGCACACTTACAGCAATCAGCTAATTGTAAGATATAAAACTAATAAAAAACGCACTCTAAGTTCATTAAGTAAATGAGAAACAGTATCTAAATTGGATCATTACAGCTGAATATTTGTGTATGAATTTTTATATATTTTACTTCTACTAAAGAAATTCTTCGGCTTTATTTAAATTGAATCCGAAAATACAAGGACATTTTTTATTTTAATATTCAATCTACCTTCGAGTAATGGAAGGACATTTATTGCTTATTTTCATAGTCCTATGTATTTTGTTGTTTTTTGTAATAAATTTGGAGGATTGGAATCACAAATAATAATTAATATTCAATAAAAATGAAAATGTATCAACATAATCTACTAATTTTCATTAAAAAAATGGGTCCAGTATGGAGCATATAAAAACAAAATTGAACCAGGCTTTGAATAATGAATATATTATTCGTACCAAAACGAATTTAGTTTCTATCAACGCTTAGAATTAATACCCTCCAAGTAACTCAATATTTATAATTTATGTGTATCTTAATCCTTATTATACTATCATTTCCTGCAATCGTAAAACAGCGTATTATAGGTCACGTATGCATTTGGTATCGCTAAGATAGTGTGGAGGTATGGTCACGATAGGCAGAAAATACATATACTGTAACTACTGTAGCAGAAACTGGTTCTGCTGATAGGGGTTAATTATTTATTAATACGTTAATATATTATGAAATTATAATAGTAATAATTTATTGATTTGTCTTTAGGTCAATCCCCATACATATATTATGAAATAATAAATATACATATTTTTACTTTTACTTACTATATATTGTAATTTTTTAATTCCAGTTTTCAACGGAAATACACGTTTTAGGGTCCTAATCCTGAGTCCAAATAACCAAGTCCCGCAAAAAGGTCTGAGTGTGTGTGTATGTGTCCGGGTGTGGTAATCCCCGAGTGGAAACGAAAGTCTTATGAAACTGAAATTTCATATTTAAGACAACTTTACGCCCGAGATGTTACAAAAACTTTTTCATCAAAATCGGCTAACCCGAAGAGCCACTTTATACCATGCATATTTCATATTTTTATGATTTTCTCAAAAACGGTCCCGTCGATTTTAATTAAACTCTCTATATCGATGTAAAATTTAATAGGCTTTAATATCATGTAGGTTTCCATTATGATAAAATAGTCTGACAGGGCTTAAATTTTAAATTTTATTCTTCTAAAGTATCTTCAATTTTGTAGATTCTATGAAAATAACTATATTATATTGTTACTACTGAAACAGGTGAAATATATAAATTGAATGAATTTACCCAACCCAACTAAAGGAGGCAACTGAAAAAATATTTTTTTAATGCAATTTTTTGTTTTTGAACATAAAAACTGTAATATACATGCATGGTATACCGTTGGAAAGCTAAAGATAAATCAGATCGAAAAAAAAGCCGATAAAACTAAGTGATTATTTTAGATAATAATATAATAGATTTTTTTAAATAAAACACATGTTTCTATCGAAATTCAAAATAAATTATTCTTTAACAATATTTGTATCTCTTACTGTATTTGAAAATTCTTTAATCGATTTTAAAAACGGAGGTAAGTGAAATTCGTGTGCTGCCCTCACCAGATTGTTTTTATAACTTATTACATAATGGTTCTAATTTTTCATTATCACATATTTCATATCTACTGCACTGTTCGACTAAAATAATAAAATTTAATATTTGTTTACTACACTATATTCATATTTGCCAACTATTTCAGGGTTTTCTAATTATCATAATAAATAAATAAATGTTAATATATTATATATATATATATATATATATATATAATATATATATATATATATATAATCTTACATTTTTGATTAAATTATAAATTTATTTATTTAAAAATTGATTTATGTTAAGGTTGTTTAAGCCTACTAGGTTTTAAGAAAAAGATGTTATTTAAAATAAGTTATGAAGCTGTGTTATATGAAAAGAATTAAAATTAATAACACCTTCGATATTAAAAGTGAAGCTAGATCTAATAAAGTGTGTCATGCCTACTCACTCAATATCATCATAACCAACAACTTCCTAATTAAATTATAGAATGTTTACATTTTGCAGTGTGTCTGTCTCTCTTCTTCCTATCTTCCTTCCTTCCTAACATCATTCAGTCGAGAACTGGTCTCTGTGCGGTTGTCTACTCTCTGTTCGTTATTATATAAATAAGTTGTTATAGTGTTAATTATTGTTTATTAATTTTACGTGTATTCAGTTTAATTTTATTTTAAAATAATATTATATAAAAAGACGGTATATAAAAGTGCTTAATTTATATTTAGTTGCTACATGGATGTCACTGCTGTAAGGGTATTACCACCATATTAAATTATTTAAACATTTTTTTTTTTACTTAGGTTAACAATAGTAATAAAATATAAAAGATATCTTCTAATAATAATAATCTTAATAATTAATAACTAAACTAAAATAATAGAACAGAATAGATATGTGATATATACAAACAAATCTTAATTACAATATTTAATTAAAAGAGCTTTACAATATTGGTTGGATGTTGATGAAATAAAATAGTTAATTATGCAAATGCTAAACACACAAAAAAAAAATTTAAATGATGATTTTTCTACGTTTTTTATTTACTAATTTTTATAGAAATCTGTTTAGGGTTCTCTAAGACAGAAATTAAGTAATATATATTACTATTTATTTATTTATTATGATAAGTTATAAAACACTGAAACTAGTTGGAAAATATGAAAACAGAATAGTAAACAAACATTAAATTTTATTATTTAGTCTAACAGAGCAATAGCTATGAAATTTGTGACAATAAAAATTAGAAACATTAAGTAACAAGTCATAAAAAAAAGATATAAGTAGTGACTAATTTTATATTTTATCTTTTAGAGGCCAAAAAAATGGCAATAAATTTGAAAGATATGTTGAAAAATAAAGAAATTGAATTTCAATATGTGATTAGCGAAATAATTTTAAAAAATAAGCCGTTAAAATATTTAAGTTTTATGCTTGACAATAACCTAAAAATATAAATAATCTCGTCAAATGTATATATTTAATTATTTATTCATGTATCAAAAGATAATAGGATAAATAATATGAAAACAAAAATATTAATTGGAAATTATTATAAATTGTAATCCATTAATAAGGAATGATTTTTTCATACATTCATGCATTTTCCATAAAAATAACAATAAATAGAAATAATTTTAAAAACCGTCTGTACAAAAATTACATTAATTAATAATAAGTTTAATAAATACCTGTGGAACGAGACTAGATGTCACTGTGATTGTGAGGAGACTGAGCATTATAACAGTATTTTGAGCTTGGCGGTACCAGAGGCACCATTATTTTTAAGTCAAATCAGCTTCCTTAAGTCAATTAATCTTCATTTAGATTCACTCTTGTTCGGTCCGGGTCCGTGTCGTGGTTAACACTATTTCGAGTTTTATAAATGTGAAAATAATGATTTATTTATGCGTATTAACGGCTCTGTCATTTTATTATTTATCTTCGTTTCGAAATATGTCTGAATTTTATATATATATGTTTAAAGAACAAGGTGTGAATTTCAAGAAAGAAGACCATATTGAATCTTCCAACATAAAGGTAGGAATTTTAAATTATGCATGACATTAATTTTTTTTGTTTTTAGGAATATTCTTTAACATAATTTTTTATATTATTCCTCAAATGACTGTTGAAAATCTTAATGGCTATTATTTGAAATATAATCAATTTATGTACAATATGTATGATTTAATATGGCGTATCATACCAATGTTCTTTTGTGTCTAATCAAATTTCATTCTATTACTTCTCTTTTAGTTATACAAGGAAAAATCCTATTACAAAAATAATTATGTATATCAGTATAATATGTAGACTATAAAATTGATACTTGTAATTCAAAATTTTACACTTGAAAATGAAATATTTGAGCGATTCCAAGTTTGAGAATATTTTTGATTATAGAGAAATTAGAAAAAAAAAAATAAGACAGAACTGAGTACTGTATTATATTAAGTCTCTTCTAAAAGTTCCTTAAAATTATATATTATCTTATATAATCATAAATATATACATTCATATTTGAATATATTGATTTTAAAAGAAAAAGTTTATCTAATTTTATTAATAAAAGTGGTCGATATGACAACATTGCTTATAGCGAAATTAAGAACCAACAGCGCCAGACGCTAAAATTGAATCTTAAAAACCTATATAAGTTTATAAATTTAAATATAAAAATTATATATTTTAAGTATTCATGTATAAAATAGTTATATATTTAGAAAAATATAAATGATTTAAAGATAAACTTTAAGTTAAATTTAAATTTTAAGTTAAACTTATTATGCTAATAAAAGTGGTAGATCTGGCAACATTGCTAGTAGACTAATAGGCGCCTAAGCCAAAACAGTGAACTTATTACCTTTCACCTCAAACCTTAATATATATTTCTTTTAATATATTTATTTTAAACAGTTTTTCTCGTATTCTATTAATAGAAGTATTCGATCTAAATGTTTAATTGATTAGGGTATGTAAGTTTGTGCAAAAAAAATTTAAAATTTGATTTAAGATAAATTCAAATATTTCAATGATAGCGAAATTAAGAATCTGTTAAACCCATAGTGGGATACTGAACTTTTTAACTAGGATCTTATAGCTTACTATATATTTATTTTAAGATGTTGATTTTCAAATGATTTCTTTATGATGAAAATAAAATTTACTTGATTTCAATATATTAGTAATTAATGTTCTTTACTTATAATTAGCTAATAAAATCAGGCTATAAAACACCATGCTACCAAAGGAACGAAAAAATGGAAGGAGTAGAACGATTCCTCGTAACAGTTCATTAGGAACGGTTCCTCAATACAGTTCATTAGGAACGATTTCTAGTTCCTTTCCACTTGGATTAGTTCCTCTCTCGTTCCTTTCTGTTAGGAGCAGGTCCTTCCACGTTCCACTCAACCCCTTGTCCTGTCTCCCTCATGCACACTCAAGATAAAATACTTATGAGAAAAATAAGAAGAAAATCTGGTGCGCGCAACACACGAATTTCCCTCACCTCCGTTGTTAAAATGTATTTAAGTATTTTAAAATATACTTAGAGATAAAAATGAATAGTTAAATTATTAATTACATTGAGTTTCAATAGAAACATGTGCTTTATTAAATAATCTATTATATTATTATCTAGGATAATCAGTTAGTTTTATCGGCTTTTCATCTCTGTTAACTTTTACAATCGTTTTATGTTACAATATTTTTTCTAAAATCTTTAGCTCTCCAACGGTATATTAGGGGTACTCACTACGTTTGCTATAGCATGCTATTTGTGCTATTGTGCTAAACCCATCAATTTTATACAGGAAATAACTGTAGAAACTCGACGGGTTTAGCAAAATAACACAAATAGCATGCTATAGCAAACGTAGTGAGTACCCCTAATATACCTACATCCATGTTACTGTTTTATGTTAAAAAAAAAACAAAATTACATTAAACAAATATTTTTGTCCTTTAGTTGCTTATCAAACTCGTTAAACATTTTTATTTAGCCATTTTTTATCAATTCGGAAAAGATGATACGGTTTGTTTAAACACCCCCTAATCGAACAAGCTTCGAAAAAATGAGAATGATCGCGCTCTCACGAGCGTATTCTGGCGCTTTTTTTGGTAACTTGGTGCTCCAAGCTTGTCCCCTTTTTAAATTAAGGCCGAGCAGCCCAGGAAGAGAAGAGTAGGTGAAAATTTGTGAGAGCGAGGTATTGTGAGGGTACACGAAAGTAGTGGGTGACAAGTGGCATATTTAGTTTTGTAAAATAATAACATCAAATACTACATAAAAAAATTCTTTAATATTATTTATAAAAAAATATAAAACCTTCTTTTTAAATGTAGAAACTCCATTTTAAGAAATTAACATTATATATAATTATTACATTCCAATTACCAATATATGGAATATATAGTAAGGCCTGTGTGTGTGTGTGGTAACTCCCGGGAAAAACGAAAAGTCCTATGAAACTGAAATTTCATATTTAAGACAACTTTACGCCCAAGGTGTTACAAAAAGTTTTTCATCAAAATCGGCTGACCGAAAGATCTACTTTATACCATGCTTTTTGGAACTTTTTATGATTTTCTCAAAAATAGCTACAACGATTTTAATTTAACTCAATATATCGATGTAAAATTTGATGGGATTTAATATAATGCAGGTTTCATTTGGATTAAAATAGCCTGACAGGAATTAAATTCTGATATTTTAAATTTTTTTCCTCTAAAGTAACTTTAATTTTGTAGATTTAAAAAAAAATTGGAACATGATCTTATTAGCATTGATAAATAATTGGTAAATATGCAAGTTGAGGGAATTAGATAAACAACTAGAAGAGAAATGTGCAAAATATTTTTTTTTGAACACAAAAATAGTAATATAGAAGGATAATATACCGGTAGATAGCTAAAGATTTTAGAAAAAATACTATCTGATACACGGAATTTTAAAGGTTAATGGAGAGTGATGAAAAGCCGAAAAAACTAACTGATTGTTGTAGATAAAAATATAATGGATTATTTAATGTTTCTAACGAAATTTAAAATAATTAATTCTTTGACATTTATTTGTATCTTTTAATGTATTATAAAATTTTGAAATTGATTTTAACAACAGACGTAAGTGACATTATGAGGAAGGTTGTGATATTCAGTCGTGATAGGCATGATGTGCCCTCTTACGCATTTAGGTCAGAGGGTCAGTCATCCAACTTCTTTTCAGACTTCTGCGAGTATTGTCTGCCATGCTACGTGTAAAAGCTTCACATGCTATGTGAAAACGTTTGTAGAGGGTCGAATCTGTTCGTTGACAGTCGATATGTGAACTTTTGTATGTAGAGTATTTCGCTAACGTACCAGAGAGAATTTGTTAAAGTGCTAAATGTTCTAGATTGGAAAATTTGAATTTTACGTATGTGACTTTTTTTAATGTCCCGTATATCAGTGAAGCCGAACGTTTTCTAGTGAATAAGTGTTCAATTTTTTATTAATATTTAATTTTGAAAGTCTTGAAGAAAGTGAATATAAAAGTTCAGCCTTTTCTTTAGCGTTGTCTGTCGTTTATTGTGGTGTGGGTTCCATGTCATTCTTCTGTCCTGTCCATATTTTATTGTGTCGTGTGGAATTCGGATGTTGTCAAGATATATAGAGGGACCGGCTTTATGTCAGAGAGTAATGTTATATGTTGGGATTTTTTTGAAAATACAATTAAAAAATAATAATATCCTACTTTGTCTTTTGTCAGCAGAAAAAAATAATTAACATTTGACATACATGATCTTTGAGAGATGCAAAACATAGGAAAGATACATGTGCAATTTGAGCTTGAAATATTAATCATTAGATGAAAAAAATAAGAAAGCTCAAGGAACAGTAAAAAAGCAAATAAAGCAATTATTTATTAAAAAAATATTTTTAATATTTTTTTACTTTCTTTTAAAATTATATACCGCTACTATGGAGCAAAACATTAAAATTGATTGTTTACAGCCTGACTTTATATTTTGTTTTTTCTTCAAGCACAATTTTCTTCGTAATATTGTTGTTGTTTTTCCTTTGTAACATTCAATTTACTATAAAAAAAGTTTTCCGAGATAATTACAAATTAGAAGAATTACTGATACCAATAAAGTGTCGATAGCAAATAAAGATCAAGAGATACAGATTGGATTTGTACATGGTTAGAGTACCTGCATCAGCAGAAAATGGGAGATATCTCTCGGATCCTGACAAAGCAATCTCATGAGGCTGGAAGGGAAAAAGCGAGAGAGAAAATAGACTTTCATTTCTGATGGTAGCTGGTAGAAGTTTCCCTAAACTAAGGAAAATGTCTACTTCCTAGACTATGGAACTAAATTTTATAGAAAATTCAATAGATACATATGATAATTGAGACGTTGATTTCCAAAAGGTACTATATCCATTCTAGGAAATTTTACAGGAAGCGCGAAAATCTTCTTACTATGATTATTAAACTAGCTAATTGGTCTTTGCATACAATTAGAATTATTTTTACTATAATATAACATCATATAAAGTTATGAAATAATTTTTTGTTAGAATGATTTGGAACGAAAATAAATGCTAATAGTACTTTTAGAAACTTACCGCATTTCTAAATCGCGTTTTTAAGGACTGAGAAATTCATTAGATAACATAAAATAGAATATTTAGATATAACTAAATGATGATAATACAATATTAAAAAAATCAATTTCGTAAAAAATGTTCTTTAGTACCTTTGAAAATCACGTCTCAATTATCCTTGCTCAGGTATAGTTTAAATAATAATAACAAGCATTTAGAAAACTGATAATCAGTTAATTATAATATAATTTTTTTTATATTTAAAGTTTTTATTCACACTCGTCAATTAGCGCAAATTAGCGAATTTGAGGAAGGAATGATAGTCTGGCGTGAAAGGAATGATGGAGCACAGCGCCACCTCTTCCTGGCGTGTTTCCTATTACGCATTTATTTCAGGAGGTCCATCAACTTCTTTTCAGCCTTCAGCGATTATTGCCCAGCACATTAGTAGTGGCCAATCTTTGTATTAGTGTGTTGTTATGTCCGTGTAAGTTGTGAAAACGTTTGTATAGGGTCCGAATCTGTTCGTTGACTGTTTGGTATGTGAAGGTCTGTATGCAGAATATTGTTGCTAACGTAGCAGAGAGAATTCGTTTTAAATAGTTCTATATCTAGAAAATAATATTAATTTTAAGGAATACTTTAATTTACCTATTTATGAAATAATTAGTCAGGAAACGTATTGCGATCATGAAAATTTTCGAATTCCAGATTCAACGGAAATTTAGGTTTTAAGGGACCTTAAGTCCAAATGACCAAGTCTCGCAGAAAGGTCTGTGTGTGTGTGTCTGTAGTAAGGCTATTTCAGAAAGGATAAGTTGTTTAAAACTTAAATTTCATATGTTAGAAGCGTATATGCCTGAGATGTTACAACCAGAGGAACCAATTCATAAATGGATTTTGCACCTTTTTACGATTCCTTCAAAACTGTTGTAACGATTATCGCTAAGTCGATAGATGGCTTTAATACCATGTAGGTTTCATTCTGATTGAAATAGTCTGATAGGGCTTGAATGCTGATATTTTAAATTTTTATCCTCTAAAGCACCTTTTATTTATATAGATTCAAAAAAATTAAACATATCAACTTATTAGAATTCATAGAAAATGGCTTAATATACAAGTTGAACGAATTCGATAACCAACTAAGAGCAATAATAATTTTATAGTAATAATTGAATAGAAACATAGTTGCATAATGTACCATTGAAAAGCTACAAATTTTAGAAAAATGATATCTTATATACAAATTTGTGAAAGGTAATGTAAAGTGATGAATAGGGCATACATTCAAGTGATTTTTCTTCATAAAAATTTTGTATTGTTTCCTACGGAACTGAATGTAAGATCTTAAACTTTTTGAAGTCATGTGTGGTGCGCAAAACATTTTTACTTTCACTCGCTATTTTCACTATTTTTATTTTAACTTGATATCTTTATTCAAAACTGTCAGTAACATAATAACGGATAATTAGTGTTATGTCTTACATTTCCGCCTTAACAATGTCAATTACAATATATTCTTTACAGATATCTCTCCCTCTCTCTCAATAAAAAAAAAAAAAAAAAAAATATATATATATATATATATATATACCATTTTGCAAAAACTGAACGATTTCACCTTGTTATATAACAATGAATTTCAAATCTATGTAGAGTCTTGCATATTAAAAATAAAATCTTGATAAATAAAATAGAGAGGAAACTAGGACTTGAGACCCTAGTGACTGTAGTTTCCTGTACTAGCACCTAGAGCACTCTTGGGAGACTAGAAACTTACCTTAATTATCCAGAACCCGACTATTCATTTACATTATTTAATAGAGAAACTGAAGAAAATGACGTTAAAGGGGAAAAATATATGAATTACTTATTAAATAAAAATAATATTTTAATTTGACATTTTTTTTTAACCTTAAAGGTTTAATTCACACCTGTCCACTTATTGGAAAACCAGTGAATGCGATGAGGGTAGGTTTTGATCTTGTTGCGTGGTAGGCATGATGGGTAGAGTAATGCCCATCTGAATCTCTTCCCGACTTGATTCCTATTTCCTGCTAATGACAGGAGGCCCCTCATCCAGCTCCTTTTCAGCCCTCCACGGATGTTGTGAGGCATGTCAGTTGTGGTTATGTTTTGTAGTATGTCCGAATAAGTTGTCATGATAATGTTAGTTGACTGATGGTAGAGCTGAAAGTTTTTGGTTGGAAAATTTATCTTTTTTGCACTTAAATGTATCTTTTTTAAGTCCAAATGGGTTTCATTATGTCTAAGTGTTCAATTTTGTTTTAAGCTTTAATTTTGAACGTCTTGAAAGTAGAGAATATAAAAGTTTTAGCCTTTTGTTTAACGTTATCTGTTTGTTCTTGATATGTAGACCTCATATCAGTCTTCCGTCTAATGTCAAGCCGTGATATCTCATTGTGTCAATCTGTGGAATTTGGATATTATTAAGATATACCGGAGATTAAGTTTTATGTCGGAGTGAAAGTAATGTGATCTGGTTTGTCTTGGTTCAGTTGAAGTTTGCACCAATCGTGAAGTTGTGTTAAGTGGTATTGTAATGTATGTGAGGCGTGTGGTAAAATAAAATGTTTTGTTAAAATATTTGTGTCTGCATCCGTTGTGAGAGTTTTCAAACTGATTGGCATGTCAAGTGTGTAAAAAACATAAATAAAATAATAAAAAATAAAATCTATATAAACATACGGAAAGAAAAAATCGAAAGGTAAAATTTGGTTATGTGAATATAAGCAACCGTCATTATAGAAAAATGAATTTTTCCAGACTTTTTTAAAAGAGGCATACACGCTAAGCATATATTTTAATTCAACGTATCTTGAAACATAATACCTCTAACTCAGTAAGGAACAAGTTAATTTTACCATATTAGTCAATTAGAATTTTTGCTATTATTTTTTTTTTTTTATTGAATATTTACAATTGTTTCTTATGAATTAGTAATAGTGATATAAGATTGCCATTCACACTATATACAGATATTATATTATACAACATAAGAAACATTACACAACCTATAATGAGATAAATACAAATAAATGATATATAGAATCAAATATATATAATAAAAAAAAAAAAATCAAAATTAGCCTATAATTGAGTAAATAAGTTGCAATATAACAAACTTCATTCAAAAAAATAATATATACAAATTTAAAAGTGCTATAGACCGCAGAGGCTTTTCCTCATTGTGAGAAAGCGAAACCCTAAGAAAATCCTAACCTCGCTTCAGCGCGTCACGGTGTTGAACCCATGGAGGCCAAACAAGGTTTTTGCTATTAAAAATCAGAAAAAAAAATCATTTAATAAAAACATATTTACAATATTGTTATAATTCCTGAAGTACTCTACAACATTAAATAAGGATTCTTATCTCGAATTGAATTTTTGGTTGATTTAGATAAGGATTTAAGGGTTTGTCACACTGAAACTGGCCCATCAAAAATATTTGTTTGATAGATATAGCTGTTATTAATAACTAGTGGATTGTACTACATCTATTTAAAAAAACAACAACATTAAACTGAATGTTGAGGCTGACCAAATAGAACAACTCCAGACCTTCACAGTATTTTACAGTGTCTATGACATTTAGAGGAACTAAAGGTGAATTAGTTTTTTTTAATGAAATTTATTACATCCCTTAAGACCAAATATAAAAATCTTGTTAAAAAACAAAAAGAAAAGGACATTAAATGTTCGTTCCATTTATCAACATAAATAAACTGAATCTAGGTTGACCGCGGTATGTTATATTTTTTATAATCCGTTCATACAATATAAAAACATAAAATTATTTGGTTGTTATTTTTTACTAAATTAGTGATATAAAATAAAACATGAAGGAATATTAGAAAAATAAAACTAATTATTATTAATTAAATTTTTTTTGCTAAAAATTCTTATAGCCTTAATATAGGGATTGTTATGTTCTTTATATAGTTATTTATATATTTAAAAAAAGAAGAGTATGTAAACAGAAGTATATATAAACACAGATACAGCTGCAAGTCAATAATGAAATAACACAATAAACCAAATCAAACTGACATCACAATTTAATTCAGAAAATCTGGGAATGCGTTCGGATTACATAACATAAAAATAATTTTATGGTTAAAAAAAAAAAAGTTCTAACCGAAATAAAAAGGAATGATATCCTTCAAAACATAAAAATTGCACCTAAATTTAAAAAAATCAGATGTCCAAAATTACGTACCTGAAAACCCGATTCACAGACATCATTAATTTGGAAAATTCCTATCTACCACTGTGCACTAATCTTAGCATAATTTTTCTTGTGTTCTTTTTAAGATTCTAATATTCACGCAGTCCTATGTAAGACACTATATTGTTTAAAATTGTAAGTAAATTTGAAATAATTTCTTTTGGTATTTATAATGTTAGTTCAAATGTAGTTTCCAATTAAAATAACTATTCAACTACTAACTACCTATTCGTTGTGAATTCAATGCATTCTTAAGTTTACCTAAAATATGTTTTCTTTCTCTGTGAGAATAATGTCATCTAATAATTATTGTACACATGAATATGAGAACAATAAATTCTCGACACCTATTCTGAAAATAACTGACTGAACTTCTTATTTATTGACTGAACTCCTATTTTAGAACTCCTAGACTAGGTGTATAATTGAATGGATACTTTTATGGTAAAGTCAACCTAACGGATTTTTTATCATGAATATAAGGATTTAAATCCTAATTAATAACGTTGATGGCTAAGCTGTTTCACACCATTTAAATTACAAAAATAACGGCAACGTGTTAACAAAAAAATCTACAAAGATTTTGATTCAGCTTGCAAAAACTGGTGGTAACTATATTAGAAAGTTTGACATGACCTACATATTTCAAACGCTCCATTATTTAATTATTTGTAATTGTGAATAATTAGCCAGTTCTCATTGTTAGCTATTGGAACTAGATATAATCAGGAAAAACTAACTATTAATTATATTACTACCCATATGTAAATGTTAATAACGGCACAATTCTATTATCTTGAACGCTCTTCCTTTTCCCAAAATTTGCTAAAAAAGAAGGAAAATCGAGATTTCCTTATCTTCTTTTCCTCTCTTCTGAACATAATCAGCTAATTACTGATCTAAGCCCAATCCAAGTAATGAAAAACTCGCTATGCTGCACGCCATTGTCCCATGAGGTGGAATTAGTAACAATTCAATGATTGGCAGAAATTTTTGTGATTGAATTGTATCGATTGTTGTATATTCATAACTTTAAAAAAGATACGTTTTGTTGAAATAAAATGACGGCTAAAAATTTAAATAAATCCTTAATTCATATTTCTTTATTCACAGAAAAGAGCATAGCCGTCCTTCATTGCCCAATGGATTGATAGTTAGTTAAATATTGTAATGTTAAGTGCAAGATTTCGGTTAAAAAAAAAAAAAAAGAAGGATTTTGAAACTGTTTTAATTTAATCATAATAGTCTTCATAAATATCTATATATTTCTATTGGCATTTTTTTCTTTTTCCTCGGAATAGAGTTTCTCTTTAGAATGGATTACTTGAATTACGCATTTTCTGATTCCCCTAGTCTATTAATTTTTTTATCAACTAAGACGTTGTCGAATTGTCTAAAAAGTGATAATCTATAGGGAAGAGATTAAGAGAGTAGAGCGGATGAGGCAGGATTTCATAAAAGCTCGATAGTTTTCGGACGGCACAAGTGAGAAATTGGCCGGGCTTTAGCTATGTGAGGAAGTCCCTCCACGACCTTCTTTGTCTTCAAGACTGAAGTCACCCTCCCGAATTTCTTATAACCACTGTTGAAAAGTGCACTCATTAATGCTGCCCTCGTCCCAGACTTAACTGATGTTTCTCATCGTCTGGAATTTATAAGGATGAGTTGAAACTCGTAAAACAAAATTATACAAATAAACAACGGAATACTAAAACGATTAACGTTTGAAAGAGAATTTATAAGTGTTGACATCCATACTAGTAAATAATCCAGTAAATGTATATAGTTTGTTATATCGAGGGGTATTTTAAGAAAACTCGAAATTCTGCATTAATATCCGAACTAACCAATTAACTGTAACAATATATATATATATATATATATATATATATATATATATATATATATATATATATATATATATCAGCTTATATATATATATATATAAGCTTATATATATATATATCAGCTTCTGTTCATCAACTCGAACGTCCTATGATCTTTCTGGATTTTCTTAATGCTATCATTCCCCTCCATTAAAATTTGAGGTTACACGTTTCAAGATACTTGGAAGCTGAATATTGAAATATGATCTAATTCTCTGCCGACGGTTCTTCTAAATTACGATATTTATCAGATTTTTTTTTTATATGATTATATCAATTGGAACCATCTCTTCTTGTTTTTGTTTATATGCATTTATTTATCCATATATGTCAATAATTAATCTCACAACGTTTCGAGGTTTCACATTCCTCATCTTCAGATGTTCAATATTATCTATAATATAATTGTATAAATATTACAACTAATTATATACATATTAAGAATATATTATCTATAAATTAGAAACAATTTATATTTTAAACTATTTACATTGTTTAAAACTATATATATACTTACATCCATTTCCATATCGTTACTCAATATAGGTCATTTATCACTACAATTCATTCACATTATCAAATTTTAACTTTTCACCATCACATATATTAATTTATCTTGTGTACTTGAAACTATCATGTGTATTAAACTAGTCTTTATCTAATGCCTTTCCTGCTCCATTCAATGTTTTCAAATAATCTTCAGATTTTTTTTTTTTATTTTAGGCAATAACATAAAATAATACTTCACAATGATTATCGAAACTCAATACTACATCCGTCGTATGAAAAAGCGGCCAATTAAGTATCTTTAACATTAATTTGAGAAAAATGTAGAGTCTTTTAGAATTAGTTTACTGACCCTTATAAAGCATATATTCCGACATGGTAATTAATTGGTAAGGCATCCTATTCGTTCAATTCTTGCTAATTATAAACATTAAAAAATGTAAAATATCCTGAGATCTGTACACTGTGAATTAAACAGACGAAAATGTACATGAATGACAGGTTTATTATTTTCAATAATGATTCAGCATAATTGATAAAAAAAAAACAAAAAAACATGTACCTCTACAACGCATGAAGTGTATTGGGCTCAGTACATATAGATATTCTTACTGTTTCTAGGCCAACGGCCGTGCAATGAGATGATTCAGCCGAGATCATGCTCAGCCGCCAGGTTTATCAGCATGTTTTGGGTACCCACTTTATAGAAGCTGGGTGTGTCCCAGAAGGTTCTACATGCCCCAGGATCGCCCCACGGCTGTAATAACAGAATAACTAATATTTTGTCACAACCGGGATTCGAACCCAGTACCCAAAGCACAGTACACTACCGCTTTATCGACTGGACCACGCTGCTCCCAGTAATCGCCAAAGAAAAAATAAATTTTGAGTTTTCTTGTTCGAACATACCTAAATGGATTCTATCAAATTGTATATAATAAATTTTGGTTATTGTATATCATAAAAAAATTTAAATCCACAAACATTAACAGTAGCTATGGCCATTTTAGCTAATTGGTCACGATTCATTATTTACTATCGTCAGCAAATTTACAAGGTAACAGCTTTGTCATTCTTTGAGAGCTCGAATCGTGTACATCCTTCTAAAAAAATCTGATCCTCAAGATATGAATGATATTTGCTTATAATAAATTAATGTGTATTAATTCTCAGCACTTTTTATTTCTTTATAATAGTAGGTATCCTCGTAAAAATGAATGTCGACAATGGTTTAAAGTTTCACAAGAGCTGATAAAATGAGTTTATGTCAACACAAATTAGTTTTCATCAAGGTAATAGCATTACTTAAATCGCTTTTTTTTTTTTTTAAGAGAAGTTCACCTCGAAAAAAAGGTGCTTAAAAAAGAATTCAATTATAACCCATTTTCACAATTTTATTAATGAATTAACTTTCAACGGCTATAAAGGTAGTAAAAAAAAAAAAGAAAAAAGAAAATGAGAAAAGCGAGATAATAACATAAGTTTTATTCATTCCGTCAATACTGGGAGAATTCAATTTCCCTCAGGAAACCAGCCGAGAGGTTGGGACTGAGGAATAAGAAAAGAAAAAAGTCCCGCTAAGTGCCCGGCTCTAAAAGTCGGTTTTTCCCCGGCTTTTCTTCCCGGATAAAATAGGGGAAGTTTCTTGTGTATGTCCCCCCTCCCTTCCGTGGGACAAGTATTGTATTTCGATTCAGCGGCATTCCTTCAACGGCCAACTACGACCATCAACCCTGTCGGGCGATCGAGAAACGATCAAGACTTCAGGCACTAGGCAGCATATGAGGGAGGGTTCTTCCATGATGTAGTGTTTTATACATTATTGGGCCATGGTAAATAGCCAATATAAAGTCTTATTCGTTTGGTATTTTATTATAAACATAGGCATCTCGTATGAACAATTATTTTCGTTGTAAAGAGGATGAGATAATTGGAGGTAACAGAGCATTCTCAAGTGTACATGGAGTATAATATTAGTAAAAATAGTAATAATGAATGATATATATATATATATATTTTTTTTTTTTTTTTTTTTTTTTTTTTTTTTTATCTTTTCCTCCTATGGTAACCCCAAAGAAGGAGAGTTTATTAATTTTTTTTGTTTATATACATGTTCCATGCCTATTTTTAGGCACACTACACGTAATCTATGTTATATTTCACAAATTATTAAGTTTACATTATTTTGATCTTCATTTTAAACATTATATATATCGAAAAATAACAAAAATAAGATTAATTTAGCATCAATCAAAAATAACTAACAAAAGAAAATAGCTTATAAATAATGTTAATTACACCTTTCAATATTTTTCAAAATTAGAATAAAGCAACTAAATATATACAAACAAAAAAGAATGAATTTAGCACATAAGAATTACATAGACTGAGCTGCCTTCCTATATATATATATATATATATATATATGTATATATATATATAAACTGGGATCACTTGTAGCTGGGTGGTTAGCGTAACAGCCTCCTATGCTAATGGTCACGAGTTCAAACCCGCAGGTGGTCCTAGGATTTTTTAATGGGAGTAAAGAATCCTTAGTTACGCCGTCCTTCGGATGGAACGTTAAAAGGTGGTCCCGAGCCTGTGCGATGTCAGGTACTCGTTAAAGATCCCTATCCTAATAAAACCTGGATAGGCAAAATTTAGGACTCCCACTGTAGCATCGTCCGATTAGCCATAGTAGCATAAAGTGACGTTAAATAAATAAATAAATAAAATATATATAAACTAAACTGTTGATTGACATGTTTAAAAATGTTTACGTTGGATTCAGTTTTATATTTCTTTTCAGTTTGTTTCTCTAAGTCTTTTAAAGGTTTCGCGACGTCTTTAGAATAAGTACTATTAACCTGTTAACCGGAGAAAGCCATTTTTAACCACGAAAAGAAACTTATTACGTTTAGTTACGTAATGTCAGATTATTATTTATTGATTTTTGTGCTTAAAATAAATGAAAAGATAATGACATATACACCTTTTCGTTTATTTATGTTTAAATGTACATTTACTCCATATAGTCTACGTTTGACTTATTTATAAGGCCCGATCTGTTAACAGGTTAATCATGTCTGTTTATATTAAATCGTAACATAGTCCCAAATATAGTTATAACTTAATTCTAATGGTTTTCAAATTCCAGACAAGAAATTTTATAGCATTGACATCTATTTTCCTATATGTCATAAGTAATAGAAAAAAAATATGTATAATTTGTGATATGGAAAAACAAAGCATACATATTGATAATCAATAATAAAGACCTAAAGACGAGGCGAAATTTCATAACGTCAGAGAAAATATATAAGTGATAAAGGAATATGAGAATGATTTCATATGTATTAAATCAAATAATTAATAAACTATTCTGTTATAAATTCGATTGTTCTGTTTTTTCGATTGCTCGATAGGCCGTGCTAAGTTGACTAAGATTTAACACGGCGAATTTTCATATGTTAAATGGTAGTTTTACCATTCCCTACGCCTATTTCGTGGGTAGCCAACAGTTGGCTGACGAGCATGTAATGCCCGGGGGAGAAGCTGTAAGTTAATTCTTATTCAACAATATGCTTTTAAAAGCCCCCCCTCCCGGGACAAGGATTCGAACTCACAACCTTTGGCGGGTTGTGACAGACATCCGGGTTTCCCAATATATTTGATATAACTAGTAAAACAATTATTATTATGTATTAAATAAATAATATACGCTGAGGATATCAATAACGTAGTATGAAATTAAATAACAATTTTTGTCCAATCAAAATAAAAGATTTCAGTTCAAGTAAGTTCTATTCTCTTAGAGTTAAAACAATCGGCTGGCTCACTAATTAGTGATTAGATATTATATTAAATTTAATATAATATTATTTATACTTAAAAAAAATATAGCAAATAAACTACCCTTCGTTTAGACTGTAGTATGTGTGAGCAATATAATATTTTATATTATAAGATATTACACATACTCCAACTCCTACTTTTCAATCGATTTTCAGTAAATTCTAAAATGTCAGAAAAGCAAATGTTCAAAGACCCACCAATTTTATATCTACCGTAGTACATAATACGCCCATCATCATATTACTACTAACGATTAACTAAGTAATAAGTAATAATCATATTATATTATTTAGATAGCATATTTAGGTATTTTTTTAGAGGAAACTGTTGAAAAATAATCTTAATTAAGAGTAATAATTTCACAAAGTTGATAATAAAGTTAGCTTCTAATTTGACAAGAAATGGGAATTGAATAGAATTTTCATTATAATTAACGTTATATAATATTTGGTCTTTCAATGTTGTTAATTGAAATAGTCCTTAAGAAATACGGAGCCTTAGGATTTATTTAAAAGTCTTCAGAAAGTCCTCGTTTCTCAAAAGTTACTAATTCTTAAAAGGGATAGCCTTAATAGGTGAGTAAATGAACAATAAGGTTCCAAATAAATTAACAGGTGTCTAAAGCCATTGAGGATGAATTACATTCCTTTTCAAGAATATACAGCTCTTCTAGGAAATGCAGGTTGATTTAACTTAGATTTAATTTAGAATAATTTAGCTCAGCAAAAAGGAAGAAAGATATAAGTTTAATATTACTAAAAAAGTTTGATCAATTCTGGATGTAATTAGATCATCATAATTTTTTTTTTTTCTTATTTTTATTATTTTTTTTTATTGAGATATATTACAATTTGTTACAAAATGAACAATAATAATATTGATAAGAGACCACATTCATACTATATATACAGAAAATAATAATAATGGTCAAATTTCATAAAATATAACATAAATTCAAATATATACAATAAAAAAATAATAATAAATAAAAAACAAAACAAATCGAAACATAAACCTATTATTGAGATAAATAAAAGTTGGCAAATAAATAGACATCTTACACACAATCATAACTATATACAATATATACAATTGCTAAAGGGACCCCAGCAAGCGCTTTTTCCTCCACTTGTGGAGGAAAAAGCGGAATCCAAGAGATCCCAGCACCTCTATCTCAGCCGCATCACTGGTCTGAGCCAGTGGAGGCTGAGTTAGGGCGCTGTAGCCACAAACATACCGTACATGAGTGGAGGATCTGACCATTGTCAGAACTCCAGTTTAAATGTTTACAATAGGTCTCGTGGCCACTGCCGTTTCAATCTTCGAGGAGGATTGTAGGGATGGGTGGTGCTGGATAGGGATTGTGCTAGAGGGTTAGGATGATGACTAAGGTTCTGATGAAATTTGGAAAATTTGGATGGTACCAGGTCTAAAACAAACGGAATATTAAGGTCATGGTGTAGGGTACAGTTGGTAACGTAATAAGGAGCATTAACTATTGTTCGGAGGACTTTGGATTGGAAGGATTGGATGCGCTTGATGTTAGAATGTTTAGCTGTCCCCCACAGTTCAAGTCCGTAGGTCCATATAGGTTTCAGTACTGTCTTGTATATTAGTAATTTGTTGTCAACTGTAAGATGAGATTTTCTGTTCAGTAGTCTGTATAACTGGCAGAATCTGCGGTTGAGTTCTTTTCTTTTTAGTCTTGTATGTGGGTTCCACGTGAGTCTTTTGTCTAGTAAAAAGCCGAGATACCGGACTGTGTCTGAGGAAGGAAGCGGTATGGAATTGAAATTAACCGTTGGACAGGATTTGCGTCGAAGGGTGAATGTGACGTGAGTGCATTTGCTTTCGTTCACCTTAATGCGCCAAGCATTGCACCAGTCTTCGACAAGGGAAAGGTGCTTTTGGAGACTTAGCGATGCTGCTTCAGGATCGGAATTGGATGACAAAATGGCGGTATCATCAGCGAATGTTGCCAGAAAGGTATCGGGATCGGTAGGGATATCGGCGGTGTAGAGGACGGGTCCTAAGACGCTGCCTTGAGGAACACCGGCCTCAACAGTATAATGTTTGGAAAATTCGGAACCACTGCGAACTCGGAAGGAGCGGTTTGATAAATAGGATCGGAGGATTAGGTATAAGGATTGAGGTAAATGGGTTTTGAGCTTAAAGAGCAGTCCCGGGTGCCACACCCGGTCAAAAGCTTGAGCTATGTCCAGAAAGGCGCCCGAACAATACTCCTTGCACTCAAGGGCGGAGGAAATGTGGTCTACAACTCGGAGGCCTTGGTGAACCGTGGAATGTTGAGGACGAAATCCAAACTGATGTGAAGGAAAATTGTGAAATTTGGCTAGGATTCGTTTTAATAGGAGTTTTTCGAAGATTTTGGAGAGGATCGGGAGCAGGCTAATAGGTCTGTAAGATGAAGTGCTGTGGGAAGGTTTGCCTGGTTTTAGGAAAAGGATGATAGTTGAATATTTCCATATGAGAGGGAAATAGGTAGTGCGTAGGATACAGTTATAGAGATATGCAAGAAATGTAATGGCTTTGGGAGGAAGTTGTCTTAAGATCTGAGGAGTAAGGAGGTCGTATCCTAGGGATTTACGGAGAGGAAGCTTTTTAAGAAGATATTTAACCTCAGATGGATTTACTGCTTTAGGTGGTAAGGATAGTGGTATTGGTGACATAAGAAACTCTTTAACTGTTGCAGTATGGGTTGGATTGAGCTCAGGATGAGGAGTGAAAACTTTGGAAAGGTGCTGTGCGAATTCCTCGGCTTTATCCTTGTCGGAAGCAGCCCAGGAACTATCACAGCGCCGGAGAGGGTGGGAAATGGTGTGGGATTTTAGAATTCTCTTCGTGACATTCCATAGGGAATTGTCACGAGTCGAGAGAGAGGAGAGGTAGGAATTGTAGGATTGGGAACGGAATATCGCCAACTCCCGCTTTAATTTTCTACAAAGAAAGTTGTAAGAGCGGCGATCTTCTGGGTGGCGGGTGCGTTGCCATAATGATCTGGCTCGGCGTTTGGTGTTGATGAGGTCCTTCAGGTGTTGTGGTAAATGGCTTTTGTTAGGAATTCTTTGGGATTGTTTGGGAGAGGAGGCAGTCCAGGCAGCTTGTTGAATCGTGGTTGTAAAGGAATATACGGCATCATCAAGGTCAGTTTGGGTTTTGAGAGGTACTCTGAGGTCAATACCATTGGTGAGGATTTCGCGGAAGAGGTTCCAATTGACAGGGCCTCTAATGAATGACGGTGGGAAAGGTTTCGGAATAGGAGTTATGGATACATTCAGGATTAATGGACTATGATCAGAGGTAGTTCATCAAGGCGAGTTACGGAATAGTTCAGGGAGCCTAATCCGCTGTGGATGAAGAAGTCGAGGATGTCAGGATTACGGTTATGATCTGTCGGCCAGTAGGTAGGAGAATCGGGAGGTAGGAGATGAAAGCTTTGAGTGTTGAGTGCAGACTGCAACGTCCGTCCACGAGAATTGGTGGTTCTAGAACCCCACTGTTGATTCTTTGCGTTTAAGTCGGCACCCAAAATGAAATGATTTCCCAAGGAGTTGAGGAAGGATCCAAATTGGGCAGAGGAAATGGGATGTTTAGGAGGGCAGTATGCTGATGCGATGATAAGCGGAAAGGAAAAGGTTTTGATTACAATGGAAGTTGCTTGTAGGTAATCGTGGGCGGGAAGTGGGTATAAGTGATGGGAGAGGGATCGGCGGACAATGACAGCAGTACCGGCATGGGCTTTGCCGTCTGGATGGTCTGTCCGGTATGTTATGTATTCTGGTATTTTGAAGAACTGTTTAGTGGTTAGTCTAGTTTCAGTAATGAGTGCAACATCAACGTTTTTGTCTTGCAGTACGGCTGTTAGTTCGTCAGTGTGAGTTCTAACACCATTTGCGTTCCAAAGGAGAATGGATAAGGAATTAGGTGGGGTCATTTATGGTTTTTGTAAGGCAGGAATGAGATTTGATACAAGGTTCGTAAGGAGTGATATTAGAGGCATAACAAGGGATTTCATTTCGGAGATAAAGGATGTCATCAAACTGGTAAGGTCTGTGGCGTTTGAAGGAGGAGGAATATGAGAGATTTGTGGTGGATTAGGATTCTTAGGATTGGTTACATTTTGAGAAAGAGGTATATGTGGAATGGATTGAGGTATATTTATTAGTTCCGGCAGGGCCACGGCTTCGGTACTTTGATTCCCACCTCCAAGTAGGTGGGCAAATGATACATTGGCATCAATAAGTTTTGAGGGTTCTCTTCTGGTGCTTGCATGTCTTGTTGTTTCATCCAGTACTTGAGGTTTTCGATACCTGATCCTGAGTTCCTTATAGATTTGGCATCCTTTATAGTTGGCCGGGTGGTACTTGAGGCAGTGAGCACATACAGCTGGTGTTGATTTTGGTTTTGTACACTCCACAGACTTGTGCTGTTCACCGCATTTCACGCATCGAGGTATGTGATGACAATAACTTTTAGTATGACCATATGCTTGACAATTATGGCACTGAATTATCTCTCTCTTTGTGTAAGGTTTTTCAACTCTTACACTGGAATAGTACAATCTATTGAGGTCATAGATTTTTTCAACTCCTTCAGCTGGTTCCAAATCCACAAAAAAGAGAGGTAGATGAATTTTATCCTTTAGGACGTTAGTGACTTGCCGCACTTTATAGCCCACTATTTTTTAGGACATGTTTTTTCTCAAAAGATAAGCATGGAACTCAAACGTTTTTTTTAAGGTAAAACATTATTTTTAGAAGTTCATTCAAGTGTAAAACAACTTTCCCTATATTACCGTTAAAATATATTCTCTCTTGAAACATTGTTGAAATCGCTTTAGGA
The DNA here is from genome assembly GCA_023052935.1 of Piezodorus guildinii. NCBI lineage: Eukaryota > Metazoa > Arthropoda > Insecta > Hemiptera > Pentatomidae > Piezodorus > Piezodorus guildinii. The sequence continues at coordinate 76,644,684 of CM041296.1, forward strand.
ACTATCAAAGCATATTAACAATAAACCTATCGCTAAATTAATCCACTGAGACATAAATAATTCATAAGGAAAGCATGGATTTTTATTTATAGAGATAGTGCTATTATGTACTATAATGCTTCAATAGTAATTTCGAATATAATTAAAATACTGAATAGGGGAATTAGTAAAAATGACTTATTAATTATTATAATAATAACATATTAATAATACAGAGTATCTCATAAACATCTAGCCATGTTGTGGAAACAGAAATTATACCTCAAGTAGAACAAAAAACTTCATAGTGGATACTTCACGCGCTCGCTCACAGGTTACGCTAGCGGCGACTACTAAAGTCACGGCCAAAGACAATAAGATGTATTATTTAATGATATTGTGATATTGAGACTTGTCCATTGTCATTTTAAATATTATTGTTCATGTAACTGTTTTAAGATATTAAATAAACCATTCAAGGTAATTTGACCTAAGGCCAAGACTAGTCTGGTAGAGAAGCTGTTACTATTAACAATACACATTACAACACCAGGACAGTAAGAGTTAGGTCAGCTCTTCTACCAGGTAGTATCCTCCTAGGCCAGATTATTTCTGTCTATGTATCTTAATTATAGTCTATCTTAATTCACATTTTTCTTCAATCTTCTCTCCTTCATAAATCTTCCCTCAGAAAATGATGTTTGTAGCTTCCACCCATGGGTTTCTTTGACGAATCCTATCCGCTTCTGATGGGCTTCTACCTCGACGGGCCTTTCTAACCAGCCCCTTTTTTAATTAGTAGCGGTTTCACTCCTTACCTGTCAAGGTAACCAAACTACTTATGGTGCTACTGTAATAACCTCTATCTTACTCCTTTCCTTGTATAAACACGCATTGTCGAGGCCTTCTGTTACCCTATCCTACGTTATCATAAATGTCATAAATGTCAATGGAGAATCGTCTCAACGCTTAGAGAGGGAAAGTATTTTTTTTTTTTTACTGGTATACATGGTTTTTGTAAAAAACCCTCAAATAACTAATAACCTACTTGATGTTAATGAAAAAAAAAAATAAATGGTATCAAATACAAGAAGAAAAAATGTTCCGGATGGTTACTTCTGTGCACCACTTACTTTCGATGTTCCTATTTTATGTTTTACATGTAATTAATTTTTAATTACGATTTCTGTAACATTATATACCGTATATAACATATATACCTTTTATGAGCTTTATTTACTTCTCATATTAACGGGGAATCAACTGTACGGTAACAAAAATAGCTGAAGGTATAGTGAATTTTCATGGATAATATAGGCAACAATTTTTTTGAGAAACGCAAGTGAAATTTACAAAATAATAGCTTAATGCACTGAATGTATAAATCCAGGAAATGAGGATGTCAACATTAGAACTTTTCTTTCTAAATGATAATCTTTTAATTATTTTTCTTAAATGTTAGTTGTTTAAAATTATTATAGCAGATATGCAAATTCACTATTCAATTCAAATAATAATCAAAATTCACTAGCCCATATTGGGACAAATTATAATAATTGAAGGTACGAAAAGATTTTTTTCAAAGAAAATCACTGAATATATATTTAAAAATCCAGAAGACATTTTTAAAATTTAGTAAGAGTTGTAAAATTAGAACGGTCATATCCTTATTAAATGTAGCAGAGAGTTCTCAACTTTGTTTTTCTTTATTGCACATTTAAAAGTTGTCTGTTAACTAACTGGTGTCATTTTTATGTGTGTTTTTGTTAAGTATGAATAGATATTATTAAAATTAGTTTTAGGGTTAAATTAAACCTTTAAAGTGACACTGATATTTATATTTTAAGTTATTTGGAAATTAGAAACGGCATTATAATAAATTATTAGCAATGTTTGCAAACTATTCCATCTACAGCTTACTACGTTAAGCAATTTGTGATGGCTGAAATTGGGCATGTGGGATGGGAAATATTCTGACGTCAGGCGGGTAAACTAACGCCCACGGGACTCCCGCATTAGATTACTTAATCTCGTAAGATTACTGTACGTAACTGAAGTACATTTCCATTCCAAAGATCAACAAATATTTGTTTAAGTGTCAAATATAATAGAAAATAATATTGAATCGTGAAAATATGGAGGTGTGTAAGGGGAAGAACATGCGACGTTATTAAAACTGAGTTCGCGAAATCTACCTTATCGGCCCTGGTGTTATGATCCCAGCTAGATTTAGGAGGCAAGGTAATGTCTTTCCGGTTTGGTGCCATAATGACCTCGGCATCCGTCAGCCTTATCTCTAGTTCCGGTCGGTTGTGACCAGATCTAGTCATCAGTGGCTCTAATATCTCAACCGGTCAGCTTCAACATCTTATCTTGCGCCCTTCATCCATCATTCCTGTCTCCGATATATTTATATTTATCCGATATGCTTATTTATAGACTAAATTCAGCGGGTTTGCCTCGATTTTATGCTTGGTAATAACTTCAATGTTATAATACTAAGGAATCCACTGTTGAATAAAAAAAAAAAAAAATGTGGTATACGTAAGTGAAAAGTTTATAAATTATATATGTGTATATATATATATATATATATATATATATATTTTTTTTTTTTTTTTTTTTTTTTTTTTTTTTTTTTTTTTTTTTATACAACTGACCGATAAGAATTGACACCAAATTCTATATGATCAATACATTTTTTCCATAATTTAATAACAAGGCTAAGGAACCAAAAATAATATTTAAAAAATCAATAAATTAAGTTACCAGAGAATACAATAAAATAATGTAAATGAGACAGGATGGAGACTCTTCCATCTGTAAAAGAGATATAAAAATTAAAATAATAATAATATTAAAATAAATTGTGTGAAGTGTTTTTATTAATTTATTTATTTATTTTTTTTAGATTTTACACTGAGCGTTAATAAAGAATTGCTTGATCATAATTATATTCAGTTTTGTTGGAAACATATGTATTAGATTAAATAATATAAGATTGATACTTATGATAATCACTTGAGTTTAAGCCGATTCGTCACTTGACATTACCTTAAATTTACCAAAACTTTGTACATGCATCTTTATTACTATTCTTATGTTCAGAAAAAAAAATACATAAAATAATATTTGTTCCTTTTTCTCCTCTAGTTGGTGATCGAATTAGTTCAAATTGTATATTTAGCCGTTTTCATCATTGCTAATTAAATGATTTGGTTATTTATTTTTTTGTTTGGATTAAAAAAAGTAAAAAGTAATTTAGAGTCGTTTTTGTTAAAATACTAAAAATGTTCAATATGCATGATAGAAAGTAGCATTTAGGTCAGCCGATTTTGGTGAAAATGTAGCTGTAACATCTCGGTCGTATAGTTGCCTTAAATATGAAATCAGTTTCATACCATTTTTCGGTTTCGTGCTATACTTAGGGGATCCTAAAACGTGTATATAGTAGGCGTATATTTGAAATATGAAATTTCAGTTCAATTATTGATTAAATGAAAATGAGCTGTCGAAACAGGAAATAGGAGTAAAGATACTTCGGGTAGAAAAGTCTAGTTTGAAAACGTTGAAATGCAAGATATGAAAATGAGACCTTAAATGTCAAAGCGGTGACCTGACCCGTTACAGTAACCTATAACCGGTTGTTAGCCAAGACCTCGATTGAGTCTTCAATCAGTCAATCAACTAATTGATCCTTTAATCATTAAACTAAATATTACAGAGACGAATATTAACTTATCAGACATTAGACACATAATTCAACATAATATTTAAAAACAAATTATATATTTGAAAACACTCTTTAATACTTTATGTGAAAAATAGTGCATACATTGTTTTTAAGAGTCGTATTTTGTGGGTCGTAGAAGAGCTTCATTTACAAAAAAAAATTCATTAAAAAAAAAACGGCAATAGTCGGTTTTATAGCCACATCAATGTTTGGTTGACTTGGTTGGTCACAGAAAATTAAATTACCGATTCGACAAAAAAACCTAAATGCAATTTATTTTACTTATAAACCTTCAGAAAATAATGCCCTAAATGATATATGTATATATATATATATATATATATATATATATATATATATATATATATATATATATATATATATAGAGAGAGAGAGAGAGAGAGAGAGAGAGAGAGATTGATTGATTGATTGATTTGATTGATTGATTTTTATTGTCTTAGGGCCAGAGGCCCTTTCTTACAGACAAAATTATAAACTTTTTACATACAAATGTGCTATTTAAAATATAATTGAAATACTTATCTACTAATTTTTACAATGTTATGTTTATAATTAACAGAAAAATTGTTACATATTATCTTTTCCAAATTTTAGAAAAATATGAAATAAAATATAGGCAATATGCTGAAGGAAGATAAAAAAAAAAAGAAAAAAAGAAAAGAAAAAAAAAAAAAAAAAAAAGGAATGATGCTAATAATAAAGGATAATGAATAGGAATAATTAAGTAGAAGGAATATCAGGAAAGGGGTAGGAAATGGCAACTGGTTTACAGAGAGCATAAGGCTTCAAGACGCACTCGTCAGAGAGAGAGAGAGAGAGAGAGAGAGAGAGAGAGAGAGAGAGAGAGAGAGAGAGAGAGAAGATGATATATAAACTACATTTAATTAAGTTCATAAATAAATATCTTATGTCATTGAGCATAATAATATATAAATATGACGTTAAGAAGTCATATATCGGCCCTCTTCTTTTCATATTTCCCCATTTTGCAAGAAATCCAATTTAAAGTGGCTCTATTATTTTCTCGGTTATTTTATATTTCCTTGGTAGCTGTATTTTCTAATCCTTCTAGACCCAAAATCGCCTTCCTTATATAGTTAATATGCCTACCATATGTCATTCAGTCCATTTAGTAAATCCGAGGCCAGAACTCCTACATGTATATAACATTTTCACAGATCAACTGCCTTAAAAAACTCGTTTGTCGTTCATGCTACCCTGTTTTGGAACTCCTAGTTTGTCTTAATTTTTTACTATTGATTTCTTAACTGAAACTTCAGATTCTTTTAAATATTTGTAATCAATAACATATGACCTATTTTTATCTATTATTGTGCTATATTGCTGGTAACTTTTTAATTCCGTCCTCGTAGAGTAGTTTAATTACGACCCAAACGCCTTAAGTCATAATTTTCGGTTCTGAGCTGAGCAAATCTCTTACTTGATCATCACCATAGCCACACACAATGCAAATTCTGTTAACCGCCCATGTAGCGGATTTTCCTTTTCGGAATTAAAAAATCCGACTAAATGACGATTTTTTTTTTTCTATTACACTTTAAGCATTCTAAACACCATTAAAAATAAGGAATCTCAGTTGTATCTGATGGATAAAAGCATCTTAACTGATTTTTTTTTTTTTTTAGAATATGTAAACATAATTGACCAAGTAAACATTTTATTTTATTTTTTTACATCATTTATTGAAATTTACAACTGTACTTCAAGGTACAACAAGTAAATGTAACAAAAGTTAAATGGCGTGAAACAAACTTGAAGAAGAACTACCCAATGGCAGCACTCCTGTAACTTTTCTACACTAGAAGGTCTCGAGGCCATCTTCTTTTCAGACGCCTCGGAGGATTGTCAGGAATTGAAGAGGAAGAAAGTATTGAAATAAGAGGATTAGGGTGGGAATGGAGTTTGTCATGAAAGGAATGGTATCTAGATCGGGCCAAATCAGCAACATACGGAACGTTGAGATCTTTATGGATAAGTTTGTTCGTGACAAAATAAAGAGCATTGAGGATTTTACGAAGGATTTTGGATTGTAGGGATTGGATACGGGAAGAATTCGATGGTTTAGTAGAGCCCCAAAGCTCCACTCCGTAAGTCCATATCGGCCTTATGATAGTCATGTAGATGAGTCTTTTGTAGTTAAGTGAAATATTAGAACGTTTGTCTAGTAAGTGTTGAAGAAGTCGAAAACGTAGTGCAGTTTCTTGTCGTTTCAGTCTTGTGTGAGGGTTCCAAGTAAGGCGTTTGTCAAGGTGCAGTCCTAGATATCGGATCTGTTCAACCGGGACAAGAGGAGTATTATTGAAGGAGACAGTAGGGCAGGATGTCATAGGTTTACTACGAAGGGTAAAGGTAATTTGGTTGGATTTGTTGGCATTAATTTTAATTCTCCAGTTCTGACACCATACCTCAAGGTCTCTGAGGTGGGATTGGAGAGTTTGAGAGGCAATAGTTGGATCAGTATTGACTGATAACACACAAGTGTGATCAGCATAGGTAGAAAGGAAAGTGTTAGGATGGGAAGGGATATCAGCTGTATAAACTGTGTAAAGAATGGGTCCTAGGATACTGCCTTGAGGAACACCAGCAAACTGACTAAAAATGGATGAATAGGAATTATTATGATTGACTTTGAAGGATCTGTCAGTGAGGTAGGACTGGATAATAAGGAAGTATGTTGGAGGGAGGAATTTGCGGAGCTTGTAAAGTAACCCTGGGTGCCAGACTCGGTCAAAGGCCTGTTCCAAACCATGTAAACATGATTTTATAAATACTGGGTGTTCAATATTGAAATATTGATAAACGCTATGGACTTATTTTACAACCCAATAATTATTTTGTTTGCGGAAATAACCCTTAGGGATAAAGGTGGATAAACGAATAAAAAAACAAAACAAATTCTGCATTATTATACAAATAGAATTATTTTCATAAAATAAATAAGTAAGAGATTAAAATTTCATAAAATATCTTACAATAAAGCTCTTCCGCTGTATTTGCAATAGTTTATCATGTTAAAGAGATGGAATGGAAGAATAAAATAGAATTCATTAGTGGAATGGGATGGAAGGAAATCTAAACAGAAAGCTGAGAACTAAAGTACCAAGAGGGAAAATGACTGTAGGAACAAGGATGGGCAACAGCTGGCCTTTTTAATCTAACCACCGTGTAACTCTGGTTTAATTTAAATAATTCCAAGGATGAATGTTTTATAATGGAAATGATTGTACCGGGCTCGCTGGAGAAGGGTTAGATCTCATATATATTCGGAGAAATTTCTAAGTAATCGTCTATTTCAAAAACCAGAAGACATTTACTTATGCGTAAGAGCTCAATATTGTATGTATCTATTTACATTAAGTAATCTGTAACTTAATCGTAATGGACAGTATTTTGACTTGATATAGTTTAGAATCTGAGTTATAAATATACGTATAGAGAGAAATATACGTTTTTAATTTCAAATAAATAGTCTAACAAAGTAGTCTGCATGAGTGTATGGAAAGCCTAACTCAAAAACGAAACCTAAATAACGTATTTTAAATTATTATAAATCTGGGATAAGGTAGCACTTTGTATCACAGTTTTTTCGAAACCGGCTCTGAAGATTTGACCAAAATCGTTACATCAAACATCTAATTTTCAAAATATCTTCTTGTTTGTTCATTTAACGCCACTTTATGCTACTATGGCTGATCGGAAGATGCTAATACTACAGTGGGATACAGTATAATACTATTACTGCAGTAGGATTCCTTAATTTTGCCTATCCAGGATTTATTAGGATAGGGATCTTTAACAAATACCAGACATCGGTACTTTTATGTCCCATCCCAGGGACGGCATAACTAAGGATTTTTTACTCCCATTAAAAAATCATAGGGCTCCCTGCAGGTTTAAACCTGCTATCTTTGGCATAGAAATTTGCTATGCTAGCCACTAAGCTATGGTGATTCCCAAAATATTAATTGTAAGAGAATTGGATAATTATAAAATGTAAATATGTATAGTAAACTAGAAAAAAATGCGTTTCTTCGGGCATATGGTAAGAATGTGCCCGAGTAGAATAAATAAGGAGATCTTTGGAAAAATGTGGGGATATAAAGGAGCCGGAGGGTACATTCAGCAGATAAGGAAAGAAACAGTGAGGTTGGGATTCTCAAATCAGGATTGTGTCAATAGAGATGAATATAGGGAAACAATTGGGAAAGATAAAGGTCCTTATGGGTGCCAAAGAGGTGAGAAAGGGGAGAGTATGGAGCGAGAAACAAAGAAGAGTTCAGTCTGAAAGAATGAAGAAGACGTGGGAAGAGTGGAAGAAAGAGGAATGTGTGGGCAAGGCTGGGAGAAAAAAAAAATAGAAGAAAAACGTTATATTTTTAATATGCCAGTTCTCTCTCTATATCTCTCTCTCTCTCTCTCTCTCTCTCCCTCTTTATATATATATATATATATATATATATATATATATATATATATATATACCCCGTGGAGGGTGTGAAATTTGATAAAATTAAAATTAACTCATGTGATCGTTTTATATAATCATTTCTAAAGTTTTATTATTTAATTTAAAACAAAAGTCTTTAGAGAAATTAAGGCTTCCTGTTTAATATAAACGAAGAAGACTCAAGAAATCTGAAGGGGGTGTGAAAAGATGTCGGTATGGATAACGAACGAATCAATAAAAGGGTAATCAGCTCTAAACCGACGGGTGAAGGTGTTAAGGTAAAGGAGGTGGATTTGGGATTTTCTAAGGTTCAGAGCAAGAAGCAGAATGTAGGCATAGAATGAAGGTGTTATGGGTGTCCAACCTATGTGTTCGTTTTTTATTATTTTATATAAAAGAATAATTTATCGTGATGATGTTCTTGTAACCAGTTCATTGCAAAATAACTTTGATAGGATATCATGTTTGCATTTCGTATAAGATGATATCATGTCTATATTTCACGTTAATAAATATTAGCTTCAATGAAAGTATATTCAATATATTTATAGCAATATTTTATTTAATGCTAATTTAAACTTTTTTTTATAGGAGATTTGATCACAGGTAGGTTTGTTCTGCCTTTCAGTTAATAACTCACGATGCTTTATGAATGTCTGGAACTTATGTATTCTCACTTATATATGTTTCACTTACTTTATATTTAGTGATGAAATATCTCAACTAGCTGGTCTCACATTGCATTATGTATGACAAAAAGATCAAAGGATAAACATTTTGCCATTATTCATATTTATTATTTTTTACTGCATACTATAAATGCTATATTTTTTAATTATTTTTTATATTTTTACTTTTAATTACCTATATATGAAATATATAGTAAGGGAAAGTATTGCGTGTGAATATATTTAAAAGGCAATTTTCGAATTCTTGAGTCCAAATGACCAAGTCCCGCAAAAAGGTCTGTGTGTGTGGTAACTCCCGCGCTTAAATGGAAAGTCCTATGAAACTGAATTTTCATATTTAAGAACAATTTACGCCCGAGACGTTAGAAAACGTTTTTCATCAAAATCAGCTTAATAGAAGTGCCACTTTATACCATGCATTTGCACCTTTTTACGATTTTCTCGAAAACGGCGCTAACGATTTTGATCGAACTCACTATACCGAAGTAAAATTGAACGGGCTTTTATATCATGTTGGTTTCATTTTGATTGAAATAGTCTTACAGGGCTTGAATGCCGACATTGCAAAATTTCTTGCTCTAAAGTATCTTTAGTTTTGTAGTTTTTATGCAATTGCCAATATTATCTGATTAGCATTGGTGAAAAACAGGTAAATATAAAAGTTGAACGAATTTGATGTCCAACTTAAAGTGAAAACTAAAAAAATGTTTTTTTTTTTTTTTTTTTTTTTGTTTTTTTTCTCTTTAAATCTATATTCACGCCTGTCAGAATGTATCTGAAAATCAGCAAATGTGCTGTATAAATTGAGATCCAGGCATGGTAGGCATGAAGAAGGAAAATGCCCAGCAGCACCCCTTCCATGGCTTTATTTTATCCGAGGAGGTCCCTCATCCAGCCTCACTTTAGCCTTCTTCTGACTGGCATTTCAGCTATTGACATGTCGTTAATCAGTCTATTGAATTGAATCAGAAACTGAATACATACACATACCTTCTAGCATACCTTCTGGACTTACGCTTCACAGATTTTTGGTTCAGCAAAAAATGTTTTTTAAATTCAACATTTTGTATTTTGGACATAAGAACATCAATAAACATGTATATTATACCGTTGGAAAGATAAAGATTTTAGAAAAAAATTATCTCATACAAAATCTTGTAAAAGTTAATAAAGAGTGATGAAAAGCCAATAAAACTGATTATTTTAGATAATGATATGGATTTTTTAATAAAACACGTTTCGATAGAAATTCAATTTAATTAATTCTTTAAAGGTTTCACTATTTTTTTCCTCCAGCCGTATTTGAAAATTCTTTAATCGTTTTTAAAAACGCAGGTAAGTGGAAATCGTGTGTTGCCAGCAACAGATTTTTAACATAAAGTTCGATTATTTTTTATTTATTAATTTTTTTTGGCGGTTGTTTTTTTTTTTCCTTTTCCTTTTCATTATTATTTTATTTGTACAAAGTTTTGTTGCAGTTAAAATATACTAAGACCTGTTTGCATCCTTGAGACATAAAAGAATATTTATGATTCTGTACAATAAACAAGAAAATAAATAAATAAAAACACCTGAAAGATATATAACACACTAGTTTTAAATTTATTTATTGTTTCAGTAGATTGATTGAGTGTACATTTAAGCTGAAAAGATTTATTGAAAACATAGAAAGAATAAAATATGTGCGAAAACTGGGTCAGTTGCCTTTATTGACAGTATTTCTGAGTTCTACTGTTTATTTTATAGATCCCTAATACCTCTCCACGTGTTTTCTCTAAGGACGTTTGTCTTGACAGCGTTTAAACCAAACCATAAAATTTAATACTGTGACCTAAGAAGCTCCTTCAGATTTTCATAGCAATAATTTTTAACTTTAAAAACAAAGGATTCTCTTGTTTTAACTCGTTACATTCTTATAAATCTTATCGTTTAATTGTTTGGTTATTTATTTGACGTCACCTTATGCTGCTATGACTAATTGGACGATGCTACAGTGGGAGTCCTAAATTTTGCCCATCCAGGCTTTATTAGGATAGGGATCTTTAACGGGTACCTGTCATAGCACAGGCTCGGGACCACCTTTTAACGTCCCCTCCGAAGGATGGCATAACTAAGGATTTTTTACTCCCATTAAAAAATCCGAGGACCACCTGCGGGTTTGAACCCGTGGCCTTTGGCATATAAGGCTGTTATGCTAAGCACCCAGCTACTAGTGATCCCTCTAAATCTTATCTTATCCTACATTAGCTTAAAGGGAATAAGATATATTATAAAGAAAGATATTCAAATAGTGGTAATGTCTTAAGCAATCATCAAAATAAAATTTCAGTTACTCAAACAAAGTATATTTTTAAATTATTGCGTTTACCCTTAGAGGGATGTAAACCAGCAATTTTTGTTTTAAAGTCTTACGCCACCAGTTCAAATCCGGCCTGTTTGTGTTACAATTTTTTCTATAGTGACACCAAGGGATTAATCTTCGATTTTCGATAATAATCATTTGTTAAATTTTTAACTTTTTTATATAACATTTATTACATCCCGTTACTTTTTAAATTTTTATATTAACCTTTCGGTTTAAGGATTTGATCAGTTTTTAAAGGTTTGCTGGATTTTATAAAACTAACAATAATATGAGGATATGCTTTATATCTTTTATCTATACAACTTATTGCCTTAAAAGTGAAGAAAGTGGTTAAAAAGATTCTCGAAAATTGTCAAAATTCGATTTTTAGCGAGTTAAAAGTCTACAAGGAAAAGAGACCGTTGATTATTTCTTTATACATAGCTTAGTCATAGCCATACTAATTGTAAAAATTTCGATCTTGAGAACATAGTTCCTTTTTTTATATCTTCTTCTTCTTCTTCCAGTGGCGCGAAAGGCCGTGCAGGACCTAGGCTTCGCGGTGTAATCTCCAGACAAAATTCTCGATGCATTTTTTAGTGTAGGATCATTACTCCCCACGCCTAATTTTGTGAGTAGCCACCATTCGGCTGACGGGTCTTAAATACCCGGAAGATAGGCGTAAGTGAATCCCCATTTAATTACATCGTTATACTAAACAGGACTCGGATTCGAACTCACAACCTTTAGCATGAGAGACTAGCGCTAGCCACTCAGCCACGGGCTCTCAACACTTTTTTTATATGGATTTTCAAAAATAGCAGAAACCCATTTTTAGCGAAGTTTACACGGAAATATCTCAAAAGGAACTGAGTGAAAAATTATGAAACTAACGGATTCACATCTATACCTATTACATTTGTCTTGGTGTTTTTTTAATTTAACTTAACTTGTTGCATGTTGCCTAATCCTCATTAGGTTTAGATCATTTTGGAGCTTTTCAGTTTCTAATAATAGATCTGGAGGAAGAAAATATAGGCACATTTGAAAGTCATAAGCATACAACCAAGCATGTCAGTTTCTACAGAAACGTCTCCGAAGTCCGAAAGGAAAGTATCAGAAGTAACAAAAAGTCAGTGTGAGCTGGCTCATATTAGAAATAAACAATGATTGAAAGAAAATAGGAATCGAACACTCACCATACAACTTTTAATAACGGCCACAGTCAACGAACTCGAAGGGTAACGTTGAATTTTAAAACTTTCCTTCTATATCTTGAGCCAGGATCAATTTTATACCAAGACAACTCATGAATTTGTAAATTCAATGAAGCCGCCCCAACTCCTCCACTACGGCACAATGTCTGTTTCCCTAGACCTAACTTACATCCAGCGGTTTATGGTGGAAATTTAAAACAGGCATCCAGCTAGCGCGGAATAGCCAATAGGGTCTGCTCGTGGTTAGTTCATATTGAATAAATTTTATTAAAATATTACAAAAACAGTAAAATGGAGAGAATTGGCACCAATAATAAAGATAAATAGCCGTACGATACAGCCTTCAAATCGTCTAAGCTTATAAGGAGATATCTAAGGTACAGCGCTGGCTCTTTTATAGTATGGCGTATTTTTTTTTTTTTTTTGCTTCTGACCTCCTCTTTGGGAGCTATTCGGTGGTTTTCTTGGGCGAGAGGTGTGACACGCCTACTCCTAATTATTTTATCCTTATAAAACAATGTCAATGCTATAAATTTTAAAAAATGAGACGTTAACTGCTTCTTAAGTGCGGGTGGCTGAGCGGTTTAGCGCGCGTTGTTATGAACTCGGGTTGCCCAGAAACAAGCTGACCCAAAAAACCTGAAATAAAATAATTACGAGTTCCTGTCTTGGTGCCGGGAGCCTTAAACACGGCTACTTTTGCTGAAACAATAACTCCGAGTCCTAGGAGGGTCTTCCAACCATAGTATCGTTTAGCAGTTTATATTATTGAATAAACAATTATCCTGGCACAGTAGCACTCAAATCTATGACCAGGAAAATATTAGTTTAGTGCTATGTCCACTAAGTTTCTTCGCTCCTGAGCTATAAAGATTTTATATAGTCATACCTCCCAAACACTAAAAATGTACGATAAATGATCACAAGTACTAAAATAGCTGCCAAATGGCAAGTAATGAAAAAGGAAAGAACTCATAATAGACCTGCTTTAGAATTATTTTCTTTGCTGTTTTCTGCTACTTCAACAATTACTATATACGCGTTTTAACATTCCACTTTACAGCAAACGTTTTATTTACATATCTACCATAAGAGGAATCCTTACATACGGAGTTTGCATTTAAGACTCTATTATCGTCGATTCTTTATGTTCTTCCAAACATAATGCTCCTTACTTCGTCTCGAAAATATCCATCCTTTTTACATGAGTAAAATAACCTTTATGTTCCATATTGTGCTGGTTTGATCGTTCGAGGCGTCGAAAAAGAATATAGCTGCGAGACATTATATATAATCTAGAATACTATGAAAATTTAACATGTGATTTTTGGTGTTGAGAATAATCTTTTAAGAGAATAATGTAGGAATTCATTCACGTTTTCTTAAAAAGCAGCTTATAAGGCTCTTCTCCTGCCTGAAATCCTCTTTGCGTAATAAAAAGCCATAATATAGTCCTAAGAACTGTACTACGTCTTGAAAATAAAACAAACTAAATCACATAATATATTTTCTTACAGCTTTTAGTTAGAACATTACATACCATACCAGTATAGTATTGAAGATTTCCTATTTTTCACTGTAAAATTTTGAAATAACGGTTGATCGTATGGTATATAATAAAAATACTCAATGTCAATTTTTTATATGAAACATTACAAAGTTATTTCAATAATAAGCATGCTTAATGTGAAACAAATTAATAAACGTATTATTACGAATTAACTACAGTAGACCCTCTTAATCTTTTCTTACTATTGTTAATAATAATAAAAAAAACAACGATTAAACATTATTAAGGTTATTGGTTTTATATATATATATATATATATAAATATATATATTATATATAAATACTTTTATAAATTCTTATCTAATTACTATTCTTTTTTCTCATGGTTTACTTAATGATTGGGGAACATTAAGGCTTCTACAAATATTCATAGTGATACATTAGATTTCCAGTGAAAGATAAAACATATTACAGTATTTTTTTTTAAAGGATACATATGCATCGATGAAATTTGACAGTTTTTTTCTACTAGACAATCTTTAAGAATTAAGAAGTTATGAAGGTTTTAAGTTGAACAAAATACTATACCCAGACTTTTGTTTCCATACATTTGTTTGTTTCTATACCTGTTTATCATAAATTGTTGTATATTTACCACAGATTTGTTAATTTTGTTAAAGCTATTTTTTTATGACAAACTCTACTACCAAATTAACCCACTAGAATATACACCTTGCTTTCCTCTACCATTCCTGACAATCCTCCGAGGCATCTGCAAAGAAGATGGCCCTGAGACCTTCTAGTGTAGATTACCTAGTGGAGTGTTGCCAATGGGCACATTCTCTTCATGTCTTTTCATGTATATTATCTATATTATGACCCAATTTACTTGATGTATTTACTAATAAAGTTGTAAATTTCAATTAATTAATAAATAAAAACAAATAAAAAAGCTATTTTTTTGATAGTGAGAAGATTACACTCAGGATCCTCGATGAAAATTTATAGAGTAGGGTCATCTCTCCAAACGTCTGTTAAATTCATTATTTTTATATGTAACATATTTTCAATAATAATTTTCTTGCACAAGTCGTACAGTCTTTAAGTCCCGATAGCTTGTCATAAAATTGCTCAAGATCATATTTTAACCGCGATCATAAACTAACATAAAAGGCTGTTAAAATAAACAGAATATTTAATTCAGTTAACTTTTAATCGACCGATCGTTCATCAATTACTACACAATAGGCTCTGCCAGACGTTTGATTAATTAGCTGCTAAATACAAGTGAGGTGTTTCCTCCAACACTATATAAACTTCCCATTTATATTAAAAATAAATATCATGTAATTCGAAATCTAACGAAACTGTTTTTTGAATTATATTATATTATATAATTAAATTAATTTTAAAAAATTAAATAAGATATAAAAATTGATTTAAGCTTTAATTTATATAGAAGATCATTAATCAATTTAACAATGATATTCAAATATATACCTGTTAACAAGTGTAAGAAAAAAAAAATTATTAATTTTGAATTACTGTTTGATTTTAAATTTAAAACAATGTAGATTTTTTATTTTAAGAAAATATTGTTCCTTTAATAGATATTTTATTTATTTATGTTAAAGAAATAATAATTCACGTTTCTTTATTAAAAAGCAGTTTAATTTAAGCTCATATACTTGCCTAAATATCCCTTGTGGAAATAATTAAAAATGCTTAAATTTATTTTTTTAAGATTCCTAAGAAAAGATCTGTTAACTTAACGGTCCCTCCTGAAATATAAAAAGCCATAAACCTAAATACTAGAACAATAAATATAATTTTTTTTACGGCTTTTAGTTAGAACATTACATACCATACATTGAATATACAAACGTCAAAGAAAAAATAGAAATACTTGTTTTCTTGGTCAGATCTTATGTCAATATGCTAATGCAATATCTTAAGCATATTGAGATTTGTATTCATGTTTCGTTAGTACTTTCCCATGGTAACATGTTTAATTTTTATTCGTTTATTAAAAATTATTTCAATATGCTAAAAATGTTTTTCTTTTAAGAATATAATAGAACGTTTTATTTCTATAAGTTGTGAACACGCATATGTCAGGTATAAGGCTTCACCTAGGTATAGGAAAAATTTGTATTTTTGTCCGAATGAGGTGTGACTTTATAAAATGATTATGCTTAAAAGCTGAAAAGTTCTGCAAACCTACCTGTTTTGGTGTGCTGCTATAAATTCGACCAAATAATTTGATTAGAAACAATTCTTTATTGAGCAATATTACAATCTGTCCAATTTAGGACATTTTTAATAGTGATGAAGTACAACATTCATACTACATTCACACGATATATACTAAACAATAAATTTATATAATAATAATACAATATACATATATACAAAACAAAATCAATAAAATATATACAAAAGTCACTCATACCTATATACAATTCACAATCATACAGCACGTGAGTGGAGAATCTAGCCAATGCTAGAACTCCAATATACATTTTACAAGAGGTCTCGAGGCCACTGCCGTTTCAACCTTCTAGGAGGATGGTAAGGATGTGTGGAGCTGGATAAGGATTGAGCTAGGGGATTAGGGTGATGGATAAGGTTCTGATGAAATTTAGAGAATTTTAATGGTATAAGGTCTAAAATAAATGGAATATTTAGGTCGCGGTGTAAGGTATGGTTGGATACATAATAAGGAGCATTAACTATTGTTCGGAGGACTTTTGATTGGAAGGATTGAATGCGTTTGATGTTAGAATATTTGGCTGTCCCCCACAGTTCAAGTCCGTAGGTCCAGATAGGTTTCAGTACTGTCTTGTATATTAGCAGTTTGTTCTCGATAGATAATTTAGAATTTCTGTTCAGTAGTCTGTATAATTGTCCAAATCGTCGATTAAGTTCTTGTCGTTTGAGTCTAGTATGCGGGTTCCAAGTTAGTCTTTTGTCCAGAAGGAAGCCAAGATACCGGACTGTGTCGGAGAAAGGAAGCGGAACGGAGTTAAAGAGAACTGGAGGGCAGGATTGTCTTCGAAGGGTAAAGGTGACATGTTTGCATTTGGATTGATTAACTTTGATTCTCCAGTTGTTACACCAGTCTTCAATTTGAGAAAGGTGCGTTTGGAGGCCTATAGATGCAATTTCGGGATCTGAGTGAGAGGATAGGATAGCGGTGTCATCAGCGTACGTTGCTAGGAAGGTATTAGGGCAAACAGGAATATCAGCCGTGTATATGTTGTAGAGGAAAGGACCAAGGACACTGCCCTGAGGAACACCGGATTCGACTGGATAATAATTGGAATATTCTGCACCACAGCGAACTCGGAAGGAGCGGTTTGATAGATAGGATCGGAGGACTAGGTATATGGATTGGGGTAAATGGTTTTTGAGCTTAAAGAGTAATCCCGGGTGCCACACCCGGTCAAATGCTTGCGTTATGTCCAGAAATGCACCCGAGCAGTACTCCTTGTTCTCAAGGGCAGAGGAAATATGGTCAACGACTCGGAGCTCTTGCTGAACGGTTGAATGTTGGGAACGGAATCCAAACTGATGGGAAGGAATATTGTGGGATTCTAATAAAGGTAATATTCGTTTGAGGAGGATTTTTTCAAATATTTTTGAAAGGATTGGGAGTAGGCTGATAGGTCTATATGATGTCGTTGTGTTAGGAGGTTTACCTGGTTTTAGGAAGAGAATTATAGTGGAATGTTTCCATAAGAGAGGAAAATGAGTAGTGCGTAGAATGGAGTTGTAAATATATGTAAGAAATATAATGGCTTTAGATGGAAGCTGTCTGAGAATCTGAGGAGTGAGGAGATCGTATCCAGGAGATTTACGGAGTGCAAGTTTTCGGAGATGATATTTGACCTCAGAGGGATTAACTGCTTTAGGAGGTAATGAAAGCGGGATTGGAGACTGAAGGAACTCTTCCACCACTGCAGTGTGGTTTGGATGGGATTCTGGATGAGGTGTGAAGACTTCGGAAACGTATTTGGCAAGTTCCTCGGCTTTGTCTTCATCAGACGCAGCCCAGGAGCCATTACTACGACGGAGGGGATGGGAAATATGGTGGGATTTTAGAATTTTCTTGGTGACATTCCACAGGGAATTGTCACAAGCCGAAAGAGAAGAAAGGAAGGAACTAAAGGATTTGGAACGGAAGGTCGCCAGCTCCCTCTTTAATTGTCTACAATAAAAGTTATAGGAGCGGCGATCTGTAGGGTGACGGGTGCGTTGCCATAAGGATCTGGATCGTCGTTTGGTGCGGATGAGGTCTATGAGGTGTTGTGGTAAATGATTTTGGTTATGACTTATCTGGGAGTGCTTGGGAGAGGAGGCAGTCCAAACAGCTTGTTGAATAGCGATGGTGAAGGAGTTTACGGCATCGTCAAGGTCATCTGGAGTTTTGAGTTTCACACTGAGGTCAATATCACTGGTCAGGATTTGGCGAAAAAGGTCCCAGTTTACTGGTCCTCTGATAAATGACGGTGGGGTGGGTTTAGGAATAGGAATTAGGGATACTTTAAGGAGCAATGGACTATGGTCAGAGGACAGTTCATCAAGGCGAGTCACCGACATGTTTAGGGAGCCTAATCCGCTGTGGATGAAGAAGTCAAGGATGTCAGGATTACGGTTAGGATCAGTTGGCCAGTAGGTAGGGGAATCAGGAGGCAGGAGGTTGAAACGTCTAGAGTTGAGTGCAGACTGTAAATTCCGCCCACGACAATTCGTGGATCTGGAACCCCATTGTTGGTTCTTAGCATTCATGTCTGCACCCAGAATGAAGTGGTTTCCTAAGGAATTGAGGAAAGATTCGAATAGAATGTTGGAGATGGAATGTTTAGGAGGGCAGTACGCTGATGCGAGGGTGATCGGAAAAGAAAAAGTCTTGATTACTATGGCGGTGCATTGTAGGAAATCATAGGAGGGGACTGGGAGTATGTGGTGGGAGAGGGACTGGTGCACAATGACAGCAGTACCGGCATGGGCTTTTCCGTCTGGGTGGTCCGTAAGGTATGTTACGTATTGAGGTATTTTAAAGAACTGTTTAGTGGTTAGTCTAGTTTCAGTAATAAGTGCTACATCAACGTTTTTGTCTTGCAATAAAGCTGTAAGTTCGTCAGTGTGATTTCTAACACCATTCGCATTCCAAAGGAGAATGGATAAGGAGTTAGGTGTAGTCATTTAAGGATTTTTTAAGGATGGGATTAAATTTGATACGAGGTTAGTAAGTAGTGATATTAGCGGCATAACAAGGGATTTGATTTCAGTGATGAAGGATGTCATCAAACTTGTTAGGTCTGTGACATTTGATGGAGGAGGAATATGAGAGATTTGATTCGGATGAGGTTTTTGATGGTTGGTTAAATTTTGAGGAATATGTGGTTGTGGAAGGGGTTCAGGATTTTGAAGTATGCGTTGTTCCGGCAGGGCCTCTTTGTTCTGGTTCCCACCTCCAAGTAGATGGGCAAATGTTACATTGGAGTCAATTTTTTTAGAAGGTTGTCTTCTACTTCTGATCGGTTCAGCTGTTTCATCCAGATTCTGAGGTTTTTGGTATCTGCTTTTGAGGTTCTTGTAGATTTGACATCCCTTGTAGTTAGCCGGGTGGTCCTCGAGGCACAGAGCACATACAGCGGGTGTTGATCTTGATCTTGTGCATTCTTCTGATTTATGTTGCTCACCGCATTTCACACAGCGTGGTGTGTGGTGGCAGTAAGTTCTCGTATGACCACATGCCTGACAATTATGGCACTGAACTATTTCTTTCTTAGTGTAAGGTTTCTCAACTCTTACACTAGTATAGTACAATCTATTGAGGTCGTAAACTTTTTCAACTCCTGCTGATGGTTCCAAGTCCACGAAGAATAGAGGCATTGGAATTTTATCTTTTAGGACATTGGTGACTTGCCGCACTTTATAGCCTATCTCCGTCAGTTCTTCTTTGATAGCTGTAACTGGTGTCGAAGGGTGTAGGTTTCTAATTACAACCCTTAAAGCTCTCTCCTGGCGCAACTGATAGGTATGAAAATCAGCTTTGGTCTCACTCAGATATTTTACTATTTTTCTGTAGCTTTCGGCGGTAGTCGGGGATATTTTAGTATCACTGGTTCTACTTATACAAGAATAACTATTAGGATCGGTTAATTTGTTTAAATGCGCACAAAGTAGTTGAAAATTTTTAATATTTTTAACAAAAATTGGTGGAGGTTGTGGTTCTCTGGGTATAGGAGAAGATTCCATAGATTCTTTTTCATTTTGATTTTGGAGGATCTGAAATGGGTTCGGTGTAAAAAACGGCGATTCATCAGTCATTCCTTGTGATGATGTGCTGGGCTGTGGTTCAGATCCTAAAGAGGTAGCTGAAGCGGTCGCTGGTGGAATCATTTTTTTATTATTTTCACGGCGAGGTCTCTGTTTTGTAGGAGACGAGTTTGAACCTGCAGATCTAGATCTTTTACTTGTAGCTTTTGAGGACATAACTTGATGAAAATATCTCATTTATTTAAAAAAAAAAAAAAAATAAATAAATAAAAAAATAATAATAATAATAGATAAATAATGAAATGAGAATGAGAAGGAAGAATAAAAAAAGAAAGATAAGTTAAAGAAAAGCAAGCCCGAGCTTGCCGAGCTAGCGGCGATCAGCTGATCAGTGACCCTCCTTTCACTTTTCGTGATTGTACAAAGTAAATTATAACTTTGCTTACCGATATTTCTCCAATATTCACTGCTGTGGTTTTCTTGAAGTCTAGTGATGTTTTCCAGACTGAACTCAAGCGAATTCCTACTGAAAAGAGCAAAAATCTGAGAGACGAAGTAACGTATGACTGTTGTCATCGAGCGCATCAGCTGTTCCGGTCATAAATTAGAAACACACGACCAAATAATTAATAACTTTATTCGATGCTCGTAAAAACAGTAAATGATTGACAAATAGCGAAGTTATATGATTTATAATAACTCTAACCATAAACGCATACCTGTGACGCATATCAACACAAAGCCGCGAGATACAGCTAGCATTTGTATATACTAAAAGTGATTAGTTAATGTTGGTACATTATTCAAGTTTGGTGGATTACATTTAAATTTGAAGAAACTGCTTAGTGTTGTATATGTTTTTAGACACGAGCATCGATGGATTAAGAGACACCATGAAACCCTCATGGCTCCATGGGATGCCTAATCCTTAACGAAGAGTGGCCAGAAAGCCGATGATTTATTCCAATTAGAAGAATGCTGACGGAACCTACAGTAATTTGTCTCAATTTAGGAGCGACCTTAACTGCTCCAAGTTGATAATTACCAACCCCCTGCTTCCCCACTCACAAAAGGTGTGTTAAACTTTACTTGGCCATTGGAACTCTCTTAATTGCATCGTTTTATGCTATTAAGTAGAGTTATGAGTACGAAATACAATGGATAAATTTAATTAAAAAGGATTTTTGTTGTTTATTGTTTCTGTTATTTTCAAAGAGTTAATTTTAATACAATCCATATGTTACCGGTTAAAAAGCATAATAAAATTAATCTCAATAAAAAACGAGCATTACAAAGTTTTTGGTTCTATTTTCAAGACAATACATTAAAATTGCAAATTATCACACAATGGCTTATTATCTCTAAACAAATATATTAAGGTATAACTGTTTATATAGCTGTTTATAGGCAATTAACTAATATAGATAGCAATAAATAATTCAAAGGAAAACGGTCTATCACTAGTACTAATTTCAAAACACCATATCTATGTTATTTTTGAACTGATTTTGATGATTATTTTTTCATTTGTAGGAAGTAATAATTCTCTATCTCCAAAATTACATTCATGGGCGTAGTTATGGGTAAAATGTATTTTTTCTTCTTCTATTATTTATAAGTATTTGCGGTTCCTTGGTTAGGAAATTCTAATAAAATTTTTCTCTATCTTAAAAAATAAATGAGATATTGAATGAATTAATTTTTAATCGGCCGCCATTTTAAAACCAATCACCTAATATCAACGTCTAGCTGTGAGGATCATAGTTGGATGCACTGGTATTTTGTGATTAATTTTCAAAAAATTGTTCCAGTAGTTTCAGAAAAAAGGCCTACAGGGGACGATGGATAAACGGATTTTTAATTTGTTATAGCGGTTCGAAATATCATCAGATGTCAGTTCTCAAATGCTGGTAGAGGGTAACATTTTTTTATTTCTTCGATTACAAAGGTTTCACTCTTTCCTGGAAAATCACGTTTCCGAAATTTCTCGTCTTAAAAGTCTTAAAGTACCATCATGACCTTCTTCAATTTGAAACCTGTAGGCTTTTGGCTTGTTCACTAATATTCACTCACTTTGACTACTGCTGTTCGGTGTAACTAAAACGATTATTTAACTGCCTGGTACGTTTCGTCTTTGGAATATCCAGGGACACCTCTGTAAAATAATTCTATGATGAGTTAAAGTGGCTTTATCCTTCCTACCGTTTTAAGTACTTCCTCTTTTTCAAGTTCTCCGATCCCAGCGTCCATCTCAAATATATCTTCATTTAAATCTTCGGTCTACTAGTTCGCGGCCTTCTGACTTGTATTTAACGCCTCATTTAAACAGCAGTTTTATAGATCTTTCCTTATCCTATCCTCGTTCTTGTGGAACTCTATTCCTTCTGATATCCGTCATTTCAATACTCTTCCGACCTACAAATCCCGTTTGTTCAAACACTTCCTCTCTATCCAATTTTCAAATGGCCCCAACTGACTTCAATAAAATCAGTTAATACAGTAGACATAAATAATTATTTATCATATTTTTTTTTCCATCGTTTTTACAGATATATGAGATATATTCACGCATTTTCAAAAGAATTGTAAATTTATTTTGCACTGGATATATGAACATATTTATATTCTTTTTAATATTTTATCCCTGTCTAGGTTTTTACTTTCACTTACCTCTATATGAAATATATAGTAAGGGAAAGTATTGCGATCGTGAAAATTTTCAAATTTCAGTTTTCAACGGTCCAAATGACCAAGTCTTCCGTGTGTGTGTGTGTGTAAGTGTGTGGTAACTCTCGCGCGTAAACGGAAAGTACTATGAAACTGAAATTTCATATTTACGAAATTTATACGGCCGAGATTTCACAAAATCTTTTTCATCGAAATCAGCTTCCAGAAGAGAAGACACTTTATACCAAGCATTTTGCACCTTTTTACGATTTCCTCAAAAACGATTTTTATTAAACTCGCTATATCGATAGTTATAGAATGAGACTTGACTAATAATTAATAGCTTCCTTTTCTATACCTAAGACCCATAAACCAGCTACCTAGAAAGGACTGACCAAGTACCGACAAAGTACACATACCAGTACTTAGGACACAGTACCTAACACCTGCAAGCCCTTGCTTTGTGGTGCTCATGCCGCCTCCTCATCCCTCTAAAATCTCTGGCTATATATATCCTAGGATCCTTAAGACTCGTTCTATAACTGATGTAAAATGTAATGGGCTTTAACATCATGTAGGTTTTATTTTGATTAAAATAATCTGACATTTTAAATTTTCTTCTTCTAAAGTACCCTTTATTTATTAGATTCTATAAAAATAACCATATTATCTTGTTGGCATTGATAAATAACAAATTAATATACAAGTTGAGCGAATTTGAAAAACAACTAAGGGAGATTACTGAAAAAAATATTTGTTTACGCTATTATTTGTTTTTGAAAATAAGAACAGTAATATACCTGTATGATATACCGTTGGAAAGCTAAAGATTTTAGAAAAAATATTATCTTATACACGAGTTTATAAACATTAATGAGAGTGATGAACATCCGATATAACTAACTGATTATTTTATATAATAGATTTTTTAATAAAACACAGGATTCTATTGAAATTCAAAATAATTAATTCTTAAACAATATATTTTTATATTTTAAAATATATTTACAAATTCTGAATTTGGTTTTAACAAGGGGGGTAAGTGAAAGTCGTGTGTTGCGCGCACCAGATTTTTTATATTTTATTCTAGTATAGTTTTTTTTTATAAATAATTATGAGAAGCTACCTATTAATTTATTACTATTATTCATTTTCTTAATTATTTCTGTTGTTTTGTTTTTTTGTACTTTAACTCTAACACACTGATGTTCTAATTTAATTTTTCTGACATATTATTCTAAAGAGACTTATACCAGAATTAATGAAGAATGTATTATTAATATTAAATTATTAATAGAAATCAAAACAGAAAAATTTAAAAATCTATTGTCACAGGTCTCGCTTTTGGGATGCAGAAAATATTTATAGTGTTAGTCTCTGTTATTACAGTTTTCTCTGCATAGTTTCTGTACCACATATTGAAACTTGATATCACATATGGACGTGTTAGGAATTCCGAAGCTGGTTTCTACAGTTTTCTATGGAGGAAGGAATTGCTAATGAATGAGGGTGCTTTCATTGCTACTTCTCTACTGCATTCTGTGTATTTAACAAAGCAGTAGCTTTTGTTTCCACTCAGCCAGCGGAGTGATTCATACGTTGCTCATGCCAAACAGAAAGTTTTTTTTGTTTAATTTTTAACGTATAAAGTAAAAGCTTCCGTGTTGGGGGTATATGAATTGAAATCTCACGGTTGAATTATCAAACCATGAATAAATCTGAAATTATTTAAATAAAAGCTATTAACCATTATTGGCGCATAGGATTAAATATTAATCCCTTTTAAAAGCAATTAAATTCTTATGAGATGGAAATGGCTATTTAATCATTATTTTCCATATAGCAATAAAGAGAATAGAATGTTTTTTTAAATTTTTATTTTAACTTGTTTGAAGATTGTAGCATGCATGAAGAGTTGAATTTTGTATTGGCTGATGAAAATATTTTTTTGCTACGAAGATATATTCGAAAATTAGTTATCGTACAGAATTTTCCTATTTATCGAAATTAAGAACTGCTAAAATCTCATAGACAATCATCAAATAGAATGAATCCATACACATATAAAAGTTGAAACTCAAAAATTGTTCAAAATCATAACATAAACCAGTACTTATTATCAAGTATACAAGAAATAGAATACAGGAAGAATAGCTAAAATTATTTCAAAAGTCTTTATGGAACTCGAAATAGTAATTTTTAAATCAAATTTTTTCTGAAAATTTTAATAACCGCGTCTTTCAGAGCACTCTATTCAAAAATTATATAATTCTTATTTAAATTTCTATAGTATAGCTTACAATGTTAGTTTACAATGATTTAAAAAAACGTTTCTGAGTGGATAAGTTTCCACACGAATTATACTATTTTTCATCATGAGCTCACCACAAACTACTGGACGAAAAAAAAAAAATGTAAAAGTTTTAAAAATGCAATGGAAGAAGTTATACGAGAAAACAAATATTCTGGGACAGGGTCCCTTAAGAATAACATTAATGTACGATTGAACCATATCATATGTCTGGCCAATGGACATAAAAGATAACATAATTAATTATTTAGGATAAGCTAGTTGAGGGTGCAGTGGAATGAACACACAATTAAGTATTGGGTTGTGTTATATGAAATGTCCGTTTTCAAGGTAAAGGATTTTTATTAAAAATACGATACGAAAACAAGATAATTTTATTCGAAGTATTAACCTTATTTTTCTACACATTTTTCCCAACGTGACACCAACTTTTTTATCCCCGAACTGAAAAACTCTGAGCTTTAAAGTGAAACAAAATCTGAAAACGCACTTTTCCCTAGATCATCATCTCCAAAAAGTTTTCCTTTGACAAAGTTGTCTAAATTCCTGAACAGGTGGTAATCTATTGGAGACAAGTCGGCAGAATATGGTGGCTGCGGAAGAACTACGTAGCCCAGTTCTTTCAATTTTCGCACGGTATGTTTGAAACGTGGGGTCTTGCTGCCGCTCAGTGAGATCATGAGGTACCCATGTATCGAGCTTTTTTACTTTCCCAATACACTTTTACAATACAAAATGTCTGGAAACAGTAGATGCACTTGCATTTAGTTGTGCTGAGAGTCCTTTAACTGTTTGGTAGGGTTTTCCTTCTACTGTATGTTTGAGGACATCGCTATTTATTACGGACGGAGGTCTTCCTCGGGGCAAGTTTTCCAAGTCGGTATCCCCAGCTGAAAACTTGGCAACCCAACGGCGAATGGTCCGTTCATTAACATTCCCTTCCCCAAACGCCTTCCAAATATTTCTAGCGGCCTCAGCTGCTGAATGGCCGAGTTTAAACTCGTACAAATATATTACTCGAAAATCGCGTGTTTCCATGTTCATTTTTGGAGGTATACTAAAAAGTGGGTAATTGATTGGGAAGCTAAGGTTTATAATACAAAGGTAGAGGATTAGTAACTGTTTACTTTAAATATGTTAACATTCGGAAGAAAACCACAGAGACCTGCACAATTCTTTATGTATTTCAGAAACTATAAAAACGAACATTTCATGTTAAACAACCCAATATAAACTTAATTCTATTGCCGATGCTTCGGCCTAAATTATAGGCCTTCTTCAGGGTTATGGAAATAGTGAGAGTCACAACAACCACATGAGAGTTATGAGTGTCACAATACAACATTGATTGTTGTGACTCACACTCCTTCAATCGCCCTGAAGAAGGCCTATAATTTAGGCCAACACGTCGGCACCATTAAATTAAGTTTATACTTAATTGTGTGTTCATTTGACTGCACCCTCAAATAACATCTCCCATATATACACAGTCAACAATTCTCACTTCATAATTAATTATTGTTTACAATGGTGAAATGAGGAGAAATATTATACTACCAAAAAAAAAAATAAAAAATAAATAAATAAATAAGTTATCTTAGGAATTTTTCTTCTCCAAAATAAATAAACAAATAAATAATAATGAAATTCTTATTTATGTTCAACACTAATGAAAAAATGTTTGTCTTGAACACAAAATTAAAATTTGAGTAATACAAATTTCTATTCATTCATTCGATGTTAGATATCATAGCATTGAAATATCAAAATTGCTGATCGTCTATTTGGGATGACAGAAGGTATTGGAGAATTTGGGATTTGAATGAGGATAGAGAAGCAGCATGGCGGATATGGGT
Source organism: Piezodorus guildinii (assembly GCA_023052935.1). Classification (NCBI taxonomy): domain Eukaryota; kingdom Metazoa; phylum Arthropoda; class Insecta; order Hemiptera; family Pentatomidae; genus Piezodorus; species Piezodorus guildinii. The sequence continues at coordinate 76,671,767 of CM041296.1, forward strand.
TGGTAGAAAATTCCAGAGGGTATAAGGGTGGACAATGATGAAAAAGTCAAAAGTTTTAGTTGTCGTGAGTAGGGATGTAAAGGTCCGAAATGGTGTTATCTGTTTTCAAGTTAGCGGACTGAGGATTTAAATTGAAGGAGACTGCGGATGTTGGGAGTTAATAGTTTAGTAAAGGAATGTACCAAGGAAATATTGTAATTGGAAATACTAATATCTGCATAGAAGATAAAAATAATTATACCATTTTAGCGCTAATATCTTTAGTGAAAATGAGCGATTAGAGAAGAAATGAAATAGTAATTTATGTGGTATTGTACACAAAGCAAACTTTGTTGCATGTGTGTGCAAATAACACGACACAATATAAAATGAGTTCCACAGAAATGATGAAATGGCAAGTAGGTGTGGGTTTTCAAACATTAGAAATAACAGTGTGTAATTGACAAGGTTTAATTAGCAGTACATTCAAGAGAGAATCTAGCTCAAACATAAGGAACAGATATTTTCTAAATTTAATTTACCTTACGTATATAAAGGAGCTTCAATTAGTATATTTTACAATATTATTCAACCACAAAATACATTTATTTAAAAAAAAGTCACGACCAATAGTTTTCAGAAAATTGGTAAAAAAAAAGTCTATACATATAATAAATATATATATATATATATATATATATATATATATTATATATATATATATATATATATATATATATATATATATAAACTTATTCCTAGAAGAAAATATGTCCCAAAATTATACAAATAATTTTAATTTTCATTTCATGTCCTATTAATGCGTTCCTACCTTACTGGTAGAACCTTTAAGTATAACTTACCTACTCATCCATATTTTCCAAATCTGCTGGAGTGCCTCAAGGTAGTATCTTAGGTTCTATCCTCTACTCCCTTTATACAGCTGACATTCCACTCCATCCTCGCACTGTTCTCAATACTTATGCTGATGACACGTGTGTCTTATCTGTCCATAATGATCCATCTACTGCATCCCTAACCCTTCAGTCTCACATCACAGCCATTGAAAAATGGTGTCAAAATTGGAGGATTTAAATAAATCCCAACAAATCCCACCACATTAATTTTACCTTCCGTCGCAAACCGATGACTTCCTGCCCCCCAGTATCCTTTAATAACATCACCCTTACTCCTGAAGAACAAATCCGATACCTAGGTCTTCATCTTGACAAGCGCCTTACTTGGAATCCTCACACAAGAGTGAAACAACAAGAAACTGCTGGAAGGTATCGTTTACTACACCACTTACTAAACAAACGTTCAAAACTTCCACTATATTACAAAAGCATTTACAGCACTATAATCAGGCCTATTAGAACATATGGAATCGAGGTTTGGGATTCTACGAAACCATTGAAATCTTCCCCCATCTAATCCTTACAATCCAAAATCCTACACAAAATCCTGAATGTCCCTTATTTTTTCACAAATCAACTCCTCCATAATGACCTAAACATCCTTTTTGCTGCAGACATAGCCCCTCATAGATACACCTATTTTCATTCTTAAATCCCTGACCACACAAACCCCCTTGTCCGTAATTTATCTTCCTTAGATATCTCTGATAATCCCCCGAGGTGACTGAAAAGAAGGTGGACTCGGGACCTACTGCCTTAAAATAGTTAGTGAAGTGCTACCACGGGTTGTTCTCTGTCAAGACATTTTCATGACTTTTTTTTTTTTTTTTCATTCTGCATATTTACTCATTGTGTTCTTTAATACAGTTGTAAATCACTATTAATTGATAAATAAAATTAAAAAAATTCATTTAATTTCATATACCGAAACAGCGAAGACCGTGTTCCCCCTCAAGCTATAGGTATAATATGTTAACAACCCTTGTTATAAGATATAATGTTCCATTTATACCACTATATAAGCTTAAATATAAAAAAATATTCGCATCAATTAATTTGCATACTTAAATTCCTGCTTTATGTAAATAAACAGTGGATGGTTTAACAGACTAGGCAAAGTGGCTAACATTGAAAAAGCAGAAGCCAAACCCTTTGTGAGGTACCACCGGGCTCAGGTCATGCACGCGTCCTTCTAAAGTACCGAGAGCGGAAGATTACCTCAGAAGAGGGGAAGTTAATCCTTTCACCAAGTTAAACGTGGTGCAGTCCTACCCATTCATATGCAAAACAACTAGAATTATTCATTAGTTGATTACAATAATTTATACTTTCACTTACCTATATATGAAATAGGTAAGGGAAAGTATTGCAATCGTGAAATTTTTGAATTCCAGTGTTCAATGGGAATACACGTTTTTGGGTCCCCTGAGTCCAAAAAAAGGTCTGTGGTTGTGTGCGTGTGTGGTGAGTGCGGCACTCAAAAAAAAAAAATCGTACGTAATTGACCGAAAGTGCTACTTTATGACATGCATTTTGTACCTTTTTACGATTTTCTCAAAAACAGCTCTAACAATTTCGACTAAACTCGCTATATTGATGTAAAATTTAATTAGGTTTAATATCATGGAGGTTTCATTCTAATTGAATAGTCTAACAGGGCTTAAATCAGGATATTTAAAATTGTATTCCTCCTTATCTACATTTACTTATCATTAGTCATTAGTCCTATAGATTCAAAATAATTAACCATATCATCTTATTAGTATTAGTATTTTATCTTATTGATAAAAAATGTAAAAATTGAACTAATTCGATAGCCAACTAAAGGAAAAAAAGAATGAAATATTTTTTAATGTAATTATTGTACGTAGAAATAATCGGGAGTCGTTTTATTGAATATTGTAATTTTGCTGACGTTTCGGCTCAAACTTGTGAGCCATCATCAGGGCATTACTGAGCCATTGTTACGTGGAAAAAAAAATTATGAATCTAAGTTAAATGAATTATTTATTTAATAATAATTAAGTTTTTTTTAATGTCTCGAAGAGGGTTACTCAAAATATAAAAATGTTAAAAAAAAAAATACACATGTTAATAGACTTTTGTTTTTAATTTAAGATTTATGGTGATTGTGGTGGAGAATGTTAGGTCTGTCTGGGGACCGCGAGAGAGAGGCCCCATCGTGAGTAAAAGAAAAACATTTTACAACGAAAGATTTTTGGAGTTGTAGTGTAAATAGTAATAGTGTGGCGAATGACACTCGACGGAAGAATTATGGCGGATTTGGAAGAGGGAAGAAGGAAAGGAGGTTGTTTCCCGAGGGAGAAGGAACAAGGTGATTTATTTTGTTTAATAAACTTATAACCTGAGTGGTTTCGGTCCTGGAAGATAAAGGACAAATATGTGTTTTTTTAGACAAAAACAAATTAGGATATAAGTAGTAATAAGTTTTCCTTTCTTCTTTTTTTTCATTTTTTTTTTGTTGTTAAAGAATCATTTATTTTATCTTACTATTAGAAATAAAGTTTTGTATTTTTTTTTTTGTTTAAGTAATATTTTCTATTTAATATTAACCTTAACAAGGTAACATTGTACAACCCTCGTCGAGTCTAATAATGTGTAAAGGTATAGTGACGTCATATGACTCCATAGCTCATGGGATAGATAGATTTATTCAGACTGTGAGGTAACGAGTTCGTAACTACCTGTTAGTTGAAAAGTTTTTTTTTTTTGTAAATTTAATTTTAATTTTTTATTTATTTTCATTAAAAATATTATTAAGTTAAAGGGTTTCGCTATTTACCTTATTTCTTTTTTTTTACAAATAGTGTGGCGCTCGAGATAGATTTATTGTGGAACCCGCCCGTCTCCACTGAGTATCTGGTGCATAGTTACGGTTAGGGAATTCGTTTTTTTAATTAAAATTAATTCTTTTTGCAAATTTTAACCGTAATACCATGCCAAGCATAAACTCCCAAAATAAAATTAATATAGTAACAAAACAACTGACTTCCGGTTATTTCTGCCTACAATAATATCAACAGTCAATTATACATCCTCAACAATGTATTATTATTTTTTTTGTTTTGACATTAGAACAGCAGCATAAAAACCGTTGGAAAGCTAAAGATTTTATTTTTTAAACATATGTATTGATATTTACAACTGTATTATTATATACAAGTAAATGTGATGGACATAGTAAGCTGACATGAAAAGCATGTAGAGGCGCTACCCATTGGTAGCACTCTAAAATATTTTAAACTAGAAGGTCTCGAGGCCATCTTCTTTTCAGACGCCTCGGGGGATTGTCAGGAATGGATGAGGAAGACAGAATAGAAACTAGTGGATTAGGGTGAAAATGGAGTTTTTCGTGGAATGATTGATACCTGGTTCGGGCTAATTCAGAAACATATGGGACATTAAGGTCTTTATGGATGAGCTTATTCGTGACAAAGTAAGGAGCGTTAAGGGTTTTACGAAGGATTTTAGATTGTAAGGATTAGATACGAGAAGAATTCGATGGTTTAGTAGAGCCCCATAGTTCTATTCCGTAAGTCCATATCGGTCTTATGATGGTCATATAAATAAGTCTTTTGTAATTAAGTAGAAGGTTGGAACGTTTGTCCAGCAAGTGTTGAAGTAGTCGAAAACGTCGGGCAGTTTCTTGTTGTCGGTTCAGTGTTGTATGGGGATTCCAAGTTAGAAGTTTGTCAAGGTGGGAGGAGTCTAGGAGTCGTAGATATCGAATCTGTTCAACAGGGGCTAGTGGAGTGTCATTAAAAGATACTGTAGGACAGGAAGTCATTGGTTTACGACGAAGGGTAAATGTTATCTGGTGGTTTTTCTTTTGGTTGAATTAATTTTAATCCTCCAATTTAGGCACATACTTCAAGGTCTCGGATGTGGGATTGAAGAGTGTGGGAGGCTGTAACAGGATCATTATTTACTGATAGCACACACGTGTCATCAGCATAGGTAGAAAGGAAAGTGTTTGGATGGGTGGGGATATCAGCTGTATAGACTGTATAAAGAACGGGTCCTAGGATGCTGCCTTGAGGAACACCAGCAGATTGAGAAAACAGGTAGGAATAGGAACTATTGTGATTTATTTTAAAAGATCGATAAGCGAGGTAGGAATGGATAATTAGAAAATAGGTAGGAGGGAGGAATAGACGGAGCTTGTAAAGCAATCCCGGATGCCAGAATCGGTCAAAGGCCCTAAAGATTTTAGAAAAATATCATTCAAATATATGTGCAAAACTAAAAATAATTATGATTTAAATTATACAAATTAGCAATTATATCAGTTTTCGAATATGTCTGTATAATTGATTGCTTAGGTATATTTTTACGTCAGGGTTATTTTTCTTTTTAAATGAAAACTGTACAAAAATCCTGATACAAAAAAATAGAATGATTGTTATGCTTGTTGTCAGTTTATGCTTGACATGAGTAATGCCCTAATGATGTCTCACGAGTTTAGCCAATGCGTCACCAATTAGGTGGATAAAAGCCAAGTCAAAAGTTTGGATTATTCCAGTGCTTCACTTTTTTATTATTATTAGTTGTCAAGACCCTTAATGCTAATATTTCCCGCCATACCGTGTTTACAAATAAATAGTATATGAGTGAATCATTCGTGTTCACACAAGTGCCTAACGAGATTACTTTTATTCGATAGCCATTTATTGGTTCAAGGTGCGGTTAGCTCAGAATTTTTGCTTTTATTTAATATTGGCATTGCTGAGACAGATAAGACATTATATTCCAAACTCGTTATTGAATATACGTTGCAATCTATCTGTAGAGTTAATTTAGCAATTCGTAAACGTATGCTATTCAATAACGAAAAACTCTATAACCCCCAAGTTACCCCAAGGATTTGTTTCATCAATCCTTCTAGTCTTTAGACATTACAAAAATTTTCGCGATTTTTTTTTTGCGTTCTGGTTAATACATAATTTTTTTCAGGCACAACACTTCGAATCAAAAGTTTTACAATCTATAGTATGAAGAGTTTCCTAAATGATATAAAAAAAAACTTCTATTAGCAGGTTTCAGCATCTCCGAGCCATAATTGGATTTATCGTATTATTTTTCTCGTATTTTCGGACTTTAAACTTCAAATATAGGGATGTTTTAGATTTTAGCAAATAAATTTGATGCTTGACCACTGTACGCTCGCCAATCGTGTCTAGAAATTAATTAGTTTTTATAATGTTTTCTTATATTTTTTTTCCGTAATCTGGGACCTTAAAGGTTAAATATGGTCAAGCTTCAGAATTTTGTCCACCTAAATCGGTCACATTTTCCACTGTGCGTCGGCAAAATTATAAAACATTTAAAATAACGACTGACTTACCTGTTTACTGAACGATTATTTCTTCCTACTATTAAGTAAATTATTGCTAAATTGAAAATCTATGTTTGAAATGGTGAATTATTATTATAATCTCTTTTTTATTTTTATTTTAAACGTAATTTTTGCTTTTACAATTCAATTAGTTGGTAAATAAGATAATTATTCATATTATTTTGTTCTACCTGTAACCTTATTGCTATAAAATTGAAATCGAAAAGATATCAAGGGTACTATTGGGGTATTGAGGAGCCTGTTGGACCTGCTCTGGAGGGAAATAGGAGGGGGATTATCAAGGCATTACCCCACCCGGGGGGTCCCGGCCAGTTTCATCTTATCAGGGAAAACCGATAGTTATATGCGAGGGTAATTTCCATGGCACACACGGCTGCTCACAATGACTTTCCTCTACATTACAACGCCTAACAGGTTCTTGTTTAGTTGCAACAGTTGTTGGAGATCTTATTTATTAGCTATTCAAACACTGATTATAAAGAGAATAAAATATTTTTCCTATATCATATGCTTCTTTAATTCTTTAATGTTTGTTATCTATGTTGTTATAAACTTTATGAAACTTTACTAGACAATATATTTAAAATTAATCTCTACTCTGTTTTTTTTTTCTTTGATTAAAGACTCTCCTTTTTCTCCATAAAATATATTCAATCGTTTCTTTGATTGATATTGATATTATCAATATCAATTGTTATATCATGGATATCAGATCTATTTTGTTGTACTTAAGATCATTTGAATTGTAACATTCGATGCCTAGATATAATATTATACAATAAACTATGCTTTTTATAAGAAATGCTGGACTTTTTTTCAGTCGTTATAAATACTATTGGGTTGTTATTATATTATTTTCTCATTATATTTTCATAATTTTATTTTTATATTAATACTACTATTTTATTTTTACTTTCACTTACCTATATGACATATATAGTAAGGGAAAGTATTGCGATCGTGAAAATTTTCGAATTCTAGTTTTCGACGGAAATACACGTTTTAGGTTCCCCTGAGTCCAAATAACCAAGTCCCGCAAAAAGGTCTATGCGGCTGTGTGTCCGCGTGTGTGTGGTAACTCCCGGGCAAAAACGAAAAGTCCTATAAAACTGAAATTTTATATTTAAGACAACTATACGCCCGAGATATTACAGAATATTTTTCATCAAAATCAGCTGACCGGAAGATCTACTTTATACCATGCAATTTCCACCTTTTTGCGATTTTTTCAAAAACGGCTTAAACGATTTTTATTAATCTCCCAAAATCGTTGCAAAATTTGATTGGCTTTAATATGATGTAGGTTTTATTCTGATTGAAATAGTTTGACATGGCTTAAATACCGATAGTTTAAATTTTCTTCATTTAAAGTACCTTTAATTCTGTAGATTCTATAAAAATGACTATATTATCTTGTTACCATTGATAACTAACAGCTAAATATTTTTTTATTGCAAATTTTTGTTTTTGAACATAAGAACATTAATATAGACAATGTATCGTTGAAAAGAGAAAGATTTTAGAAAAAATATTATCTTATAGCCGATAAAACTAACTGACTATTTTAGATAATATAATAGATATTTTAATAAAACGTATGTTTTTAATATAAATTCAATTTAATTAGTTCTTTAAAGTTTCTCTCATTTTTATCTCTAACTGTATTTGAAAATTCTTTAATCGGTTTGAAAAAAAAACGGAGGTAAGTGAAAGTCGTGTGTATCCCGCACCAGATTTTTATATTATATTATTTATTTTAATTTTATTGGTTGTTATTTGTTTTTCTAGACCCACAATGTAGGTAGAAACGTCCTACACATAAACTATGTTTAGTTTATCAACTATGTTTTTCTCCCACACTCACCCAATTTCTCCATCTTAATATGTTTATGGTATAAATTTATTTCTAATTTTCTAGGAATATATATTGAGTATATAAAATATAAGGTAATACATAAAAATTTCAAAATTACATATTTTTAAACTATTCATTTTATAACGAATTATGTTGATAATGGAAATGCTATTAGGGAATTTAAATGGAAGTCAGTTCAAATATTTAAACTTAGTGTTTAAGAAGGGTTCCATGGGCGGTCGGGAATCGATATCGGCGCCTTTAACGAGGAATAATGAGTTTGCAGAGACGACTCGTTCACCTGGCGGGCTTCAACGCCTCTCCCTGCACAACACCTCTTCTTATCAACCATAGGCGCTATAGAGGTTGGCAAATACTCAAATTAAAAGGTCGGAGTATTTGACTAAAATTATCAAACCTCTTAAGTACTCAGACAATATTAGTCAGTCACTGTTAAGTACGAAAATTTTCTTTTGAGTACTTTCTACTTTCCTTACGTTTCAGAATTAATATTTTATGCGTATTTGAGTAGTATTACCTGTTTTAAAAGGTAACAAATTAGCGCCATTGCCTACGTATATTACATGATTTCAATGCATTGATTAGGTTTTATTATTTTCAATAATGAACCTTGGTAGATTACACCAAACAATTTTTAAAAAAATTATCCCCCTTAAAATTTGAGGTCTTAAGTTTAAAGATGAGTACAACCCGGATAACGAATAAAAATACCTTTTGTCCGCCTTCCGACCACTTCAAAACTACTTGACCATTTTTTTTTTAAAACACCACAAAATTCTAGGGCATCCAACGATGATCCCAACACCTAGAATTTGATATAAGCTATTCAATGACCGATTTAAAGTTATTTAATTTAATAAGGTTGTTATTTTTGATGATAGGGAAAACATTTGTTAGGGTTTTTTAATTTAAAACAGCGAATGATTCTAAAAAAAAAAAGGAAAAAGAAATTTTAAAAATTGACATTTTGCCCTAAATGACCGTATACTCAGTTTTATGATGGTAGAGAAATATATGTCAAGAGATTTAGAATCAGTAAACGTGATTAACAAAAGGATAAAAATGGAAATCTTGCCTATTTATACGCTTGTAACACCGTTATTTTCGAATTTAGAAAAATTAATGTATTAGTCTTATAAAATAAAAGGCGAATAATTACAAAAAAGAGGAAAATAAATTAATAATAAATAAAAATTTAGTAAATAAATAAATGACAAAAACAATTTAGTGCTGTTTCATAGAGAATTGAATTTTCTACAAAATTAAAAAAAAGAATCATTGAAATTGGTTCTTAAAATTACGTGAAACACGAATAGCGAATAAAAAAAAATATTTATCATAATTAATAAATAAATAAATACTTTTTTTGCTCTTTGTGCTTTATTATATAAAATTAAATTTCATTTGAAAACAAAATAAGAATCATTGAAATTGTGAGAACAAGCAGAGATATAGCGTTTTGAAATTAGCAGTAGTGATATGCCATTTTTATTTGAATTATTTGTCTCTTTTTATATTAGTTAATTGCCTATCAACAGTTATACTCTAGTATAGTTATTTGAAAATAATAAACATTGTGGAATAATTGGCAGCGTTTTTTTAACTTTTCATATTTATTTTAAATTATACATTCGACATGATGAGAAATTTAATATTGTATTTTATTTTGGTTTTTTAGCCCTAATGTAATATGAGATTACAGATCGCGCGCTCGAGTATGGGTCAATCCATTTGGAACTATCCAATTTTCATTAATTTTGAAGCTCAAGATTTTTTGTTTTCATGACATTTTTATCGGTTAGTCATTCTCAAGCCTTTCTTGAATATAAAAACCGTGAATAAAATATTTTTCTGGCTAATAAATTTAGTGTTGAGCCCAAAACGTATTTTGGGGTCCCAGATTTGATCGTACAAAGCATTGGAATGACTATGCTCACAGGAAGTACCACTTCTTTGCTTTATTGACAAATATTTATTTGTATTTGTATTTAAATATTTATTTTATATTTTATATTATAACTAATTTTCATTAATTTAAATATTATGATATTTTGGAAACAGTTAGCATCTTAATGTGAAAAGTTGTTAATGCAGATAGTGACTGATTTCAGTGTAATAAATGAAATAATTATTGCTAGTCTGGATTCATCAATTTAATATCTATAAATAGTCTATGCCCATTATGTTTGTATATAGCTTATAAGTCTATGTCCAAAAATTAGTTTCATTTAATTCTACTTTTATTAATTGATACCTTATCTGATGCAAATACTAAGAATTTTACCGGTTTTTGAATTTCAGAGGTCTTTATTAGCTTTTTATTTCATTTGATCTTATTTATTATTTGATTATCCAGAAATAAGAAAAAATCGGTATAATATATGTTCATAGTATAAAAATATTAATTCCTTTATTTTTCTTGAAATATTAACGTTGAAGGTGTTCTAGAGAAATACTCTTGTGATCCTAAGATTTAGTTAAGAGGATGTCAGTTTCACCCCAACGCATGTTTTTGTTTGGCCTGGTGCCATACCAAACCAGGTTTCTTTCTCGGCCGGTCATTGTATCCTGGAAATCAGGGTGTCGGTCCAACATGTTTTCATTTTATTTTATTTTTTTTTTCATGACCTTTTTGTGTACGTAGAAATCCTGAAAAATCTCAATGTTTACATAGTTTGTTTGCCATCAATTTATTATTGTCAAATAATCCAGTGTATTCTTAAAAGTTTTTTCAGGAAATATTTTAAAACTTATCTAACATATTATTTGTAATATTGGAAGTATAATTGATCGTCATATCATTTATTTCATATTATTGCAGAAGTTGGTTGGGAATGAAAGAATTGACATATTCAATAAGGAAACTTTTTAATTTTAAGTATTTCACTATTTCCCGGTTGCTTGGAAAGTATTCTGAATGTAAAATGATCTCTGCTAACTGTTCCTTACAAATATCTAGTAAAAGGTTTTACATATTTAATTAATATATCCTTCGTTTTCGACTACTGAAACATTTACTAGCCAAACGCTCAAACCTTCCACTTAACTACAAAAGGCTCATCTACAAGACTATTCCCAAGGTCAATCTGGTCTTAAGGAATTGAGCTTTGCTGCTCTACAAAACAATCGATTTCCTCTCGAGTACAATTATTAAAAATAAGAAATTATTCGTAAAATCGTTAACATTCCCTCCTATTTTTCTCGAATAAACTAATTAATAATGACCTTTATGTTCCTTATGTTGCTGATTTGGCCCGATTCATTCACCTCCATTTCCATGACAAACTACTTTCGCACTCTGATCCACTAGTTTCTATTCTAGGATCCTCTAGGATTCCTGATAATCCTTCGAGGCGTCTGAAAAGAAGACCTTTCGTTTAGTATTTTTTTCCTTTTAGTGTTACCAATTGGTAGTTTCACTTCAAATGTATCGTGTCATTATTTAATGTGTGCCTCATATTTACTTGATTTAATCAATAATACTGCTGACAATTTTAATTATTATTATTATATTAACTTTGAAAATCTGGTGTCCGCAATACACGACTTTCACTAACCTCAGTTATTGATATTAATTTAAGAATTTTTCAACAAATTTAGAAACGAAAATAAATTGTTAAATAATTAGATACATTGGATTTTAATAAAAAAATATTAAATACAACAATCAGTTTGCTTTATCGGCTTTTCATCACTCTTTATCAACTTTTAAAATAGTATCTATAAGATAATATTTTTATAAAATCTTTAGTATTCCGACGGTGTATTATATATGTATATTACTGTTCCTCAGTTTAAAAACAAAAAATTGCATTAAAAAAATATGTTTGCAAATTCTCCTTTAGTCTGATATCGAATTCCTTCAATTTGTATATTTAACTGTTTTTTAGGAATGCTAATCAAATGATACGGTCAATTTCATAACAACTATTAAATTAAGGTACTTTAGAGGAAGACATTTTGAAATGTCGGCATTTTAGCCCTTTCAGACTGTTTCAATCAGGATGAAACCTACATCATATTAAATCCAATTTTACATCGGTATAGCGAGTTTAATAGAAATGGTTAGAGCCGCTTTGAGAAAATCGTAAATATTTGCAAAATGCATGGTATAAAGTGGCTCTTCTGTTTAGCCGATTTTTAATGAAAAAGTTGTTGTAACATCTCGGTTATATAGTTGTTTTAAATGTGAAATTTCAGTTTCATAAGACTTTTCGTTTTCGCTCAGGACTTACCTACCACACACAACCAGACCTTTTTGCGGGACTTGGTCATTTGGACTGAGGGGAACCTAAAACGTGTATTTCCGTTAAAAACTGGCATTCGAAAATTTTCACAATCGCAATACTTTCACTTACTATATATTCCATATTTATGGTAAGTAAAAGTAAAAACAAGCCAATATGCCATTTAGTATACCTCAAAGTAGGTTAAAAACGTATTTGATCAAGAATTTCTGCTTTCATTTCAAAGATTTTTTTTCAAGCCATTGTTATATGAATAGATTTATAAATGATCATTTTAACACAAAGAAAACAGTAACGGAATCGGTCATTAATTTTCAGGTTTGAGGTATGAGTTTGCCAACTTTTTATTTATCTCAATTATAGGTTGTTGTTTTGATTTTTTTTGTTATTGTTTTATTGTATATATATGAATTTATTTATTTTCTATTTTATGTAATTTGACTTTTATTATTATTTTCTGCATGTCTTGTATAAATGTGTATCACATCACTATTACTACTGTTCATTTTGTAAAAAATTGTAATATATCTCAATAAATAAATTTAAAAAAAATCAGGAGATTAGGTATATACCTTAAACTTGAGATCAGTTTACCAATTAATATCTTATCATTCATTTTCATATTTATTCCTCGGTAAATCTTTGAGAGGAAGACGACTGGTTCTTCAGTTAGGTGTTAACCGATCAGAATTTCGCTTCTGAGTATTGGCTGTCACGAACTGCTTTCGTCTGGGAAAAAGTTGACAGTTCTGGTGAATGGAGGTCTTGGTTTAATTTAACTTGCCTTGGACGGAAAGTACTATTGATCAGGTGTAAATGATGGAAACAGCAAATATATGGACATTTTTGGTCATGCTTATATTCATCGGTCGCATAAACTACATTTATGCTTATGGAAATCTTTATGTGTTGACTTAAAAATCCATTAGGGAAGTTTTATCATAGGAGCATATTGAAAGATAATAAAACAGAAGTTATTCAAACCATAAAAGTTATTATACTGCCATAAATTTTTATTCAGTTCCAAAGATATGTTAAAAATGAAAGAAGAAAATACTCTTGTATAACACGTTCACGAAATTTCAAAAAAATAATAATAAAATCCTATTCCCTTAAAGAAAACTTCGTTAGAAAATTATTTTCATCAAGGAAAAGGGTGTTTCATATATTTTTTTATATTAGACTTTTTAAGACTCGATGCAGACTCGAAATCAAGAATCGTGTCATATTATCATTTTGGATATATTTGAACCATCACAAATGGTCAAGAATACTTGAAATACGATTGATTTGTTTTGGTATCTCGAGCGAAAACTGTTTCAAAATAATATTTTAAAGCACTTTCTTTTATCATTTATTTAACCAAAAGGGTTTAAGGGCTAAAATAACCCTAGTGGTTTGAAGAGCCTCTATTTTAATAAATAAATAAGCAAAATAATATGACATAATATTGGAATTCTTATAATTTCGTCAGGAATTGATAAAAAGTTAAGGATTAATTTTTTTTTCGTGATAAAGTCGAGAATATAATTTCAGGTAAAACATTTTACCAACGATAATACACATGAAAAAAACAAAACACAAAAACATAAATACTAACGAAATATGGACATCTGGAGCTTTATTGTCGATTATTCTAATTCAATTATTTATAAAAAAAGCAATTAACATATCTTACATGCTTAGGTTATATGTCAAACAAGCAAGAAGTTCAGTGGGTCAAGAAGTAAATTTTGTAATATGATTCATTCTCAGAAACTGGGCAATAAAGTATTTAAAAAACAACAACGCATATACGCTACACAAGAGCCCAAAAAATACAATAATAATACAACTTAGAAAAAAAAAAACCGACTGGAAAACTTCATGACTTCTTCATTTCCACTGAAGTTCTGAGTTCTTAGAATTTCTTATTATTGTTCAAAAACAAGTCACATTACCCCAATGTGCCCTGGAACTGACCTAAAATAAATTAACAATTATTGTATGTTATATATTACAGTAATTTTCAAGTTAATTTGAATTTTGTTACTCACTGTACCGTTGTTAACATAAATATTATTATTATACTTTATTTGTATGCATATATATTGTTTACGTAGTTGACGACTTCAATACCTGTATTATCTATGAAGTTCCAAGATATTTGCAATCTTTGTGTAGTTATTTAACGTCACTTTATGCTACTATAGCTAATGGGACGATGCTACAGTGGGAGTCCAAAATTTTGTCTATCTAGGTTTTATTAGGATAGGGATCTTTAATGGGTACCATTTTTTTATTGTATTTTTTGCCCTGCCCTGCCTGTTAGGCAATACGGATTATACAATATTAGAATGATAAACATGAATGCTTAACAGCCCAATACTGCCTTTACAGCGATTACAAAATTCAAATCCTGTGCACACAGGTTGCTAAAGGCTTCTGACCGGCGTCACACCTCACTTCCTTCTCTGCCTGGAAGCCTCTCTGCTGCTGGGTATTCCTCTCATCTGATGTTCTCATCGGTTCGGTCTTCGACACATATTAAAGTGGGCTGGCCCAATAGCGTTTTTCCACCCGTACACAAAATCTTTGTAGTACGGGTAGTTATGCCTGTTGACGAGCTTGGGGATATTATTTTCCGTGAGGGCGTAGAGACCTGTATCCCTGGATAATTTCACCCTTAATAAATCGAAGGCAGTGCTTATAGTGACATGGGATACACTTCGGTACGTCCTAGTGACTCGCAGCAAAGCCGTCTTCTGGATTGATGCCAAACTGCTCTTCTGTGGGTGCGAGAGATCAAAGGGGACGTCGGAATACCCAACATCACACCTTTTTATATAGTTATGGTTGTTGGGTAACTAAGGCCGCAGAAAGCGCCCCCCCCCCCTACCTTTAACGAGTAACTAACACCTCACTGGTTCTAAGGATTTTTTACTACCATTGAAAAATCCTAAGACTACCTGCGGGTTTGAACACGTGACCTTTAACATAGGAGGATGTTATGCTAGCCGCCCAGCTACATGTGATCCTTTTCAAACTTTATACAGCGCAAATATCTTTCTAACCAAATATAACGAACGAATAAGTCTTTCTGTTTAGGGGTCACCTATGGTGTAGTGCCCAGCATAACAACCTTCTATGCCCAAGGCCGCGGGTTCAAACCAGGCAGATGGTGATGAGATTTTTAAAGTGGGTAAAATAGCCTCGTTATTTCGTACTATGTCGTACTACGGAGGAGCCATAAAATGGAGGTGCTAAGCCTGTGCCATGATAGGTACTCGTTGGAGACCCCTAGCGCAATTAATAATGGTTAGGCAAAATTTAGGATTCCCATTGTAGTATTGTTCGTTCAGCCACAGTAGCATTAAGTAAATTAATAAAACAAACAAACAGCAAATACTTTTCTTGTATTTACTAACTGTGGTTACGCCGGTTCCAAAACGTTCGCGTAGTTCCCCTTACTACAATATTTTGTTAGGCACTGTACGATTCGCATGCAACTCAAGAGTTTCTTTTTTTCAATTATTTTATCTATATTGATACTAGTGGCTAAATGTAAGACTCCTGCAATCGTTTTATATAATCAGAACAATGATAATTAAAAAAAAATGGATCAGTAACACACTATTTTCAATAGGATATTGATTGGTTAAGATTTTGCTGAATCTTGGAAGGAAGGATGCGGGCTGTAAGCGATATTAGACCGGTAGATAAATCTTTACTGAATGGCCTACGGCCCCAGCGCCCATTCAATGGTATGATGGATACTTAACGGAATGTGTCTCCTCTTTAACCAACCACCATATTTTTCAGCCTGTATAACTCAAAAAATAATTTAATACCTTTAAGAAAATGTATTACCTTCAGTGAGAAGAGTGTGGTATCCTATTAAAAAAAAAAATAATAAGAAAGGATAACAGAGGGCCAGGGACCATATTTCAGTCAATGAATGAAAAACTTAACAACTTAAAAGAAAATAACTTGCTCTATATTTTACTCTTTTAATTATTCGTTACAAAAATTATAACGTAAAAGAAAGGAAAACACATTATGAATTTTTTCAGTTCTTTTTTTTTTTTCAATAAGAAAATAAATCTTAACACTTTTTTTTTTCTTTTTTTTAAAAACCTTTATCGATATAAAATTTAATGAGCTTTAGTATAATATAGGTTACATTCCGATTGAAATAGTGGCATGCCGATATTTTAAATCTTCTTCTCCTGAAGTACCTTCAATTTTGTAGATCCGAAGAAATTAAACATATCATCTAGTTACCATTGATAAAAAACAAGTAAATATATAAGTAAATAAGTTGAACGAATTTGGTATCCAAATAAGTGAGAAAAAAGGAAATTACATTTAATTTTTGTATTCTTGAACATGAAAACATTAATATAGATGTATAATATACCGTTGGAAAGCTAAGTATTTTAGAAAAACTATTATTTTATACAAAATATAGTAAACGTTAATGGAAAGTAATGAAAAGCCGATAAAACTAATTGGATTTTGTAGATAATAATATAATAGTTTAATTAATAAAACACATGTTGCTAACAAAAAAAAAATTTAATTAATTCTTAAACCTTTTAACTTTCACTTACCTGCATATTTCATCTCCGACTGTAATCGAAAATTCTTAAATTGATTTTAACCACGCAGATAAGTAAAAGTCTCGTGTTGCACTAACTACTTTTGTATTAACTTATTTCTTTGCCTAGTAAGTTTTCTAAAATATTGCGCTTTCTGACTGTATGCTTTGCTTCTATTCTATTACTCATATCACAGAAGAGATTTTTCAATATTTTATTATAGAATATTTGACCAACCGAATTATGAAAAAACTTAATTTCAATGTATTTTACCTCTTAATCTTCAAGAAAGAATTTCCCCTGAAAATAAAAGTTTTGGTGTAATCTAAGCTGTAAATGCATTTATTAAATTATTTGTATAGTATAAAAAAAAATCTGGTGTGCGCATCACACGAATTTCACTTACCTCCATTGTTAAAATCAATTTAAGAATTTTTAAATAAAATTAGATATAAAAATAATTTTTTAAAGAATTAATTAAATTGAATTTCAATAGAAACATGTGTTATATTAAATAATCTATTATATTTTCATCTATAACAATCAGGTAGTGTTTGGGGGAATCACCTCCAACTCAATGTCAAGATGATCACATTAGAGGCGCTCTGCTTCTTTGACAGGCCGCCATGTGGCAGCACGGCCAACATGAATTTCCCTATTCAGAAACCAGAAACAGTTAGTTTTATCGGCTTTTCATCACTCTCTATTACCCTTTACAATTTCTTGTATCCAATAACAATTTTTCTAAAATCTTTAGCTACCCAACGGTATATTATACATCTACATTACCATTATTGTGTTCAAAAACACAAAAATTGCACAAAAAAATATGTTAGCACTTTTACCTCTGTTACCCTTTACAATTCCGTATATCAGATAACATTATTTCTAAAATCTTTAGCTACCCAACGGTATATTATAAATCTACATTACCATTCTTGTGTTTAAAAACATAAAAAATGCATAAAAAAATATGTTAACCTTTTAGTTCTTTATCAAATTAGCTAAACTTTGATATTCAGCCGTCCATTATCAGTGTCATTATGATGATATGGTTAATCTTTAGGAATGCGTAAAATTGAAGGTACTTTAGAAGAACAAAATTTAAAATATCGGCATTTAAGCCCTGTTAGACCATTCCAATCAGAATTAAACTTAAATGATATTATTGCTTGTAAAATTTTACATCGATATAGCCAGTTTAATCAAAATCGTTACAGCCGTTTTTGAGAAAATCGTAAAAAGGTTCAAAATGCATTGTATAAAGTCTCTCTTCTGCTAGGCTGATTTTGATGAAAAAGTAGCTGTAACATTTTGGGCATATAGTTGTATTACATATGGAATTTTAGTTCGGTACGACTTTTCGCTTTTGCGCTAGACTTACCACACACAAGGACACACAGACCATTTTTCGGGACTTGGTTATTTGAACTTTAAAACATGTATTTCCGTTAAAAACTGGAATTTGAAAATTTTCACGACCGCAATACTTTCCCTTACTATATATTTCATATATAGGTAAGTGAAACTAAAAAATCCATTAATCTAAACTGAGTAAATATTTTGCTCCTTTATCCTCCAGGAGCTGAGCTGGGAAGTTGGCGAAAGGTGTGGCTGTAGGAGGTTAGCTGTTAGGGAGTAAGAAACTATCCTAACGAGCTTAGCTGGAGCTGCTAAGCGTGTACTTGTACTTAGCCCCATTTAATAGATAACTCCCAACTTTATAATTCCATTTTAGAGCACATTTCAAGCAGAAAGGCTTAGTTCTCTTCGGGTTGGATGGGGGTTTCTCATCACTTCAAAAGTTCGAGCCATTCTTCTGCCTAAAAGCTTAAAGCTATTTGATTTATGCTGGCTTTTTTAGGACGCCATATAATAAGATGCATTAGGGAACAAGCTAATATCTTGAAAATGTACTAAGAAAAGATAATATCGATATAAATAATATTTATTAAGTTGTGAAAATAGTTCGTAGCGTTTTGTACTTGTGATTATGACCCGTTTAGATCTATTACAGGTTTTCATATCTCAACCATTAAATTAAAAGGACGACACGAGTAAACCACTTACATGAATACAAAATAAAAAAACCTATTTCTTTAACGAATGTTTCAACCATCATAGAAATAATAAGATACAATCTACAGTGTTTAATGGTAAATAAATAAATATACATGAAAAAATTTAAAAATTAAAAAGATTATAAAATAGAAAGCTAAAAAGTGAGGAACAAAAATAATAAGTAAGGAAGTAATGAAAACTGATAAATGAATGAAAACCGTTTGTTTAGAAACAATTGTCTGTTTAATTCATTATAAACTTAGTAAATCACGACCCGCTAATTACCTAAAAGTTCGAATAAGGAGTAATAAATAAATAAATGACTTAATTTTTATTCGAAACAAAAAAAAGTTTGTTCATTACATTATTGGAATATTTTTGATAAATTTATAAGTAAATATCTAATGTGGGCAATACACGACTTACACTTACGTCCGTTATTAAAATCAATTTAAGAATTTTTAAACACATTTAGAGATGCAAATAAATTGTTAAAATATTAATTACATAGAGTTTCAATATATACATTTGTTGAAAACTTATCATTAAATAAACATTTTGATGAAAGGTTTAGCGCCTCTTGTTTCAGTATCCACACCACTTACAAACATTTTTTCAGCAATAATAAATTACCGTTTTCATCTAAACTAATCTGTATATAAGGCTGTCTATTTTATGTTATACAGCCCAGGTTTGGGGTTTTAGGCGTTTTGATAGAATAGAGAAATTATCTGCCTATTTTTTTAGAAAATTGTTTTCACTTCCGCAGAGTACACCACACTATATTATATATTTGGAAACTAATATTGACCCTATATTTTTGTTTACTTTGCACCTAAATATTCAATATATTCAAAAAGTATTGATGTTACCCAGCTATAGACTGACTAAGATTTTGGCAGAGGAAATTATTAAAAAAAATGTATGGTTGTGTGATGATTCCCGGTCTTTGTGTCAGAGATATAACTGGCAAAATAGTGATTATTTAGTAGATGGAAAGAAGCAATGTTTTAAAGGGTTAATAGAATATATAAGAGAAGACTTTAGAAATGGTTTACTGGTTAAAGTGAACAAATCTATTCACCAACAACTGTATAAAGAATTAAATTGTGATTTAGGGGAGAACAGTTATATCTCTGATAGATACGGCCTGGGACTCATCAAATCAATAATTAAAATAAGAGGACAGCTTCTGTACCTTAATTGTAATGTTACAAGGGCGGAAGAACTACATTATTGTAGTTTATGTAATAATAAAGACATAGAGGATATGTATCATTATGTAGGGGTCTGCTTTGTGCTATCAGAAATAAGGATGCGTTGGCTTGGTGGGGCAGTATTGTCCAGACAGGAATACATAAATTATCTAAATGGTGAAAATTGGGTAGCATTGCATAACTATCATTTAAGGGCCTGGAAATATAGATATTTACTTATATCATAATTAAATATTTAAATAAAGGGGAAGGGATGTAGAAAAAAAATCTTCAGTTAGTTTTATATTATAATTATTATTTATATAATATTTGTAAAGAATATTTTGTTAAGGCGCGCTATTCTGCAGATGGACTAAAGTCTATGCATAGTGTGAAATATATAAATGTATAGTAAATTTATCTATGCAAATTAAACAATAAAACACAACATATACATTTGTTTTAATAAATAATCTATTATATTATTATCTATAACAATCATTTAATTTTGTTACATTTTTATTACTCGCCATTACCTTTTACAACATTGTCTATAAAATAACATTTTTTTAAAAAATCTTCAGTTTTCCAACTCTATATTATACGTCTATATTACTATTCTTATGCCCACTAAACTAAAATTTACATACAAAAATATGCTCTTTTCACCTTTAGTTGAATGGAGAATTCGTTCAATTTACATATTAACCTGTTTTTTATCAATACTAACAAGATGGTACAGTACAGTACAGTCGATTTTTTCGAATATAGAAAATTAAAGGTACAATGTCAACTTTAATTCAATTCAAAAACTTCAACGATCACAATACTTTTCATTACTATATATTTCATATACAGGTAAGTGAAACTAATAAATAATATATATTTAATTAAAAATTCCCCCAAATTATGTTTATTTAATTTCTAGAAGCTACTGGTTGGTGCCTTTGATGATCAATTGTAATCACAATCGAACGCTGATTGATGAATGATTCGTTCTACATATTATCACGAGGGCCGTGGGAGGAAAATCATTTCCTATAATTGATATGCGAAATGGTAGTGTGGGCTGGTGCATAAAGAGACGATTGGGGTTCCCCAACCGTGTCCCTCTCTCTGTTAGTGGCGCAGCACAACTTCCGATTCCCAATACTAATTATAAATGAATTGGCTGTAGGATCAGCAATGCAATTTATGATCAATTAAATTTGTAATATCAATCTAATTAAGGTAATTTATTATTGCGAGGTAGATTAAATAACAGTGAGGGCGGTGTTGTTTTACTACCTGTTGCTTTCTTGATTTTTTTATTTCTCATTCCAATGGACATAGATAAGATTTATAAATTTTACTTTATCAAATACTTCGACATTATTGTATTTCTGAAACTAAATATGGTAACATTTCATAGCTTTTTTATAATGATAAGTATATATTTATTGATAATTGAAAGGTAAAAAAAAAAGGTTTCAACTCTTAAATATTTCTGAATAATTAAGAGTATATTGTTTACAAACATGCAGCAATATAATAGTTTATAACTTATTTTATAATTGGAACATCGATTCAACCCCTATCTAGTTCCAAACACCCATATCACCCTCCTCGTAGGTTGAAGCGGCTGTGCCCCAGAGATCTCTTGTAAATATGTCATTGGAGTGCATGGGTTCTCAACTCATGCCCTGAGTGTATGTGGCTCTAGCGCCCTTACTCAGCCGCTACTGGCTCTCAAGACCAGTGACGTGGCTGAATGAAAGGCGCTGAGATCTCTTGGCATTGTGCCTTGATTCGGTGATCCCAGGGGTAGTTTGTAAATAGGTATGAATGTCATCCAGGTTGTTATTATTTTCCTTATATATATATATGTATATATATATATATATATATATATATATATATATATATATATATATATTTTATTTATTTTCTTTTATATACATAAATATCTTTTCTTCTTTATATAGTCTTTAATAATTATTCTTGTAATTTTTATTTATTTATTTTTATTATTTTTTTCTTTTACGATGTATATATGGGATGAATGATTTCTTCTAGCTGTAATACTCATTGCCCCAGCAGATTTTATTATCTCTTAATAAATAAATCTTGAAAAAAAAAAAATTGGAACATGGTATGTATAATAATTAAATCTCTAGAACATCTCTTCTTATTAATTATTTAATCGATTCCTTTAGTCGTAAACTTACGACATCCTGCCCTGCAGTGCCATTTTCTAATATCCCGCTTGTCCTGGTTTAACAGATCTGATATCTAGGACCCACGATTGACATACGACTAGCATAAGGTCCGCACACGAGACTGAAATGAGTATCTGTTCGCCGCTTTCGGTTACTTCACCACTTACAAGATGACGTTCTAACTTTCCACTCAGGTACAAAAGGTTCGTCGACATGACTCTCATAAAGCCAATTTGGACATGTTGAGTTGAATGATAAGCTTTGGAGCTCGACTTATTCCGGTATCTAATCTTTAATATACCTATAATGTAATCCTTCAATCTTCAACGTTTCTACCTTGTCACGAATAGACCCATCCACTAAGATTTAAATACTCCATAGGCTACTGATTTGGCCTGAACCATGTATTACTTCTTTCATGAAAAAACTCCATTCACATTCTAACCTACTAGATTCAATCTTTGTTTCCTCTTCTATTCCTGATAAACCTTCAAGGCGCTGAAAACAAGATGGCCTCGAGACCTTCTCGTATAGAATATCTGCCAATGAGCAGTTTCTCCTCATGTATTTTTTTTTTTTCATGGCATTAATTCTGCAGCAAATTTACTCAAAGTACAATAAAATATACTTAGTTGTAAATATATATATATATATATATATATATATATATATATATATATATATATATATATATATATATATTTTTTTTTTTTTTTATTGAGAAATATTACAATTTGTTACATAATGAACAGTAGTAATAGTGATGAAGTACACATTCATACAATATATACATAAAATAATGATAAAGTCAAATTACGTAAAATCGGAAATAAATAAATTCAAATATATACAAGAAAATAACAATTAATAAAAACAAAAAACAACAACAAACAAATCAAAACAACAACCTGTAGTAGAGATAAATACAAGTTGGGAAATAAATAAAAATAATACAAGCAAACTTAACTATATACAATATATACAATCTGCTAAAGGGACCCTAGACTCCACAAGTGGGGGGAGAAGCCGAACCCAAGAGATCCCAGTGCCTCTCACTCAGTGTTTCACTGGTGTAATGCAGTGGAGGCCGAGTTAAGGCGGAATAGCCACAAACATACAGTACATGAGTGGAGGATCTGACCAGTGTCAGAACTCCAGAATAAAAGTTTAATTGTAAATATTAGTAATAAATGAATAAGATAAAATTATTGATCTATGAAAATTATATTATCTCATGCTATTACAACGTTTTAAGGTATTATCTTCAGATACAAGACTATCATAATGATATTTAATCTTTAACACATTTATATAAAATCGTCTATTATTAAAAAATATATATATTTTCTCTACATTTTAACTGTATCGAAACTCATTTCACTATCACAGTTAACTCTAATATAGATGATTTTATATAAACATGATAAGGAAACTTTTATTATGATAGTGTATAAAATATTGCAAGGTTTCGAAAAGTTTTAATTAAGATGAGATAATATAATTATTATTGATCTATAATTTAAATAAGAAGTAGAGAAGTTATACATACTTCATTAATAGAAGAAGAAGAAGAAGAAGAAGAAGATTTATTTATTTACATAATATTTACAATGTACACTCAATACAAACATGTTTGGTTTCATGATTCCAGTAGACCTTTTTTCATGATAACAGAGTTTCAATCATCCTTTGAATTTACAAATGATTATACAATATTTTGTTTAAGATAGTAGGAAAAGTAACACGAAAAAAAAAACCTACACAATATAAATTACAATATTAGTTTAAAAGTACAGGTTTGGTTCTTTAGTGATGTTTTGTTGTAATTACCAATTTCTAGTTTTAATGGGTTTTCAGAAGCTGTGGTTTTATCAAAATAGTTTTTGGTTACTGTGTAGATATACTGTTTTAATGTTGGGAGATTTAGTTCAAAGAGCATTTTTGAAATTTTAGTATATCGTGGATAGTTGTTAATGATTCGCATACATGTATTTTGTGTTGTTTCTATTTTTTTATAATTGGTATTGCAAGTCGAGCTCCAGACGGGCGATGCATAACATATCTGGGCACGTATGACTGTTTTATATAGTAGTAGTTTGTTCTGAGTGCTTAAACTAGATTTTTTATTAAAATATGGGAACATTTTATAAATACATTTTTTTTGTTTTTTCGGATTTTCTATTTATATGTTCGGTATAAGTTAACGATTTGTCTAATGTTATGCCTAAGTATTTAACTGATTTAGACCAGTTAATGTCGACTGAGTTTTATAAAAGGTGATGGTTTATATTCGGTCTGCGCTTAGTAAAGATTATAGCTTCTGACTTGTTTGCATTTATTTTTAATTTCCACATATTGCAATATTTATTGATTTTTTTGAAGTTTAGCTGTAACCTGTTAACTATGGTATCGATGCGATAAGATGATGTATATAGGGCTGTATCATCAGCGTAAAGAGATCTTATTACGTGCGGGTGGCTTGGAAAATCGGATATATATACATTGAATAAAGTTGGCGAGAGGCAGGATCCTTGAGGAAGGCCGGCTGTTACAGGGAGTATACTGGATGTCGAATTATTTACACGAACAAAAAATCGTCTATTGTCGAGATATGAATGGATAATATGAATGAGATAGGGAGGGAAGTTGTATTTAATTAATTTGTAAATAAGTCCTGTATGCCAAACCGTGTCAAAAGCCTTTTCTAAATCTATTAAAAGCATACCGGTATGTTTCTTTTCGTTAAAAGCTTTGGTTACGTAATCAGTAAGCCTTGCTAGTTGGTCAACAGTAGAGTGGTGTTTTCTGAAGCCGAATTGGTCGTCTATTATGATTTTGTTTTGTCTAATATGCCGATTTATTCTGGTTAATATTAGTCTTTCTAAGATTTTAGATAAAATATTTAATAGGCTAATCGGTCTGTAATTCGAAATTTCTCTCTGGTCTTTATTGGGTTTTGCAATAGCGATAGTTTTGTGGGTTTTCCAGATAGCAGGAAAATATCTGTGTCTCAAGATGGAATTGTAGATTTTTGTTAAGTATAATATTGATTTTTTGCTAATATTTTTTATTACCAAAGAGGGAATACCGTCATCACCTGATGCTTTCTTTGTGGCGAGTTCTTTGATTACTTTGCCAGTTTCTTTTGGTGAAATAGAGGAAAAGTTACTACTTACAGGTATTTTAAAATGATCACGAACTGATTTTGAAATTTTATTATTTTGGTTTTTAGTACCCAAATTTGAAGTGATACCGTGAGACTCTTGGAAGTGTTTGGCTAGTAGTTCAGCCTTATCTTTATCAACATAAGCGAAACTGTTTGTGTGTTTAAGTGGAGGAATTTTCGATGGCTGTTTTGTGATTTTTTTATGTATATTCCAGATAACTTTATCTCCTGTCCTGCAAGAGCTTAAAATTCTAGATCAGTTATCGTT
Organism: Piezodorus guildinii; assembly: GCA_023052935.1. Lineage (NCBI taxonomy): Eukaryota > Metazoa > Arthropoda > Insecta > Hemiptera > Pentatomidae > Piezodorus > Piezodorus guildinii. Next base: position 76,697,632 of record CM041296.1, read on the forward strand.
TTCCACTTATTGATGCGGGATCTCACAAAATGATTGAATTTGAAGTAAATAAATTTAGTTTGTGGGTTTTTAATTCGTTGATATTTTTTCCTGAGTTTATTTTTTATTTTAATTAATGCTCGTAAATGGTTAGGTAAATTATAATATTGATAATTGTGAAAATATTGTTGTGGAATTGACTCTACCATAGCCTGTCTAATACATTCGTTTAATTTGGTTATATTATTGTCAATATCTTTTGCATTACGAATTGACGGATTTACACATATTTGAGAGTCCAGTGCCTTCCGGAACTTACGCCAGTCCGCTTTGTTGAAAATAAATTTACGGGTAAACAGGTAATGACGTATCTATACGGAAAATGACGGGGTTGTGGTCCGAACTAAGACACGGTAAAGAAATGAGTTGAGTCAATTTTTGTAAATTTTTTGTGAGAGCAAGGTCAATGATACTGGGTTTAAAATTACGCTGAGAGGGTATATAGGTAGGTTCAAACGGGTTATGTAATTGTATTTGATTGTTTATAATAAAATTTAAAATGGCTTTTCCATTTTTATTTGTGCTGTGGCAGTTCCATTGTACATGCCTTGCGTTAAGATCCCCAAAGACAAGGACATATTTATTTAAACGAAATAGTTTATTGAGATCAACGATATTTATTTTATTTGGTGGGATATACGTTGAAATAACGGTAGTTAATTTATTGTCTATTGTAGTGTTTATAGCAACCGCTTCAGTACAAGCCAAGTCGGGGGTTTGAATGAAATGGTGCTGGACGTCGGAGCGGATTAAAAGCATGACTCCTCCTCCCGCCCTATTGCGATCTTTCCTATAAATATTGTATCCCGGAACCGAGAATCTGTCCTCATTCGAAAGTCGAGTTTCACAAACTGAGATTATGTGCGGAGCATTATTTTGTAAGAATAATTTAAATTCTATATCATTACCTCTGATCGTTTGGGCATTCCACATCATGAATTTTATTTTATCGTCAGAAGATATCATTTGGAGTCAGATAATATAATGAAATAAACTGAGCTTTGTTTACTTCTGGAAACGAGGATGAACGAGAAACGAATACAGAATAATTAATCTCGAGTTGATAGTATAAATGAATTTGATTATTGTTTGGATTAAGAGAAGAATGAGAATAAGGATTATAAAAATAATGAATTCGATTTAAAGTAAAAAAGTTCATTAGCGATTTTACGAAAGTGAGACCGATAAAAATATCGTGAGTACAAGTACAGTTTGAACTTTTATTAACTAATTTAATAATTTTTGGAAATTTTTGGTTAATATAATTGATTTTACGACGAGAATGCAAGGATGGGCGAGTTATATAGACCGACTATATTTTAGTGTACATATGTACCTATTAACGTAAAATAAATAGTTATAATAATAATAATAATAGGCTTAGCGAACCCGAAGGTTCGATGCCGATACCACCAAATTCCGCCTACACAGACTCGTCCAATGCTCACCATTCAAGCCCAAGCTCCCGAGATCAGCCTTAACGCAATCCTCCCATCTCCGCTTCGGCCTACCTTTCGGACGCCTACCAGTCGGATCAGCAAATACCAACTTTCTCGGAATCCGCTCGTCATCGAGCCCAACAACTTTACTCGCCCATTTGAGTCTCCGCGATGCAATCAGCTCAATTATATTCACAGGATGCAAGTTCCGTAATTCCGCGTTATGCAACCTTCTAAACTCCCCAGTGGTCTCATTTCTCTTTGGGCCAAATATTTTACGCAATACCTTATTTTCGAAAACCCTAAGCCGTTGTTCATCCTTTAAAGTAAGCGGCCACGTTTCACATCCGTAAAGAACCATTGGAAGAATAATAGTTTTATAAATTCTAATCTTTAAGTTTTTAGATAGAAGCCGCGAACTAAGTAACTTAGCAACTGAATAATAATTCAGAGATCCTCGCGCGGATCTCATTACCGCGTATGGGGAGCGTCCCACGGGTGGCGGATGTGGGGATGGTCGGTGGAATTTCCTCGGAAGCTCCTCCCGGCTAAGTCCGATGGACTCGCTGACCAACAATGAGAGCGGCCCCCCAGGCTTGCTGGAGGGTGTGACGTAGGTTCGAACGCCCTACTCACATATTTTAGTTCACAAAATATCACCAAAAGTCATGGATTCCTCTGAGGTAAAACGCTCATTATCCGGAGGTAAACTAGTCCCCCGTTCGGGTCTCCGGGTGGGGACTGCTTCAGGGGAATCATGGCGCAAGATGAAAATAAATAGTTACCAATATAAATAAGAATATAAAGAAATGTGTGAACTATGATGTTTTGAGAATTGTATAGTGTAACTAAAACAAATCGAATAAGAGTGTACAGCTGTATTTGTTTTTGTGAATACCTGGCTTGAGATAGATGTTTAAGCATTAGACTATATAAGCAATATTTACTGAGCGTGTTGTGGATATTACTTCGTAAAATTGTTTTGTACATAGGAGCATGTTTGTTTTTAATTAGTAATACCATTGAACATTGTACTACTGAGATAAGAGTAATACATGAAATTAGATAGTTTAACATACACAATATATTATAAATAATGTCAAATTTATTCGATGTCAGGTACCGGTGAACCATTAATCGAACAAAGATATTAAGCCTTCTACAATAATAAAAATTTTTGACATACTATCGTCAGTATTTTTCATCTCAGACATAATAGATTTAAATTTAGATATTATATTATTTAAATTAAATAAACTAAATATATTTTTAATTTCTTTAAAGCATTCTATAATAGAAGGCTCATTATTAGGCTTAATATTAGTAGTATCATTTTTAGTATCCGTAAAAGTTTTTTCAAACCATTTAGAGTTGGTTTTAGGTAACGCTGGAAATTCGGTAGGTTTTGCTTTATAGACAATTCGTTCTGATGGTTTTATCCAGGGTCGTTGTTTACTTTGCTGTAGCAGTTTGTTTCTTTGAAGCTCGGGGCAATTTTCAGAATTTGAGAAGTGTTCTTCACGACAGTTGGAACATTTTGGTTTAAATCCGTCTTTCATTGCATTCGGGCACTCTTTGGATAAATGCTCTTCTGAGCATTTAAGACATTTTGGTTGCTTAGAGCAATTTCTAGCCACATGGTTAAACTCTTGGCATTTATAACATTGTGTTAATGTTTTCTTGCTATTGTATTTCTCCCATTTTATATGTACATTGTTACAATATCTTATATTATTTAATTTTGTCAGCTGCTTTTTGTTTTCTAATATAACTATGGATAAAGGTAATTTTGTTTCTGTTCCATCTGATTTTTTTATCATTTGGAATATTTTATGAATTTCTAATCCTTGCTCTTTAAGATCTGATGAAATATCTTCTATGGGGTATTCAGGGGGCATCCCTTTGAGAACGACTTTAGGTTTTATTTCATGTTTCGGGGTATAAGTATGAAATCCTTGGTTAAGCGATTTCAATTCATTTTTTATAGTGGTAAAATCTTCGGTATTATAGACATAAAATATGGTTTTGTTACCTCCGTATTTCATGTTAATATCTTTTATTTTTGTTTTTAGGTGAGATAATATATTTTTTGGATTTGAATAGGTTGTATTCACCACAACTGGTGGAAATTTAAGGTGGGTCGGTTGGTTAGTTTCGACTTCAATTTCTTCCTCTTCATCAGAAAAAATATCAAAATAATTTTGAGTTGGTACATTATATTGGTACTCACCTCTTTTTCTTTTCGGTTGATTATCCTCTATTTTTGATGTGCTAGGAATAGCGACGTTCATGGTTGTGGTTTTCCCGCAGGGGGCATTCTTTTGTTTACGATCAAATTCAGATGCGATAGTCTTTCACTAAGTACGTTATGAAGAACTAATTAAAAACAGTTTATACGGTGAAAGTTTTTTAGAGAAACGAATGAATACAATAATTAGTATAGAGCGCACTAGATAAACGTCTGTACTAGCCGGATGCTACAGAGAGACTCACTTCATTAATATAATAGTTTTGTTTTTTTCGTTTAATATAATTTAGCTGCATCTTAAATTTTTAGTCTTAGGTCATACCTTGTTGAAAGGTTACAACAGAAAAGAGCAAAAATATCTTTTTAGGTAAATTTTTGTTTCCAAACATAAGAATAGTATAATAGATGTATTATAAACCGTTAGAAAGCTAACAATTTTAGAAAAATCATTATTTATGTAAAATGTGATTATTGTAGATCATAATTTGTATTGTTATATTATTTAATCTAAACGATATTTTTCCAATGAAACTGGGTATAATTAGTAAGACTTTGTTGTTTATTTATTTAAAGTCACTTTATTCTACTGTGGCTAATCGGAATTTTCTACAATGGGAGTCCTAAATTTTGCCTGTCCAGGTTTAATTAGTAAGGAATCTTTAACAAGAATCTGACATAGGCTTTTAGTGACTTGAACGCACGAAAAGTAATAATTTTAGTATTTTGAAAGATATGCCCGATTTTAATATTTTAATATAAATTAAATAGGGAGCGGCGTAGTCTAGTGGATAGAGCACTAGTCTACTGTTCTCCGGGACTTGGGTTCAAATCCCGGCTGAGGCAAACTATTATTTATTCTTATAATTTAGTCGGGATCGACTCAAGGGTATGACGACCTTCCTAGGGCAGACCCAGCCTTTATAAAGTGGGTACCCGAAAAATCGGGGAAAAACCTGACGGCTGAACGTGATGAACGCCTAATCACCTCATTCATTACACGGCCGATCGCCTAGAATCAGTATCTCTATATGTACTGAGCTCAAGGTTCTTCATAGATGGTAGAGGTACATGTTTTTTTTTTTTTGTTTTTTTTATTAAATGTTATATGCTCTGCACCTCCTTTTTACGTTCCCTCCGAAGGACAGCATAACTAAGGACAACACCCATTATAAAATTCCAGGGCCACCTGCTGGTACGAATCCGTGACGTTGTGCATAGAAGGCTGTTATGCGTGTCACTATGCTATTGGTGACCTCTTTTTTTTTTTTTCCAACTTAGTTTAGTTATTAATTCTAAATATTTTACCAACTGTAGTAGTGGAAGTAGTGTGTTGCGCCCATCAGATTTTTTTTCTCATTTATTGTCAACTTAAGAAACGTCTTTCGAAATAAAGGAATAGTGAAAGTGTTGTGTTGCGCGCTCCAGTTGTCTTTAATTGGTCCAAGCGGTATTAATGAGATAAAATCAAGATTGGCGAATCTGTAAGTTCCTCGAGGGAGGGAGTAAGGAAGGTTGAGGAAAGCGAGATTTTAAGGAAAGACAGAAGGAAGAAGAACCAAGTAGCGACCAGCCCTTATTATATTGGCGGCTTCCTCCTCGAATTAGTTTGAAGGATCCGCTCCAGCTTTCACAATATAATTCCCCAGAAAACGCTAGGAGGGCCCCTTTGTACAAATACCGCCCCCCCTCCTTCACCCTAACGATAAGCGCTGGATCTCAGGCCCGCCCTCTTCCGAATTTATTCCACTTGAATTTACAAATGAAAGAGTTCTAACCAACTCTCATAACAGCTGGTCTTATCTGGATCTGAAATCCTTATATTTATTCAACCACCTCCCTCCCTTGGTTTGAACAAGATTGCTTTCAGCTTTATTTATATTTTATTTTTTGTCTTATTAGAAAGTCAAGATGTGTCAACGGGTGTCCATTGTTTTATGGAAAGGATCCTCCTTTGTTTTTGCTTAGATTAAAAACAAAGGTAAGTTTTTCTAAAGGATGAAAAAATAAATATAAAACAGATTAATCCCTTCATATCTCACAGTCAGATATTGATCGAGAATCTTCCCTGCAATGTACCTATGTGCATACGATCTATATCGTAAAGCTGTAAAGTATTTTCTTAGGGTATCACCTTTTGAAGTATTTATCCAACGGTAGTCCGATCCTCAATTATATCTCCCTTGACTAAATTACACCGTTTGGTGGGGCCTTACGGTTTTCCTCATTTCAGTAACCCTGCAATGGGTACATTTATTTCTACGCATATCATCTTGCGATACAACTCGTAATTTTATTACATAATATAAATAAAGTTACATAACATATTTTATAAAAACAGAATGTAAAAAAAAGTAATTTAATAAACTAAGAGAAACAAGAAAATATGATATTAAGAAGATAATTTAAAAATAAAATAAAATAATAACAACTGTAGTGTCAAGAAGAGCAAAAGCACAAATAAATAATGAATTATTTACAATAGGGGTACTCACTACGTTTGCTATAGCATGCTATTTGTGCTATTGTGCTAAACCCATCAATTTTATACAGGAAATAACTGTAGAAACTCGACGGGTTTAGCAAAATAACACAAATAGCATGCTATAGCAAACGTAGTGAGTACCCCTAATGTAAATCATACAACTCAGCTTGCCATTACAGTATGTTGCTATTTGTCTAATTCTGCATTAGACAAATAGCAACATACCCAGCGGTCCACAAATTCCTCGAATTTTGAAAAGTATTTTGTAAGAAGGTCACACTTCGAAAACGGCCATTGGTCTCCGTTAAGTAGGATTGTTAAAATCAGTTTGTGTCTATGTTTGACCAGTTAACTGCAATCGAATAAAAGATGGTGGTATGTCCGTTCGCGATCGAAACCGCCACACTTACAGATTTTGCCGTCTGTTAGTTTGATTGAAGTATTATATTGTTTCTTACTGTTTAGTGTGTTATTGTTTCTTTATAAAAAACTTACATTAAGTTATATTATTAGTGTTTAGTGTACTGTGTTAATGTTTGCTATTGTACTTTTATTGAATTGCCGCAGGTGAACTTCTTACCCACACACGGGCTCGCCTTAGTGGGATAGTGACTTCTACTTGCACTGTAAAATGTCTATATTTCAATTTAAATAAAGAGGTTAAATATATATATATATATATATATATATATATATATATATATATATATATATATATATATATATATATATATATTTATGAACCTCTCCATTTTCAAGTAATAATTTACCCTAGCTCTGATCCTATTTCATGAAGCATCTCAAATATTAAGACCGCCAGATCCATTTGTCAAACTGATTACTGCGGGGGTTGAGTAGAAGAGAAACCCAGTGGAGGGTGTAAGGAATCGAACAAGAGTGGCAAATATCGCTTGTTGAGCCGTTAATGAGATTTCTTGTAGAGAGAAGCGCGCACCCTAAGCGACTGCTACCTCGCGCCGGAGTCCTCAAAGAGCCGGCTTCTGTAATCACACCGGCTGCCAAGCTTCATTAGAAGGAATTAAATCCTCTTGAAATCCAGGACTTCCTCTCGATTGATTTCCAAGGATCTCTGGCCCTTTTAGCCACTTTTAATTGGAATTACTGCCACTTAAGAACTTTTTATTTCTAAAACTTTTAGATCAAAATACTAATTCTACCGGAATAAAATTAAAGATTTTAGGGTTGTCATTTTAGATTTGAATGTAATAGTTATTAAACCTGTTTTTTTATTTTTACTTCTTTATCTTAGTCATAAACTTTATAATTTCACTTACCTATATATGAAATATATAGTAAGGGAAAGTATTGCGATCGTGAAAATTTTTGAATTCTAGTTTTCGACGGAAATACACGTTTTAGGATCCCCTGTGTCCAAATAACCAAGTCCCGAAAAAAGGTCTGTGTGTGTGTCTGTTTGTGTGTCCGTGTGTGGTAACTCCCGGGAGAAATCTAAAAGTCCTATGTAACTAAAATTCCATATTTAAGACAACCATACGCCCAAGATGCTACAGCAATTTTTTCATCGAAATCAGTTAACCAGGAGAGCCACTTTATACCGTGCATTTTGTACCTAATTACGATTTCCTCAAAAACGGCTCTAAAGATTTTAAATAAACTCGGTATATCGATGTAAAATCTAATGGGCTTTAATATCATGTAAGTTTCATTCTGATTGAAATAGTCTGACAGGGCTTAAATGCAGATATTTTAAAATTTCTTTCTCTAAGGTACAATTAATTTTGTATATTTCAAAAAATTAGGTACACCGACTATCATATTTAGCTGTTATTTATCTATGCTAATAAGTCGGTGTACCTAATTTTTTGAAATATACAAAATTAATTGTACCTTAGAGAAAGAAATTTTAAAATATCTGCATTTAAGCCCTGTCAGACTATTTCAATCAGAATGAAACTTACATGATATTAAAGCCATTAGATTTTACATCGATATACCGAGTTTATTTAAAATCTTTAGAGCCGTTTTTGAGGAAATCGTAATTAGGTACAAAATGCACGGTATAAAGTGGCTCTCCTGGTTAACTGATTTCGATGAAAAAATTGCTGTAGCATCTTGGGCGTATGGTTGTCTTAAATATGGAATTTTAGTTACATAGGACTTTTAGATTTCTCCCGGGAGTTACCACACACGGACACACAAACAGACACACACACAGACCTTTTTTAAAATAATTAGACATAATTAGAATTATGTAATAATTCTACCCTAAAATAATAAAAATAAACATAATTAGAATGTTTCCAAAAACATAATGATAATAATAATAAAAATAACTTTATTCTGGGACTATTTCCCATAAGAATAACAATGTCGTGCAGTAAACATACTGCACTATTACTGTAAATACTATACTGTAAATAAAATATTATATGATACACGAAGTTGTATAAAGTAATGGAGAGGGATGAATAGCAGAAAACACTCAGTTATTATTGTAGGTAATAATATAATAGATTATTTTATGAAACACACGTTTCTATCGAAACCCAATGTACTAAGTAAGATCATTTTATTTCTAAAACATTTAGATCAAAATAATGATTCTACCGAAATAGTATTAAGTATTTTAGGCTTGTCATTTCGGATTTAAATGAAATAATTATAAAAGATTTTTTTTTTCTTATTACTTTTTTTTCTTAGTCATAATTTTTTTTTGAAGATTTAATTATTTTGTTTTTGGTCAAATTGCTAATTGTTATCTGCCAAAAAAAAAAAACTATTTGCATTAAGCAAACATTAACTTTAAAATTAACCTTAATTCGTAACATCTAGGCCACCGCCTCAAAAATTGTCGGGGTGCGTTGTACGGATGCATTGACAAGAAACGGAAACATGTATAATATGATCCAACTAAAGGAGAAAGGGCGAGCATATTTTTCCATACAAATTTTTTATTTAGATAAAAAGAGTATGTAATAATAATGTATATTACACCGCTAGAAAGCTAATGATTTTACAAAAAAATATTATATGATACACAAAGTTTTATAATGTAATGGAGAGTGATAAATAGCAGAAAACACTGAGTTATTGTTGTAGCTAATAATATTATAGATTATTTAATGAAACACATTAAATGTGATATTTACTAAACCTTTTGATAAAAATATTAATTCTACCGGAATAAAATTAAAGATTTTAAGCTTGTGGTTTCAGATTTAAATGTAATAATTATTAATCCTTTTTTTTCTTAGTCATAAACCTTTTTTTTAATTTAATTAATCTTTTTTTTTATAGGCCACATCGCTATTTATCTATAAAAACAAATTCTTAATCAGCACACAAAAAAAAAAAAAAAAAAAAAAAAAAAAAATTACTTTTTGTGCATTGTTTCGATTTCTAAAGGTAAACTGAAAATTGTGTCAACATTTCGACATTCATTAGATATTAAGTTCTGACCATTTTGTAATGCATTTTTTTTTTTTTTTTTTTTTGTAAAAGAAAGTTATATTAATTTATTTATAAAAATTTTAAATAATTGATATAAGAGTTATAATAAAACCGTCTGGTCTGTTATGTCCCTTTACTTTCTTTTCTTTTCTTCTTATATTGAAATATTGATGTGTATGTTTACTGCACGACATTGTTATTCTTATGGGAAATAGTCCCAGAATAAAGTTATTTTTATTATTATTATCATTATGTTTTTGGAAACATTCTAATTATGTTTATTTTTGTTTTTCAGGTTGGTGTAAAGAAGCCATATTTTATTTTAACATTGTGAGTTATAGCTTTAGCTAATAATTTTTTTAAGAATCATTTTATACAAAGGTAATGAATAACCTTAAAAGTGTTGGCTTGTGCAGTGCAATTTTTTGGGTAATATCAAGTACATGAGAGGTTATTAAATTTTATTATTTTATATTATCGAATTTTAGTATATAAATAAATCTATAATAATAATACTTGTTGAAAATTGTAATTCTTTAATTTTTTATTTAGACAGTGAAATCGATTCTTTATCTAAATATGTTTTGGTTCTAAATTTTCTTAATTTCTCTAAACTATACCGAAAGCTTGTTTAGAAAACCTATGTTTTTTTTTTTAGAAACGTAACTTGTTTAATTATATTCTGTTGTGATGAATTTTAATGCGTATAACTCAGAATTATCTCTTTTTATTCATAGGTCCAATAGAAAGCTATGAATTTTGTTATCCATTCAATGATTTATTGATGTTTTTTTTGTTTTTTTAATGGTAAAATTATTCGTAGTTCTGATTTATATAATAATAAATAATTGACATTCTGCTCTACAGTTTCCTTTAATGATATTCCTTAGAACAGGTCCGCTATTTAGTGGCTCCTGCTTGACAAACATCTTACATGAAATCCTCATGTATGAATAAAATGGCACGTAGCTGTTCGTCGATTTGGGTTACTTTAACACTTGATAGACAGATGCACTAACCTTACACTTACAAGATAAAACTACGAAAGACTCCTTTACATGACCATCTTTAGGCTTCTCTAACGGAGTTTAGCTACTAAAACATCAAACTCTTCCTGTATACTATCTTAACAATCTAAAATCCTTCGTAAATTCCTCAATGGCCCTTACATTGTCACGAATAAAATCATCAATAAAGACATTAATATTTCATATGTTGCTGATTTGGCCCGTACCAGGTAACATTCCTTCCATGACAAACCCCACTCCCACTCTAATCCATTAGTTTCAATTCTTGCTTTCTTTCAATTCACAGAAGTATATGAAAAGAAAATGGCCTCGAAACCTTGAGATTGACTACTAGAGTGCTAGACAGTTTCTCTTAATCTATTATAACATTTAACGGCATGTTTACTTGTTGTATTATTATATACAGTTGTAAATTTCAATTTAAAAAAATATATATTACTTATTTATTCATATGAAAATATTGTAATCCTATTATCATAAAAATGATTAATTAAACCCATTTTCCCTAACACCAATGACATGAAACTGTATTTTCAATCCATAAAAGCAATCATCATTTTGATATTTATTTTGTTGTCATAGAGCTGTAGATAAAAAATATTGACTGACATTTTGTGATGGTAAAGTTTTTAGCTGTTTTCTTCAATAAACAGCTTGTATTTTTTTTTTATAAACCTTCCTTAAATGTACTACTTCTGCAGCCTTTCCTGTTTATGAATTATTGAGTATTAAGTGAGAACTAGCTGGAAGTGAGGAAATATACACGTCAAAGTCTGGAGGGCTGAAATTTAATCTTTGAGACAGAACTAGCTGATATTTTTTAGTTTTTAGAGCTGTGAAAAGGGAATGGGGGGAGGTGACGTACGTCAGACACCTGTTCGTTCTGTTGCAATATTTATTCCATTCACGTCAAGTGTTGCCCCCCTGCCACCTATTTCTCTTTCACTGTTCAGGCCTGCCAACCCCTCCAACAAATATCCCTGCGTTAGCTTCGGTAAAGCAATTTATCCCTCCTCTTGTGTCGGCTAAAATAATACCCATCGTCAATATTACATTCCCGTCCAATTGTAAAGCTTCATATTTGTCTTTATGGAAGAGCATAAGTCAATCATTTTCCCGATAGAGAGTCGAATGTAATTGGAATTGGAAGGATTGATTCGATTCGGGTCATGTGTTTGACAGAAATCATTGTTTCCAGTTGAAATGGAGCGTGTACTTTAAGAAGATAATCAATGACTTATTTATCGATATTTTCAATTTAAATAGGCACTGATAAATCGACATTCCTCCTTATCCTTTCGTACTCATCAGGATCGTGGATTCCCACCTCAAACAGAGGAGCCAGATACAGCTCATGGAAATGAGGTATCTTACAAAAATAGAGAGAAAAACACAGAGATATAGTTTACGAATCGCCACTATCCGGGCTAATATCGTTGTCAAACCGGCGTAGACCATACTAGAGGAGCACAAACTGAGGTGGTTTGGACATCTTCTTAGGATGGACCCGGACAGAAGTGCCAAGAAGACTTACGAGACCAACACGGAAGGAAAAAGACCCAGGGGAAGGCTCATCTCCTGGAAGGAAGCATGTAGAATGCACGGAATAGACTGGGGTAAGAGAGTGGAGTTGGTACAGAAAAGAGACACATGGACCAGATTCTACCTGCAGGACCTCACAAGGAACAGCTGTAGAAGATGGAATGAATAGGCACTGATAATACAATTCGTACCATCATGCCAAGTTTTAGTATCTGCGTTGTTCGTTTCCTTGCAGACCTATCGATGTATGCCACATCGATGTAAAATTTAATGGGCTTGAATATGATTAAGATTTCATTTCAATGCCGATATTTTTATTTTAATCTAAGTTCAATTTTGTAGATTCAAAATAAAATAACCATGTTGTCCCGTTGGAATCGATATAAAAAGAGAAAATATCTAATATGATAACCTTTTTATGAAGAGTAATATACCGTCAGGAAGCTTAAGGTTTTATATAAAAAAAAAATTATCTTATCCAGAAAGTTGTGTCAGGTAATAGAGAGACTTGAAAAGGAAAACACACTAATTAATTGTTGTAGATAATAATATAATAGATTATTTTATGTAACACATGTTCCTATCGAAACATAATGTAATTCCTAAACCTATATTAATCTCTAAATTTAGTTGTTTGTTTATTCGTTTAAAACAAATAACTTTTATGCTTCTATGGCTAATCGGACGATGCTACAGTGAGAGTCCTAAATTTTGCCTATCCAGGTTACATTAGGATAGGGATCTATGAGTGAGTACCTGACATCGCACAGGCTCGGGACCACCTTTTTACGTCCCCTCTGAAGGACGGGATAACTAAGGATTTTTTTCTACCATTAAAAAATCCTAGGGCCCCCGCAGGTTTTATATTTAGACTTTTGGCACAGAAAGCTGTTATCCTAGCTACTACGCTATGGGTGACCCCTTTTAACTTTAGTTTAAGGTCTGAAATGAATTTTAACAAGTCATTTTAACGATGAGGTATTTGAAAGTCATGCGTTTTTCGCACACCATATGTTTAACAGTGTTATTGTTGTAGTTCCATAGTTATTTAACTAATAGTACGGCTTATTGTTGTTTCAACATTGCAACAGCTCGACTTAATTATACGAATAACCTATGAAAAATTGTGGGTTAAGTCTTGAAAAATGTCTTTTGTCTTTAGACGACAGAAAGAAAAGTCGTAAGAAAATACAGCATCATCAAATTAATTAAATCAATTTAGAACTACCTCATTAGAAAGGTATATAGGAATACCTCCATAATGAAAAAAAATATGGAATTATCCGTTGAAGGGGTCACCTATAATGTTTACACGCGAGGCTGGAAACTTGAGCCCTTTTGCGAACATAGACCTCCTGTAAATCCTGCAATGATTGACGCCTCTCCTGCTCCTTTGGAATAAGGAATAAAGGGAGGGATATTGTCCTGCCCGACGTTCTGATATTGGCCCCAAAATTAGCTGTCACTCTTGGCGGGAATTCCCCCTCTCCCAGCCCTTCGGCTACAGTTTTACCTTTTTCTAATAAATGGAGGTAAGGTCTAAGAGTAGATATTAACTTCGGTGTTTGCCTTCACCTGATACCGCCGTCTTTTCAATACCCTTTAATGAAGTTTACCTATAATTTAGTCTTTCAGAATCTAAAATGATGATGATTAAATCTCTTGAGGGGTCACCTATAGCATAGTGGCTAGCATAGTAGCTTTCTATGCCAAATGTAGCGGGTTCAAACCTAGTAAAAAATCCTTAGTTATGCCGTCCTTAGGAAGGGACGTAAAAAGGTGGTCTCAAGCCTGTGCGATGTCATGTACACGTTAAAGATCCCTATCCTAATAAAAAATGGATAGACAAAATTTAGAATTCACATTGTAGCATCGTCCAATTAACCATAGCAGCATAAGGTGACGTCAAATAAACAAAAAACAAATCTCTTGAGTATTTAATTTTATATTTTGTGATTTATTTCAGTTAGGTTTTGGTGAATATGCATATCTTTTTTGGATATTTGCATTGAGCCTAGTTTTATTTTTTATTTATAATGTGTTTTTATTACAATAATCAATAATTGACTGTTGAGAGATCCAGGAGGAAATTAGTGAAGGTGGCGGCCAGTAAAAGAAAAACAATGAAACAGTTATGAATATTTATTTTTTCGGTTCTAATCTTAGACCTTCTTTAAGGCTATTAAGGAATGAACAACACTAAGTAATACGAAAGTGATGATATCTAATATTTTTTTCTTTTCTTTTTATCTAGATTTTCATACCTCTGAAGATGGCCTAAATTTGTGCCGAAATGTTAGGAAACTATTATTTCATTCTATTTCTTTCACTGATCGCCTATATTTTTATTGCATTAAAGAAATCTTTATTTTTTTATATATGTAACTATTAATAGGAATGATAGAGACACAATGAGTTGATGTACTGTTCGGACTATAATTATATGATATTAGCTTTTAACACATCAAGGTTTCGAGAGGAGGGGAATAAAAACTCGCAAAATAATAATATCTTACTTATTATATTATTTTTTGTTTATTAATTTAACGTCACATTATGCTAATTGGGCTAATCGGACGATGCTACAGTTACAGTTGTTCACAATTTCGTCTATCCCGGTCTAAATAGGATAGTAATTTTTAACAGGTACGTGACATAGAACAGGCTCGGGAGCACTATTTTACGTTCCCCGAAGTATGACATAACCAAGATTTTTGTACTCCCTTTAAAAAATCCTATGGCCACCTGCCGGGTTCGAACCCGCAACCTATCGTATAGAAGATATTCTAGCCACATCACAGATTACCAGCTATTCTACTAAACTCTTAGAAGTAAATGCACTATTTTTTTTTTTTTTAAGGCGATATTTCAAATGTCTTCTTTTTTTTCCAATTACCTTCATAATTCTCCCATTTCTCGAACAGGCCGAGTGCAATATCTAGAAATTAATGGATTAAATCCGAAATTAAACTGATGTTCCTAATATTACAATAGTAAAACACCTACAATTAAAGGCAAGGCAGAAATTAACTACTCTCACTCACCTACTACAACTTCTATGAACATACGCTTTAAAATTTTAAAATTATTTTTAAACAGATCTTATTTTTTAAAAGCTTATAACCTAATAGCTGTAAAGCATTCTTACGTATTTTATCATTACATTGATACTTGATCGGCATGTTTGTGAGGACATTTAAAAGTGTCATGACACAACTTGTTAACACACTGTTATTAATTATGAACAACATTTGATAAGATCGTGTTAATTTAATTCTCGTTTTCGTGCCGACAGAACAGTTCTTATTCGATTAATTGTTAGTTAGTTAGTTAGTTAGTTGTTGTTAACATTATTATTTATTTTTAATTTAATGAAGTGATATATCACATATACTGATACGATATTAAATGAAATGTATTTTTACTATTCCAAAATTATTCATTTATTGTTATTAACTATTCAGGAGTAGAATCTTATTTATAATGTGTAAAATTTCATTTAATTCCCAATCCGATTTAATTCCTATTTCAGTCCTTGTTATGGGATTTTTATTTTATTGATTTTTATTTTGTATTTTTTTTTTTTTTTGATACCGACCGTAATTTGGTTAGTTAGTTTTGTAAGAGTGGCAGATTGTATTATTTCCTAATAAAGCAATATTATTAAGTTCTGTAACGTGTAGGAAAATAAAATCGACATTATTTTAAATTTTGCAACTACATTATGGTTAAACATTGTTTTAGCCATTATGACTGACAATGTCCGAATTTCAAATATTAATTTTGATTTATGTCATCAACATTTTAAAATAAAATATAAAGAAATTTTTTTAACAGAATTCAAAAAATAAATATTTGTTATATATTTTATTCAATTCGAAATTTACTTGTATTTATTGATTTTTTTTATGCTTGGTGAAATAGAATTTTTTTCTAAAGAATAGCTAACTGTGATAATAAACTGCAGGGTGGTACAAAACCTATGAAAACGTACATTAGAATTTATATGCGAAATTTGAAAATGGCCAGTCTTAAACATTAGGTATTGACAATGTAATTTGATTAACTAATTTAATATTAATAAATTTAGAAATATTATGGGATAAAAAAGATTATGTTTTATTAAGCCCAAAAAAAAATTAAGTTGCCGCTTTAGCATGCACAGTACCTTTTTGGGACGAAAAAAAATGGACTACGAATGCTTGGATTTTGTAATGAGCAGGCTTTAGTGGCAAATTATAGCAAAAAGGACCTAATAATAGTTTAGCCAATTATCCATATTTTAAAACTTCAAAAACAGGCTTTAGAACGAAAAAGTTAGGATATTCAACGAAATGTTAATTTTTAATATTCATTTTAAACAGCTGTCTTTGACATAGTACTGTTACTAATATACAGGCACCTAATGATGTATGAAAACTATTGATAACATTTATACATTTAAGGTCAATTTATGCAACTCTGACTAATCGGACAATGCTACAGTGTCTTAAACTTTGCATATCCAGGGTTAATTAGGGTATGGGTCTTTAACGCAAAACTAACATCACTCAGGCTCGGTACCACCATTTTGTGCCCCATCGAAGGTACGGCATATCCAAGAGTTTTACTTTCTTAAAATAATCCTAAAGCCACCTGCTCATGGAATGGTCATGGAAGGATTTTATCCCAATCACTACTCTACATGTGTCTCCAGAGATTTTCTAGTTACCCTACTGTTATGTGTGATGGTAAATCTAATTCCCGAGTAAATAACTGGTTGTGGCATTATATTAATTATTCTATATCTCTGGCTTGTCCTTCAGTGATACTGACCGCTTCCCTTGCCGTTTCGCCCATTGTAACAAAACAAGAGGAGATATATGCAGATCACGCTTTGCAGTCACGTGTCAACGCCTGACATCTGCTCACGTATGTGTAGCCGGAGGGGAGAGATGGGATAGTAAATGCCTCTGAATGTACATTAGCTGGTGAATGTTCAATGTGACCATTGCTGACAGTCGCCATATTCCATTGAATTATGGTTTTTATTGTTAGAATTGCTTTAATAATGATAACTTCTGACAATGATAATATGACAAGTCCTTTTAGGATAAATGTAACACTAAATGGAAATGTAGAATTAAAATGTGATATTAAATATTAATAAAGAAAAAAAATCTTAATAAAAATTATGGGACTAACAAAAAACAGTGAAGTAAAATAGAAGATTAAGAAGCAACAAAGAAATTTACCGGAACAATGAGCCGATAGATCAAACCATCAGAGAGAAAACATTACAATATTTCGGGTACGTTTGGAGGATGGAAAGGAAATAGAATGTTGAAGAAATTAGCGCACAACACAAACGAAAACGGCTATAACCTGAATTAGGGAAGTAAAAGATCGCAGAACAACTGGAATCAAAATTTAAGAAATTCCGAACCGAGAAATATTTGGAAAAAATTTACGAAAGGGTGTTTCCGTGTCTAAAATAAGAACCTAAGAACGTGAACCAAGTGAACGGAAAAACAAAAACAGCCACTTTCTAAACGGAAAAAGGCTTCTTGGGAAACAGGAAGAACCAATAAGAAATCGAAATGTGCTTCCCAAATGGTTTAATAAAAAAAAAAAAAAATTAGTAAACAATACTAAATAATATATCCATAGGGAATGATACAATCCTGATATTAGAATTTTGTATATACCATGAAAAGATTAACGAATTTTAATAATTTTGCGAAATCTTGAAGCTTAGAATTAAATTCATAATATATGGATATTAAAAAAATAATTTAGAGATTGGAAGGGTACTCGGACGACGAATGGAAGAAGCAATGGAGTTCTGAATGGAGGGTTGATAATCGGATGACGAAAGCTTTGTCTTTTAGTACTGTTGAAAAAATCTGATTTTAAGAAAGCATTTTATTCAAGACCAATAAAAAAAAAATATATTTATTTTTTCGTGTCTTTATTTATTCATTTATTATCTTCTGATAAGCATATACCTAATATTTCAAGCCGAAATCCAATTAGGTGTAAATATCATCATACGACGTTTAAAATCCCTTTTAGAACATATAATTATTGTCTCTAATCCAATTTGAAATGGATTTGCATTATATTCGACTATTCCGCTCTGATATATCTCCCAGTTATTCAGTCTCACGGTATTTGTTTTTAAGCAACTAATTTATTTACGAACTGTTCTTGTTTAATGTTTCTAAACTATTTAATGCCTTTCTTCTGAGATTGTTTTTATAATGAAGATATATTTTAAATGTTTAATTATTAATTGCACTAATTTGTATAAAAAAAATTACCTTCAGTATTATAAAAATTGAATAATGTAGTAGATATTCTAATTTTTATTGTGAGCAATGCCAAGATGGTAGTAGATTATTATTTTTTATTATTATCTTATATTTTAGGTTAAAAGAAATGAATTTTAGATAATAAAGCGCTGCCTCACAGAATTAGGATTATACTGTACGAAAAGGTAGTGAGACCAGTTTTTACGTTGGTAAATGGCTCAGAGATCTGGGTGATTCCCAAGACTTTAGAAATGGAAACTATTAGCAGGAGAACAAACAGTTCTTCGCTGGATTTATGGCTCATATTGTGAAGATGGCCAGTGGAGAATCCGTAGCAACGAAGAGCTGCTCCGAACGTATGAACAACCGGAGTTGGTCTCCATCATGAGAGTGAACCAGATCCGAAGGCTGGGGAATGTAACACATATTCCCAGAGAATTATTGCCATAATATAATAACGCATTGATTTTGATATATTGTATTATTTCTCAATTATTAAATATTTTATTTATTACAAAAAATATATTGGAGCAGTTATTAATATCTACTTATATTCATGTTGTTATGTATCTAGAATAATGGGGGAGGTTGGAATACATTTTTAATTATTTTGAATAGAATGTAATATTCACAAGTCTTTGGTGGCAAAAGTACAAAAGCTATTTCCTACCCCCTGGGGTATCTCACAGTTCTTAAGGTCCCAGCAAGTCCGGCAGCCGAATAGAGTGTTTGGCCTAGTCAAGAGATAAACTTACCATCATGAAGGTTTACGACGCAACCTTTAAGATATTAGAAATATCCTTGGCCACGTCTTAAAACTTTTATTCTCAAAGAGGTGGCTATACGACTTTTCATATCAGCCCAATACACAAAATATTATTTTTAAAAGAAGGGGGGTAGAGGTGATGTGGACAAGAATTTGAAAAACGGAGGAGCAGTCATTTTTCAGAGACAAGAGTTAGGGGCTAACCGCGAAGATAAACGGGGTTCACGACCAACTAGAGAAAGAAGACTCGAGAGAGATGCTGGCGGATGAAATAAAAAGGGAAGCCTAAGACGAATTCCACCTTTACCGATAAGCGCTAGCAGCTAATTGTCTTAATGTCAGGTATCCCTTTTTGTAATTAGTATGACAACGTAAATAGTAGTATTTTTTTTTTTTTCATTAATGTCGTATGGGTCGACTTAACACCACGTCGTTTTAGCTGGTCTCTGATTTTTGCCTTTGATGTCTGCTCAACGTTTCCACATGTGTTCTCGACGTGGCTCCTTTCTCTCATGGGTCCATGCTTTTTCTGTCTTCAATTTAGGTTTTTCTCGGATCCTGGAACACTTGAAGTTTCTTCTCAAGTGGGTTACGCTCCTGGATGTTGTTGTATATGATTCCCAATTCTTTAACGTCTTAATCCACCTCATTGAACTAACACCCTTTGACTTTGTTTTGCTGAAAGAAGGCAATCATACGGCTGATCAGTCTTGTAGGGTGTATTCTTGTCACATGTCCATAAAAGGTAATCTACGTGTGTATATAATTCATCATTATGCCGCATTCTCTTTGACGGTACCCAAGATCCTCCTCAAAATTGTTAATAGTAGTAATATTATAACAATCTTATTTTTCATGTAACGTAATACTATAGTGAGATTGGTAAACATCACATCCTGGGGAAAGAATTCCAGTGGTTTAAGGCAATTCAGTATATAAATACATTAAATATTTTAATTTATTATATATTATAATAATAATTTCTTGGAATCTTCCTATCCTTGTGACCCAAAAAACCTTCCTCTATTGCTCTTTCGTGCACAACATAAATACCAGATCCCAACCTAACGATCTATACCTATCCTCTCATAGAACAGCATCTCTTGAAAAGTCATCTATCATCCGTGCTACCATACTTAGGAACTCTTTACCCATCTCCCTCCGAATAGTAACATACCTAACCATTTTAAAACATTTATTATTATCCGTCTTCTCAAAAATCAATCATCTTAAAATATGTGATAGATCTAGACTTTGATGATTCATAAATCAACTTATTTGAAGTTTTCTGTTTTTATTTTTATATTTTATTTGTATTAACTTTTACAGTTACTTAACTAAATCATCATGCATCGAATGAAGCCAGACAAATTGTACTTTTGTTCACTGTAAATTATTCTTAGGGGACGAAACGTCCCAGAATAAATATTATTTTTCATTCACTCATTTATCAGTTAATGGAGTTTTGGAGGAAGGATGCCCTAGAAAAGCAGTCGGTCAAAAACATATCAATATATACATGTTTACATCCAAACACTCACGTACGCGTTCCTACATGGTTATTAATTACATCAGTGGCGACTCCTTTCCAAAAGTATAGCAACAGCTACGAGATATGATATAAGAGCGTTTATATTTCCGAAGTTGGTGGGGCAGTGCTCGATACTTGGAGCAATTTAACTAATGGCCCATTAGAGCTGTCACCCGCGGGCCATCGACCCGGTTAACATCACTGCCAATGAGCACCGTCCCTCTCCATTATCCTTTCCCCATTTTTTGTCAAAAGCCATCTACTTTCACCTCCGAGCTTTTAGCGCACTGGTCTAACCTTTTTTTGTTTTATATTTCCAGTTACCGCAGGGAAAGATATCTTTTTTGAAAGTTAGAATAAAGGCTCTGGCAGTTAATAATGGAAATATGATGCAGGTGAATATGCATCAATTTCAATGAATCTTCATTGCCTTATAGTTTACAGTTTAATGATTCTTCATTGCATTTGACCTTTAGATATTTTACAGTTTCTGATACTGAAATATTATTTATTTTCCTACCCTGCCTGTTAGGCAATATAGGGATACTACAGTGGGATGATAAGTATGACTGATTAAAAAATCAATGCCGCCATTTAAGCGATAATAATTTTATAATCCTGGGCACAGAGGTTACATTAGACTTCAGTTCAGCCTCCGCCATCTTCTTCTCTGTCTGGCAACCACCCTGGAACTGAACAACCTCTCTCTTCCTGGGGTTTACTTCCAGTTATTGAGGTCTGCTATGCCTGTCCAGTGGTCTCCGGGTAGGTCTTCGACAAGTATTAAATTGGGCTGGCCCAATAGTAGTTTACTACTTAGACAGTTATGCCTGCTTACCAGCCTGGAAAAATCGTTTTCCGTGAGTGCGTAGACACCTGCATCCCTTGATAATTTGGCACTTACGGAATCTAAGGAAGTCATCTATCAATCAGGTTTTAAACCTTATTGAAAATATACAGGTTTATGATCGCATCGTGGTGGTACGAAAGGATTAAAGAACTGTTCCGCCTTCAATACATTCAGGGTTGGATTGCGGAGTGAATTACATACTAAAAAAAAAATATTGTCCTGTCAACATCTGCGCAGGTATTGATTTTAGCAAAGTACTTTATATGATCATTTCTACTTTAATTTTGTATGGAGTCGTGTTTTTGATACAGAAAATACTTTTTGAGATATTGAAAAAAACTGACATAATTTTTATCCACACGCAAGACTGAAACGACAATAAACTGCTCGAAGATACCGATTAATACAACACTTACTAGACAGACTTTCAAAACTTCCAGTATATTACAAAAGACTCATTTACATCACTATTATCAGACCTGTTTGTACATATGGAATCGAGCTATGGGGCTCTGCTAAACCATTTAATTCCTCTCGCATCCAATCCTTACGATCCAAAATCCTGAATGCCTTTTATTTTCACAAATCAACTCCTCAAAATTTACCCAAACATCCCATTTATTGCAGACAAACCCGTGATAGTACACGCCATTTCATTCTAAACTCTCTAAACCCACTTGTCTGTAATCAATCTTCCTTAGATATTCCCGATGACCCTCTGAGGCGATTGAAAAGAAGATGGCCAAGGGACCTACTGTCTTAAAATAGTTAGTGAAGAGCTACCAATGGGTAGTTCTTTCTCAAGACATTTTTACAACTTTTCTTCACTCTGTATATTTACTAATTGTGTTGTATAATACAGTTGTAAATCGCAATAAGTAAATTTAAAAAACAAATTTTTGATCTTATTCTTTCCCACCCACACAAAATCCGACGCTGAAAATGAACTTTTTACCAGTTAATAAGGAACTGAATAATTTCTGGAAGGTTTCAGCTTTTTTTTTTCTTTTTGGATATTTTTATTTAAACCTACTTTTTATAATATTCTTAGCTTAGCGCTTATCTGCTGATTGCTATTACTTGTTTGACGGGTTCAGATAAAAATTTGAAAGTACGAAACAAAAAATTCTTCATTTACCGAATATTTTTTAGTAGTATTAGGTTCAATCATCAGCAGGATTTTAAAATATTAAGCTATATTAAGCTAGACTACCAACTATCCCATTATAGGTTATTATAGTTAATCATGGTAACGCCATGCAAGTAAAAAATTTTCGATGATTTACCATACCCTAGAGATATATTTTACAGTTTCTGATTCATGCATGTTCTTATTTGCATGTTATGATGTTCTTAATATATTATTAAGTTCTTATTAGGGGAAAATCGGTGATTTTTTTTCAGATAGGGAAGTCTTATATAAGTAAAGTTTTCAACCTTATTAAGAATATGCCGATTTATGGTGGTCTGAAAACTGTAAAAAAATATCCAATACATCAAGGACTAAATCGTTGAATGCATTAAATATTGAGAAATATTCGCGATTTCAGTAAAAACGAAAATGATTACAATACATGTTTATAAATACATTTCGGTCGAACATGTGCCTTTTTATCCCAACTAACCAGGAAGACATGGTCCAGATTAGATCCGACTATTACTGATTATGCAGCTTGTAATCTCTTTCCTTGTAAACTACGATTCGTAGCAACATGAGGTTGTGGACTGACTGTTAAATTCTCTGTTAAGAGACCAAATCGCATATTTTACGTTCTTTCAAATTGGTTTTATGCGGTGTAAAGTGGTAAGCGTTTTATTTCCTCATACTGGTGGTTATGAATTTCGTTTGATTGTGGATATCGTTGTTTCAGTCATTGACAATTAATGCTCGTTAAAAAACCAATTGAAAAGCATTGGATATACTGAAATAAATAAAACCTTAACGATTCCATGAACCAATGGGGGTCAATAGTATGATTCCATTCTCATTCCATCTCTGATTTGAAATTCAGATCACACTATTCGCTTGTATTATTTCTGTCAACCGACAGTAAGTGGCAATTACATCGGAGCTATTCGCATATCAAATTGTTTTCATCTCTCTGTTTTTATTTCTCAGTTTAATAGTGGTTTATTGGGTTTTGTTTTAGAAACAGTTTTGATTTAAATTTTAATCCATGTTAGTTTTCATATGATATGTAGTATCATAACATTCAGAATGTGGAATATTAGAAACGCTATTTTTTAGAGTTTTGGTTGAAGCAATTTTTACTGTTTAAAACTAAGTTAATTTATAAATAATTTAAAGGAACCCTTTGAAATTTCATAGTTTACTAAAAAAAAAAAAAAAAATCCATGACTGAACTGAAAAAAATATAAAAAATATTTAACATGAAAAATGTAGACTTATTCAATTATTTTTAGATCACCTTATGTTCTGGTTTATTCTAGTCTAATTTAAGTCATAATAAATTCTTATGTCACTTCATAGTTTATTTTCGTTTCTATTTTCAAGCTAGGAGACAATATATAATAGTTTATACTAATATGTATTATAAAGAAAGAAAGAAAGTAAAATTTATTCTGGGACCTTCAGCCCCCCAAGAATAACAGAAACGTACAAATCTGTGACTTGACAAAACGAATGTACCGATGAACAAAGGATGAGAATGTAGGATGGACTTTTAGTATTGAAATTACGAAATAGAATAACTCCCAAGAAATACTGTCGCCGGGAAATTGTATTGAGTATTTGTATTGTAATTGTATTGTATTGTATTGAGCCACTTTAACTCGGTATACCTGTTAGAGACGCTGGAGCGCTTAGGGAACACGAAGATGAATCTAATAAAACATTTCATTATAATTATTAATTAAAAACATTTCATTTAATTAAAAAAGATATAAATTAAAAATAGTTAAAAAAAAACAACTTTGTAATGTATTAAACCACCGTTTACGTAAGTCGTATCGAAATTATAAATGTGTGCTTGTTTGTTTGCATCTCAGATTTTCTCGTGAAATTATTTTACATAAAATTTTAAAATTAATTTTTTTAAATGAATTATTTATTTTTAGGACTGCTGTATAAACCACGTAAATTCCTCCCTCCAAATTACTTTCTAATCATCCAGTCCTACCTCTCCGACAGATCCTTCAAAATAAACCACAATCGTTCCTATTCACCTCTTTTTACCCAGTCTGCTGGTGTTCCTCGAGGCAGTATCCTAGGACCCATCCTTTACTCAGTTTATACAGCTGATATTTTAACCTATCCTAAGTCATTCCTTTCTACCTATGCCGATGAAACTTGCGTATTATCAGTTAATAACGATCCTACATTTGCCCCTAAACTCTCTAATCCCACATCAGAGTCCTCGAGGGATGGTGTAAGAATTGGAGAATTTAAATCAATTCCAATAAATCCCCACAAATTACCTTTACCCTTCGTCGAAAACCTAGGACATCCTGCCCTGCAGTGTCCTTTAATGATATCTCACTTGTCCCGGTTGAACAGCTTTTTAGGACTCGTGCTTGACAAACGCTTTACATAGAATCCGCATATAAGACTGAAAATACTTTTTCGACGTTTTCGGCTACTCCAACACTTACTAGACAGACACTCTAACCTTCCACATAACTAAAAAAGATTCGTTTACATGACAATCAGAAGGCCTGTCTGGAAATACAGAGTGAAGCTTTGGGGCTCTACTAAACTATCCAACTCTTCCCGTATTCAATTATTACAATCCATAATCCTTTGTAAAATCCTCAACGCTCCTTACTTTGACACGAATAAAATTATTCATAAAGACCTCCATGTTAGATGTGTTGCTGATTTGGCTCGTACCAGGTATCATTCTTTTCATGACAAACTCCAATCCCGCTCTAATCCACTAGTTTCAATCCTCGCTTCCTCTTCAATTCCTAATAATCCACCATGGCGTCTGAAGAGAAGATGGCCTCGAGATCTTCTTGTTTAGATTGACTACTACAGTGCTGCCAATCTGCAATTCCTCTTCATGTATTTCATTTACACTATCTTTTATCAACATTGTTACTTGATGTATTATAATATACAGTTGTAAATTTTAATAAAATATAAATTAAAAAAAAAATTATTTTTAGTAAAATTTTTTCTGACGTTTATTCCAGAAAATACGGTATATAATCGAGATAATGATTTCCTAAAAAGTATTAAAGGATATTTCTTACTAAATTGATATTTTAAAATTAAAATTAAAAAACATATTTCCTATTCAGATCATGATTTCTCCTATCATAATACAATTCAAATAAAATTAAGCTAGAAATAAATGAACAAATAATTTTGAACTAATAGAAAATAAAACATTAACGGTATTTAATGATTGACTATAATATACAAATATATATATATATATATATATATATATATATATATATATATATATATATATAATATGTAAACCTGGATGAAATTCGAAGTAAATCAGTTGTTTTTTTGTTTTTTTTATAAATTGTATTTGGAGTAATACACCTCTCCACCAAGAAACCATCGCGTGACGGGTATGTGTTAAAAAGGTACTCCTAAAAAATGTTGCATGTCACATAAAAGAATGCTCAAATACTCTATTATTTCAACGGGAACAGACTATAAGCTATTTATTTCTAATCTCGATTAAATGAAACTATTTACCATACATTTCCGAGGTATACATCTTTGGTCAATTTAATTTTATCATTGTCCTAACAACCCAGTTTTACTTTCATTAGATTGTTTGTTTTGCCATCTCGCTAATTATAAAAGGATGAAAAAAAAAATGTTGGCTTGCAAATTCTCGTGAGTTGACATTAGGTCAGGAATGCCTGTTTGTGCTTTGTACAGAATTTTGTGGCTCGAGGATTACCGACAAAAAAAAAGTAATGAATAAAAAAAAAAGAGTTAAAAATAGGACTTAGTTTTCTGCTTTTCTGTCTGATGTTAAATTCCATTAATTTTTTTTTTTTATTGTTTTTTACGTTAGCACTCATTGTTGGTTAACATTCTTAATTCGATGCTTTTCAGTTCTGCGAGTTGTTTTCTGTATTACAAAATATGCATTTCTTGCTTATATCTAGGATTTTATGAAATTTTTACTTTTACTTACCTATATATGAAAAGTTTTCACTTGAAATACACGTTTTAGGGTCCCCTCAGTCCAAATGACCAAGTCCCGCAAAAAGGTCTGTTTGTGTGTCCGTGTGTGTTAAGTCTAATGAGAAAACGAAATATCGTATTAAACTGAAATTTCAAATTTAAGAAACCAATATCTTATACACAAAATTGAAAAAGTTAATGGAGAGTGATGAAAAGCCAATCAAACTAATTGATTGTCCTAAATAATAATATAATAGATTATATAATAAAGCACATTTTTCTGTTTAAACTCAAAGCAATTAATTATTTAGCAATTTATTCTTTTCTGTAACTGTGATTTTAACTACGGGGGTACGAGAAAGTCGGGTGTTGCATATTTTTTATTTCATATTAATATTTTTTATGCCTTTCAAATAAACTTCTTTAAAAATTTCTTTAGTTGTTCGATACGTTTTGAAATCTTGATTTTACTCATAAAAATAAAAAAGATTAGAATTTACCACTTTCATGTTATAATATTTAAAATTAATCATTTAGCTTCTGATATCTCAACTGTTCCTTGTTATATGAGAGCTGTAAATTTATCCATTATTTAAAAAATTCCTATTAACACTCATAATAATAACTAGTTAACTATTACAGTTTAACTATTCCAATTCTAGAAAAAGACTTCATAATTATTTTCTTTATATATTTTTTCATTATAATAATATAAGTTTCCCTATTATCTAGACTCAACATATTTCTGATTATATGATGTTTTGTTGAAATTTATATTAAATTTGAAGGTGTATATCCTATTAATTCACTCCTACCTAACTGATAGAATCTTCCAAGTTCAACATAATCTCTCCTACTCATCCGTATTCATCCAATCAGCCGGTGTACCTCAAGGTAGTATCCTGGGCCCGATCCTTCATACAGTATATACAGCTGACATTCCTATCCAACCTAGCACTATCCTTACTACTTACGCTGATGACACATGTGTGTTATCTGTGAATAATGATCCTGTTGTTGCATCCCGAATCCTGCAGAACCATCCATCAGCCATCGAAAAATGGTGTCAGAACTGGAGAATTAAAATAAATCCTAATAAATCAGTAGATATAAAATGCCGATTCTGGCCCAGGGCTCCGGTGCCGAGCTGGCCCACTCTTAACCACCTATGACGTCATCACGACCTAACCTTAACTACTATGGTTCGCGCCATCGACCTAACCTAAACCACTAAGCCACGCCCCTTTTTAGTCACGTGACCCTTCATCAACCTAACCTAAACCACTAAGCCACGCCCCTTTTTGATCACGTGACCCCTGTTTGAGGTTATAAAGCATGAGTCTACCCGTCCGCCATTTTGTTTTTATGACGTCACCATTTGTAAAGCCTGATTCTACCCAGGGTCCATTTTCTTTTCTCTAGGTTTTGAGAGTATTAAGTATGTATAAAGCATGAGTCTACCCGGCGTCCATTTTCTTTTCCCTACTTTTAGAGGGTATTAAGTCTGTATAAAGCATGAGTCTACCCGGGCGCCATTTTGTTTTATGATGTCACAATTTACAAAGCATGAGTCTACCATGCGTCCATTTCATTTTCCCTACGTTTTGGGCTAATTTAGTATTTATAAAGAATGAGTCTACCCGTCCGCCATTTTGGTTTTATGACGTCACCATTTACAAAGCATGAGTCTACCCGACGTCCATTTTGCTCCCCCCACTCCTGCATTAGTTAACCAATCAGAGTGCCTAACTTGAGAGTTCCTCCCGGCTAGGTCCGATGGTCAATTGTAATGTGTGCTTTTACGAAACCTTTCAAACTGTGACATAACCTTACTATTGTTTACATTTTTTGAAACCTCCCTTACTGTTACATAACCTTCTCATTGTTTACATTTTGCTCCCCCCACTCCTTCAATAGTTAACCAATGAGAGTGCCTAACTTGAGAGTTTATAAAGCATGAGTCTACCCGGCGTCCATTTTCTTTTCTCTACGTTTTGGGCTAATTTAGTAGTTATAAAGCATGAGTCTACCCGGCGTCCATTTTCTTTTCCCTACGTTTTGAGGGTATTAAGTCTGTATAAAGCATGAGTCAACCCGGGCGCCATTTTGTTTTTATGACGTCACAATTTACAAAGCCTGAGTCTACTCGACGTCCATCTTCTTTTCCCTACGTTTTGAGCGTATTAAGTATTTATAAAGCATGAGTCTACCCGTCCGCCATTTTGTTTTATGACGTCACAATTTAAAAGCCTTAAGTCTATCCAGCCGCCATTTTGTTTTTTAATATAGGATGATTATACCTGACCGGTTCGAGCATGCACCGACAGGTCCGATCATGTAAAAACAGGTTTGTGCAAGTACAAACAGGTTTGAATCATGTTTAAGCATGAAGGTATGTGAAACGGAAACATGGACTTTGGACCTTCCTAATGCCTTTAATATAAACATCGTTATAAGGCTTCTTAATCCTATACAGCTTTGAACTTTGATCTTTAATCCTACATTTTAAGTAGCGATAAAAAGTTCCTTAAGCTTAAACGTAAACATGGACTTTGAACCTTCTTAATGCCTTTAATATAGACTTCGTTATACGGCTTCTTAATCCTGTACAGCTTTGAACTTTGATCCTTAATCCTAATATTTAAATAGCGATAAAAGGTTCCTTAAGCTCTTGGACTACGGTCTATTATCTTCCTATGTGTAATGATTTTTAATCCTATATAGCTTTGAACTTTGATTCTTAATCCTACTATTTAAATAGCGATAAAAGGCTCCTTAAGCTCTGAGACTTTGAAGCATTATTATATATATAAATATAATGTGGACCTTGTACGTTTCATGTCTTAGTATAGTAAATCCCTAAAGATTTAATCGTAAAAAAGATAAATTTAAGACGTCAATATCAACTTCGTACTGATAATTGCTTAAAGTATAAATATTCCTTAAGCTCTGAGACTTTGAACCATTACCCTCTTAAGTATATATATAAATATAATGCGGATTTTGTACGTTTTATCTCTTAGTATAGTAAAAAGATTTAATCGTAAACAAGATAAATTTAAGACGTAAATATCAACTTTGTTCTAATAATTGCTGAAAGTATAAATATATAATAATATAAAACTTGTACCTATTTCGGTAGGCGAATATAATTTTTTTATATATTTTTTCAACCGTTTTAATTGTTTTCTCAACTTCTTAGACCATTTTTTTACCTTTTCTATGTATTATTTACTTATCATTAACAATTCTGCTTTAGAATTGCTATTTTTTGCGATGTTTTCGGAAGAGTTCGTCTCGGCCGGCTTCGGTCTTCTACCTCACCTAGTTGGACAATCTCTAATCCTTCCGAAAGAAATAAACAATGATATCGTTAATTCTATCGAAAAAACAACTAACTAGTGTTATCTCTTGCTAAGGTATTATCAATAATATAGCCGTGAATAATGATACACTACATCGTAATTATTTCGTATTACACGAGTTTATCGCATCATTATATTGTCGTTAAGTAATCAAAGTTTAGAACCTTTTTCAGTTCAATATTGAGCCTTCAGCTCTTTGATTTTTGAATTTTTAATCTTTAAAAACATAATAAAAATAGTACGTTATGACAGAAAATTTCAATAAACACCTCTATCTAACTTTAACTAGTATACGACGCCCATTATTAATCACGTGACCTATGAACACATCCCCTTATTGTTCATGCCTTTTTCTAATCAGCTAATCAAATTGCTCCATTTTATGAATTTGAAAGTTCCTTCCGGCTAGGTCCGATGGTCATCGCTAACCTACTTATTGTAATTATAAAAATTCAATCAACATTTCTACCTAAACTTAACTAACCAACCATTCCCTTTTTAATCACGTGACCTTTTGACCCTGTCCCTTATCATTCATACCCAACTCTAAATCGGTACTCTATTTTAAGCATCTGAAAGTTTCACCCGGCGAAGTCCGATGGCACTTGGTAACCTACTCATTGTGCTTACAGCAGCTAATCAAATCCCCCCCCCTCCATTTTACGCATCCGAATGTTTCTTCTGGCTAGGTCCGGTGGTCATCGCTAACCTACTAATTGTATTTATATAAATTCAATCAACATTTCGACCTAAACGTAACTAACATACCATTCCCTTTTTAATCACGTGACCCTGGGACCCTGTTCTTATCATTCATACCCATCTCTAATCGGTGCTCTATTTTAAGCATCTGAAAGTTTGATCCGGCGAAGTCCGATGACACTTGCTAACCTACTCATTGTACTTATATTTTACGCATGCAAAAGTTCCTCCCGGCTAGTTCCGATGGTACTCGCTAGCTTACTCATTGTACTTATAATTTAAATATCCGAAAGTTCCTCCCGGTTAGTTCTGATGATAATCGCGGACCCATTGTCAAGTTTACTTTCTTTTTTCTTTTTTTTAAGCCTTCCTAACTGTTACATAACCTTCTCAATAAATGAAAATTTAATAGCATGTTCAATAGTATAATTTTCGGTAATAGTTCTATACCTTTCTTATTTAATTTAATTGTCTCCTAACTTAGTCGCAGAACATACATTACCTTATAAAATATCCGCAAGAGCGCAGCACCCACTCTATTTTGTAATATGTCCAACAGGGTGCAGCTCCTATTCCTTTGGGATTGTATATGTTATCTTCCCAATAATGTTTTGTAGAGGCTGAGTGTGCCCAACCGCCATTTTGTTTTATGGCGCCACCATGTTTGAAGCATAAATATTTATATACACAATGATATAAAACTTCATTTTCGACCTATTACGGTCGGAAATTTATTTTTTATACATAATATTTTCAGCATTTACAATTGTTTTTGCGCCTTCTCAGACGGTTATTTACCTGTCCGGACGATTACTTAATTTTAATCAACAACTATGGTCTACCCAGATCTGGATTACCCTCATACTCGGAAAGCTTTGGCCTTCCCCCACTCCTTTTCATCCCAACATCGGTACACACCTCCTAATCCTTTAAGCCTTGGACTTTGAACAGATAATTCCTAAATTTTGTAAACAAAGGAGACTATAAATAGGGATGGTTTTCTAGGCCTCTTTCTCATTCTCTTTTACAGCCTCTTGAAAGATAATTTAAAACGTGTCAGTACTGTTTTATTGAACTGTTTTTCATTTTGGCTTTAAATTGTAGATCATTATAAGTTTTTCAACTATTTTCCATTTTTCTTTTACCCTTCGGATTTTCTAATTTATCTTTCTTATTTTTAGAAGAAATTTATTCATTTATTATTTGCTATTTGTTTTTGTTTTTTTTTGTTTTTTTACGATTAATATTTTGATTATTTCATTTATTTTTAAGTTTATTAATTATATCGCATTTAATTTTTTTTTTTTTATTATCATTCGTTTTCAATAATGGCATCAGGTAACAATAAGTGTGGATATTGTGATAGAAATTTCAGCCGAAAAGATAGCAAACTACGTCACGAAAAGTCATGCTTGACAACTCAGAAGCGTACATGTGTTTCTTGCGGCGAGATTTTTTCGTCTCTAAACCAACTCATGAATCATTTACGTCGTTGTCAGAGAGAAACTCCCCTTGTCATGACGAAACGAAGGCGGTTGGAAATGGCTATAGGGCCTTTATTTGAAATCGAGACAGCGTTTGGAGGGGATATTAAGACTTTTTACCTTCCATGTTCTGAACCAATTGATGCTGTGGAATTTCTCTGCCATCAGACTGAAACATTATATCGATTAATTACAGAATTTTTGGCGGAATCAGATGCTCCTCTAAAATTCAATCTAGTTCTAGAGGCCACTTATGAAAATATTAGAGGGGAGACGTGCGATAGGGCGTTTAAAACCAAAAACATAACAATATCCGAAAGTTCTTCGGTCTTGAACAGTCTCAGTGGAAGCTACTCGAAAATAGCTACCGAGATGGAGGATATGACAATAAAGGGGAGCGGTTGGTTCCTTAAAAGTCTAGACGGACTTCTTCTAAGAGTGAATCGATTTAGGCCTCTAGGTGCCTCAAGTCATGATAAATAAACTAATTATTTAATGATTAAATTAAATGAATACAAACCAGTTTCTTTCTTTTCTTTATTATAAGAACATTGTTATATTTTTATTTACTCAAGTGAAATACTACTTTTGTCCAAGAGAAAAACTTATTATTTTCTTTCTTTATTTATTTTTTATTCAATAAAGGTTTAATTTATCACTTGTTAAGGTTTTACATAATTTTTTTATTATTTTAAAGATATGTATTCTTTATTGGTATTTATATTTATTTAAAAAATATACACACTTCAAAATATGGCCAAATGAAATAAGGTTTAAAGAAAGTTTTATATTATTTATCGTTCCGGATGCTGTTTAAGAGAGCTTTTTTTTTATTTTTAATTTTTGCTGATATAATATTGTTGTTTTTATTTTTAAACCAAAGTATGTATGTGTGATGGAATGGATGGGTCCCTGGCGTGGCTCTAAAGGCTCCTAAACCTAAAAGGAATGAGTGTTGTGGTTCCAAGAGAGGTTTACCAAAAACCTGGAAACCTTAACAAACAGATAAATAAATATGTGTTAAAAAATATTTACAACGATTTTATACCAGCACACCTTCTCTATGCACTCACACCTTGACGAGGTGGGAAGGCTTACTTCTAAATTATATTTAGAAAACCAAGATGAGTGTAAAAAAAAAAAAATAAAATAAATAAATAAATCATATGTAATTCACTTAAAAACAACTTAATATTTGTTAAGTTTTTACATTTTCTGTCATGAACTTTGAACTTTTTAATCCTTTTATGATATCAGGATAAGTGAAGTGGCCTTTGAACCAGTAATTTTCAGCCATCAAACATTGTTATTATTTCTCTATATTTTTAATAATTTTGACTTGAAAAAATGAGGAATCATTTTTTTTTATGAAATATATAGGTCTTTATTAATAATTTAATGATATAATATTTTAGTAACACTATTGAAAAT
The DNA here is from genome assembly GCA_023052935.1 of Piezodorus guildinii. NCBI lineage: Eukaryota > Metazoa > Arthropoda > Insecta > Hemiptera > Pentatomidae > Piezodorus > Piezodorus guildinii. Next base: position 76,731,383 of record CM041296.1, read on the forward strand.
GGGTACAAAGGGGAAATAAAAATAAATAAAAAACGGCATAAGGAAACAAAAAATATTTATTATATCCAAATACTGTTATGTACAGCAAATAAAACACCATTAAATAAATGAAATTTCATCTTTAAAACAAACTCTCTCTTTATATATTAATGATATCATCTCATTATTATTGTTGAAAGCTACAATCTCTTCATCCGACATCTTAAATCTTTTAGGAAGATATACTCTGATTGTATTATCATGATCCTTCAACGTGGCGACCAACGCTAATCCTAATTTGGTCTTAAGATGCTCCAATTCCGCTATGATGTATGGCCGCCCGATTTCAATATCCTTCAGTTTACACACTAAACGAGCGTCATCGTTTAAATGATTCAATAACTTTTTGAAGTCCCTCGCAGAACTTAAAATAGAGAAAAAAAACAAAACAGGTGTTTAGGATAAATATGGTAAGAAAAAAACTCTATTAAAAAAAAAAATAATAATAATGAGATATTATTAAAGTAATAAATATACTTACGAATTCATGACGATTGATATGATGATGATGTAAAACAATATGCTACGATCGGATGCTAGAACGAAAATGAATCCCTAGGTACTCACTCGTCAAGGACTATTAGTTGTGTGCATGCACGCTAGTTGCGCATGCGCTAACCCCCCTCCCTTCTTCCCCCTCCACCAACCTCACTCCTACTCTTACCATCACTCGTCCAATTTCAAACAATCATTTTCACGATTGTCAATTCTCTGTCAATAATTAGGACATTATTTTTTGTTAATATTCATATTTGATATACTCTCTCTCTCTCTCTCTCTCACTCTCTCTCTCTCTCTCGAAATTCAATAATTCATTAAGTTATTGGAAACATCAAGACTCTCATGTAGAATTAGATCGTGAAGGTTTTTATTCAGCATATCGCGATTAGGAAATCTTCCAGAAATATAAGTTGCTAAACATCAACGTATAAGCATTTGATGCTAATTGGAAATGTAATAACCACTGATTATCATGAAACTGTTAGTAAAAAATAAGGAAGAGCATAAAGTCCAGCGGAGAGATAGGATGAGAATTCATCAGATGAAAATTTGTCAACTATTTGATAGTCAATATGATCCAATCTTCCTAATATTTACACTTTTATAGCATTATTGTCCAACGATTGCGAAATCGTTCTTAAAATAATGCATGTTTTTATATTTTCTAAGGTTTTATTAATGGATATTCCTATTATTATCTCAATACTGTTGAGAGGTACGAACGATTGGGGATGATTTATATAAGGTTAAGTTCTATAACCTTATTCTATGAGGTTCGTGGTCTTACAGGTACAATTTCCTAATATTGAAGATCAGGAACTTACATTCACATGAATTATCAGGTACGCTATCTGTCTTCCTCATATAATGGAATAAATAAATGAAGTACTTATACTTGCACGAGGTGTGGAGGTGTTTTCCCCAATATTTATAACGGTAAAAGACATGAAAATGTATGCACCCAGGAACCGTTGATTAAAAAATTAAAATTATTTGAGCCACAAAAGAGCGCCATTTTAGCCCTCGTACCAGACAGGCAGGGACTTTTAGAGTATGAGACAGCATTTCAGAACCGATTGGCATCATTCTTTATCAGATCGTCTGATTCTATGGATATTAACTCGTTTCTGGAAAGTGTTAAGAACCTCTTAGTGTATAAAATTCGAGATTCACTACATGAACATGGTGCATTAAAAGTGAACTGTCTATTGGAATGTACTTTTTCAAATTCTGTTGGTGACCAGATGGATAAAGCATTTAAAACACGAAACAATTGTGTGTTTAAAGGTAGCGATCTTAGTAAATTTATCGATAATAGTTTTAACAAAATCATAACTGAAGCTGAGGAATCTCAATTTAAAAAAAGCGGATGGAAGCTGAGTGGAGTTGATGGAATCAGATTAAGAATTAACAAATATTTGCCACTAAGGGGTTGTACGTATCTTCCCCTCCCCCCATCTATAGAATCAAAGAAAGCTTGCATTAATGTGCGGAATAATGATATGTACTGTTTTAAGTATTCAATTTTATCAAAATTTGTGAAAAAGCATGCACAACGCGTTACTTAGTATAAAAATTTAGAACATGTGTATGACTTTACTTGCGTTTCATTCCCAACTTCACTGAGTGAGATAAGAAAATTTGAAAAGGTAAATAGCATCTCCATCAATGTCTATGGGCTCGATGAAAAAGATAAGATATACCCTCTGAAAGTCTCTAAAACAGAATTGAAAGACCACCGCGATCTTTTACTCGTGTCTGATGATGAAACTTCCCATTATGTTTACATAAAGAATTTCGAAAGGCTGGTCGTGAATCAAATCAGTCAGCATGAACATAAATTAACAATATGTAAACGCTGTTTTACACATTTCAACAACGTTTCTGGAAAAGAAGCTTGTAAGAAACTTGAAGAACATAAGATATATTGCTCAGAAAATAAACCAGTAAGAATAGAACTACCGATAAAAGATCACTTCATCAGATTCTCAAATGTGGAGCGACAAAGCAAAGTACCGTTTGTGATCTATGCCGACTTTGAATCGATATTAGTTTCTATAAGCGAATTGTCAAAGAATACGACTAAATATCAGAGGCACGATCCGATATCATTTTGTGTATATGTTAAAGGAATCGAAGGAGTTGACGTTCCAATAAACCAACCGTACGTTTATAGGGGAGTTGATGCCGCTTTTCATTTCATGGAATGTATCACCAATATAGCTAAAAAAATTCAAGAAATCTATAAGATGAACAAAACAATAATGATCTCATCGGAGGAAGAAAAAGATTGGTCTGAAGCTAAAACCTGTTATATGTGTCAAAATGTATTTACAAAAAAACAATCTGAAAGTTAGAGACCACTGCCACCTAACCGGAACGTACTTAGGAGCGTCTTGTAATAATTGTAATTTAAGACGTGTTAATCCCTTGTTTATACCTGTTATAATGCATAACTTGAGCAATTATGATGCACATTTCATAGTTAAGGAGTTGGGAAATGTTCCTGGGAAGTTGAAGTAATACCGAATAGCGAAGAAAAATATATATCCTTCACAAAACATATTGGTAAGCTGAAACTGAGGTTTATAGATTCTTACAGATTCATGCCTCGAAGCTTAGATTACCTCGTAAAATCTCTATCTCCTGACAAATTCAAAGAAATATCAAAATATTATACAGATGAGGAATTAGCATTGGTTACCAGAAAAGGTGTGTTTCCCTACGATTATTTAGACAATGAAGAAAAGTTGAATGAAACAGAGCTACCACCAATTGAAGCTTTTTATAATAAATTGAATCAGAGCGACATCAGCGCAGAAGATTATAGACATGCTCAAAACATATGGGAACACTTTAAATGTAAATCTTTGGGTGAATATGCCGATGTTTACGTTAAAAGTGATGTCCTTCTACTTTGTGACGTCTTCGAATCTTTCCGAGATGTTATGATGAAGACCCATAAACTTGATCCAGCTCATTATTTTACCGTTCCCGGTTTGACCTTCGACGCCATGTTAAAATATACAAAAATGAACATAGAGCTCTTACAGGATTATGATATGATTTTAATGATAGAACATGGTATTCGAGGAGGTTTGTGCCAGGCATCGCATAGGTATACAGAAGCGAATAATAAGTACATGACTAATTTTAATCCAAACGAAGAATCGAGTTATATAATTTATTTAGACGCTAATAATCTTTATGGACAAGCGATGAGCATGTATTTACCATACGGAGGATTCGAATGGGTTAAAAATCCCGAACGTATAAATATATCTGAGCTTAAGGATGATGACGATATTGGATATATTTTTGAGATTGACGTCAGCTATCCTCAAGAACTTCACCATTTACATGATGATTTACCGTTCTTGCCTGAAGCGATAATACCACCGGGCGCAAATTCGAATTCAAAAAAATTAATAACACATTTTGGAAAAAGATATCGCTACGTCTTACATTATAAAAATTTGATTCAAGGTCTACAGCATGGGCTAAAATTGGAAAAAATTCACCGTGTTCTAAAGTTTAACCAAGCACCATGGCTACGATCGTATATAGAATACAACACAGAGCTAAGGAAAGGAGCATCCAACGATTTTGAAAAAGATTTTTATAAGTTGCTTAACAATGCAGTTTTCGGTAAAACAATGGAAAATATCAAGAACCGCCAGAATATTCAACTAGTAACTGACAGTAAAAAGTTGATGAAACTTGTCGCTAAACCGAATTTCATTGACCGTACAATCTACAATGAGAATATAGTGGCTGTACATATGGGGAAATCGAAAGTATTGTTTAATAAACCTATATACATTGGAATGTGTATTTTAGACTTATCGAAAACTGTAATGTATCAATTTCATTATGACATAATGATGACAAAATATTCTGGAAAAACCTTGAAGATGATGTATACCGATACAGATTCATTTATCTATAGAGTCTTAACAGATGATGTCTATGAAGATATGAAAAAAATGAATGAATATTTTGATTTCTCAGACTATCCTGAAACACATTTGTGTTATTCGAATAAAAATAAAAAGAAGTTGGGGAAGTTTAAAGATGAGCTTAATTCCAAAATAATTTTAAAATATGTGGGATTAAGGGCGAAAATGTACGCTATTATGACAGAAAACGATGTAAAAAAGCGAGCTAAAGACGTAAAAACAGCCTCATTAAAACAATATATTAGTTTTGAGGATTATGAAAATGTATTATTTAAAAAGGAAATTATGCATACGCCAATGAGGATGATACAATCTAAGCTGCATAATATTTTTAGTTCCGAAATAAATAAGGTTTCTCTGTCTCCTTTTGATAATAAAAGACACATCCTAAAAGACGGAATCAATACTTTGGCCTATGGTCATTATAAATTAAATGAAGTGAAATAATATAAAGATTATTTTGGTAATAATAAGAAACAAAACGCGAATTTACAACCATTTTTGTCTTTGGCCTGAAAAAATCTAAGGTAACAAATAATAAAAATGATGGTTCATGGTGTGGCAATGTGTTTGTTCACTAATGAATTTGGAATATTTTAGCGGTCTTTAAATTAATAAAGCCATCTCAGCAAGGCAGCCATTGCATTTAAAAACAAATAGCAAATAATAAATGAATAAATTTCTTCTAAAAATAAGAAAGATAAATTAGAAAATCCGAAGGGTAAAAGACAAATGGAAAATAGTTGAAAAACTTATAATGATCTACAATTTAAAGCCAAAATGAAAAACAGTTCAATAAAACAGTACTGACACGTTTAAAATTATCTTTCAAGAGGCTGTAAAAGAGAATGGGAAAGAGGCCTAGAAAACCATCCCTATTTATAGTCTCCTTTGTTTACAAAATTTAGGAATTATCTGTTCAAAATCCAAGGCTTAAAGGATTAGGAGGTGTGTACCGATGTTGGGATGAAAAGGAGTGGGGGAAGGCCAAAGCTTTCCGAGTATGAGGGTAATCCAGATCTGGGTAGACCATAGTTGTTGATTAAAATTAAGTAATCGTCCGGACAGGTAAATAACCGTCTGAGATGGCGCAAAAACAATTGTAAATGCTGAAAATATTATGTATAAAAAATAAATTTCCGACCGTAATAGGTCGAAAATGAAGTTTTATATCATTGTGTATATAAATATTTATGCTTCAAACATGGTGGCGCCATAAAACAAAATGGCGGTTGGGCACACTCAGCCTCTACAAAACATTATTGGGAAGATAACATATACAATCCCAAAGGAATAGGAGCTGCACCCTGTTGGACATATTACAAAATAGAGTGGGTGCTGCGCTCTTGCGGATATTTTATAAGGTAATGTATGTTCTGCGACTAAGTTAGGAGACAATTAAATTAAATAAGAAAGGTATAGAAATATTACCGAAAATTATACTATTGAACATGCTACTAAATTTTCATTTATTGAGAAGGTTATGTAACAGTTAGGAAGGCTTAAAAAAAAAAAAGAAGAAAGAAAGTAAACTTGACAATGGGTCCGCGATTATCATCAGAACTAAGCGGGAGGAACTTTCGGATATTTAAATTATAAGTACAATGAGTAAGCTAGCGAGTACCATCGGAACTAGCCGGGAGGAACTTTTGCATGCGTAAAATATAAGTACAATGAGTAGGTTAGCAAGTGTCATCGGACTTCGCCGGATCAAACTTTCAGATGCTTAAAATAGAGCACCGATTAGAGATGGGTATGAATGATAAGAACAGGGTCCCAGGGTCACGTGATTAAAAAGGGAATTGTATGTTAGTTACGTTTAGGTCGAAATGTTGATTGAATTTATATAAATACAATTAGTAGGTTAGCGATGACCACCGTACCTAGCCGGAAGGAACTTTCAAATCCATAAAATGGAGCAATTTGATTAGCTGATTAGAAAAAGGCATGAACAATAAGGGGATGTGTTCATAGGTCACGTGATTAATAGTGGGCGTCGTATACTAGTTAAAGTTAGATAGAGGTGTTTATTGAAATTTTCTGTCATAACGTACTATTTTTATTATGTTTTTAAAGATTAAAAATTCAAAATCAAAGAGCTGAAGGCTCAATATTGAACTGAAAAAGGTTCTAAACTTTGATTACTTAACGACTATATAATGATGCGATAAACTCGTGTAATACGAAATAATTACGATGTAGTGTATCATTATTCACGGCTATATTATTGATAATACCTTAGCAAGAGATAACACTAGTTAGTTGTTTTTCCGATAGAATTAACGATATCATTGTTTATTTCTTTCGGAAGGATTAGAGATTGTCCAACTAGGTGAGGTAGAAGACCGAAGCCGGCCGAGACGAACTCTTCCGAAAACATCGCGAAATAGCAATTCTAAAGCAGAATTGTTAATGATAAGTAAATAATACATAGAAAAGGTAAAAAAATGGTCTAAGAAGTTGAGAAAACAATTAAAACGGTTGAAAAAATATATAAAAAAAATTATATTCGCCTACCGAAATAGGTACAAGTTTTATATTATTATATATTTATACTTTCCGCAATTATTAGAACAAAGTTGATATTTACGTCTTAAATTTATCTTGTTTACGATTAAATCTTTTTACTATACTAAGAGATAAAACGTACAAAATCCGCATTATATTTATATATATACTTAAGAGGGTAATGGTTCAAAGTCTCAGAGCTTAAGGAATATTTATACTTTAAGCAATTATCAGTACGAAGTTGATATTGACGTCTTAAATTTATCTTTTTTACGATTAAATCTTTAGGGATTTACTATACTAAGACATGAAACGTACAAGGTCCGCATTATATTTATATATATAATAATGCTTCAAAGTCTCAGAGCTTAAGGAGCCTTTTATCGCTATTTAAATAGTAGGATTAAGAATCAAAGTTCAAAGCTATATAGGATTAAAAATCATTACACGTAGGAAGATAATAGACCGTAGTCCAAGAGCTTAAGGAACCTTTTATCGCTATTTAAATATTAGGATTAAGGATCAAAGTTCAAAGCTGTACAGGATTAAGAAGCCGTATAACGATGTTTTTATTAAAGGCATTAAGAAGGTTCAAAGTCCATGTTTACGTTTAAGCTTAAGGAAATTTTTATCGCTACTTAAAATGTAGGATTAAAGATCAAAGTTCAAAGCTGTATAGGATTAAGAAGCCCTATAACAATCTTTTATATTAAAGCCACTAAGAAGGTTCAAAGTCCATGTTTACGTTTCACTTACCTGCATGTTTAAACATGATTCAAACCTGTTTGTACTTGCACAAATCTGTTTCTACATGATTCGACATGTCGCTGCATGCTCGAACAGGTTTACATTATTTAAATGGTGACGTCATAAAAACAAAAGGGCGTCCGGGTAGACTCATGCTTTATAAATACTAAACACGCCCAAACCGTAGGGAAAAGAAGATGGACGCCGGGTAGACTCATGCTTTATAAAGACTAAATTAGCCCAAAACGTAGGGAAAAGAAAATGGACGCCGGGTAGACTCATGCTTTATAAACTCTCAAGTTAGGCACTCTCATTGGTTAACTATTGAAGGAGTGGGGGGAGCAAAATGTAAACAATGAGAAGGTTATGTAACAGTAAGGGAGGTTTCAAAAAATGTAAACAATAGTAAGGTTATGTCACAGTTTGAAAGGTTTCGTAAAAGCACACATTACAATTTGACCATCGGACCTAGCCGGGAGGAACTCTCAAGTTAGGCACTCTGATTGGTTAACTAATGCAGGAGTGGGGGGAGCAAAATGGACGTCGAGTAGACTCATGCTTTGTAAACTGTGACGCCATAAAAGAAAATGGCAGACGGGTAGACTCATGCTTTATAAAGACTAAATTAGCCCAAAACGTAGGGAAAAGAAAATGGACGTCGGGTAGACTCATGCTTTGTAAACTGTGACGTCATAAAACAAAATGGCGGACGGGTAGACTCATGCTTTATAAAGACTAAATTAGCCCAAAACGTAGGGAAAAGAAACTGGACGTCGGGTAGACTCATGCTTTGTAAACTGTGACGTCATAAAACAAAATGGCGGACGGGTAGACTCATGCTTTATAAAGACTAAATTAGCCCAAAACGTAGGGAAAAGAAAATGAACGTCGGGTAGACTCATGCTTTGTAAACTGTGACGTCATAAAACAAAATGGCGGACGGGTAGACTCATGCTTTATAAAGACTAAATTAGCCCAAAACGTTGGGAAAAGAAAATGGACGTCGGGTAGACTCATGCTTTATAAATACTAAATTAGCCCAAAACGTAGGGAAAAGAAAATGGACGCCGGGTAGACTCATGCTTTATAAAGACTTAATACCCTCAAACAGGGTCACGTGATCAAAAAGGGGCGTGGCTTAGTGGTTTAGGTTAGGTCGATAAAGGAACACGTGACTAAAAAGGGGCGTGGCTTAGTGGTTTAGGTTAGGTCGATGGCGCGAACCAGCGTGGTTAAGGTTAGGTCGTGATGACGTCATAGGTGGTTAAGAGTGGGCCAGCTCGGCACCGGAGCCCTGGGCCAGAATCGGCATTTTATATCTACTTAAATCCTACCAAATAACCTTCACTCTAGGTCGTAAGCCTATGACTTCCTGCCCCACCGTATCCTTTAACAATATCTTACTTACTCCTGTTGAACAAATCCGGTACTTAGGACTAAACCTAGACAATAGCCTCACATGGAACCCTCATACTAGACTGAAACGTCAGGAAACTGCTCGTAGATACCGATTACTACAACACTTATTCGACAAACGCTCAAAACTTCCTATTTACTACAAACGACTCATTTATATAACCATTATAAGGCCTATGTGGACCTACGGCATTGAGTTATGGGTGTCCACTAAACCATCAAACTCCTCTCGCATCCAATCCCTGCAATCCAAAATCCTTCAAAAAATCCTTAATGCTCCATACTTTGTTACAAATAAAATTATCCATAAAGACCTAAATATCCCAATAGTTGAAGACTTAGCCCGATCCAGATATACATCCTTCCATTCCAAAATCCCTGCCCACTCAAACCCGCTTATCCGTGACCTTTTCTCAACATCTATTCCTGACAATCCACCGAGGCGACTTAAAAGAAGATGGCCAAGAGACCTCTTACCGTAAATTGGACATTGGAGTTCTACCAATGGGTAGTTTCTTCACAGGACAATCATGTGTCTTAATCTCATATCTATCCCATTTACTTGATGTATTGTATAAATACAGTTGTAAATATCTTTAAATAAATAATAATAAAAAAGAAATTTGAAGGTTATTAATCCCCCTTCCCACCAAAAAAATAAAAAATAAATAACATCATACAAAACGGGCGTAACATATATGATTTTTATTTATTTTAGCCTAAAAATAATTGAGGCGTTATAAAGAAATATTTATTTTATTTTTATTAAAATTATTTATGATTTTTAATGTACTTTTTTTGAAAAAAAAAATTTTACTAGTTTTAATGGGTGTACTTTTTTTTTCTTTTATTGTATGTTGTTTTCTGATAGAATAAGCGGCTTAAACAGCAGAAAAGATATAAAAGTTTCGTTATTTATCTTGATATAGAACAATCAGTGGTCAAGCTTAGAGGATGTCTACCTGTAGCTGAGACGACATGGCAGGGATCACAGTTTATTCCAGTAAATCCTAGTTGGGTTTCTGTCATCTGTTTTCTTTTCTCGATATTTTATTTTATACCGAATGTTTCGGTTTTTTACTGACATGCTTTGTATTGTAACTCAATTTTAATAAATATATTAATTAATTATGCTGTATTATGGATGAAACTTTTGATATTGGTACACATTGCCTTTTTGGGAGAATTTAAATACATATAATCTGTATGTAAAGAGTGTCTTACAAATTTCTTGTCATATTGTGATAACAGATACTAGATGTTCTAAGGATCCCAACTCTCAATAGTTAGAGAGGAAAATAAAATTCTGAGTTTTTTGATGTTATCTATAGTTTTCATAAAAAAAAAAAAAAAAAAAAAAAAAAAAAAAAAAAAAAAAAAAAAAAAACTTCAATCACAAAAAATAAATTTTTACCAAATAAAAGAAAAGAAAATTTCTCAGAAAGTTAAGAAGTCAAACACTAAACAAAAAAAAAAAGAAGTAAATGTCACACAACATCAGGCAGAAAATTAGCTTTTAATATTTCTATGATTATTCGGACATTTTAAGGAGCTATTTCGCTCCTGTTTTTTGGTTTTAGATTTTCTGGATCTCAGAAAATAACTTCTTCATTTAATTCGCTTTAAAATGGTGCTAAACAAAGCTACCTTAATAGACCAATCAAGGATGTAAGGAGACAAGACAAAAAGAAAATGATGTGTCCTACAAACGTCAAGTCATATTTTGGGAGCCGATACTAAACCTTAAGAGAATAAAAAAAAAATGTTTATATGAACCACAGTCTGATTGTGAACGGCTAAGAAGGAAAATTAAATTTCGAGAGATATTCGTGGTTTTCATTGAGCATCAATAATCTCTTCTTTTTTTTTTATCTATATTTTATTGAATTTTACAACTGTATTAACATAAATACAATAACTAAAACTGTTGAATTAGAATAAAGAACGTGAAAGGCTTGTGAAGAAACTACCCAGTGGTAGAACTTCGTTGTTTATTTAAGTAAGTAGATCCTGGTGCCATCTTCTTTTCAATCGCCTCGGAAAGCTGTCAGGAATATGTGAGGTTGATAGGTTGCGGACAAGAGGTTTATATGGGCTGGGAGTTAGGAATTAAAAGTGGTATATCGGGTACGAGAAAGGTCTGCAACAATTGGGATATTATGGTCGTTATGGATGATTTTATTTTTGACGAAATAAGGAGCATTTAGGATTTTGCGAAGGATTTTGGATTGTAAGGATTGGATACGGGAGGAATTAGATCGTTTAGTATGGCCCCAAAGCTCGATTCCATATGTCCAGATGGGTCTGATGGTAACATAAATGAGATTTTTGTAATGAATTGGAAGTTTTGAACGTTTGTCGGGTAAGTGTTGTAGTAATCGGTATCTACGGGCGGTCTCTCAATAATCTCAAAATTTGATTTCCCTCCCTAACCGTTGGTGATCGGTCAAGGGATCATATGCACTTTTTCATTCCACTTACGGTCTTTTATCTTTATTTTAATGTGATGATATACTCTATATATACACACAAAGTCTGCGCGATGTTATCTCCCAAAAAAATCACTCACGCTTCTTTAATACCTTATAGGGTACAGGCGTCACTCCATAAGCGGGCTATTGGTGGCTATAAACAGCTTGGAAATGATATTTTGTAAATATAATTTATACCCTATTGTTAGTCCAGTTACAATTGTTTATTCTTCAGTGTTAATAAAATGATAACATTAATATTAGAGCAGATGAGTCACTCTCCTATATTTTTTATATAGATTGACCAATTTTACATTATAAATTAATGAAATAAAATTATTTGGAATCTAATTGTTTTCAGATTATAGGAGTATCTTGAATATCGAACATTGCATGATATAAATAACTAGAGTTATTAATCACAGGAATTTTCACGGAAACTTCATTGATATTGCCTTCATATTACAATTCATAGTGCTAGCTCCCGTTGCTTACTTTATATTTCATTTAGTGGTGATTCAAATATACCTTCGTTAGTGTTAAGAATTAATATCTAACTATACCTGACGAGCTAAATTATGATCGCCTGCTTATTATAGATTTTTGTACTGTGATCATGTAGTTCCTCAACGAATTGCTTGAATCTAAATTAATCCCTTTTGTGGGTAAAATGTTTCATATACGAAAAAAAATGTTTTTATAGGTTGCGAAAATAAGTTCTTCTATTCTCTAATAATGAAATTCTTAAAAATTAAACGTGTTTCATAGTAACCTGCATACCACGCGTAGATAGATACAAAGCTCAATATGCTTAAATATTTGTTTATATAAATGAAGTTTCTTAGCTAATACTGGTAAAATTAAGATAATGTGGGTTTTTAAAAATTAAAATTTATATTATTTTTTGGATGAATAATTATAATTTTCATGAGCTGTATAGTTTTTGAGTTACTCGAAAATCATTTCTTTTTCTTTGGTTTTAGAAATTTAATATATTTATTCAATATTATATTTTATTCAATAAGGAAAAGGACGAATTTTCCAAAATCCAGCCTTAATGTATATTAAAAATTTAGCTTCATAGGCATTTTCCTTTTTGAGATAATACGATGACCACTAAATTTAATAGTAACTTAATTTTTTTATTATATATCGTCATATATTTTATTTTATTAAATATTATAAAAACACACTTGTACTGCCTAAAGGTAGGGGTCTGGTTTTCTGCGGTTGTTAAGGGAATACTATTTCAGTTACCAGGTGGTATGTGGGCAGCATCCACAAACCACTAGAATTTCCCTCCAACTCCAAGTAACCATTTTACAGAGAGGTATCCGACCTCAGGTTGATCTACGGATGAGATAACTAAAAATTAATTTTCTGCTAAATTTGAAATATTATATTATATTATATTTTGTTAAATCATGATAATCGCCTTAAATTAATTTGTTTTATAGATTAATTATATCTCCAATATTTATAATATTAAATAGATATGACGAAAACGGATATTTTTCGTATCAGAAACAACAGATCCAGTTCAAAAGTAATACCTGTCACAAATGACCTGCAACGTTCTTTTTTATTTGTTTCAAGTTCATTTTTGAACTGATAGGTAAAGTTTTTGATTTTATAAGAATTTATTCTGTGAATAAGAGTTCCAGTCAATGTAAACCCAATAAATTTTAGTCCGTAGTTGAAGAACAAAGTCCTCTTACCATTAAACAGTAAAGTGGAGGTAATACAACAAACCATTTTTTTAATAGTTAGTTATATGTATTACATTTTTTCTCAATATGGATGATTATAATAATGATTTAAGATCACATTCATAAACTATTTACAAAATAAACGAAGGTAAAGTCAAATTACATAAACATAGAAAATCGATTATGACGAAAAAATGTAAATAAATATAAGGCTTAAAAAAAAAATACATAATTTACAATTCGCCATAGGAATCCAGGACTGGGCTTGTCCCTCCATTTGTGGAGAGAAAAGCAGAATCCAAGGTATCCTTGAGCCTATCTCTCCACCGCGTTACTGATGAGAGCCAGCGATCAATAAATATGTCAGAAAAACATTTTAATAGTGAATAAAAGAAAATAGGATTTTTGAGGATTTATAATATCAAATAAGTTTTATATTGTATTTATAATTAAACTTCCATTCTTATTGTTATTAATTTTTTTCATATTTATGTTCCGAGGTTTTAATTTTTAATTTTTTTTTTATTTAAGCTTTAGTAGAGTAAAAAATGGGTCACACGTCTAAGTGTTAGTTAGGTGATATCTCTTACAATATCACAGGTCTGTTACTTCCTGACCATCTTAAGTACTTCTGAGTATTAAAATAGTTTAAGTTTGTTAATTTCGAATTTAAACTAATAGTTAATGTACAATGTACCAATTTAATTTATATAAACAAACATTCAAATTACAATAATATAGCAATTTTTAAAAAATGAAACCTAAAACAATTAATTAAAAAAATATATAAACGCATATAAAATTAAATATATAAAGAACAAACATAGAAGAGAAAGTTAAGGAAAAATTAAAAAAAGAAAGAACATCTATTACAAACCCATTTAGCAATTGATTGAGCATCCATGCTTGCAATTTTTAATTATTAAAAAATACATCCAATAATTAAAAAAAATAAAACTGACATTAACGATTCTGCCATTAGTAATACAAAATGTCTTAAAATTCTGGTAATAGATATTTTGTAAAATAATTTCTTTGTATCTGAATCCTTTGTCCCAGTTTCTGAAAAATAGTCATTATTTTCATGTCTAATTTAGGTTAATATATACAATATTTTTTAGAGAAAATATCTGTATTCATTTGTTTAAAATAACCTAAATATAAGGGTTTTAGGATTATATAAATGGACACGTGCCTTGTCTCTCGGTCTGAACAAATAAAATCCTAAATAAATATGGATAATTTTCCTCTATGAAGGTTTTATGTGACACGTTTCTTGTTTTGTTATTTATTTATTTCTACTGTTATTGTCTCTTAATAGCATTGTAAAATATATTGCACTGTATGCTGAAGACAGTTGAATTTATACAAACAAAAAATTAATACATTATTTATTTTCTATTTTTCTATTTCGAATATCTAAAACAATTTTTCATAAAGGTTAAAAATTAGAATCTCGGTTCTGTTCTTATCCATATCTTATAGATATTAAGTAAAAAATGATCATATATAGTCTTAAAGATTCTAACATATAATCTTATAGATTATAATATATATAATCTTTTAGTTCTATCATTGTATTGTTAAGTTCTTTAACATGTAGATTTTATTTTGCCGCCCATGTAATAGCTTTTTACAATCCTTAGTAAACGATTTTATGTTTTCAAAGTACTCGAAGTCCATCTTTACTTAAATGAAGATATATATGTTATAGATAATCTCTGAAGATAGTGATGAAAATAATTTGAATTAATTTGTACTTAACAATCTTTGATCTCGGGGGGTTGGGCTTGACCGGTGAACATTGGACGAGTCTGTGCTGGCGAAGTTTGGTGGTATCGGCATCGAACCTTCGGGTTCGGTAAGCCTATTATTATTATTATTGTGCTGAACAAGTAAACTTCATTTTTAGGACTAATGACTGGACTAAGGACTGCATTAGTTAAATAAATAATTAATATGTTCAAGAAATGGAGTTTAACCGAAACTATCTTAATTTAACAATAAATGAACTTATCCACATTCGAAAAGGATTATTGATATAGTCAGAACGGTTGTTCATACACTTTATTTAACTCCTGTTATTTTTTATACCTAAACCGGGTGTAAGTCCGCGTGAGTCGAATTTTATTTGGGGTTAAACATGACGTAACATATTTCAGCTCTAATCTTTTAATGAAGTAATCTCTTTAATGAATAATTTTAAATCAGTTACTTAAATCTATTGCTTATCACCGATTAACTTGATAAAGCACAGGTAACTATATAAGTTGAACCAATTCGATAAACAACTAAAGGAGAACACTGCAAAAATATAAAAAAATGTTTAATGCATTCTTTGTTTTTGATTATAGTAACAGTAATATACAGTTGGAAAGCTATTTATTTTATTAAAAAAATATGATGTTATACAAAAGCTTGTAAAAATAATAAAGAGTTATGAAAACCCAATAAAACTGATTGTTTTAGATAATAATGCAATATATTTTTTCGATAAAATACGTGTTTTTACAGAAGCTCTATTTATTCTTTATTAGTCTCACTCATTTCGATCTCTAACTGTATTTGAATCAATTGATTTCAACAACGAAGGAAAGTGAAAGTCGTGTGTTGCCCCCACCAGATTTTTCATCTTTTTTTTTAACTTTTGTTTTTTTCAGTTTCGCGACAGGCCGTGTAGGCCCTGGGCCTCGCGGTGTAAACTCCTGCGAGTTTTCACTCACGTTTCATGGTGCTATTTTTAGTGTAGGGTCATTACCCCCTACGACTAATTTTGTGAGTGGCCGCCCTTTGGCTGACGGGTCTCACATACCCGGGGAAGAGGTTATGAGTGAATCCCCATTTTTTTATATCCTTATAAAAGCCCCGACGGGACTGGGATTCGAACTCAGAATCTGTAGCTTGAGAGACTAACGCGCTAGCCACTCAGCCATGGGCTCCCCTTTTTTTTAACACCTCCCGAATTATCTCTTCCTCGATACTCAATCTATAAAAAAATTAAATTAGTTTTATAGAGATTTTTTTTTTTAACGACGCCTTTACCCATCTATATATCTAGTTACAAATACTATACATTCCTTAAAAGTGGCTGTTTATTCATTTAAACTCATTTTTATGCTGCAGTGTCTAATCGGAGGATACTGCAGTAATTATCCTTAATTTTGCCAAGGTTGAATTAGAATAGGAATCTTTAATGAGTACCTGTGATCGCAAATCCACGGGACCTCCATTTTACGCTCCTTCCGAAGGACGGTATAACCATTTTTTTTTTTTTACTCCTTTTTAAATAATACTATAGCCATAAACTTTGTATGAACCCGCTCCTGACATTGAAAGGCTTCTGAAATGCTAGCTACTTCACCATAGGTGGCTGGCTTCCTGCATTTCATTAAAATAATAGTGTAATTTTATTCATAACAGTAAATTTCACGATTTCGGTACAGATCAAGACTTTGTTTTAATAAAGATAGAAAACAATTTAAATTATTAAAGACCATTCAAAGTGTATTGTTTAAAGCTTCTATAGGATCTACACGGATACAAGATAGTCGATAGATACATTTAATAATTAATTACCTTAAGTCTTTTATGTTTCACAGAACCCCTTCATTGGCTTTACAAACAACGAAAAGTGATGGAGAGATTAATGATAAGACGGTCCCCAATAAATGAGTACCCCACCGATTCTAATTATAGAGATAAGTGAAAGTTAAAATAATTAAAAGTTGATAAGTAAAAATAACCAGTTTACTAATAACTTTCAAAATTAGGTATGAATGATCTTTGAATAACTGCATCCAAAGGTACAAATTGTAAATAAATATTTTTAATTTATAAATTCAAGAGAGAACGAAAGGTCGTCTTACCAATTTACTTTAAATATTGCATGATAAGGAGAAAGAACTCGAGAGCTTATTTTATTTTTTAAGTATGCTAATTAAATATTATTTGATACTCATTATTTATTTTCCTTAACTACCTCTATTAAATAGTGGCATTGCGAAAGATGGATAGATAAATTGCTTTCGGTAGTATCTTTTCGGAGGCAATAGAATCGGGTCGATCTAAATCTATTCACTATAGAGTCATATATAATAAATCCTAGATGTATTTTATTTCGCTGTCCATTCAAAGGCAGATATTTATTTTTAGTATTTTTTACAGATGACGAGTTCGTCGGTTTAGCTTTCTTAAGTAATTAAAAAAAAAAAGTTATACTATGACAACAACATCGTACTTTAACTACAGGAGTCATAGTATTAAAGAAGTTAGGGATCACTTGTAGCTGGGTGGCTAGCGTAACAGCCTCCCCTGCTAAAGGTCACGGGTTCAAACCCGCAGGTGGTCCTAGGATTTTTTAATGGGAGTAAAAAATCCTTAGTTACGCCGTCCTTCGGAGGGGTCGTTAAAAGGTGGTCCCGAGCCTGTGCGATGTCAGGTACTCGTTAAAGATCCCTATCCTAATAAAACCTGAATAGGCAAAATTTAGGACTCTCACTGTAGCATCGTCCGATTAGCCATAGTAGCATAAAGTGACGTTAATTAAATAAATAAAAAAATAGTATTAAAGAAAGATAAAGAAACGATACCATTGCTAATAGTGCAATAAAGTAGCCTCGCTTTATTAGAAGAGTCTTAGAACAACAAGAAACTTCATCTCTAGATTTATGCTTCTACTGAAAATAAATAGTTTCTCCGCCATTGTTCAGGAGAGCAAATTAAAATTGTATCATACGCTTAATCGACTACTCTGCCCTCCCATATAATCCACGTTAATTACCCTAACAATGATGTAAAAAAATCAACTAATTGTTTCTAATTACTTACTTCAAAAAGTTTATTAATTTACTTTGACTTGCCTATATATGAACTATATTGTTATCATAAAAATTTTCGAATTCAAGTTTTTAAAAAAATGCGCGTTTTACGGTCCCCAAAGTCGAAATAACCAGATCACCCGGAAAGGTTGGTGTGTGTATGGTAAGTCTAGCGCGAATATTTTTTTAGATTTCAAAAAAATAAACATTTCAACTAACAATATTTTATTTAGTAACATTGTTTAATTATCGTTGATAAAAAAACGGCTAAATAAATCAGTTGAAAGAATTTAAAACAAACTACAGAAGGAAAGGGCAAAAGTTTCATTTTCGATCATAACAACAGTATGACTTAATTGGTTTGACAGTCTATAATTTAGTTGTGTTTCTGATTATTTCGTCATGTTCTTCAATTTATTACTTTTGAATAATTTTTAAACCAAGAATGGCTTTTAATATAATTTTTGCTTTATTATTTTCAATAATGAACCTTAGTAATCGAAAAAAAAAAAAAAAAAAAAAAAAAAAAAAAAAAAAACTGTCATCAATATTTGAGGGCTTACGTTTTAAGATACTGCTACGATCAAAACAATGACAGGTATACCACGCCTAGAATGGTCCGGATTTGGCTAGAGGCTTCTTGACCTGGACGGTCCTCGAAGTGCCTCGAACGGCCGGCCCGGCCTCTACCTGCCATGTCTGGAATATTCGGTGGTGGTACAAAGACCGGTCCACTACGCCTGGGTCAGTTAGTCTTGATCCGGCTCAAAAGCATCTGTGATGTATCAGTGAATAGTGACAGTGAACCGTTCGTGGCAGTGTGACAGTGTAGTGAAATTGTGTGTCAGTATTGTGATAACCTGTCGGTGGAAATTAGAAGACTGTAGTTTTTATATAATTTATAGTTCTAAGTTTTAGAATAAGTCTAGCATATTGTATAAATTTACGTAAATAGTTTATTTGTTAGGAATACCTGATTTTATATGTAGACTGTTTAGTAGTTAAGCTAGTAATTCATTTATTATTGTAAGAGTAGTGATTAGTAAACTTTTGTATTTGTACATTTAATACATATTTGTAATTTGTAAACTGGAGTAGTTCATTTCTCACACCCCGTAGCCCGTAACAATACGTAGAACCCAAACAACAAAAAAGAATTTCCATTTTTCTTAATCAATAAATAAGTTAATACCAACTTTTTTCTCTTAGAGAATTAAATTAAAAAAAAAAAAAATCATTGAAATTGGTTCAGAACTAGCTGAAATATAGCGTTTAGAAATAAGCAGTGGTGATATGTCATTTTCCTTTGAATTATTTATTGCTATTCATATTAGTTATTAGCCTATAAACAGTTATACCCTAATATAGTTATTTGGATATAATAACCCATTGTGTAATAATTTGTAGCATTTTTTTTTTTCTCATTAAACTTTTTATTCAGATATAATACAATAGGGTCTCAAGTGGGCAATAATAATAGTGCTATTAGATCACATTCATTTCAGTATTATATAATTACGCGACAATGATGATGTTAATTTTGTTTCCAGAAAATTTTTCCAAGATATAAATTTTAAATGTTGATCCTATATGTCGTTCACGAAAAGTGAAAATAAGACAAAAAAGTATATGCATGGGTTGGAGTTAGAATATGACATGAATGATAAATCGTTTTCCGTTATCGGTAAGTATATAGAAGTTGAGGGCCATACGCTAAACTCAAACCATATTTTTATTTGGCGTTGTCGCTTTTTGTTCGACTTTTAACAATTTTATTGTTTCTATCCATCGTCTTTCCTATATCACAACATAAATTTGTATTGGAACGGTACAATGCCCATGAGATTATATCAATGCCTTGATACTTATATGTCTATTTTTTTGAATAGCAAAACACTTCGAAAAATCTAGTGCGGGCAACACACGATTTTCAATTACCTTGACTGTTAAAATCAATTTATAAACAATTGATTATACTTCAATTTGAAAAATATTTTCAGTTGATTTTGATAAAACATGTATTTATTTTCTTAAGAAACACATGATTTAGATTAAAGAATGTAACTATATTAAATTGTTAATTATATTGAGGATGTATAGTCGACTGTAGAAACTATTATAGGTTGAAATAATCAGGAGTCAGCTTTTTTTAAATATTTTTAATTTTGCCAGCGTTACGGCTCAAGCTTGTGAGCCATCATCAGGCCATTACCGAGTCATGCCCAAGCATAAACTGGAAAAAAAAAAAAAAAAAAAAAAAGACTGACTCCTGATTATACCACCTATAATAGAATTGGTTATTATTAATAAGTTTATTCTAAAATCTTTCTCTTTCCAACGGTATATTATACGTCTATATTACTCTTCTTATAATTAAAAAAACAAAAATTACACTAAAAAACAGTTTTGCCCTTTTATCCTTTAGTTGGCCATCGTATTCGTCCAACCTGTGTATTTAGTTGTCCTTCATCAATGCGATATGAAGATGATATGGCTAATTTTTTGGAATGTACAAAATTAAAGGTAATATAGAGAAAGACGCTTTTGCCCCAGACTTATCACACACACACAGACACACAAACCTTTTTTTTTGATTTTGTTATTTTGACTCAGGAGACCCTAAAACGTGTAATTCCGTTAAAAAATGGAATTCGAAAATTTCACGATCACAATACTTTTCCTTACTATTTATTTCATATATGGGTAACTGAAAGTAAAAATAGGTGGCAATTATCCTCAGTAAACTTCAATTAAATCAATTCGTGGACTACACATACCTCCTGTTCTATTGAAGATTATTAAATATTATGTATATATATTCTCAACGTGAAAAGATTGCTAATAATTTTATTTAACGAATCTCAGGCATCATGCAGTTTTTTTTGTTGTTTTTTTTATTATTTCTGTATTCTATATAATAATATTTATATTCAAGTTTAAATTCCATCTTTTTCTATTTTTTTCAACTGCACTTTGATAAGATGGAAATAATATAAACGAAGTATATAACCGTAATGTAGCACTTAGTCCTACCTCCTGACTAGATATATTTAGAAAAACATTCTACAGGTGGTTTCTTTTTAAACGCCACTTCAGAACGAATAGAACAGTGAATGTATAATTCAGGTTTCTCTTTTTTGTAGCTCTCATCACATAATATTCATAAAATTTCATGGTGGTGTTCGCATTTAAAATGTTGATGATAGTATTATAATGTAACAAGATTCCTTTCTTATCTAAACAGTTCCCTTTATTTCTATAGACTTGCTTTTCTTTTACACGGATTAAACCTTAGCTTGTTTAGTTTCACAAATTATAGGTAAAATTAAAACTATAATTTAAAAATAGGAATAGAGGAAAAGTTAACTCTAAAAAATTTATAAATCATTGCCTCATTATTTATACCAATCTGCGTCATAAGAAAGAAGCTGGTTATTAGCGACCATTCATTCATCATGGGCCACACACAATATAGTGTTATGAATTGAGCTGGTTTAATCGAAACACATATTGATTGTTGATCCTTTAACTACAACTTAATTGTCAAAAATGTGCTGATAATATTATGTTCCTATATTTCCTATGATCATACATTTACCAAATCATTAACTGCCAGCTCCTTCCCTATAAAGGAAAAAACAAAAGAGTAAAATTAATAAATAACTTCTAATAGATAAACGTGTTAACAAAACTAAACATTGAAACAACTAAAAAATGATTGAGTAACTATGTTATGTAAGAAACTAAATAATACACTTTCATTCATCCTGATGTTTAATTGGGATGAGGATTATAGATTGCCTGTTTGAAAAGTTAAAAGGTATTGGAATAGTCAGGTCTTGAATGATGATAGAGAAGAAGAATGGCGAATATAAGAGGTAGGGAATTCCAGAGATTAGTAAATCGACGAGAAAAGATATTGTTCAGTGGATAGAAATATAATGGTCAGAATGGTACAACCTTGTTTCAAGGGAGTGGACTGAGGAATTAAATTGCAGAAGATTGTGTATATAGGGAAGGAGCTGGAAGAGGTATTATCAGCACATTTTTGACAATTAAGTTGTAGTTGTAAGATCAACAATTAATAAGTGAGCCCCATTACCCCATTACCCATTACCCCCCCCCCCCCATTACCTGATTTATTAATTAAACATTTTAAACTTCAGAAGTTATGATGAATATATATATATATATATATAACCCTTTACAGAATATATTTACAGAAAAATGAGAATCTTCCAGCACAGTAGATATCAGTAGAGAAAATAAGGAGCTGTCAAAGTTTGAAGGTTTAGGCCTGCAAAATCGCTTTCGGTATGTTTATTTTTTCATATTTCAAAGTAAGTAAGAACATCTCTTCTCGACCAACTACTATAAAAAAAAAAGTGATACACCTCTGCTACTAGATTTTTCTACCAGTTAAGGGTAACCGCTTAAGAGAAATGGTGAGCTCGAGAAGGGTCTCAAGACCTAACGGTTGATTTATGACATGAATAACGGAACGAATAATTATCTGCCACAGCCAGCTCGAACCCATAACTTAGGCTTTGTATATACTAAAAGCGATTAGCTGGAGGAGGGTAAAGAATAGGAATCGCTTGGAAGGTATAAGATAGATTTTCAACTATTGAAGATTGTTTGTTTGTTTAGGTTTTAAGGCGTAAAACCCTAAGGTCATCAACGCCTAGACACTATATGCATATTCAACCTTTATAAAAAAAAAGAACTATTAGGTAATGGGTGATTGAGAGAAAGAAAGAAAAAAATAATAAAATAAAATAAATAAATAAATAATAAATAAATAAAAAATAAAATAAAATAAAGAAAGAAAAAAAAAATTTTATGTAAACAATAGTTTAAAAAGCTAATACTAGTAATGCTAACTGGCTAGGAATGGTCTTTATAATTTTGATAATAATGATTGCTCCTTAAGAAAATCAAAAATTAATTCAATGGTTTTCTCTCTATCACCCAGCACCGCTGAAATATTCGGGCTTAGTCCAATTTTATTCAGGTGTGATGAATAATAAGGGCATTCTTGAAAAATATGCCGAATGGTAAGGGTTCCATCACAGTGCTGGCATCGGGGCACCGGCTGCCTAGCAAAAAGATAAGAGTGCGTCAGCCGCGAGTGTCCTATCCTTAGCCGGGTCAACGCGACCTCCTCCCTCCGGCTGCTACGGATAGATGTAGACCAGGGTTTCACTGTTTGTTTTATATGCTTCAGTTTGCTTACCTGGCTATCGTCCCACATTTTCTGCCATCGGTCATCTTCTTGCTTTCTGAGCGGTTCACTGAGTTCAGACGGTGTCAAGATGGCTGTTCCTCTCCCTGGCAGTGTGAGCGCCTGCTTCGCTGCCCGGTCCGCAAGCTCGTTACCGGTAATTCCCACGTGGCTCGGCACCCACACGAAGCTTACCGACTTGCCCAGGTTTCGCAACGCAGCTATATGAGAGTGAGTGCGAACTAGTATGGGATGATTTGGATACAAGTTCTGCAAACCTTTAATTGCGCTTAGGGAATCGGTTAGTATTACGATTTGGTCTTCATTTATTTTCATACAGAACTGTAGAGCTGAGGCTACTGCGTGTAGTTCGGCTGTGTAAATATTGCATAGATTATGCAGTTTGAATTTGTGTGTCGAGTTATGGGTCACGAAAGCGGAAGCTGTAGAGGTATCTGATTTAGAACCGTCGGTGTAAATTAAAAAGGGTTCAGGAATGGTTTGAATAATCTGTGTTAGTCGGTTTTTGAATTCGGAAGGGGAAGCATTTCTTTTGGAGAGGTTGGAAAGTTGAAGGAATATTTTAGGTGGTTGGTGAGTCCATGGTGGGGTTTTATCATGGGAGTTTATTTTATACAGTGGAAGGTCTCTAAGTAAAGAGGAAGCGGAGGAAATTCTTTCTGCTAACGGAAGGGTCGCATTGACTTTGTTTCGAAAGGCTCTGGTAAATTTAGGTTTAAATATGTATCTGTGTGTGGGATGATTTGTCTGTGGGTATAATTTGGAAATATAATTTATGGCAAGTTTTTGTCGTCTAAAAATGAGAGGCGGAATTCCGGCTTCTGAACATAAGCTAAGGATAGGGCTGGTTCGAAAAGCCCCAGTGGATATTCTAATTCCTGCATGAAGTACTGTGTCGAGCCTGGCGAGAATTCGTGGGTGTGCCGAAGCATATATAAATGACCCATGTTCAAGTTTTGAACCTATCAAACTTTTATAGAGTATTAATAAAGTTTTCCTGTCTGAACCCCAAGTAGTGCCGCTGAGAACTCGCAGTATGTTTAATTTTTTCATAGCCTGTGCTTTTATGATGGATATATGATGTTCCCAGGTCAGTTTTCTGTCAAATGTCAAGCCTAAGAATTTGTGGTAAGTAGTAAATGGTAATTTTGTGTTCCCTAAGTACAATTCAGGTAGTGGTGGTGTATTCCGCTTTCGGCTGAAGAGCAGACATTTAGTTTTTTCTGGTGAGAAGTGGAGTCCTTTAGATATTGACCAGTTGTTCAGCCGATTGAGAGTTTCCTGCAGTCTATTTTGAATATCCCTAATGTCGTGGGATCTGTAGATAATTGCCATGTCATCAGCGAATAGTAATGGTTTCACTCCTCTTGGAAGGTTAAGCCCCAAGTCGTTCACTGCCAGGGAGAAAAGGGTCGGGCTAAGGACGCAGCCCTGAGGGACACCGCTGTTTTGAGAACTATTTTCAGAAAGTTCGCAGCCAACCCTAACTCTGAAATGGCGATTAGTCAGAAACTGTTTAATGAAAACAAGCATTTGGCCCCTTATTCCAATTGAGGCTAGTTTGCGTAGAATAACGGCATGGGAAATACAATCGAAAGCTTTTACCATATCAAAGAATATTGCTCCTAGTAACTGGTTATTGATAAAAGAATATTGTGCTTCGGCTTCCACAACAACCAAGTGATCTATCGTGGAGCGCCCTTTGCGAAATCCAGATTGATAAGGTTGTAGAAGCTTTCCTCTTTCTATCATCCACATTAATCTTTTGTTCACCATCCGTTCCATGGTTTTGCCAAGGCAGCTAGTAAGGAAGATCGGGCGGTAGCTAGTTGGTAACCTCTTATCTTTACCTGTTTTTAGAATGGGAACCACAATGGAGTCACGCCAGCCATTCGGAAAGCCTCCTATGGACCAGATATGATTAAAATAGTCAAGGAGCCATTGAAGAGTATCGTTGGGTAAATTTTTAATCATTGCGTAGTGAATGTTGTCGGGACCAGGTGATGATCCTTTCACTGAGTTTAAGACCTCTTTCAATTCCCAAATTGTAAATCGAATGTTGTAGAATGATGTGGAGTCATCTAGGTTATTACAAATTTCTATTTCATTGGGGATGGTGTTGCTGTCAGTATTATTGTTTCTATTTTGATTATATATATTAGAGAAAAAATCGGCAAATGTATTTGAAACGGTTAGGGGGTTGTCAGTCAGTCTTCCATTAACTAAGAGGGTGAGGTTGGGTGAGGTTTGGGTGAGGTTCAACTATTGAAGAGATTTGTTACTGTTCAGATTTATTTTTTAACTATCATGAATTCAACTGACATTCAGCGGAAATCATTATTGAGAGAAGAATTTATGACTTATTTTAGACGATGACTAAATGTAAATAATTAGAAATCTTTAATAATAGATTGTATAGAAGAAAGTGATATCAAACACAATTAATACTTAAAGTATAGTTAGTACATTGTAATCTTCCGTCATTAGCCATATGCGATAACCAATTGGTCAATCCCTCTCTGATTTAGGATGGCTAACGGATCTTGAACAACAATGCCAACTTCTGCAAAATTTAAAATGTTTTTCCTTATAGAAAATGGCCTATGGATCGAAACAAGTAATAATCCGATGGTGCAAAGCCTGCACTACAACGTGGATGAGGCTGGAGTTCGAACCCATAGTTCGATGGTAAGTGTTAAGACGAGCATTACCATGTTGGAATGAAATTCCATTTGAGAATTACACACAGGATAACGGTGATACTACTTCACGCTCTATCTTTCCAGTTTTCGCAATATTGCTTACAGTTCATAGAGTATCAATGAACAACATAAATGAATAACATCTTCGAAATTCCCCAAAACAAAATGCATAGTTTTTTTTCTTTCTAATTGCCTCCTTGCAGCTACCAAAAAAGCAGTTTGACCACGATCTGGCCATTGCACACTGGTATTCGGATTTCGTCTTTAAGTACACTTTTCATCACATATGACAAAAAAAAAGAAAAAAAAAAGATTATTAAGTATTGGTAAGTATTAATTATTTGGACATCGAAATGGAGTGAAAGAGGCAAAGCTCCACATTTACAAGGCAGTCTAATAACAGGGGCTCAAATGAGATACCTTCGCAGAGTGATCGACAAAACAACGAGGGACCGTGTGCGGAATGGGGAGCAGCTGCATGTGGAGCAACTGAAGACCTCCATTGAAAAAAGACAGCTCAAGTGGTTCGGCCATGTCTGTCGGATGGACGAGGAATGGCATCCCAGAAAGGTAACGGCAAGAGACCCCGTGGTCGACAAAGAACCCTCTATGAGGATCGTATTCACAGAATAGGAGCAAACGGAGAGAAAACCTTAGCTGAAGAGTATTAATCAAGATTCAGAAGCATGGCTCCGATGGATCGAGACCCTCTATGCTAAATATCACAAAATGAGAAGAAATTAGTATTAAAATATTTGCAGTCCTTTAACATCTTGAATGTAATAAAACGGTCATTTTTGTTTAACTGTATAATCCATCAGCAAAACCTTAACGTTCTAAGTGACTCCTATTCTATACCTCCCTAGATTATCGCTTCTAGTATAAACTAGGCATTAGAGATTAGTAGCTCAGTTCTATACTAAGTGAGCAACACTGTTTGACATTCTCCTTAGCTGTTAATATCTCTTTAATAGAACAAAAAAGAGCTACCCAGTAACTATAAAATTAATATAAGTTAAAGATAAGCGCCTATGATTCAGAAATCGTTAAGGAAAGGACACCTTTATCGTGTATCGTCATGAATTATAAAAAATCTGTTCCATTATCTTCGAAAATGTTTTTAACCTCCGGATATAAATAAAAAGGACTGTTTATAACGGTATATATATTTTGTAAGAGGGCAGTGGCCATATTTCGAATGTACGATAACTACTACAGCGGCGGAGCGTGCTATATCTGTCCGAGGGTGTTATATGGCTGTTTGCCCTCCCCCAGTTACCTGCTCGACTAGAAAGAGATAAAGTAAACAGGCCGTGGTTGGGGGTTCGTTCTCCCCCGGGAATACTAACTTTTTCCCACTTGCGAGGCCTCAGGTGCTCCAGCTAGTTTTTCAATGCTTCATTATCGACCTCTCTCCTCCTTAATGGCGTTAGTAGTTCCATTAGAGCTTTGGAAATATATTATGGAACTTTTCTGTTTCCAACTATTCCCTTCAAAATGTTACTGTGGAAAGGTAGTCTAGTTTATCGTAAAAAATAAGATATAAACAGAAGGGCAAACATTTTCTAGTCCTGTATTAAATTGGTATACCTACTTTTATACAATACTTGTATAAAATCGTATACTTATCTCTGATACGAACAGTTAAAAAGCCGATTAAAATCATGTTATGCATACGAAGGGCGGGACGAGATCCATTAGTGTTTTGAAAAATAACAAAACAAATCAGTCACATATAACTCAACGACATTATAACTCACATATAATTTCAATGTTTTATTTGAATATCAATTGAAAATTTGAAATCAAGAAAAATATTTTCTTTTTTTGAACGATTAGTTTTAACAAGGACTCACCTGTTTCTAACATTTTCTACCTTGGTGTGACATTGGACAGACATCATAACTTCTCCAGTCACCTTTGGGAAAGATTGACATTGGCTCGATTGAAAAAGTATAGGCTCTATTATCTGCTGACGTCGCCGAAGCTCACTTTACGCGTGAAACATCAAATTTATAAGGTTATCAAACCTATCTTGCTCTACAGTATACCAGTATGAAGCCATCTTTATAAAGCGACACTCCAGAGTCAGCAGAGCTTCCAAAACCCCACCCTACATAATGGATAAGCACCAAAGGACAAAAATAGACTAATTCACGATGATCATCAGATAACGCCAGTGCCAGAGTACATACCCAAAATCACATCAACGTCTTTGCAAGTGCACTGTCTCTTTGGTCGATGTTCTTGCCGAATGTCTCTACATTCGGCTCTGTCTCTCTATATGTGTCGGCTCTGTCTATATATGTCTCTACATGTCTGGACTTAGCATTCTGAATATATAATATTCCTATGGGCATGGAAAATGGTTTCTTCCCATCCAATTAACATTGTAGCGAAAGTCAACGGTTTTAACTACTACATTAAGACGAACATATCTCAAAAGCTTATGTATGTTATTACAAGACCTGTGCTTGTTGCCATATTGGTTATGCAAACGTTATAGATTTGTTACGTCAATAAAAGAGGGAAAAACTGTTTAGGAGTTATTCACGTATATAAATTTATTGCTATGAGCGATTAAGTACAACTACTTATTACATTACTTGAAAATTAATCATTAACATTCATATTAAATGTTAAATCCAGCATTGAGGTATAGTTAATTTCACAGCAGCAGTTACCCAACTGTACTGTACAGAATTAATTGTTTCTCTTGAGTAGTAATTTAAAAAAATAAAATATTAAAATCATTGATAAAGCCTTACAATATTGTTTAATCCTACTCCTAATAAATTAATCCATTGACGTCACATCTGGATTGTGTGCAGGGTACACCGTACTGCTCGGCAAATCCTCCGTAGAGCTCCGAATTGTATACATTGTTAATATCTATTATATATTGTAATATATTATTAAGAGTTAGGAAAACAAGATTAAATTAATATTTTATCTTACTTACCTAATGTATACCAAAAGTGTTGGGGTATAGTTTTATGAGTAATTTTGTTGTTTTTAACTTATACCCGTAGTAACACAAATTAATCCTAAAACATCCTGAACCCGTTAATTCATTTAACTTCAGTTTATCCTATTGTAGCTACTCGGAGGATGCTACTGTAGGAGTCCTATTTTACCCATCCAGGTTTAATTAGAATATGGTTCTTTAACAAGAACTGGCATGCATTGGCTGGAGACAACCATTTTTTTACGTATCTCCCAAAGACAGCATAGGCACGGATTTTCACTCCCATAAAAATGTTTGTGCCATCTGGTGAGTCGAACACAAGACATAGAAAGCTGTTACGTTAGCCACTTTATAACAGGGTTTTTATTGCGATATATCATTATTAATCAGTAGTTTGTTACAGATATTTATCTCACATTATCTATTTATGCAACACGCAATATTTATACATTTTTTTTTATTAGACATTCTTTCAATACTAAAAGAGATCGGGTGGCAGGTTAGTGTACACAAACGAACCATAAACATTATAATTTACGTTGTTTTTCTAATCCTATGACCTTCATTAGCTCGTTAAAACATTTAATTTAAAACATTGAATTTCTATATATTACATTTTTTTTTTTATGCCAATTAACTTACAGCAATAAAAATTAAATTAGATTGTGGCTATCATATAAGCAATCATTTCTTTTAATAAAATTGGTCTCTTTAGTTAATATATGAAAATATATTGTCTGAGTAGTAATAAACTATAATTAAATATAAAATCACTTACTTTTCCCAATCAGTGCAATTAGGCAGTTAGTGTACAGTTGATATATTGGGGTTCCCTTTAATTTTTGTCTATAATTGATGTGATAACATTAGGCATTGTTCGTAAATACAGTTTTATTTGAAGCTTTTATTATTCTCACTTCTAAATCACGCCCAAATCGCTAATTTTAATTAAAGCTGTGCAACCCTTCTGTTGCCAGTATACCATAAGTTTGCTTACCGCAGGATGTAGTTTTATCGCCGAACGGCATGCTGAATTTAATACTCGTATTTAAAGTCCACTGAAATCACCAAATTAACTTATAAGAAACAAGACTGTTCCACACTGCGTGATTTTATTGTCAATGAACTGTTTCGATTTTTCAAAAATTCTGTTCTCTCATCGAACTTAGTGAATTTTCATGTCTTTACATTATATGTTTACTTTACTTACCTATGTGTGAAATATATACTATAAAATATACTCGTATTATATATATATATATATATATATATATATATATATATATATATGTATTATAAATATTTATAATAAATATATAAGGAAAATATTGAGATCGGGTAAGTTTTCCAATTCCGGTTTTAAACGGGAATGCACGTTTTATGGTCCCTTTACTATAAACAACCAAGTAGCGCAAAAAGGTCTAAGTGTGTGGTAAGTCTAGCACGAAAACGAAAAGTCATACAATACTGAAATTTGAAATTTAAGGCAACTATACGCTCGAGATATTAAAACAATTTTTTCACAAAAACCTGCTGACAGTAAGTGCTACTTTATACCATGTATGTTCACCTTTTTACGGTTTTATCGAAAACGGCTCAAACAATTTTGATTAAACTCGCCATATCGATGTAAACTTAAGTTGATTTTACTATAATGTAGGTTTCATTTTGATTGAAATAGTCTGACAGGGCCTAACTGCCGATATTTTATTTCTTCTTCTGCTGAATTACCCTTAATCTTGTAGATTTGAAAAAAATAACCAATTCATCTTGTTAAGACAGGAAAAAAACCGCGTAATAATTTGTAACATAAGAATAGAAATATAGAATTTTTTATAATAAAGTTTTATAAGGTAATGGAGAGTTATAAAACTAAGTTATTTTTGTTGATTTTAATGTATTTGATTATTTAATCTGAAACATCTTTTTCCATTGAAGCTCAATGTAATTATTTAACCTTATTTTAATCCTAACTTTGTTGATAAATTCTTCAATTGATTTTACTAACGGAAGTGATTAAAAGACGTGTGATATTGTTTGTTAATCCAGTGTTACAATGATTTATTTTCGTATTTTTCTCCAAAAGACCTGAAATTTTAGTGACTCTTTCATTTCTTATCAGATTTTGTGTTGCCTGGATAGTACATAATTACAATACATTCTTTCAAGAATGGTGTATTGTAAAGTATGATAATACTATTTCATGTATAAAGTTCAACTTAAATCTTTAACAGAAATAGGATAATTACGAAGTATTTTCCTTAGAAAAATATTTCTACAGTTTTTCCTTCGGTTAGTCATGAAAATCTTTCATATTCATCGATTGTTTCCTAATACTAACAGCCAATAAATGGATACTTATTTGTAATTAATAAAATTAAAGGTACTTTAGGGGAAGAAATGGATTTAAGCCATGTCAGATTGAAACCTACATGACATTAAACCCAGTTTAATTTTAGTGTAATATAAAGAGGTTTTAGTCAAAACTGTGTTAGGTGCAAAATGGTATTAAGTGGCAATAATAGTTCGTAGGATTTTGTAAAAAAGATGCTGCAACATCCCAATCATACAATATTTATGAATATGTAAATAGGAAAAATTAAAATTTTAACACACTATCCAACAATGTCATCGTGTGGTGGATGTAGTCTCCTCTGCTTTGGAGCGCGGATTGTACTGCACTGGAGCCTTTCTCGACGTAGAACAGGCTTTTGACCGAGTCTGGCATCCGGGGTTACAAACTCCGAAAATTCCTCCCTCCAACATGCTTCCTCATCATCCAGTCCTATTTCACTGACAGATCCTTCAAAATAAATCACAATAGTTCCTATTCATCTCTTTTTGTTCAGTCCGCTGGCGTCCCACAAGGCAGTATCCTCGAACCCATTCTCTTCACCGTCTATACAGCTGACATCCCAACCAATCCTAACACTTTCCTCTCCACGTGTGCTGATGACACTTGTGTGTTATCAGTCAATAACGATCCAACTATTTCCTCTCAAACCCTACAATCCCACATAAGAGACCTCCAGATATGGTGTCAGAATTGGAGAATGAAAATAAATTCAGTTAAATCCCACCAAATTACCTTTACCCTCCATCGTAAACCAATGACATCCTGTCCTACTGTATCCTTTAATAATATTCCGCTTGTCCCGGCGGAACAGATCAGTCTCCTCCTTGACAAACGTCTCACATGGAATCCGCACACAAGACTGAAACGACCAGAAACTGCTCGCCGATTTCGATTACTTTAACACTTACTTGACAAACGCTCTAACCTCCCAATTAACTACAAAAGACTCCTCTACATGATTATCATCAGGCCTATATGGACTTACGGAGTTGAGCTTTGGGGCTCGACTAAACCATCGAATTCTTCCCGTATCCAACCCTTACAATCCAAAATCCTTCGTAAAATCCCTAACGCTCCTGAGCGCGGATTGTACTGCACTGGAGCCTTTCTCGACGTAGAACAGGCTTTTGACCGAGTCTGGCATCCGGGGTTACAAACTCCGAAAATTCCTCCCTCCAACATGCTTCCTCATCATCCAGTCCTATTTCACTGACAGATCCTTCAAAATAAATCACAATAGTTCCTATTCATCCCTTTTTGTTCAGTCCGCTGGCGTCCCACAAGGCAGTATCCTCGAACCCATTCTCTTCACCGTCTATACAGCTGACATCCCAACCAATCCTAACACTTTCCTCTCCACGTGTGCTGATGACACTTGTGTGTTATCAGTCAATAACGATCCAACTATTTCCTCTCAAACCCTACAATCCCACATAAGAGACCTCCAGATATGGTGTCAGAATTGGAGAATGAAAATAAATTCAGTTAAATCCCACCAAATTACCTTTACCCTCCATCGTAAACCAATGACATCCTGTCCTACTGTATCCTTTAATAATATTCCGCTTGTCCCGGCGGAACAGATCAGTCTCCTCCTTGACAAACGTCTCACATGGAATCCGCACACAAGACTGAAACGACAGAAACTGCTCGCCGATTTCGATTACTTAACACTTACTTGACAAACGCTCTAACCTCCCAATTAACTACAAAAGACTCCTCTACATGATTATCATCAGGCCTATATGGACTTACGGAGTTGAGCTTTGGGGCTCGACTAAACCATCGAATTCTTCCCGTATCCAACCCTTACAATCCAAAATCCTTCGTAAAATCCCTAACGCTCCTTACTTTGTCACGAATAAAATCATCCATAAAGACCTAAATGTTCCATAGTTACTGATGCCGAACTGATCTACCCTCTATACAACTCCTCCACCCCAACCCACTTTCACTAGTTTTAACCCTTGCTTCTTCTTCGATTCCTGATAATCCTCTGAGGCGTCTGAAAAGAAGATGGCCTCGAGACCTTGTTGTTTAAAATAGTTACTGGAGTGCTTCCATTGGGTTGCTCCTCTACAAGTCTGTCTCATGTGATTTTTCTTTTAGCATATTTACTTGTAATATCAATTACAGTTGTAAATTTCAATAAATAAATATTTAAAAAAAAAATTTTAACACACCATTTTATTCAAAACATGATTTTTCTTTGTTTTTTAAACCACCATTCGGAAAACATAGTAATATTCTCAAGTTTGAATTGTTTAAGTTTTTAACTTGAGTGACAACGGTAGTGCAATCAATCATTATTTTATTTGCGAAAAGGAATTATAATTTATTTTCTTTTATTCGTTTTCTCATCCATACCTTAAGTAAAGGAATCATCATTTTTACTGTTATAATCAGATTATTATCATTTCAATGATTTAAAATTATATAAACAATTTTAAATGTTGTGTTTATTACAGTTTATTAAAAACTGAGTACCAAGAGAGGAAAAGGAAAATATTAAAAGCCGCTTAAGATGAATAATAAAAGCCCATATCTGAATAAAACAGTCGGGCTTGTAGAGCTTTAGATAGTGATCACATCTTTTGAATAAGAAAAAAGATTAAAGGGACCTAATGCTCGAATGATCCTTAGCTAAAAGGGAATAAATTATTTATATTGGGGTCGTGCTGCTTACCCTATAAGATAAAAATCTTTTTGGATTAAATTAAAATAATGAAATTCATATCTTCTATAATGAGCTGTCTTCTAGAAGAGGATCATGCTGGAATTTAAACAAATCACGATGGCTAAAAATTCAGAAAACTTAATATTATGTAGGTTTTTATTAATTTAACGTTGAACCGATTTTAATCGAAACACTCGGGAGTATCATAAAAATATTCAGGAACATTAATTTTTAACAAAGTGGTTTAATGAATAATTAAAATATGTTGAGGAATGCATTTCTGTATTATTATTTATTGAAATTTAGAACTGTAGTGAATAATACATTAATAAAAAAGGTTAAAGATAAAATATATGAAAAAAAAATGTGGAAAAACTATCCATTGGCGTCATTCCAATTAGTTATCCAAACAATAAAGTCCCAACCCTATCATCTTTTCAGACGTCTCGGAGGATTGTCAGGAATGGAAGAGGAAGCAAATATTTAAATTAGAGACTTAAAGTGAGAACGTAGTTTTTCAGGGAAGTACCTATACTGGGCCAGATCAGCAGTTTATGTTAATGTTTAAGATTAAGGTCTTACGTGGTTGTTTTGTTAAATTGTTTTGTTTTGAAGGATTTTAAATTCTTAGGATTAGACACAGGAAGGAATTCAATGGTTGAGCAGAGCCCCAAAACTCAACCTCATAAGTCTAGATAGGCCAAATGATGGAGATGTAGATAATCCTTTTGTAGTTTTACCTAAATGCAAGGTTAGGGCTTTTTTCTATTAAGTGTTAAAGTAACCGAAAGCGGAGAGCAGTTTCGATCGTGTCTTTTCAGTATTTTGCAGTGCGGGGGTTCAGAGTTACACGTTTCTCATGTAGGAGAGATATATATTGGATCTGTTTGACCAGGATAAACGAAATATTATCTAAGAATAAAGTAGAGCAGGATGTCATATTTTTACGCCGAAGAATATTCTTTTATTATAAAATATTCAAAACGTCTTTTACTATGAATGATATTGATCACACATCACGTACAATTAGTATTATCATTGAATTAAGAAATGAATAAATACACTACATGAATAAATATCTACAAGAAAAGTTAGTAAAAAAGGTTTTAACGACTGTATTAAATAAGTTGAAGTAAGTATAAATCAGAGTTATAAAGATGAAAGATATTGCAATTTGAAGAGAATTGCTTTATCTTAAAATATAGTGCAAAGGTGTGACGTGCTCATTTTGATCATAAGCTTTGCTTGGCGATTTCTCATTCAAAGTGAAAAATCCACAATACGGTTTTCTCTCATAAAACACGTCCTAGGGTAAAAAAAAATTAAGATTCTTGAAATTGTTGAAGGTCGCTGAAAGAACTTAAAGTTCAACTATAGCAATATGAATCCATTTGACATAGGGAAAAATTAAATTCATTATCGCGTTAAGATAAGGACACTTCAGACAAAAAACGTGAGTTACTGAAGCACGTTTTGGAATGTTTCCATATCAAAGAACGAATCCCCTCTTTCCTGCCAGAATTACCCGAAAAAAAAAAATTCCTTTTTTAAAAGGTTTCCTGCATACTTGGATATATTTTTACGGATGTGTGTAACGATTTTTGCGGGTTTCTAATTCGGGGACAGAAAGAATAATTAATTATTTGAAACTGCTATATCAAGCACGGCTTGATACCTCTGGATGCGATGGCATACTTTTTTTTATGACCTATATACAACAAAGAATGTACTGGAAAATTAGAGGGAAAACCTGGCGGTTTAGTGTGATTTCGGCCTAATCACCTCATTGCAAAGTCGTTACCCTCTTTAATTTTAGATTTATTTTAGACGCACAAATAAAAAGAGGTCATGGGATCATTAACTTTTTATTCGCAAACATTGCATATGTAATACCTATACGTAAGTATGTAATGTCTGCAGTAACTAATTTGTATATTTTCCTCAAGTGCGATAGATTCTGTTAGTCTATTCATTTAACGTCACTTTTATGCTACTGTGGCTAATAGACCGATGCTACAGGATATATCATAAATTCTGCCGTACCAAGTTTAATCAGGATAAGGATTTTTAACGAGTACCTGTCACCGGACAGGCTCAGGACCATCATTTGACCTTACAAGGACGGCATAAACAAGCATTTTCACATCCTTTAAAAAAGTCATCTTCCGAGTTAGAAAGCCTTCCTTGTTTTGCAATCTTGTGCATGAATGACTGTCATGCTAACAACTACACCATAAGTGAGCCCAACAGTAAACTTCATGAAATAATGTTGTACTGTACAGTTTAAGGCTTTGTATTAATAACGATAGAAAACAATTTCTATTATTGAAGACTATTCAAAGTATATATGTGTTGGAAGCTTCGAAAGAGTCTACACGGATTTAAGATAATCGATAGATACAATTACAAATTAGTTACCTTAAGTATTATCTGTCCGTATATTTGTTAATTACCAATTGGTAATTACCCTGTCATAAAACTCTTTCATTGGCTTGACAAACAACTAGAAGTGCAGGAAAGATTAATGATAAGATAGTCCTCATCAATAGGACAAAATCTTCAATTTAATTAAAAGGTGGTTGAATGATTATTTCTCTATACTCATTGCCAGAAGGAGATTTATTATCTAATAGAACAATTAAAAAATAAAGGTAATTGAAAGTAAAAATTATTTAAAGCTGATTAGTAAAAATAACCACTTTACTAATTAACTTTAAAATTAGGTATGAATGAACATACATTTGAGCTGCAGCCAAGATACAAAAAGTAAATAATTATTCCTGTCTCCGCACAAGCTCGGTACCACCATTTTACGTTCCCTCGGGAGAAGGATTTTTTCAATTTTATAAAACAATTCTAGTGCCGTCTGACGGGTTTTAATCATGCTAGGCATTATATCCCAGGTGACCTTTGGTGATATATTATATTAACTTACTGAATACAAATTATTTTAAACATTTTTAGTCATCCACTAATATATGATCTAATTATGGTTCTAATGACAATTTGGTTAAAATTTGCTTGTAGTTTAAAAATCTCAGCTGGATGTATACGATATTTGTTATAAAGACTACAGTCTATATGTATCATTAATTATTTTATTTTTGACTAATTCTATCCGGATTAGAGGGGATTAATTCCCGAGGCTATATGTTCTAAAATCATATTTCATATCATTATTTTATATAACTTCATCGATTACTACTAAATATCGGAACTGCGTAGAAGGTAGTGAAGAGAAGTAAATCCCCAGTACGAGTGTAGGGTGGAAGATATATTTTGTATTCATGGATGACAATGGGCGTGAGAGATGACACATTATGCAGCGGCTACAGAAATGAAGGTACTCCTAATTGCCAGTGCTATTGGCGGTAGGATACTGGCTACTGATTTACTGGTCGCTGCCCATCAATTCAATTGGCTAATCTTGTATGTGGCGAATCATCTGTCTGTTCTCCTTCGGTATTGTGTCTGACGAGGCTTTGTCTCATACACAATACACTTAATTAGGTTGTAATCATGGATTATTCCTCTAATTTTAGAATAGTTACAATTTCAATTATATGTATGTTTTAGTAGATTCGTTTTTCTATATAATATAGTTTATGGACTAGGGAGTTCGTCGTCCTATATATACTTTTTTAATAATCTAGCCATTAATCGAACTAAAACCCTAAAACTCTACTTATCTGTGAATAATATATTGCTATATTTTTGACCGGCTACTTTTCTAAGGCAGCGGCAGTTTCAAAAACTAGATTATTTAATATATTTTACGTGTTTATGGATATACTTTTTGAAACCATTGAAGTTCTTTTCCAGAGGTGTCATGTTTACCAATCCTGATAGGTGGCATGCAGGGAAGATTAAATTAACATGTTTCAATTAGAACAAATCATTAAAGATAACTAATACATAGATTTTAAACTTAAACTCTTTTTATATAATTTCTAGAACTATGAATGAGAATACAGAGAGACACCTTAAAGTTGACTTTGCTAAAAATATTACAACAAAAAGTTACCTAAAAACACTTAGCTGGCTGGTGAAGGTGGAATCGTCCCTACTCAGTTTCATACGCTAACGTCTCGGGTCTGCTCTGGTTGCTCTCTGACCTCCGACGGCTTCTCTCCTCTTCTTGTGGATGGAACACGAGTGACCTCTTCTGCTTCTCGATTCTCACCTTCGTTACTTCTATCCCCTCTTTTCACGAAAGTGCTATATTTGGTAATTACTGTTTTCTTTCGGTCAGAGGAAGGCGGGGCTGATATGGGAAGTGTCCGAAGTCGGCTAGTAGCTGGAGGTATAGAAGATTCCTGGGGTATCATGGGTGGTGGCCAGACCGATAAAGAAATCTACGGGGGTAGGAAACGCCTTTTGTCCTTTGGCGCCAAATCTTATTAATATTTGATATTTATATAATTTAATAATGAATTTAGTCCCCTCAGTATAGTCAACACATAACAATATTATTACAGAAATAATTGTAATCGTGACATTTTTCGAATTCGAGTTTACATAGAAAAAACAAGTTTTACACCATTTCGCGGTGTCAGTTCTACTAAGAAATGTATGAAAAAAAGACCCTTCATAGAATGTAGATTTACATGTTTTTAAAAAAATTCATTTTTCTAGTTTCGTAAGACCGTGCAGGGAGGGGATTAGATGATATCATTTTCCGTCGCCAGATTTTTTTCCATTTTAGTTACCTACTTTTTTGAGGCTCTATATACCCCAGGGTGCCCCAGGGTCACCCCACTATAAATAATACTCTGCTGCAGCAGAGATTGAAACTGGGACCTGGAGAATAGTAGACTAGTGCTCTATCTACTAGAACAAATGTGTAGTAATTATTTAGAATAGTTACTTTAGTCAAGAGGAAATTCAAGAATTAGTGAATAATGATGTCGTAGGGATCGAATGATAAAAACCAAAGGTAACTAAAACCGACAAACCTAAGTATTTTTTAATTTTTTAATTTTTTTTTATATTTCCTAAAAACGTAAAATGGAACTTTAATAATTGCTTATTCATATTCACTATAATCCACTCATATCAATCCTTTCTTTCTCTTCCATTACGTCTGAAAAGGAGATGGCCCCGAGACCTTCTAGTTTAAAATATTTTTAGAGGACTTCCATTGGGAAACTTCTCTACATGTGTTTCATGCCTTTTTATATTTTACACAAATTTATTGGTCGCATTCTATTATACAGTTGTAAATTCCAGTAATTAAATATTTAAAAAATAATGGGAGTAGCATATAACAGTTGTGTGTAACGCGCCCCAGACATTTTCTTTTATAACTACTGCTTCCGTTCAAATAATTAAACCTTACCCACGAGTGACGTGTTCTAACCGGACATTTTCAAGCAAAATTACTCGACACCCTTACCTTCGGTTATGCGAGAGAAGAATAATGAAAGTTTGTGTCGGGCACACCTAGCCTCGGCGGAGAAGGATTACTGAATAGACCCTCCTAAATCTGAATAGGGTTGAAAGGAGGCCATCAATCTACCTTCCTCAAACAGCTCCCCTACCTCGGGAGGGAAACAGTATTACCGGGAATGGAAGGGAGTGCACTGGGGATGAGAGGATAAACAGACAAATACTCTTCACGATCAGGGGCTCATAAATTTTTATAGAGTTTTAGGGCGGGTATGTGGCTGTGCCCGAGTGTCCCTTCAAAGAGGGTGGGAGTATGGTTAAGTCCGTGCTCGTGCTTTATCCCATGGGATATCGCGCTCCAGCCAAAACTAATCGCGGCTTAAATTATAAAATCCACCCTCCCCTTCCTATATCACCAGAGTTCGTGACTACGATATATATTATGCAAGTGTAAATTATACACATATAAGTTATAATTATTATTTTTTAATTATTTACCAACAAAAATTATAAAAATTCCTTTGATCACATGTTGCGACATTTATTATCAGTAAGTTATAATTATACTGAATTCTTTGAAAAAAGGTAGGGAGGGTTGGGGAATTAAAAATCATCTTAACTTATCCCTTGTTCCTCTATCCAATCATTTAACAGGAGATCCTAGCCTACCATCCTATTTTTATACTCACAGAACATCTTCTTTAAAAAATCATTTCGTTGCGTGCCGCTTCGTTCGGAATTCCATACCTATTTCTATACCCTAAGCATCTTCTGCAACTTCCTTTAAATACACATTATTCCTTCATCTCCTTAGCCGTCTATCTTCTTAATAAATTACAACAAAATCTTACTGGTTATATTCTTTTTTGAATACGAAGAACTAAAAATAGGTAATTTATTTATTTATTGTAATTTATAACTGTATTATACAACACAATGAGTGAATATGCAGAGTGAAGAAAAGTCGTAAAAATGTCTTGAGAAAGAACTACCAAGTGGTAACTATTCACTTACAATTTTAACGCAGTAGGTCTCTGGGCAACCTTCTTTTCATTCGCCTCAGAGGATTATCAGGAATATCTAGAGAAGAGAGACTACGGACAACTGGGTTTGTGTGGACAGGGAGTTTAGAATGAATAGAGGTGTATCTATCACAGACTATATATGTAACAAATGGGAAGTTTAGGTCATTATTAAGGAGTTGATTTATGACAGAATAAAGGTCATTCAGAATTTCGGATTGTGAGGATTTTATGCGAGAGGAATTAGATGGTTTGGTAAAGCCCCAAGCCCGATTACCATATTTCTAAATAGGTCTGATAATTGTGATGTAAAGGATGGTATAATTTGTAATATACTGGAAGTTCTGAACGTTCGTATAGTAAGTGTTGTAGTAATTGGTATCTTCGAGCAGTTTCTTGTCGTTTCAGTCTTGTCAAGATGAAGACCTAGGCATCAGATTTGATTTACAGGAGTAAGTGTGATGTTATTAAAGGATACTGTGGAAGAAGGGCAGGAAGTTAACGGTCTGCGACGAAGGGTAAAGGTGACTTAGTAGAGTTTGTTGGGGTTTATTTCAACCCTACAATTTCGAAACCAAAAACACCTAAATATAAAACTTTATTAATGATATCATTGGCGTGAGCTACTACAACAATAGTATCTCTAATTACACACATGTTTATTATTATTATGTAGTATGGGCTACTTTTGTAAATGAATTCATATAAGTATAATCTTGGTTTAGTTTTTTGCCGGATACAATTCTATGTTTTTGTACGTTGAAATTTCTCAAATAAAAGAAATTATATTAAAGTCCCATATAAAAATATTTCTTAGTTCGTTTCCGACCGCTTATGAATTCTGCACCATGAAGACCCATTGAATTGAATTTGCAGATTTGCCCGCATATCTCCTTCCATACCCACTCTCATTTGATTTGATGTCTCTTTGTGACTTTTTTCCCCAATTAGATTGCCAACTGAATTTTCACCAGCTTTTGTATTATTGTTAACACAAGTTGCCATACAAAAAGACTGCGAGTAAGGCGTAATTGATAAATAGCGTGCGAACGGTTTTGAAACTGCTCGCCGACAGGCGAAACAGATCCCGCTCGCCTATTAACTCCAATCGAACTGCCCTTTGTTTGACTCCCAACTTCATTATTGCTTTGCTAACTTATCTCTGCTCTGATACCGGCAGCTTTGTTTCGGGGTAGCTGACTTCTTAGTGTTAAAAGTTTTGTGCAAACATATAAATTTAATAAATCTAGATTCATAATAAATATTTACTGAGGGCCCCAATATCATTTAGTTTGGGAATAGAATTCATATTTTATTACACGTATGATACCTATATTCAAACTACGATAGTTAATATAGCTGACGATTTGAATCAAAAGTGCTACCATCAGTTTATATATTTTTGCCTCTCTTTCTTGATACTCATTGGTCTGGCCATACCATTATATATTTTTACTTTCACTTACCTATATATGAAATATATAGTAAGGGAAAGTACTGCCATCGTGAAAATTTTCGATTCAAGTTTTCAACGGAAATACACGGTTTAGGGTCCCCTGAGTCCAAATAGCCAAGTCCTGCAAAAAAGGGAGTGTGTGTGATAAATCCCGGGCGAAAACGAAAAGTCCTATAAAACTGAAATTTCATATTTAAGACAACTATACGCCCGACAACTATACGAGATGTTACAGAAACTTTTTCATCAACATTTTTTTTTTTACAACAATTTTTATTGAGTAAAATTACAATCTGTCCCAATTTGGACATCAGTAGTAGTGGTGAAAGATATCATACATACTACATGCATACAATATTTACACAGCATAAAATTACAATAAAATATATACACAATAATGAATCAATACAATAAAGTCAAGAAATCACTTATACCTATATATACATACACACACATAGACATACATCACATTGAGTGGAAAATGTAGCCAGTGCTAGAACTCCAATATATTTACAAAAGGTCGCGGGGCCACTGCCGTTTCAACCTTCTAGGTGGGTTGTATGGATGAGTGGAGCTGGATAGGGATTGAGCTAGAGGATTAGGATGATAAATGAGGTTCTGGTGGAATTTGAAAAATTTGGATGGAATTAGGTCTGAAATGGATGGAACATTAAGGTCAAGGTATAGGTGGAGACATAATAAAGAGCATTTACTATTGTACGGAGGACTTTGGATTAAAAGGATTGAATGCGTTTGATGTCAGAACGTTTAGCTGTCTCCCACAGTTCAAGTCCGTAGGTCCAGATGGGCTTCAGTATTGTCTTGTAATTAATAATTTGTTGTCAACTGTAAGTTCAGATTTTCTGTTGAGTAGTCGGTATAACGGTCCGAATCGTCGGTTGAGTTCTTGTATTTTAAGTCTTGTATGTGGGTTCCATGTCAATCTTTTGTCTAACAGTAAGCCAATAGGACTGTATCTGAGAAAGGAATCGGTAATGAGTTGAAATAAACTGGCGGACAGGATTTTCGTCTAAGAGTAAAGGTTATGTGTTTACATTTGGCTTCGTTCACCTTTACACGCCAGTTATTACACCAGTGTTCGATAAGGAAAAGGTGTCTCTGAAGGTTTGAAGGATGCTGTTTCAGGATTGGAACTGGATGATAGGATGGCGGTGTCGTCTGCAAAAGTTGCCAGAAAAGTATCAGGATGTGTAGGAATATCAGCAGTGTAAAGGATGTAGAGGATGGGTCCCAAGACGCTGCCTTGAGGAACACCGGCCTCAACGGGATAAAGGTTAGAAAATTCTACACCACAGCGTACGCGGAAGGAACGGTTTGAGAGATAGAATCGGAGAATGAGGTATAGAGACTGGGGTAAATGGGTTTTCAGCTTGAAGAGTAATCCAGTATGCCATACCCGGTCAAAAGCTTGCGCAATGTCCAGAAACGCACCAGAACAATACTCTTTGCATTCAATAGCTGAGGAAATATACTCTAGAACTCGGAGCCCCTGTTGAACTGTGGAATGCTGAGGACGGAATCCAAACTGAGGGAAAGGAAGATTTTGAGATTCTAATATGGGTAGGATACGTTTAAGAAGAAGCCTTTCGAAGATTTTTGAGAGGATGGGGAGTAGACTAATAGGCCTGTAGGATGAAGTGTTGTTGGAAGATTTGCCTGGTTTTAGAGAAAGAATGATAGTGGAATGTTTCCATAACAGAGGAAAATAGGATGCAGTTGTAAATATAAGTAAGACATATAATAGATTTCTGCGGAAGTTGTCGGAGGATCTGGGGAGTAAGGAGATCGTGTCCAGGAGATTTACGGAGGGTCGGTTTTTGGAGAAGATATTTGACCTAAGAAGGATTAAAAGCTTAAGGAGATGGGGAAAGCGGAATTGGTGACATAAGGAAGTCTTTCACTGTTGCGGTATGATTGATGTGGGATTCCGGGTGAGGAGTGAATACTTTGGAGAGTCAAATTTTCTCAATTGAAGTAATAGGAGCGGCGATCTGCTGGGTGTCGGGTGCGCTGCCATAAGGATCATGCTCGGCGTTTGGTGTGGACGATCTCTGTAATATGTTTTGGTAAATGATATTGGTGAGGATTTATATTGGAGTGTTTAGGAGAGGAAGCAGTCCAGACTGCTTGTTGGATGGCGGTGGTAAAGGAATAGACGGAATTATCT
The DNA here is from genome assembly GCA_023052935.1 of Piezodorus guildinii. Classification (NCBI taxonomy): domain Eukaryota; kingdom Metazoa; phylum Arthropoda; class Insecta; order Hemiptera; family Pentatomidae; genus Piezodorus; species Piezodorus guildinii. The sequence continues at coordinate 76,775,552 of CM041296.1, forward strand.
AGGTCATCTGGGGTTTTGAGGGTTACTCTGAGGTCAATATTATCGATCAGGATTTGGCGGAAAAGGTTCCAGTTGACAGGGCCTCGGATGAATGATGGTGGAATGGGTTTTGGAATTGGAGTGAGAGATACTTTTAGGATCAGTGAACTATGGTCTGAGGATAGTTTATCAAGGCGAGTAACAGACAAGTTGAGGGAGCCTAATCTGCTGTGGATAAAGAAGTCGAGGATGTCAGGATTGCGGTTAGGATCGGTTGGCCAGTAGGTAGGGGAGTCAGGAGGCAGGAGATTAAAATTTTGGGAGTTGAGTGCAGACAGCAAATTTCATCCCCGAGAATTCGTTAAGCCTGCACCCAGAATGAAACGATTTCCTAAGGAATTCAGGAAGGATACAAATTCGGAATTGGAAATAGAATGTTTAGGAGGGCAATATGCAGATGTGAGGGTTACCGGAAAGGAAAAAGTCTTGATTACTATGGCTGTGGCTTGTAGAAAATTATAGGAGGGAAGTGGGAGTAAATGATGAGAGAGAGATTGGTGCACAATGATAGCAGAACCGGCATGAGCTTTGCCGTCTGGGTGGACAGTACGGTATGTCGCGGTATTTTGAAGTACTGTTTAGTCGTTAGTCTTGTTTCAGTTATAAGTGCAACATCGATTGTTTTGTCTTGCAACAACGCTCTCAGTTTGTCAGTATCATTTCTAACACCATTTGCATTCCAAAGGAGAATGTATAAGGAGTTAGGTGAAGTAATTTAAGGATTTTTCAAGGTAGGGATTATATTTGATACTAGATTTGTAAGGAGTGATATAAGCGGCATAACAAGAGATTTGATTTTGGTTATGAACGATATCATTAGACTGGTAAGATCTGTGACGTTTCATGGTGGAGGGATATGAGAAATTTGATGTTGAGGAGTTTTTGAAGATTAGGTAAACGTTGAGGGATAGATTGTTGTAAATAGATTGAGGAAAACGTTGTTCCGGCAGGGCCTCGACTTCATGACTCTGGTTCCCACCTCCAAGCAAGTGGGCAAATGACACGTTAGAATTTACAAGTTTAGATTATTCTCCTCTGCTTCTGATTGGTACAGCTGTTTCATTCGGATCCTGAGGTTTTTGGTATCTAGTTCTGAGTTTCTTGCAGATTTCACATCCCTTGTAGTTAGCCGGGTGGCCCTTGAGGCATAGAGCACATTCAGCGGGTGCTGATCTTGATCTTGAGCATTCTTCGGATTTATGCTGTTCACCGCAATTCACACTGCGTGGATGTGATGGCAATAAGTTTTGGTATGGCATCTTTGTGTAAGGTTTTTCAACTTTTACACGGGTATAGTACATTTTACTGAGGTCATAGATTTTTTCAACTCCTGCTGATGTTTCCAAGTCCATGAAGAATAGAGGCAGTGGACTTTTATCTTTTAGAACATTGGTGACTTGCCTCACTTGGAATCCTATCTCCGTCAGTTCTTCTTTGATAGCTTCAACGGGTGTTGAGGAATGTAGGTTTCTGATTACGACCCTTAAAGGTCTCTCTGATAAGTATGGAAGTCAGCTTTAGTCTCAGTTAGATATTTTTCAATCTTTCTGTAGGTTTCAGCAGTAGTCGGAGATATTTTAGGATCATTGGTTCTACTATTACAAGAATAAATATTAGGATCAGTTACTTTGTTTAAATGCGCACACATCAGTTTAAAATATTTAATATTTTTAACAAATATCGGTGGAGGTTTGGTTCCCTGTGTATAGGAGAAGATTCCATCGTTTTTTTTTTTTTTTCATTATGGAGGATCTGAAATGGATTCGGTGTAAAACACGGGGATTCGTCAGTTATTCTTTGTGATGATGAGATGGGCTGTAGTTCAGATCCTGATGAGGTAGCTGACGCGGTCGCTGGTGGAATCATTTTTTTATTTTGTTCACGGCAGGTTCTCTGTTTTGTGGGAGACGAGTTTGAACCTGCAGATCTAGATCTTTTACTTGCAGACTTTGAGGACATGACTTGATGAAAATATCTCATTGATTATGAAAATAATAATAATAATAAATAAATAATGAGATAACAATTAAAGATAAAAGAAAAGCAAGCCCGAGCTTGCCGAGCTAGAGGCAATCAGCTGATCAGTGACCGACCCTCCTTTCACTTTTTCGTGATTGTACAAAGTAAATTATAACATTGCTTACCGAAAGTTCTCCAATATTCACTGCTGTAGTATTCCTAAGGTCTAGTGATGTTCTCCAGATCGAAATCAAGCGAATTACTACTGAAAAAAGCAAAAATCTGAGAGACGAAGTAACGTACGACTGTTATCATCGAGCGCTTCAGCTGATTTTCATCAAATTAACTACCCACTTTATACCATGCATTTTGCACCTTTTAACGATTTTCTCAAAAACGGCTTTAAGATTTTGATGTTAAATTTGATGGGCTTTGATGTGATTTAGGTTTCATTCTGATGGAAATAGTCAGGGCTTAAATGCCGATATTTTAAATTTTCTTTTTCTAAATTATCTTTATTTGTAGATACTAAAAAAATTACAATATTTTCTTTTTATCAACGATAAAAACAGGTAAAAATTTAAGTTAACGAATTCGATTTTTAAAAATATTTTATTAATGCAATTTTTCGTTTTTGAACATAAGAAGAGTAATATAGATGTGTAATATACCGCAAGAAAGCTAAACATTTTAGATAAAATATTATATTATAAACAAGCTTGTAAAGGTTAACAGCGAGTGATGAAAAGGCGATAAAACTAACTGATTATTTCAGATAGTAATATAATAGATTTTATTTTTATAAAACACACGTTTCTATAGAAATTGAATATAATTAATTCTTTATCAATTTCACTTTTTTATCTCTAACTGTACTTGAAAATTCTTTAATCGATATTAACAACTGGCGGTTAGTGAAAGTCGTGTGTTGCTCGCACCCAACTGATTAACAATTAAATATAGTTTATTATTTAATCTAAATCACATGTTTCTAAAGAGAATTAATACACGTTTAACTAAAATCAACTTTTTTTTTAATTGAATTTTTTTTTATAATTTTTGTTTTTTTGTTAATTATACATTTAACATTTCTAGCATGAAATAATTAATTTTCTCCAATATAGAGAAATAATTGTGTCTCATTATACTTATCAGTTATCATCATAATTAACTTATATAGACCTCACTTTACTTTGAAATATTACCTCGTGGCATACTGAGCCATAAAGATTTTGCAAGCGATATATAGATAAGATCTGTGGTTAAATGGACACTAGCTACAGATCTTGGTAATCAGCGATGCTTGGCGGACATATGGGTATTAGTAGGGGTAGGTCGTTGGGAACTGTTGGGAGAAAGATTTACGCCCGTGTATTTACATATCGCCTACACATCCCCGCAAACACACAAAATCTCGCTCTATCTACAATCCTCTATTATATTCTTGAAGCCAATGGAACAATACCCTGTTCTGTATAATTTAATGTACCTTCTACTCAATTGTTTTTTAAATTTCTATTGTACTAAAACATTTCTTGGAGCTTCAAATATAAAATCATTATCAATCCATACTTGTTTCCAAACCTAGATCAGCTGTTTATGTGGTCTACTTCTTGTTTTCTGCGAGTGAATAAATTCTCTAGGAGTGTTCCAAGATGCCGATGCCTTCAACTTCAGCACTGTTACTGATGTCTTTTCGGGACGAATGTGTGTTCACTATCACATTCGTCCTGAGGAAGGCAACGGCAATGGTGATTGATAAGATTACTTGTTGGAAGAAAAAATGAGGCATGATTGTATCTCAAGAAGATTGATCAAGAGAATAATGAAACAAATCTTCAACTGTTAATAATCAAGACAGAGAATAAAAGTATAGCGATTGTTGCATCATTGATATGAAAGCGCACATCACCAGTGTACTAATCTCCAATTCTCATTGGCCAATTGTATAATTTTAGCGGCTTCCTCTACAAAAAAAAAAAAAATATGATTTTATTTGATTATAATTTCTCTGTCCAATTCATACACACATATATAAATATAAACATATTTAGTCATTGATATAAAAACAAACTTTAGGCTGTACTAGCATTGTCAGCTTCTGTTTCATTAATTATCATAATGCTCTATTCGGTCACCTTTTTAGAGCAGAGGTGACTCCGAAAAGTACATTAATTAATATAGGATAATTTATGTAAGTAGGTACATACTGTATTATGAAAAAACATTTTTTTTTTCAAAGGTATCATGTTTATTAACTCACTATTGAATCAGGTGGCATAAAAGAAAAGAAAATAATTAAGAATAATGAAATTAATTCCACTCAAATTTAAATATTGGTTTTTAAAATCAGTTCGTAATATTTTTTAATGGTGATTTCAATAAAATCTTCAGATTTATGTAAATATTTTGAATCCATAATATATGGCTCACTTTGATGTATTAAATGTTGCCATCTTTCAGGAAGGTCTTTTTGGAATTTGATTAACATCAACAGTTGAAAGACGACCCTAGGAGAATTTCACAAAATTCTAGGCAAAATATTTTCAAATATATTAACTTTAATATAATTATAGCACATTAAAACACACATTCCTGTATATAAACTCAATTTTAAAATATTCAATTTTAAAAACAATCCACCCAACTGTCTTTATTTTAGATTTATTTTGTTTAAAATTTCAGCTTAGCGATTGTTTAAATTTTTAGTGTATGTTTTAAAATTTAATATGTAATCAATGACAATCATTTAATGATTTATTTTATAACCTTGTTTTCTTTATATGTAAATGATCAACCTGACTCTACTCATCAATAATTCAAACTCACAATACCATTTATATTCCTATTATCTTTAGATCTAACTTTCTTTTTGTCCCAGCGAGATGTTTAAAACGATCCGTAAGATGCAATAAGACATAGACAATATTAACGCAGGGGCATTAAAGAAATGATTTAAGATTGAACGTTGATAAAACTGAGGGCATAATCATAGGTCCCAAACATCTCGTTAATTGTCTTCCTTATTATCCCTTAACCATAGAACATAGAATATTTTATGTTCTGTGACCTTAGCGGACAACCTATCCATTTTCATACGACCGTTAAAAATCTCGGTGTCATCTTCGAACAAAACCTTTATTGGAATGACCAAGTTTCCTATATCATTCGCAATTCCATCGCTACCTTTAAACTGTCCTTAAGATTGCGTGACATGAATGTTCGTCGGCACCAGATTTCTATCCTCGTCTTCTCCCACTTTGACTATGGCTGCCTGGTGTTCGGTGGATTGTCTGGCAGACTTAAAATGAGACTGGTAAGGCTCATAAAATGTTTCATTAGATTCATCTTCGTAGTCCCGAGGCGTACCAGCGTCTCCGAAAGGTATGCCGAGTTGAAGTGGCTCAATCCAGTTTCCCGGCGTCAGTATTTCCTGGGAGTGTTCCTATTCAGCGCTTTTAATAAACAAAATCCATCCTACATTCTTAACCTAATCATCGCTTGGTCATCGGTACATTCGTTTAGTACAAGATCCCAGCTCATTAACCTCTATTTTCCTTCTCATCGAACTTCATCCTTTACTTTCCATAACTATCCCTATGTGCAAAGCATCTTCTTTTTTTTCATTTCAAAACAAATTATTCCTTCATCTCCTCAGCCACCAATATTCCGAGTAATTATAAACAAAATGTTAAAATAATGGTCATATTCCATTCGAAGATAAAAACCATTATAAATTTGTAAACAACAAACGTTTTTTTATGCTTTTCTTTGTGATCTCATGATATTAGTGAAAAGTGTAATTATAATACCTCTACACACACATATATTTATGATTACATAAACATATATTATATATATATATATTATTATATATATATATATATATATATATACATATACTTCTATCGTTCTATTCACTACTTTTGTAAATAATGTAAGTAATAGTCCTATGTCGTACTAGTAATCGTATTTAATACTTTTATAAATAATATAAGTATATCCTATTTTTGTTTTTTTTAATGTTTTTTTTTTTTTTTTTATCTGAGCCAGACACAAGACTCAGTTTTTGTACTTTACTTTTATTCTTAGGGGATCGAAAGTCCCAAAATAAAATTTACTTTGCTTTCTTCCTTATATAACTATAATTCAATGATAGTATCTGTTCAGACAGTAATGATTTCGGGGCTTCGACAACATGACAGTGTTATCACATTTTCCGACCAGTCAACTGTTAAGATGATGTTATTAAATTATGCAATTCCCATAACAGGTGATCTACATGCCCTGCTTTCTGTTTCCTGAATATTTTATGCTATGTCATCGAGGTCTTAGTTAGCAGGGATTTAAATTACATAATGTGAATCATATACTAGTTGTTCCTGCGATAAAACTTGTATAGATTCGCATTATATTATTTATGGAGTTACCTTCTCATACTTTCCCTTTTTTTCTTAAATTGTTTATTTTTAATACCCAATTTTAATATAAACTAACTTAAATGTGTCGTATTATATTTCCTAATGAAGTAATACATTTGTGTTTATCTAGATTCTATTATTTTTGTTTGATTTTAATTTCATTTTACAACCTAAATAATTTATTCTTGTTTTTCATTTTTGTAGGTATGGAGCCATGAGGTATAGAAAACTAAATGGGTATGTCAAATCAATGACGTTTCTAATACTGTTATAAAACAAATTATGATTAAGTTTCGAACTGTTAATGATTGATTATGTTCTTGTAAAGTTGTATTAAAAAAATATTTAAGATTGTTGCTTGCTGATTAAAATTGTATTAATAATTTACTTTCTTTGTATGTTTGCGTAATATGAATGTGAAATATATATAATACGATAAAGTACGACAACGGCAACATAGAACTATCGTAACCACTTTCTTCACCAATATCGTATGTTCATAAGTTTATGGCGTTACAGCTTTTTATCCATTTATACGACTTCACTTATTGCACATTAACTTCTCTAAAATCTGTTACATTTCAACGGTATGTTGTACGTCTGTATTACTACTCATATTCCAGGAATAATTTTCTGATGACTTGGTTACAGAAATTTTATTTTGCCCTCCTAAAGAAAAGCTAATTTGTAATGTATTTTACTTATAAACCTTCAGGAAAGAATGTCTTAAATTATAGTTTTTTAATTTATTTATTCGTATATATTACAATTTGTTGTAACAGACAATAATAATAATATTGCTACAGGATCACATTCATACAGTAAATGATAGTAAAAACCGTATCAAAATCAAGTTTAAAAGGTGTTCGCGGAAATCATAATTCGCGACATCATTTTATATATATATATATATATATATATATATATATATATATATATAGAGAGAGAGAGAGAGAGAGAGAGAGAGAGAGAGAGAGAGAGAGAGATTGGGTGGGTTTACATACATAAAATCAAGAACTCGTTATTTTACATTATACTTAAATTAAATTTAAGTTATCTTCTCTATGTCCAGACCGAAAGTTTCAGCAGTATGGTTGTGAAGCTCTCCTACTCGCCGGTTGAAGCAGTTAAGAGACGACATCTGGAAGTTAGGCAGGCGTTAGAGATAGGGAGTGCTAATGGTGCCAGGACAGTTAAGCCATGACACTTAAGCCAGGATTATTTAGAGCTTCCAGTTAATCCACTATAAGCCTTCCCAGATACTGAAAAATCACATCCATCTTAGTTCCTTAGCAAAATCCACTTATGTTCTTCTTTTTTTTTCCATTACAATGTTTAGACTTTGCCTGGTTTTTCTGTTGTTACACATTGGCAAAGCCATGAAGTTATCTAGTATTGTTGGCTCTGAGTGAGTGAGTTTTTTGTGTCATTTCGTCTTTTAAAACGTGTGTTCAAATGGACGATTTTCCTAGTAGAAAGGAAGATAGTTACTATGTGCGCCTGTTGACCCCAAATCTTGGAACAGGGCTTATTTGTCAATTTTATAGGTTATAACGTTAATCAGACTGGTTATGAAGCTATTTGTAATTGTTTGCTGCACCATAAAAAACATGGTTTTTGAGTTTTGGTATCTTCATGGTTTGATGATCCCTCCCATTCTGTTTTTGCTCATGCAAACTAAAAAAATGTCTGTAAATACGCTTCTCCGCACTTTTACTCTATGTTCTTCAGTAAATATTGTTATGTATTGAGAATACTGAGGGGAGTAAATTCATTCTAAGGTAATTTTAATATTAATCAAGTAAATAAGCCCTTATCGGCAAAAGTTCAAAGGACGTTTACCGATCTCCCTTGGGTTCTCCATGCCCTACCCCACGCGATACCCCAGGAACTTTTTAAACCTCAGCTACTAGCCGATAAAAGTATAAAGCGTAGACACAGGCTGGACCATTAACATCAGACAATTCCTAAATCAGACTCACTCCCCTTTGTCCGAAAGGAGATCGGAAATTTCTAAAATATAGTATTTTTGAAAATAATAGGTGAGGATGGTGAGAATTGAGAAAGGTAAGAGTCAGTCGTGTTCCATCCAGTCTTTTTGACCAGAAAAGGTCAGTCGTATTCGAGACAAAGAGGAGTTAGAGATCCGAGAGAGTCCGTCGGAAATCGGAGAGCAGATGCCGGGGGATGAAACCGAGAAGGTTCGCCTAAGGCGGATTCCACCTTCGCTAGCCAACTAAGCGTTTTTAAGGAACCTATTTTTTTTTTTTGGAATATGGTCTGGCAAAGTTCCTCAGTATTCTCAGTCATAGTTTTAGGTGTTGAGTAAATATAATAGATATTTATTAGCTAATTTTAATAATGTAATTTATTAAAACTAATTTAATATTCCAATACATACCTCCTATTAAGATTGGTGAACACGGCACCTTTGGATAAACAATCCAATGGTTTCAGTAAACATGTCAATTAATTGCCTTAGAAAAGCAGCCGGTCAAAAACACAGCGATATACACATATCAAATGTCTTTATTGAAGATCATTTTGTGACAGGTGTCACAGCTTCAAACATATTTATATTTTTGTTCTTTTTATATTTACTTTAAGCCGCTTTATATTTCTTACTTTAAAATGTTATTATTGAGGTCAAAAACACATAGCTGGAGGGAGAATAGGGGTTGTAGGAAAATTTAATATTTGTTTTGAGTTTGTTTAGAATTCTATTTCTCTAAACCTAAAGACAATTTAACCTTTGGCTAAAAGAACTGGTATTATTGAATAATTTATTAGTTTTCAACTGAAACCAATAAGCTCTATTCCACTTGTTCATATTAGGTTTAAGCTAAATTTTATAGATTTAAAAAAAAAATTACCTACAATACAATCCTGATTCACATAATGAACCACATTGTAAGTATAAGTTAAGTTCATTTTAAGCTAAAATTTATCTTAAGATTTAAAATATCTTATTTGGAAGATGAAACCACACTATATCTTCTTTTGCTAATAATAAGAAAATTAATAGGAATTATATATATACTAGCTGATCCGACATACATTGTTTTGCCAAGTAACTTATTTCTAGGAATTTTCTAGTGTAGAAAAAAATAACTAACTTATTGTAAGTGTGTAAGGATGTGGTATATGAGCACTGTGAACGATGAAGGAATATAAAAATAACATAACACCAAATATTTTTAATAATGTATTCCTTAAAATTATATATATAATTAATTAATTACCACGGAAACACTAACGAACATTATCAATCTCTTAATACTATACTGTGAACAATATTTTTTGTTAGCCCATCTTAAGCTAACACAAACAAACTGGATGATATGCCACCCGAGAGCATGCCACGTATGATTGTCCGTGTGAAAAACATGAGTTACACTGAGATACTAAAATGATAATTTTAAAGGTTACTACTATGCTTGATGCATAAACAATAATATTACCCGAAAACTGTGGAGGGAGTAAGAAAAGGCTTATCGTCTGAGAGAAAGAGGAGACCGACTTCGGTCCTACATTCCTACTCCGTGCTGTTTGCTGGCTGACACCGGTAGATCTCTTGTGGGGATAACTTACCAAGTGATAATTGATCAGCTATCGAGTTGAATGAAATAATATTAAAATACTAAAATAACTATTAAAAAATAGGGGTTAATAACATAAGGGTGAACATTTAGGGTTGTATCTATTTTTAATGCGACATTATAAAAAATTTTGTCGAAAAAATAAGGTTGGACAACCTTATCACTTAGGGGTATGAAAAATAGATAGCAGCCGATTCTCAGATCTATTGAATATGCATATAACATTTCAATGAAATCGGTCAAGCCGTTTCGGAGGAGTATGATAACTAAAACTGTGACACGGGAATTGTATACATTAGATATTTGAAATTTGTTTAACATGGTGTTAGCATCAATTTTCACTATATTATAAAAAATCTGGTGCGGGCAACACACGACTTTCACTTACCTCGATTTTTAAAATCAATGAAAGAATTGTCAAATACAGTTAGAGATAAAAATACGTGAAACTATTAAGGAATTAATCAAATTGAATTTGTATAGAAACATGTGTTTTATTAAAAAATCTATTATATTATTATCTAAAATAATCAGTTAGTTTTATCTTCTTCTCATCACTCTCTATTAACTTTTAAAAGCTTGTGTATGAGATGATATTTTTTCTGAAATCTTTAGCTTTCCATCGGTATATCATACATGTATATTACTGCTCTTATGTTGAAAAACGAAAAATTGCATTAAAAAAATATTTTTTCTGTTTTCTCCTTTAGTTGGGTATCGAATTTACTCAATTTATATATTTACCTGTTTTTCATCAGCGTTAACAAGATAATCTAGTTATTATTATTAGTTATTATTATTATTAAAGGTACTTTAGGGAAGAAAATTTAAAATATCGGCATTTAAGCCCTGTCAGACCATTTTAATCAGAATAAAACCTACATGATATTAAAGCCCATTAAATTTTACATCGATATAGCGGGTTTAATCAAAATCGTCGGAACCATTTTCGAGAAAATCGAAAAAAAGTGCAAAATGCATGCCATAAAGTGCCTCTTCTGGTGAGCTCATTTTGATGAAAACAGTTTTGTCACGTCTCGGGCGTATAGTTGTCTTAAATATGAAATTTCAGTTTCATAGGACTTACCGTTTCCGCCCGGGAGTTACCACACACACACACAGACCTTTTTGCGGGACTTGGTTATTTTTACTCAGGGGACCCTAAAACGCGTATTTCCGTTGAAAACTGGAATTCGAAAATTTTCACGATCGCAATACTTCCCCTTACTATATATAGTAAGTGAAAGAAATTGCATCCAATATTTAAAACTACTAAGTTATGTTATAAATCTCTTTAGTTTGGTCACTCATTTTAATATATATAACAATAATCTTTATTTCCGAAAATGGACATTTCGTACTCCCAATATCAGTCCCTAGCCATGTATGATCTCCCGAATTCAGTATTTATTTCACTATCATTATAATTCTGCAATAATAATTTGATCAAACTCTAATTAAATTAGTTTAATATTACATTACTAAAATTTTCATAACGATTTAATTGACAATAACAATATGTTTCATCACATTATTTCAAGACAAAAAGTGTCAGCTATAAAAAAAATCTGGCCCTAGTCATTTACGATATTCAAAAATACGTGCCATCCGAGCATATGGATTTCCCATTGTTCACTCAATATAATAGGCACACCAATGTGAAGTTAGTTGCAAACACGACCCAAGCCGCGACAGCCTTTCACTATTAGTGCGGTCGCCGAGATTGCTGTGGAAACACGAACTGTCTCAGTCAAACTCTCAGTCCCTAGCTAAGTCGTTTTAAAAATAATTAATTACTAATTGATATCATTACTTGTTGTAAATATGAGTTTGGTTAGTCTTGTTATTTTGACCGCTTATTGGTTTTAATGTTGATTTTAAATACTAGGTTTCATTTGATTTTGTTTATTTTCGTCAGTCTCTAGACCGTTAGAACCTAGTCGTAATAGTGACTAGGGACTGATGGTCATACTGTGCGATGCATGGTTTTAAACATAATACCAATGTATTTGCTGCAGCATATGGCGCCCAGAAAGAAAACAACATTGTCTAAAGAGAAAATTGCAAAAAAAACAAAAAAAAAACGTCTGAACAGGCAAAAAGGCGATTGGAAAAAATTAAAAATGACCCTGTTTGGTAGCAGAGTACAAAGAAAAGTAACGACTAAAATATCAAAAAAAAAAAAAAAAAAAAAGGACAACGGAAATGTGTAAAAAACATGACTCCGCGTGAGCACAGAAAGGTAAGAAAAAACTATTCATCTGATTATATAAAAACAACAAACAAACCATTCAAGAAAATTCAGATGAATACGTGGACCAAAATATACCGTCACCATCGGAAGATGTAATTATTCCTGAGGTCCCTTTATTAGAAAATGGAAGAAAAGCTGAAGCTAGGAAGAGGGGTATAGTTCAATGAAAACAAAGAAATAGTATACTGAAGAGGAAGGACTTACTCATTGAAAATTTAATGGAAAAACTTGCCAGTGAACAAAAAAGAAACAGAAGACTAAAACATAGAATGATTACACAAAAAAAAAAGCAAGAACTGACACGGACAAGTAAAAATGTAGATAGGGCCAACGACCCTAATCAAAAAGTAGAATTGATAAAAAATACTTTATTTGGCGATATTATTTTAAATTTGCGAGACATAAGATTAAGACACACCAAAACAAAGACCTGCTTAAAAACGATTTTGTCCAGTCCACTGACAATAAAATGCTGTCATTATAGTTCATAGATTTCTTTTCTTTTTTTTTTTTTTTGTTCATAGAATTCGTAAACTTAAGAGATAATTTGTTGTTACCGTTAATTTTACAATAAAAATATAATTTGACATGATAACCGTGTTTAGAGTCAGTCCCTATCACGTCTCGTCAGTCCCTAGTACACTGATTTTAAAAAATCATAAATTTCTCTAAAAATATCATGTAAAGTGACTGGCCCTTTTAAGTTCAGCAGTATAAGTAGATGTTATACCTACAGTACTGAATATAAATTGTTCTGATTTTTAAAAAAAAGAGCACTTTCAAAATTACGCCAGAAGTTAACCAAATTTCAGATAACCACCCATATATATATATATATGTATGTATACATATAAAATCAAACAATTTTAATATTGTAAATCATTGAATTTTTTAAAATTTGATTTTATGACTTTTATTGTTTAGTTTATAATTACTCAGCAGTACTTGAATCAAATTTTATAAACTGAAAAGTGTCATTACCTATAACCCATACTGATTTCGTTTTTTAAATATAATAACTTTTTCTCTTTTGTACTCTCTAGTATATCATGACGTCAAGCACTGTACATGCTTTGATGTCACAAAGCATATCTTCGACAAAGGGATGGAAATTCCATTAGCGTTACACCTGCTTCATCTACAGAGGGATACTACAATATTTAAATTAATTACTGATTTCATAAATAAATTTATTTTAAAAAAACTAAAAAACAACGACCAACATTAATTTAAAACATAATTGGCAATTTTGCCGAATTAATACAGTATTAAATAGATGTAAAATATGAAATTATTCCTATATCTACCAATTTTCGGTGGTCTTTTCACTCCCCAAAAAATATAGCTTTATGACTATACCGAAGAATTTTAAGACTGTTATAACTGTATATAATAATTCTAATATAGTGTACATCGGCATATATATTTTTTTCTTCCTAGCTACACTGGAGTTCTTCCAGCAAGTACAATAAATTTATTATGTAGGTTGCTGTTGTTTGGAGTTTTGAGACGTAAAACCCAGTTCTCTTTAATTAAAATAAATAATTCAAAATTTACTATAGAAACAATTCTTTATTGAGTAATATTACAATCTATCCAATTTAGGACACTTTTAATAGTGATAAAGTAATTCAAAATTAATCAACTAAGCTTATAATAATAATAGTAATAAGATAAAATAGTAGATAAAAAAAAATTAAATTAAAAGACTATACTTTATTAAATAATAAGTGACTCTTAAGAAACCTGAACAGCCAGCCACGAACTATTGTAGTCATTATAGGAGAGTATGGAGGATATATTAGGTCTGAGTCCGAATTTGTTTAAACTTGTCCTATAAAAAGGGTATTCTTCTAAAATGTGGCTGATAGTTAGGATATTATTACAGTGTTGGCACTTAGGGAGTGGTTGTTTGGTAATAAGATAAACATGGGTCATGTTAGTGTAGTCTATCCTTAATAGCTAGGACAACTTACTTTCTGCGGGTTGAGCGATATGATGAGGACCAAGGCTTTACTGTAGTTTTGACAGTTTTCAGTTTGCTAGCAGGACTTTTGTCCCACATCGACCTCCAAGCATCTGATATTTTCTTTCGGAGTGGATGAGACCTATCTCGCGGTGTTAGGATAGCTACGTCTTGACGTGGAAGAGTGAGTGCTTGTTTGGCATTACTTATTTGAATACAGGATGGTAGTGGTAATAGTATTTTCGTAATTTATTATGATTGCTAGTTAAAAATTTATTTTGCTATTTTGTTGACATACAACTGACACAATTAGCATTAATTAAATTGCGACACAATAAACATATCAATGAAATATTAGTAACATTTATATAAGTAATTGCGCCTATAGTATTGGAAAACATAACCTTAGAAATAAAAGAGAAATTATTCGACATTTCTAAAGTTAGAACAATTGGTTATGGTTGTAAACAAAAAAATATTAAACGCGGGATGCGTTCTAGCTAAACACGAGTATAAGGAAAAACCGAACATTGCCTTTAGAATTGCCTATGTAAAACTTAATTTGTGTGCATCTTCTTTTCAATATAAACACATTTCTATAAAGAAATAAAATAACTTTTTTTCTATAACCAATAAGATTCTTGTTTTTGATCGATGATACATCTGAAAGAAACTTTTTTTTTTTTTTTTTTATGAAAGCTATGTTAGCTGTTTAACTATCTTAAAAGTAACTGCTTAGCTGAAAAAAAAATATTAATAGTAATTCGCACCTATATCAAATAAATACATGAAGTAAATATATAGTAAGGATAAATTACATAAAAATGGCTCACTAAAGAACTACTTATTGATAGCACTTCAAAAAATATTTTTAGTGAGTACATCCCGAGACTTCTTTATTTTCATTTTCCTCGGAGAGCTATAAGAAATATTCATGAATGATAGGTTACTGACAAGTGTGTTCGTTTGGATAGTGAGTTCGGAATCAAAAGACTTATATCTATTTCGGGCTTTGTCTGAAACGAATGGGACATTCACGTAATTATGGATGATTTTATTCGAGACAAAATAGGGGTATTCAGGATTTTGGTTTTGTAAGGATTCGATAATTTAATAGAACTTCAAAATGTGTTTCCTTTTTTCCAAATAGGTCGGGTAATAATGGCGCAATAACCTTATTGTAATAGACTGTATGTTTTGAACGCTTGTGTAGTAGTTGGTATCTAAGAGCAATTTCATGTCGTTTCAGTTTTGTGTGAGTATTTCATGTAAGCGAGATGGAGTCCTAGGTGCAGGATTCGTTCTATAGAAAAAGTGGGATATTATTAAAGGATACTGTGAGGCGGGAAGACCTCGGTTTGCGAAGAAGGGTAATTCAGAATCACACTTTAATATTTGAAATATTTTAATTAAAATAGAAATGACATAACGGAACGTGATCGTGGAGCTAACGACGGATAACTAATTTGAATTTTAAGTCAACAATTAAAAGTATTAAGATTACTTAATGCATGTTCCATTCCAGAAGCAATGAAGCAAGTGTTTATTAAGCGGTACAGAATGCTCAGTGAAAAGTGTTCTGCACTCCAAAGCAAGTTCTACACGATGAATCTCTTCATTATCATGCAAAGCACTCCACTATCTCTTTAAAAGAAAATCGGATTTAACACTAGCTAATCTAAAAACAGACAAAAGGAATCTCTTCTAGCCTTTTTTCTGTCCGCTGTTAGAGCCCTCTCTCGGCTGAAAGGTTTCCAGAGTGGGCTGAGAGAAAGGAAGCAGTAATTGAGTAGAAAGGAAGGGAAAAGAAAAAGGAAGGACAAAAGAAAAACTCACTTTTCCGAAAGGGTTTTCCACCGCTTACATCGCTTGGAGGAGCTCCTACAACCTAATTAGCCTGGAAGAGGGGTTGATTTTAAAGCTCCTATATATAACCTGTTGCGAGGCGGGGCACCCCTGCTCGCTACAAGGCAAACATCCCTCTAATTATAGCCACGGTCAATGTCGGTCCTCGTGTCAATTAACATTATTTGCTCAACAGTCGGTTAATGATGGCAACTAGTATTATAGTGCTAATCCATTAAAGACGGAGGCTAACTAGAGAAAAGCGAATGTCGTATAATCCTTAAGATGCTTACATGATCCTGTAATAAAAAAAAAAAAAAGATTGAAACAATATGTATCTTGGAAAGAATTTTTAAATAATGGAACCAATCATGACCTCTTAAGAGGATCTTCAAGATAATATTATATATATATATTATATTTTGACAAAAACAAAATTTGCAGCTAGCTATTGAAGTCGTTGTATGTTGTATATAACTTTTTTGAGTATTCATTTGCTTCCCAACCTGACGTAAGTCATGATTTGCTGGAAAAAAATTAATTTACCTTTCTTATGCTTAAACGCTTTGATTAAATTGGATTTCTTTAGAGTGCCTACTTCCTGGATATTTTTAAGGAGGTGTAGGGCATATTTATATTTACTAATGTACATACTATTAAAGAAACGTTTTAAAAATAGCGTAACTGACTCCTGACACGATGGATAAATTATTTTGCAAAATGATAAAATGATGGAGGTTATATTAAAAAATAGATAGGAACCTCTAATCTAGAGAATGGTGAAGTAGGAAAATTTCTGGATGAATATTATCCCTTTTCTGCAATAGGCTTCATTTTCCATACTGG
Source organism: Piezodorus guildinii (assembly GCA_023052935.1). Lineage (NCBI taxonomy): Eukaryota > Metazoa > Arthropoda > Insecta > Hemiptera > Pentatomidae > Piezodorus > Piezodorus guildinii. The sequence continues at coordinate 76,792,481 of CM041296.1, forward strand.
CATTAATAAATCCTAAACATAATATTTGATTTAGTTCTGAGGAATCAATATTCAAAGATAAGAAAACCTTGGAATAGGGAAACTAGGAACACAAAGAGGTCTTAAGGAATCTCTTTAGCAAAGGAGTGACTCACAAATGATCCGTTACAGGGCTTAATGGGGAAGGGTTTCCCACCTCCAATTTAATAATTATATATTTTTATTCATTTTTGGTATTAAACAATTTTTATTTGGATATATCTTCATAGTTCCAATATAGACAATAAAAATATATTATGTATTTAGAATACTGAAGGGAGTTAGAATACATTTTTAATCAATTTGAACTAAAAGTAATATTAATAATCCTTTGAATGCAAAATAAAACGCCATATACCTACATTCTGGACTCTTACTCTTTTGGTTCCCAAGGTCCTAGCAAATGCGGCCACCGACAAGAGATAAACATACCATCATGAAGGTTTACTCCACGTAGATTGAAGCGGCATGGTCCAGAGATCTCTTGTAAATATTTCATTGGAGATCAATAGCTAGAGCATCTCCACTCAGCTTCCGCTGGCTCTCAAGACCTAGTGACGCGGCTGAATGAGAGGCGCTGGGATCTCCCGGCATTGTGTCTCGACATCCACTAATGGATCTCGGTGTTTGATTCGGTGATACCAGGAACATTTTGTAAATTGTAAATGTATGAATTTGATAAAGGATGTTATTATTATTTTCTTTATGTATATTATTTATTTTTCTCTTCCTTTAGTCTTTATTAATTATTCTTGTAATTATTTATTATATTTTTAATTACAATGTAGATATGAGATAATGATAAAAAACAACAACATCCTTAGAAAAGCAGTCGGCCAAAACAAATGAAATATATTCAAATATACCACGCATCCCTCCGTGGTATACAGAATAACACGGTAATTCTAAACTAAGCTCTAAACAACGTCGTTTCAATTATAAGGCATTTGACGCTTATGAACAATTGTGGCGTGGGTTAATAGCCAGGGATCCTATTGGAACCCAGGTGACTAATAATGGGTCATAAACTGCCTCCCTACAATTACACTGATTTATCTCCTGCTAGTGTATATAGTAGCCACTGGCAATATGGCGGTCGGCATGGCTTCTCCGATTGGCCATTAGTATTTTAGTGAACTGCACTCCCATCAATATCCGAGGATTTGTGGTCCCTACTTTAACTTGTTGGATGGATCCTCGCCACAGGTTATACTCCTTAACTTGTGTTTATTCCATTTTACAATTGGGTATAAATTTTACTTTGTCTTATTAAAAAAGAAAGAATTTGTTAAATTATTTGGCTTCTGTATTGTATTAATTTTTATACAGATTATATGGTACAATTTTTATCTTATATAGTCAAGCGACATCTTATAAGAGATGTGATTCCCTGACATCTCGTTATTATTGATGATAAAGATAAAATGTAAGGTGTTCTGGAATCAGGAAATTTTATTTGAATGATGATCGAAAGAAAAGAAAAAAGAAATAGTAACGCAGTCCTGAATAAATGCTTTTGGTTTATTATTTTCAATAATGTATTGATAAGTGATAAAATAAGCGTGCACCCAACATGTTTTCTATGAGCAAAATACTTTATTGAACACAGAACTACATCTAATCACAAGATACATAAAAAATTATTCGCCTTAACAGTATAGGGGGAACACACTGTTGTAACACATGGTGCCTTTATAATTTTTGGTTATCAATTAGTTAATACAATAACAATGTTATAAAGGAATTGTTTCAACAAAATGAACTTTTGAAATCGACAAAAAAAAAAACCTCCCCCCTCGAAATTTGAGATCTTACATCTGTTTCTTCTAATTAATAAATGAATAAATACCAATTTTTTAAAAAGAATTAAATTTCTACAAAATTAAAAAAGAATCATTGAAATCGGGTAACAACTAACTGAGATATTGCATTTGATATATTATCCTTTGAATTATTACTTTTCATATTACTTAATTGCCTTTTAACAGCCATATAAACAGTTATACCCTAATATTGTTATTTGGAAATAATGAACCATTGTGTAATAATTTGCAGCGTTTTGAAATTAAATAATATGAAAATAAATTTTATTATGAGTAAACAGTCCCCTAAGAATGAAAAAATGAACAACATAAATGTAATCTGTCTTTTTGTCCTTTAAGATTTCAATATAGAAAGGAATCAGATTTGGTAACACCGAATAGTTTTCTCCCATGGTTTTAAATATTCCATAGCTTGGAAAGAAGTTTTTTTTTTTTAAGTTTAAAAAGTTTAGGAAATGGAAAAATAATTGATGCTTGAAAGTGTTTAATGACGAGGTTATTTGAATGGATATATGTTATGAATTCCAAAATAGTGTAGCTGATTCACAAATAATTTTTAGAAGGAAGGGGGTCTGTGAGAAGGTTTATAGTTTTTTTTTTAAAATGTTGAATCGAAAAGTTTTTATTTTACTTATTGAGATTTATTACAATTTGTTTCTATGTGACAATAGAAATAGTAATATGGAACCATATATGTACACTATTTACACATCAATAAAATTTAAATACAATAATGAATCAATAAAATGTATACAAATGCCTAAAAACACTTATACCTTATTTTCTATTAAAGGAAAGTCTATTTTGGGGGTCACCTGAGGCGTAGTGGCTAGCATAACAGCCTCATATGCCCCGGGTCACGCTTTGAAACCTACCCTAGCACTGGCTCAGGATTTTTTAATCGGAGTAAAAAAGTGGTCCCGAGCCTGTGCGATGTCAGGTATTCAGGTATTAAAGATCCCTATCCTAATTAAACCAGGATAGGAACAATTTAGGACTTACATTGTGAATCGTCCGTTCAGCCGAGTCATATAAAAGTAACGTTAAATGAAAGAACAAATTTATTTTGTAGCAAAGGGATATTTTTTACAAACAATCTTTCTTGTTTAAGGGGAAAAAATGCTGAAAGGAATTAATCCAGGTGGTCAGTAGATGAAACAATTGAATAGAATTAACTGTTCATTGTCTGACAACGTTTCTACCCTCATTGTAGGTCGTAATAATTTTTATTATCAATCTTATTGCGTTTTAATTATATTCATTAGTTTTTAAATTTTACATATATATTTCATTGATTTTTCTTATTTCATAGGTATTTGATTATTGTATGTTATCTTTTTTTAAAGCATTTGTTTTTCATTACTATTTTTTTCTCTGTAAATATAGTGTGAATATAATCTCAAAGCACTATTACCTATGTCCTTATGGAGGAAAATTGTAATATTCTGAATAATAAAATTAGTTTGTTAAAAAAAAAAAAATCGGTTCATTTTACCTTTTATATTTTATTCTGCTGATTTAACTTGACGAATTAACTTGAAGAAACATTGTTGTTGAAATTTGAATAAGATATTGAAACAAGATATAGGATTATTCCGCTCCTGCTCAGCCATTGTGTTATAATTGTTATCGGACTGAAATTTGTGGACAAAAGGCCAATACAAGTTAAGACAATGAGAACTCTGACAGAAAATATCTCGGGGGTGAAGCCCATTGTTTGGAGAGGACAACAAAGAACCCATTCCATTTGCTGAAGAACAATAACCCCACTTAGTCCGGGCAATGAGCTAAAACACTCAAGGGCGAAAATTAGGCAAGCCAGTTTTTGCATAAGTTGTGAATTCTATTAGCAACAGCTTAAATCAGGGGATAATTAAAGTCCAGAACTAGCATAAATCTTAATTGTAATTTTTATATTATACATTTGCATATATCTGTCCTATCGATAAAAGTCATCAGTAGACGTGAGAGTTAAGGCGATGTGCCTTAACAATCTCGAGTTAAATCGTCCTCGTTATGAATTTTGACCAATTATATTATATTATAATTTGGTTCTATTCGGTTGGGTAACACATCATGTTCATATTTTTATTAGGAAAGGAAATGTTTATTTTCTAATAATTAAAATAATATTAATTAAAAAAAAAGACAAAGAGGTAATAATAATAACAGGCTTAACGAACCCAAATGCGCAACGCCATATTATTGTCTAAAATACCACCTAACATTATCTACACAGATTTTTCCGATTACCTCAATCCTAGGCCAAGCCCCCGAGATCAGTCTTTATACAATCCTCCCACAGACGCCTCGGCCTACCTCTTTGTCGCCTACTAATCAGTTCTAGTCCGGGAGCCAGCAATGAAAAATGCAATCTATTTTACCAATTTTTTTATTATATATTATGCAAAGCATCTATCATGGTAAAGTAAAAAATACACATCTGCCAGCCCAAAATGGCGGCCATTCATAATTATATATATAGTTACTGTTTTGGAAACGGCTTATCCTATGAGGATAATCGTTAAAAACTAAATCAAGTATTAAATAAGCTTTCATTTGTGTGGTAAAAAACATTTGTATGTCTAATATATAACGATGTAGAAGTATTACAAAAAAACAAAATTTCGAAAAACGAGGTATCACTCTTTTTTATCATAATTATGGTTACTATTATGAAAACGGCTTATTCTATGAGGATAATCGCTAAAAAGTAAACCCTTAAGTATTTAATAGGCTTTCATTTAAGTAGTAAAATACATTTTCATCTTCAATATTTAATGATAAAGAGGTATCTGGGTATTTGTATGTGTAATATTAAACGATATAGAGGTATTACAAAAAAGAAAAAAAAATAACTCTTTTTTATCATAATTATGGTTACTATCATGTAAACGGGTTACCCTATGAGGATAATAACTATAAAGTAAATCATGAAATATTCTATAAGTTTTCATTTGAGTGATAAAATACATTTTTATCTTTAATATTCAATGATAAAGAGGTATTGTAAACAAAAATAATTTTGAAGAAAACGAGGTATCAATCTTTTCTAACATTATTATGGTTTCTATCATGAAACGGCGCATTCTATGAAGATAATTGATATTAAGTAAATTATGAATTAATTAATCAGCTTTAATTTGAGTGGCAAAATACACAGGTATTACAAAACAAACAAAAAATGCTTAAAACGAGATATTACCCTTTACAAACATTGTTATGGCTTGTGGAAATAATCGGGAGTCAGTATTTTTTTAATATTTTAATTTTGCCGATGTTTCTTCTCAAGCTTGTGATCCATATCCGCATTACTGAGCCATGTCCAAGCATAAACCAGTTTATGCTAAGAGCCCTGTTTATGCTAGGACATCAGTAATGCCCTTATGATGGTTCACAAGCTTGAGCCGAATCGTCGGCAATATTAAAAAAAAAACTGACTCCTGGTTATTTCCACCTACAATACTTTGTACAGTCGAATATACATTATCGTTTTCGACTACTTCAACACTTACTGGACAAACGTTCCAACCTACCACTTAATTACAAAAGGCTTATTTATATGACCATCATAAGACCGATATGGACTTACGGAATAGAGATATGGCTCTACTAAACCATCGAATTCTTCACGTATCCAATACTTACAATCCAAAATCCTTCGTAAATCCTTAACGCTCCTTACTTTGTCACGAATAAGCTCATCCATAAAGACCTCAATGTCCCATATGTTTCTGAATTAGCACGAACCAGGTATCAATCATTCCATGAAAACTCCATTTCCACTCTAATCTGCTAGTTTCTATTTTGTCATCCTCTTCCATTACTGACAATCCCCCGAGGCGTTTAAAAAAGAAGATGGCCTCGAGACCTTCTAGTTTAAAATACTTTAAGAGTGCTGCCAATGGGTAGCGTCTCTACATGTATCTCATGTCAGTTTACTATGTCCATCACATTTACTTGTTGTATATAATAATACAGTTGTAAATATCAATAAATATGTTTTAAAAAAATATATATATATATATATACATCCCCAATATTGTTATAGCTACTATCATAGAAACGGCTCATTCTATGAGGAGAATCGGTATATCAATTCATGTAGCAAATTAAATCACCTTTAATTTGAGTTGTAAAACACGTATGTATGATTAATAGTTATCAGACATGGTTCTTACAAAAACCGGAAACCGAGAAACTTCTTATTTTTGTCATTAATTTGGTTGATTTCATGGAAACGGCTGTTCCTAACAATATAACGGTTATAAATTATTTTACTACGCATAAAATTAGCTTTAAATTGAGTAGTAATAGAAATCCATAGGTCTTATACTCACCGACATAAGGTAATTGCAATTGTTATAGTCAGAATTTCTGTCTATAAAAACGCGTCTGCCGCGGTTTCCCACCCACCTGTGAATGAGAGACTAGCGTCGTTTGATTTGTATTATTGCCTAGTATTATGAGGTAAAAAGGAATATCGTGGTAAAATAAAACAGAATTTCGTCTTTTTGGTCTCTTTTTGAATGGCCTTCATTTCGTGATCCATCCGATTTAAGTTGGCAGACGTGTATTTTTTGCTCTACCATAATGGATGCTTTGCATATGAAAAATTAAAATTTTGTTAAAATGGATTGAATTTTTTGTTGCTGGCTCACGGAGTAATCAGCGCAGACTAATTTTTTAGGTATTCGTTCTTAACGAGTCGCTTAACATCTATTTGAGTAATCCAAATCCGTGTTGCTATTAACACAGGGGTACAAGCTCCGTAATTCCTTGTATAAATTTCTGAACTTCCCAGTCGCCTCATTTATCTTTGGACAAAATATTTTACGTAGTACCTTATTCTCGAAAACATTAATGTTTTGTTAGTTAATAACTATTAGAACTATTTTAATAAATAATCTTAAGATAGGATTAAGAGGTAATTTTAAGGACACCTAACAGCCAGAAGCGAGCCCCGTCGCAGATATATTTAATTTTGAAAATCATTTTAAACTTTTAAGAACTCCGCAATTCCTTAAAATTTATGCAAGTTACAGAAAAAAGAATAATTCATTAACGAAAACGAAAAAATAGGAATTTTAAATTAAGGGGATAAGGAAAAAAAATACAAATAAATATAACTTATTAGGACGCTATTGATAGCTAACTTAGTAAGTAAGTAATAAGCTAACTTAATAAATTAGCAGGCAGGTCAGGGAGTTAAATAAAATCAAATAAAATAAATAACACATTATGATATTTATCAATTAATAAAAATATAATAAATTGCGAAAAATCAGAGCATTTGATTAGGAAACTGAATTAACAGAGAGTGATGGAATAGATGAGATTTATTAGACGGAAGGGTATTGGAAATGTTATAAGAGTGAAAGTTATTTGGAAATATTTTATTGTTCTTTGTTTGTAAACTGTTTTATCTATTACTTATATACTTATGATAGTTTTATTATCAAACGATTTTAAAATAATATTCAAGGAAAAACTAGTTACGAATTTCCATATGAGTGAAACATTTAAAAACAGGTAAATCCCTCTAAAAATATAAATAAACCACAAATTTATCTCTTCTCATGTCGAAATTCCAACAAAAATCATTCATTAGGCCATTAATATTAATAGGCGGACTGTGAATATTCAACTAACGTGAATATGAATATGGAAATTTTGCAAAGGAATTTAATCGGGGCTTATTACCTCCTCTCTACTCCAGCTCATGAAAATTTAACCTAAATAACGGAATATTTCTTGGTATCATCCTTCAAATATTGTTTTAAACGGCTATTTTAAGGAAATATTCATGTGCTTACTATGAAAGCCGCAAATTGAATAGCGATTTACCACCGAGAAAATTGAAATTATATTTATCTTTATTTGTGCAGTTTAATGTGGTGATTATATTGTTCACTTATTCCTTTCACCAGGTTCACTTAACGCAGTTTATTAGTGGTGTTCTTAATTATTTTTAAATTATCTGTATAATGTATTTCATGATTAGCAACAGTTCTCTATTTTATAAATATTCGAGGTTTTCGGTTAAAATACACTGAAAATTTTGTCTCTATCTTCGAAATTAATGGTGTTGCAAGCGTATAAAAAGGAAATATTTTAATTTTTTCTTTTTCTCTCTTTTCTATCTTCAAAAATAAATAACTGAGCTATGGACGAATTTATGAGTAAAAATTCATAAATTCGTTTTCATAAACATCTTTTTTTTTTTTTTTTTAAACACTAATAAATGTCTAACTTCAAAAATAACTGAGTTATTGGATTAAATTACTTTTAATCGGCCACCATTTGAAAAATAACCAGCTGATATCAAAATCTAGGTGTTAGGATCATTGTTGCATACCCTAGTATTTTTAAGACAAATTAAAAAAAATAAATTGATTCAGTAGTTTCGGAAAATATCGCGAACGGTGGACAAAGTTTTCTTTGTTTTTCGGGTTCTAAATTTCTTGAAACGTAAGTACACTTTTGCGGGAGGCTATTTTTTTTTTTTTTTTTTTTTTTTTGTCGATTACAAAGATTCATTATTGAAAACAATAAACCAAAAGGGGCAAAATGCATAGTATAAAGTGGCTCTACCGGTTTAATGGTTTTGACGAAAATGTTGCTGTGAAATCTTATTCATAAATTTACAATTTCAATGTTATACACCTTATCGTTTTCGAGCTAGGCTTACCAAACTCACACACGGACCTTTTTTGCGAGACTTAGTCATTTGGACTCAGGTGACCCTAAACTAAAGGAAAACAGTGTACCAAATGTACCGTGGAAAGCTTACAAGATTAGATGAGAAGATAGAAAGATGTTAGAACCTACCGACCGTTATTATATGGCGGCAGGCCACGTATCTGTAGGTCCTGGGGGCACTTAGCTCCCGCACCATTCAACAGATCGAGCACACTTCCTCTAACAAGATCATCATCAACAGCCTCCTTCATCCCAGATAAGAAAACTCTCCGATGAATGACATTCCATCACGGCTATGAGAAGCACTTGAGTTTTAGCCAAAGGGTGAAGCGGCTTAAAGGAAACTGAATTCAATTATCTAGAGCCTGGAGAAACCAGCCCTTAATACCTGTGTTAGGGGATGGAATTTATTTTGCGGTGCCGCTTCCAGAAGCCCACTTAAGCTGGATATAAACACCCCTATTTCGTTATATAGTCTCCTCTAATCCTCCACGCTTTTCGGAAGCCTAAAATTATCAGGAGAAGCCCTCTCTACCCTCCCGTCATTTTCGCCTAATGACTTCGCGCTCTTCAACAAAACAATTAAAACTAGTTTCAGTCGAAGTTTGTACTTGGGAGAGCGCCAAACTTACTTGTTTCCAACGGAAATATTTCAAGCTGAAATTTGAAACCAGAAATGGAGGAAGCTCTCGACATTATCTGGATAATAATTCAGAATTACGTTTAAAAAAAAAAAAAAAAATGTGTTCCTAACTTTATTATCAAAATAGCCTTCATTACTTTTAATAAAATACAGCTATACAGCTAACCGTCTATTCTGAAAACTCTGAATATAATTTAGAATTAAAAAAACTTTCTCCTAGGTGTCTAAAAAAGTGCTAATCAGTTAGTGGTAAATTCGACGAGTAGTGCGTGTGTCAACAGAAAACGGATGTTGTTTCTGCAAAGAAGCAAAATCTCATAACGCTTTTATTTATTTTTCATCAAAATTAAAAACTAGATAAAAACTAAATGCATACACATACCTACTTAAGCCATTATGGACTTACGGTTCACAGATATTTGGTTGAGCAAATAAGACTCACATACAAAAACTCATTTCAATCCAAAATGTTAAGACTGATAACAACAGCTCCTTAGTACATAAAATACAGAACCCTACATACGGACCTACAACAACCAACAGTTGACCAACATATACGAACACTTTATTCTATTGTTCACAGTGAACTTAAGCGGACCCGGCAATAGACTGATCAACGACATTTCAATAGCTGAAATGCCAGTCAGAAGAAGGCTAAAGAGAATAGCTGGATGAGAGACCTCCTCTGCTAAATTAAAGCATAGGAAGTGGTGCTGCTGGGCACTTTCTTTACCATGCCTACCATACTTGATCTCACATTTGCTGATTGTCAGAAAGCTTCTCACAGGTGTGAATAAAGGTATGAAGAGAAAAATAAATAATTCTTTTTTGGTGGTCATTAAAGTAGGAACTCGAAATTTCGAGTATTTCACCTTTTAAATCTCCTTAACGTTTAAATCAACGGTTGATTTTCTACATTTTACCGGCAAGTTCTTGAACAATTTTTTGGATATTTTTATTGCACCATAGCTTGTAAAACATTATCATGATTGGAAGAAGTTCTTCCTCAACCTTCTGCATCATGCATGCTGAAGTCTCCCTTTCGAAATTTTTGAACCACCTTAAAAATGTGCACTCACTACTCTTGCCCCAAACTTTTTCGATGCTCGTGGATGTTTAAGACCCGCTTGGCCGAATTTAAATCTGTAAAATAAAATTATAGGAAAAATCACTCTTAGACATCTGAGGAAAGATATGTTTTTAAGTAGCGAAATGACAAAGAAGTAAACAAAAATTGTTTCATAAAAGATCAATACAAAGTGTTGACATTCATAAATATGAATAGCTTATTATATAGATAGATATTTAAAGGAAGGCATAAAATCCTACATCATTTTCCGGATAAGTCAATAAAATAATAAACATTTATTTTTAAATTTTTAATCCTTTGCTTGGAAAACACTTTTTACTCGTAACGAAGGAAACTACACTCTTTTCTTTCTTTTATAACTATACATTATCATAATTCGTAAATAAGTAACTTTGTTTTTATAAACAACTAGTATTATCTTTGAGAGATGTAAAACAAGTGCCGGTATTTTTCACATAACGCCGGATTAAAACTTTCTTTAATTTTTTTAAGTACCCTTATTCATAATGAGGCGTAAGAATCAAAATTCGATCATCGCAAGTAACATACTTTATCATAGTTTCCATTATAAAATGCTTGGAAATAATAAATGATAAATAAGAGATATGAAATGTCTGAAAAGAATGTTCGGGAATTTATTATCCGTGTAATGCTTGGATACATAGGATCGCTAATACTGGGTCATACCTGTTCATGTATAAAAACATCGAACTCACTGCTGTGCACTATACTTCAGAGAGAATAAGATAAAAACACGACGAATTATTACACAACAGTTTATTATTTCCAAATATTAGAGTATAACTGATTATATAGCTATTTATAGTCAACTAACCAATACGAAAACCTATAAATAATTCAAAAGAAAATGGATAGTTTGTTTATTTATTTAACGTTACTTTATGCTACTATGGCTAATCGGACGATGCTACAGTGGGAGTCCTAAATTTTGCCTATCCAGGTTTTATTAGGATAGAGATCTTTAACGAGTACCTATCATCGCACAGGTTCGGGTCCACCTTTTAACGTTCCCTATGAAGGACGGCATAACTGAGGATTTTTTACTCCCATTACGGTCACGGGTTCAAACCCGCAGGTGGTCCTAGGATTTTATAATGGTTTAAATTATTTTCTAAGTATATAGTGTATGATTATTAGAGAAAATGATTTTATGAAGTCATATATTATATTATACATGGCGAACGGAAACATTGTTGCTTCTACATTTTCTGACTCCACAGTGTGCAAATCCCATGTGAGTTGGGACAGCATGGATCTGAGCCCTACTTGTCTTCTCTAGATCCTCTAGGGATGACATGAAAATCTCGCTATGTCTCTTTCCGCCTTCCAATTTTTATATAAGATTCCAAATATTCAACCTTAATCTTATTTAACAATTTTTCATTTTAGTAAATGACCAGGAATAATTGAAATTTGACAACTGCATTAAAGCTCTCTCTCAAATATGAATTAAATGAAACGGGTGATGAAATTAAATTTTCAAATGATGCTAAAGCATGAAAAACGCTGCAAATTATGACACATTGGTTTATTATTTTCAAATACGTGTAACTATTTTTTTCTTCATACCCTCTGGTTTTATTTTTACACAAAATACAGTACAAATAAGAAATGTACAAACGTCACAGATGTTTGTCCTTCTATTACCCGAAAGTATTCAAAGGAGGATTTCTATGTGCGCTGAATGCACCATTAACATTTCAAGGGCTTCTATGCCTTTATAACAATTACAAAATGGGAGGGACTATTCTTCTAGGTTTTGGCAATAAATTGAGTTCAGACATAGCCTGAACACCTTCTCTCGGTGACAACGTCAGCCCATCAAAAAATTTGATGTACCTCCGGCTGATATATTCAGGCTCTGTTGGCAATACTAACTCCTGATGTAGGATATAGTTTTTTGCCCTCTGTAAGTTGGTACCTCTGACATGAGAGTTTGAGAATGGACTTGAACAGATGCTGCATCAAGGGCGCACCATAGAGCATAGTCGGAGCAGAGTAATATACCTTTGTAGATCTGAAGTTTCAGCTTCAGTGACAGCTGAGGTGACGTGAGTAGATGATTAAGTCTATAGCCCGTTCTCCTGGAAATTTTGAATCGTGCCCGGACGAGACTAGAGAAGGTGAGGTGCCTATCTAGAGTAAGGCCCAGGTAGAGAATGGAATTAGAGGCTGGCATTGTTTCTCCGTTCACTTTAAAATCAGTAGGCAAGGCGCTCTTCCCCTTCTGGAACGACATGACAATGGCATCTGTCTTCTTTGGGTTCACCCTAATACCAATCTCCTTCAGCTCATCTACAATAGTGGTCGATGCTCCTTGTGCCAGGGTGAGAGCCCATTTCGGTCTCATACTGGAAGCATAGATGCCAATATCATCGGCGAAGGCTGCTACCACTGCCTTTGGGTGTTTCATTGAGAACCTTGAGGTACCCCACAAATGGTGTCCTTCGAAGTTGATAATCTATCGCCTACCCTTATGACGAAGGATCTTCCGCTTAAGTGGCTTCTGATCAATCGGCATAATGGAGCTGGAAAACTATTGTCTTCCGGCTGGCGAAGCAGTAACTTGTGGGATACACTCACAAATGCCTGTGTTCAGTCAAGCGAGATGAACGCCGTGGCTTCATTGTTCTTCGTCATACGCTCAATGGTGTGCCCTTGAAGTTTCACTAAATGATGGTCGCAGGCTACGCCTCGTGAGAGCCCGGTCTGTTCTGGTGGAATGATGGACTCCTCACTGCAGTGCTCTAGCAGATGGTGATGAATCAGCCTCTCGAACACCTTGCTCATATGCGAAAGGAGACTGATAGGCCGATAATGCTCTGGTAAGTCTCCATTCTTCCCAGGCTTAAGTTGCGGTACTATGATCGCTTGCTTCCAGTCATCGGGTAAGTATGAGATCCGCATCCAACAGTGAAAATGTATAATAAGAAGGCTTTAGCCCTCCTAGATAATATCTTCAACAGTACATACGGAATATCATCCAGTCCCGAAGCCTTGTTATCCTTGGTGCGTCGTAGCACCGACTTAAGCTGTCCGAAGGTGGAGAATATCCTCTTTTCATTGGAGGACGTTGGTCTTCCTGCAGGTAGTGTGGGAGCATTTAACAGATCGTCTTCCCTCGCCTTATAAGCATAGGCCAAGAGTTCAGCCTGAGGATAATAGGGTGCCACCTGATGTAAGGTGTACACTCTTCCTCGTAGTGACGTGGGACCTCACAAGTCTCCAGAACTGACGATGATCATCGTGAGTCCTACGGAGCTGCTCGTGCCATAGGAAAGTCACTTGAGGCCTGGATATCTGCCTGTTTTTCGCATTGATGGCCGGTTTCAAACAGTAGTCACACGTTCGATGGAAAATATTCCTCAGGTTGTTCCTCTGTGCAATGAGAGCAAGAATATGACTTGGTGGTTTCCTGAAGGCTTTTGACTGAACCTTGGGATGGTAAGATTGGTTAAAACCAAGATAGTGGTGGTGATATCCGAGACCGCCTTCTGCACCTCTTGGTCAGCCCTCCACCTGAAGGGTAACTTGCTCGCAGGTGGTGTTGCGGGGGTTCCCTCAAAGGCATATTGCACATGCCGGTGGTCTGACGGTCCGTATGGGAGCCCTAGGCACTCAGTAACAGTGTGTAGGTCTCTGTTCAGGAGTAGGTCAAGTGTGGATTTGCACTTTGCTTCCTGCTCATTTCATTTATCATATCAGACGCCGATACCTACACCCATGCACTATTTCAATCCGGATTTATTCTTTTTTTCCCATATCACCCCCGAGGACCTCTTTAATTCTATTCGTAAATCCCGAACCAATGACTACGGACCTGACAATATCCCAGTTAAACTAATCAATGCCTCGCTTCCTTCCATCCTTCCCTCTGTCAAGAACTTAGGTATTACTCGTGACCGAACTCTCTCTTGGAAACCGCCTATCTCCCAAATATCCCGCCGAACCATAGCAACCTTAAATCAATTCCGTCGCCTCCATCACCTCCTACCATTCAATACTCGTAAACTCCTTGTTTCTTCACTTTTTTTTTCCCACTATGACAACTTTTAACAACCGCTGTACACCTCACAAGTTTGCGAGGTGTACAGCGGACTTTCAGTTGAGCTCGAAGCAAAAGTCAAGCGTATTATGAACTGTGCAATACGGTTTGTATTCGGGATCACTAGAGACACGCATATAACCCAATATTAAGCCGAGTTAAGGTGGCTTTATCCTCGTTACAGATGCCAGTATTTCATAGCTTCCTTCTTCTACCAGGTTATCAGAACTCAATCAGAAATCTCTAAGATTAATGGATTTATTGAAGACAAAATGCTTAACTTATTATTCTTTAAATTAACTGAAAAATATATAGTTTTAGTATAAATACACGGCGAGTATTGAGTTTTAAAAATGAATATTTAAACTGTAAGATAGATATAGCAGATATAGATAGATATAGCACGTCCATAACGCAGGTTGTTTGCTTATTAATTTAAAGTCACTTTATGTTCCTTATGCCGCACAGGCTCGGACCACGGTATTACGCGTCCTCACGACATACCTGCAGGTGACACCTTATAACTCAGTAATTTTTAAAGATAGAGAATAAATGTGAACTTTTTTTTTTCAGGGCATGACGAATTCGTTTTTATTATTTTTTATTATTAATTTTTTTGAAATAATTATATATTCTGGTTCGAGATCCTATCTAGTTCCTGTAATTTATTTAGACTTGTATTATTTTTGTGTTACTTCGACATAGTGCTTGCATAGTCTATCTTTGAAATTGCATTTTTTTCCAATTGAAAAGTGTTTCCTATGTTTTAATTCTATGAATTTAAGTAAATTCTTTCTAAAAAGATTATCTTCATATACGTGAAAGCCCGAATTATTCTATTTATACTCTATTGAAGTATTTAGATGCTATTTTTGAAAACTTAAGCTATAATCGAATGCTTTGTTTTTTAATTATTTGTTTTACGCAATGTTTTCCTTTGTGTAGCCAGTATAACTATTAAAGAAGTGGTGATATCTTATTAAAATATATTAATTTATCATTTTGCTGATTCATATGTATTTACTATATATATATATATATATATATATATATATATATATATATTATATAATATATTGCGAGTGTATTATTCCAGCAGATTTCACTGCGCGGCCAAAGGTCTACCCGGCCTGTCGCGCTACCGGAAAATATATATTTCAAAATACAAGTAAAATAGTTTCCCTAAATAAAATGTTATTAGTTATATTCCAAAATAACTAATTCACAGTATTTTCGCCATAAAATCATTCATAGGGTTAGTTTTACTACCGGACAGGGTTGCCTACACCTGTTACCCTAAAACTTTGCCTTGGTGAAACCTGGTTCCGATAAAGTTTCTCCAAGTAACTGGAAACAAGGTTATTTACAATAGTAACTATTGCCCTATTATGAAGCAGTCCTCTTAAACTTATATTTTATTGTACTGTTACTGGCCTCTTCTTAGTAACCGTGACAAAGCCTTTTTTTTTGTTTAAAGTTAGCTATTTGTATATACTTCTCTGAGCATGCGCATAAGTATAGCTATCATTTTTCAAGTCGGCTGTCGGATTTCTTGCTTTTTCAGTTGGATATCCCTTCAGAACAGCCTTGAAAACATCACCAGGCTTCAGCATAACAACAACAGTAAATACTGGAGCAAACAACGGTAAGTTGGGTTACAATTTACACTGTAAAGTGAATGCTGAGTCACCTCTTCATTTCAGCAAATCAGAATAGCTAGGCAAGGCTGGTCTTGCTTAACTTTTCTTAAGTTATTTTTTTTTCCCCACATCTGGTTCTTATTTAATTATTTTCCTTACATGAAATGCGATATTATCATCAAGTAATGTCCTAAAAAGCTTCAACTAAAAGATCTAGATCTAGTGGTTCGATCCCGTCACGTACGAAACAAAGACCCCGTCGTGACAAAAGATTACAAGCAACCCCTTCAGGTACTTATTCAGAATCTGAACCACAACCTGGCATATCGTCACAAGGAATGACTCACCGTTTTTTACCCCAAATCCTTTTCAGATTGTACATAATGAACAAGAAAACATGGAATCTGCTCCTATAGCTAGTGAACCATGTCCTCCTTCCAATATTTGTCAAAAATATTAAAAATTTCCAGTTGTTGTCCACCAGCTACTACTGTATACAAGTGAAATATCTAACTGATACCAAAGCGGATTTCAATCTCTATCAGCTACGCCAAGAAAGAGCTTTAAGGGTTGTAATCAGAAACTAACACCCCTCGACAGGAGTTGAAGCTATTAAAGAAGAACTAACGGAGATAGGCTATAAAGTGCGGCAAGTCACTTATGTCCAAAAAGATAACATTCCACTACCTCTCTTTTTCGTGGACTTGGAACCATCGGAAGGAGTTGAACAAATCTATGACCTCAATAGATTGTACTATAACAGTGTAAGAGTTGAAAAACCTTACACAAAGAGAGAGATAATTCAGTGCCATAATTGTCACGCATATGGTCATACTAAAAGTTTTTGTCATCACATACCACGTTGCGTGAAATTTG
Organism: Piezodorus guildinii; assembly: GCA_023052935.1. NCBI lineage: Eukaryota > Metazoa > Arthropoda > Insecta > Hemiptera > Pentatomidae > Piezodorus > Piezodorus guildinii. The sequence goes on from CM041296.1 coordinate 76,809,339, forward strand.
GTGAGCACCACAAGTCTGTGGAATGTACAAAAACAACACCCGCTGTATGTGCTCATTGCCTCAAGGACCACCCGGCCAACTTTAAAGGATGCCAAATCTATAAGGAACTAAGGACCAGGTTTCTAAAACCTCAAGTACTGGATGAAACAGCAAGAACCAGAAGAGAACCCTCAAAACGTATTGATGCCAATGTATCATTTGCCCACTTACTTGGAGGTGGGGATCAAACTACTAAAGCCGTGGCCCTGCCGGAACTACAAAATGTACCTCAAAAATTTCAAAAATTGTCTTCACATCAGTTTGGATTTCATCCTCAACATTCCATGGTTTAGCATGGACTTCGAGTTGTAGACCACATTTCCTCCACCTTTGAGTGCAAGGAGTATTGTTCGGGTGCCTTTCTAGACATAGCTCAAGGTTTTGACCGGGTGTGGCACCCGGGATTGCTCTTTAAGCTCAAAACCCATTTACCCCAATGCTTATAGCTAGTCCTCCGATCCTATCTATCAAACCGCTCCTTCCGAGTTCGCTGTTGTTCCGAATTTTCCAAACATTATACTGTTGAGGCCGGTTTTCCTCAAGGCAGCGTCTTAGGACCGGTCCTCTACATCCACTACACCGCCGATATCCCTACCGATCCCGATACCTTTCTGGCAACATTTTCTGATGACACAGCCATTTTTTCATCCAACTCCGATCCTGAAGCAGCATCGCTAAATTTATAAAAGCACCTTTCCCTTGTCGAAGACTGGTGTAATGCTTGGCGTATTAAGGTGGACGAAAACAAGTGCTCACACGTCACATTCACCATTCGACGCAAATCCTGTCCAACGGTTTATTTCAATCCTATACCGTTTCCTTCCTCTGACACAGTCCGGTATCTTGGCTTTTTACTAGACAAAAGACTGACGTGGAACCCACACACAAGGCTTAAAGGAAAAGAACTCAACCGCAGATTCGGCCAGTTATACAGACAACTGAACAGAAAATCTCATCTTACAGTTGACAACAAATTACTAATATAGAAGACAGAAGACTGAAACCTATATGGACCTACGGACTCGAACTGTGGGGGACAGCTAAACATTCTAACATCAAACGCATCCAATCCTTCCAATCCAAAGTCCTCCGAACTATAGGTAATGCTCCTTATTACGTTACCAACTGTACCCTACACCACGACCTTAAAATTCCGTTTATTTTAGACCTGGTACAATCCAAATTTTCCAAATTTCATCAGAATCGAGCACAATCCCTAACCAGTACCACCTATCCCTACAACCCTCCTCGAAGATTGAAACAGCAGTGGCCGCGAGACGTTTTGTAAACATTTAAATTGGAGTTCTGACACTGGTCAGATCCTCCACTCATGTAATGTATGTTTGTGGCTATTGCGCCAGTGACTCATTTGGACTCCGCATTTTCCTCCACAAGTGGAGGGAAAAGCCCAGTCTGGGGTCCCTATAGGAGTTGTATCTATTGTATATAGTTATGTTTGTTTGTATGATGTTTATTTATATGCCACTTTTTATTTATCTCAATTATAGAATGATGTTTTGTTTTTATATTTATTATTATTTAATTCTATATATATCATTTATTTGTATTTATTATTTCATTTATTTGTATTTATCTTGCACTGACTTGATTTTCGGGCAAACGGTGTTGCAAAACACAGTCGATAAACTTCAAGACTGGGCTTCGAAATCAGGATTCAAATTTTCTCCTTCTAAAACAGTTTCCTCACAATTTTGCCGTAAAACTAGCTGCAATCGGACACTACAAATTATTCTTAATAATCATCTTATCAAACATGTTTCCTCATTTTCCTATCTAGGCATATTATTCGATAACAAGCTAACATGGAAACCCCACATAGATTTCCTTTTGTCTAAATTAAACAAAAAACAAAATCTACTAAAGAAGCTGTCTCACACTAATTTTGGAAGTGATAGGACAACACTCCTCATGTTATATCGGACACTAATTCGGCCAATTCTCGACTACGGATCTCCCCTTTATGACTGTGCCTCTCCTACCTTACTAAACAAATTGAATACATTTCATCATTCCATGGTACGGTTAGCGACAGGAGCATTCAGAATTAGCCCAACGGCAAGCCTGCTCTGTGACGCGGAGGAGTGGTCATTACCTTTACGAAGAGCTTACAATGTTCTCCAATCTTCGGTTAGACTAAAAGTAACTCCAGGATTTGAGGGCATCAGTCCTGTGTCTCCCACCCACCCTCCTCAGCACTTTGGCTCGATAATTCTTGATCCTTACAGTAAAGTAGAGATAGTCCACCCACACCCTCTTCCACCTTGGCATCAATCTTCATCAAAATTTAACTTCTCACTGGTTAACCTATCCAAAAATCATAGAAATCCTTATATAACACGTAGTTACTTTACAGAATACACCGCGAGTTATAACAAAAATCAGTTAATATTCACAGACGGGTCAAAAACTGACAATGGTGTGGGTTGTTCTGTAGTAATTGGCACGGAAATTATTCGACACTCGTTACCAAATATTTTTACAATCTACTCAGCAGAGTTGTTTGCAATAAACTTGGCGTTAGAGTTAATATTATGTTTGAATAACTGTGATGAATTTTTAATATGTTCAGACTCCCTATCGGCCCTCATAGCATCAGTAAAAATAAAATAAATAACAATTACATCTTATCAAACATTTTGACTCTTATTGAAACCATAAGAAAAAACAAAACTGTTAATTTCATGTGGATCCCAGGGAATGCAGGCATAGAGGGGAATGATATAGCGGATAATGCTGCTAAAGAGGCCTGTACCCTCTTTCCAGTTCCCCGAATTTCCATTCCCTTGCCCGACTTCAAGTCAAAAATAAGAAAGGAAACTAAGGAAGCTTGGGACCGGAATTGGTAGGAGGTAAAGGAAAGCAACTTGCTAAAATCAATTAGAACCCACGCGACGGCCTGGAACCTCATCTCAGGCCAAAGAAGGGATCAATTAGTGTTAACCAGACTGAGGATAGGACACACAAGGCTCACGCACAGTCATTTATTGGAAGGCACAACTCCACCAATATGTGAAAACTGTAAAGTAAAAGTCACAGCAAAACACATAATGGTAGACTGTATCAGATACCAAGAAGAAAGGAGAAAAAATGGAATCGACGGGCTCGAGCTACAACAACTACTAGGAGATGACAGGAAGTTCCACAATGCAGTTATGGAATACATCAAAAAGATTAATTTGTACAAAAAATTGTAATTAATACAACGAACGGTGCCTCTAACCTAATGTTGTGGTACACGGCACCTAAACGTAAAATAAATAAATAAAATTTGTATTTATCTCAATTATAGGTTGTTTGTTTTTTATTTTGTATATATATATATATATATATATATTATATATATATATATATATATATATATATATATTATATTTTATTTTATTTGACTTTATCATTGTATACTATATATATATATTGTATTAATGGGATCTTATATCACCATTACTAATGTTCATATAGAAACAAATTGTAATATAACTCAATAAATAAAAAATAAATAAAAATGTATATACTTAGTTTAAGCAATTACAGCCACTTTATTACGGTTAAAGAAATAAATGAAAAGTAAGGAAAGCGATGTACAAGAAATCTTAAATTAAATTTTAACATAAAATTAATATACAATAAAAAACTTAAAACACTGAATTATGATAATGATAATGGAAAAAAAAAGGGAATGAGTAATAAAATTAAAGCTTAAAAATTATAGTTATTTTATTTAAAAAAAAAAATCTGTTTTTAGAAATTCATCTTTTTCATAATGTTGTCATAGTTATTCGTAGCGAGAACAATTTTACGTAGACAAAAAAAATTCAAATAGAAAGACGATTTTGAAATTTGAAATATGTGAAAAAAAGCAATTATTTATTTACTTCCAAAAATATTCCACCATGATATTTAATAAAAAATATCAAAGTAATATTTAATCATGGTATGCTTTTTTAATATCTTTTATTATTTTTTCGATCACTATATGTTTGATTGCCTAAATGATTAGCTTTTTTTTTCCTTTTGTTATTCTTATTAACTATAAGATGTATAAAATATATACTGAATACATTTTATTTATATTACTTTTTGTTTATACCTTGCTTACCTGCGCATACACGGGTACTGCCAGAAAAGCTCAAGAAAAGCTACTGTAAACTAGATAAGGTCACAATCGTGACTGACAAGCATTAGTGTGGCAACTCCATTAACTCTAATGAATCGAACTAGTGCAAACTATTGTGTAACATGTTACTCAGTAGAACGTGTTCTAGGAGTCTTTGGAATTCTGGATCAGCATGGATTATAGGAAATGTTAATAATTGTACTATATTTTAACAAGCTCTTATTTGTGTTTCTTCTTAAATATATAATTATTATATATATATAGAAAGAGAGAGAGATTAGTTTAGATTTTGATTGTCTCTTGGCCCTTTTTTACAGACAACATAATTATAATTATACTTAAAATTTGGGAATTACGATAGTTATTCTATACATATATAACATTTTTTTTTATAAGTAGACTTAAGAAAAACTGTTTATAAACTATACAACTAACTGAAAATAACACACTGGAGGAAAAGATGTAGGGAAAATAAAGAGATAAAGTAAAATGAACAAGGGATATTAAAAAGAAAAGAAATATCTCCAGGTTTGCAAAACAAAGGCGCACTCGACGGGTCTGCATCAAAGAATAGTCGAAGGCAAGCTTACGGAAAGAGAAGAAACTGACTTCCACCTGTAGCTGGTTGAGCTCTCTTCTATATTTTCATTGGAAAGCATTCCTCAAATCTTCGGTTTTGCAAGCAGGAAATTGGAATACAACTTTAAGTCCAGCATGTCATGACAAGTGTTGTCTCACACTTAGGAGTTTCATCTTGTCACAACGCGGGACAACCTGATCATGAATCGTTAGTGGAGGCAACATTTTCAACATCCAACTAAGATTTCCGGCCATTGATGCAAAGTCTATTAGTGCAGGCCCAGAGCTGCTCTTGGATTAATTGTCATTAACTTTCTGTATAGTAGAGAACATATTCTAAGGAAACGCCGAGGCCCACATAAATATCATCCGTAAACATGTGCATTCTGAAGTGCCTGAGGGTGTTACCTATATCATTGACGTAATCAAGAAATAGTAGTGGTTCCAGAAGGAACTCTGTGGCTACACCTGGGCTGAATTCCAACCATCCTGACGATCAATGAAGGCTTGAACTACTGTACTCGTATATTAAGGTATGGCATGAGCCAATGCAATATGTTCGCACAGCTACCGAACTTTTTTTAAAGCGTATCATAGTCGACCATATCGAACGCCCTTTTAAAATCTAATGATAGGAATATGGTTGTCTTTCGATCGTCCATTGCTCTTCGTATATCCGTTAAAATGGTGTGGAGTGCTGTGCATGTGCTGCGCCCCTATCTAAATTCCGATTTTTGTGGTGACAGTAAATAGTTGTCCTCTTAAATTTCCTTAGATTCCTCTCAACGATCCTCTCCAGAATTTTCGAGAAAACCGACAACACAGCAATCGGACGATAATCTGATGGTTCTCTAAACATTGATTTTTTTTTGTGAATGGGTCTCTATTACGGCTCGTTTTCATTGGATCTAGGATCCTGCACTGCATCTAAAATATTGAAAAGTATTTTGTTATTATCGACCTTACCAATCATAGCTTTTGATATGCCATCATCTCCTGCCGCACCGGACTTTACGCTACTAACTCCATTATCATCTTCTCAGATTCTTCGAAAACTAGATCGTCTACATCTTTATTAGTAGCAAGCTAATATTCATCTGTTGTCCGCGGTCCTTCGGATAGGATGAAAAGAACTGGTTAAGATCATCAAGATTGCAATGGAAATCAGTTTCATTTTCCTTTACCTGATGATTTATGGTCCCTTAAATGTTTCCACACTTTCCGGCGCACAGCCGTTTAAGCTTTCAGATAAACACTTTCTTTTGGAATCCCTCACAGCTGTCTTTACTTTATTTTTTAGCGCCGGTACTGCATTAAATCTTTATGGAACTGCCTCTTGTAACATCTAGAAAAAGAAGTCTCTCCTAGCCATCAAGGACTTGATACTCTAAGACATCCAGGGAGAGGACTTTTTTCCGCCATTGTAGGTCTTCAATGCTTGTAAAATAGCTCGTCCAATTTCAAGTATATTCGGAATTTTTCATTGACATCATGGATGTTATACTACTCGGACCAGTTAATCATCAAGACAACCAATTTAAAGGCCTCTTAGTCTATGTTTTACAGATTTCTACTTTGAGAACGAGAAATATTTCTTGATTAAGGTTTCCTTTTATAGTAACGAATATAAGGTCATGGGTTGAAATACCTGGAATCGGCTTATGACGCTTTACTTTTAAGGGTTTGACACAATTTATGTGGTCAATCCATCATCTCAGAGATGACAGCCACAGCGTGAGTATGATTTGTTGCTTGGAAAGGGGATGATTCAGATTGAGCTCCTTAAACAATCAAGTCATTTGGCAAGAATCAAATGAGAGTTAGAAGGATGGGCATTTAAATCTCCAAGTACTTGCCCAGCAACCTGATAAACAAATTTAAAAAAGATAGAAATAATTTTGAACTAGCTTTTCGGCGCTGGAGGGTATATTTAAACGTATGATAATCTGACGAACCCCCTTAGCCGATAAATCTTTATACCGCCTACAAAACTAGGTAGCCGTGAAAAAACAAAAAGAATGGGCTGCAAAAAATAGAATATTGTTTAGGTCTATATGAATTTATCATGGGTGATAGAATAATGGGAATTTAGAATTTTTAAAATGGTTTTGATGCAAGGATTGGAAGTAGGAGGAATTTGATGAAGCCCCAAAAGCAAATCCTCATGCTGAAAAAGAGCCAATGATGGTTACATAAATGATCTTTATGTTTTAGATTGGAAGTTTGTAATTTTTTTTAGATCATTAAATTTAAATTAATTATCTTTTAGGTTTTTAGGTGATATTGTAAATTTGAATCTATATTTAAAAAAATAAAATACACCTATTACAAACAAGCTTTGAGTACCTAGTTGAGCTATATAAAATAGAGAGCACATAAAAGTCTCTTTTTTTTTTTTTTTTTTTTTCAGGTGCTACCTGTAGAAGATATAAACGGGTTGCACGAAATCTCATTTCATCTTTACCCTTGAATGACCACCCCTTTTAGGTTCCTTTTATTTTCTAGAGGGTTCACGATAAAGAAGGAAAAAGATACCTTTAGATAAAGTTCTTGAAACATATAATATTGAACAAATATATTTTACTGTATTGTTAGAATATTTGAGTACTATATTTTTGTGGAATCGCTGTGAAATATATGTGATCCTTTATCGTTGAATATACGAATTCTAAAAATTTATTTATTGAAAGATTTTATGTTACATACTGTCAAATCAGCAATTCAGGTACCATCATGACCTAAATCATTTCCTAATTGGTATAAGAAAATAAAAGTATTAAGAAATGAATTTATAGTTGTAGCAAAGCTTTTCATTGAAGTAATAAATACTGCAAAAAGTTCCTCATTTATGGAGTAATTCTTAAACTCAACATATGGATATGTTTATATCAAATACTACTCTAGAGATGGCCAAATACACACAAAAACGTATACTTAAATGATCAACCAGTTGAAGTTTGAATACCATACTGCCTCTGTCCATTTTATGGTTTATTAATAATTTATTTCAGCTATATTATTTTCATATTGACGATATTAAATTCAATTATTTTTTAACTCTGCAAATATATTTGATGTACGAATCTATTATCATGTTTTTTTTTAGTCGTGGAATCACATGGTAATAACGATTTTTAGATCTCTCACTCGCGTATCGATTGTTGTAATGTCTTCTTATAAAATTGATATGTGGGTCAATTATCAATTTTTTTTTAGTCGTGCAATCACATCGTACTTTTGATTTCTAAGATCCCATGCTCGCGTATTAACTATTTTAAACTTCTCAAGTGAAATTGATATAGCGGTCAATTATCGCGTTTTTTTCTTTCACTCACCTAGATATAAAATATATAGTAAGCAAAATTTTCTAATTCTAGTTTTCAACCGAAATACACGTTTTAGAGTCCTCTGAGTCCAAATAACCAAGTCTCGCAAAACGGTCTATGTGTGTGTGGTAACTCTAGCGCAAAAATAAAAAGTCGTACGGCACTGGAATTTTATATTTAAGACCACTATACGCCCGAGGTGTTACAACAACTTTTTCAAATAAAATCGGCTGACCGGAAGTTCTACTTATCCTATCTATTAAGCACCTTTTTACGATTTTCTCAAAAACGGCTCTAACGATTTTGATTAAACTCGATATATCGATGTAAAATTTAATAGGCTTCAATATCATGTAGGTTTTATTCTGATTGAAATAGTCTGATAGGGCTTAAATGCAGAAATTTAAAATTTTCTTCCTCTAAGGTACCTTTAATTTTGTATATTCTATAAATGTAAGCATATCGTCTTATTACCATTGATAAGGAACAGATAAATATGTAAGTTGAACGAATTCGATAGTCAACTTTATTTTTTTTTTTTTTTCTTGAGAAATATTACAATCTGTTTCAGAATGAACAATAGTAATAGAGATATAGGACCACATTCCTACAATATATACAGAAAATAACGATAAAGTCAAATTACATAAAATAGAAAAAAAATCATTTATATGAACAATAAAATAAAACAAAATAAAAAACAAAACAAACAACAACCTATAATTGAGATAAATACAAAGTTGGCAAATAAATAAAAATCATACAAACAAACATAACTATATACAATATTTACAACTGCTAAGGGGACCCCAGACTGGGCTTTTCCCTCCACTTGTGGAGGAAAAAAGCGGAATCGAAGAGATCCCAGCGCCTCTCTCTCACCCGCATCACTGATCTTAGCCAGTAGATGCTGAGTTAAGGCGCAATAGCCACAAACATACAGTACATGAGTAGAGGATCTGACCAGAGTCAGAACTCCAGTATAAATGTTTACAGAACGTCGCGGGGCCACTGCCGTTTCAATCTTCGTGGAGGATTGTAGGGATGGGTGGAGCTGGAGAGGGATTGAGCTAAAGGATTAGGATGATGAAGAAGGTTCTGATGGAAATTAGAAAATTTGGATGGTACCAGATCTAAAATGAATGGAATATTAAGGTCGTGGTGTAAGGTGATATTCAACTAAAGGAGAAAACTAAAAAAAAAAATGTTTTTAATGCAATTGTTTCAACGCTTGGTCACTGGATGGCGCTGTCATCGCCGGAGGCTCCAAAGAGTTTTAACACGGAGTGATTAAAAAAAAACACTTACTGAATCTCATAGATAATATTATAACATATTATTTAGTAAAACACATCTTTCTATAAAAATCAAATCTAAATAATCCTTTAACAATTTATTTTCGTATCTAAATTTGTTTGAAGATTCTTAAATTGATATTAATAACAGAGGTAAGTTAAAGTTGTGTGTTGCGCGCACCAGATTTTTAGATTAGGTATAGGAAGTTTAAACTTAAAGAGGAGTTGAATCTACAATATTTCAGACCAAGTGGAATATTGATATCTTTATAAATTATTTAAAAGCTAACACAATAAGGGGTGTTCTGAAGGATTTTAGCTGGATACTAAAGGAATTTCATGGCTTAATGGAAACGTAAACCTTAATCCCATGTGTCCATATAGCTCTGATGATGTTAATATAGATGAGCTTTTTGTATTTGATTGGTAGTTTAGAGCGCTAATTAAGGAAAAAGGAGTTATAGGGAGCAGCGATGTTAATTATATTTAAATACACTATTTTAAAGGATATATTTGTATAGGAACTGATTGGTTTATCCACCTATAAGTGATTTTTTTTTTTTAGATTTATTAATTTTTAATTTACATTTTGTTGTTAAGATTTAATTCATCATTTTGGATATTATTTTTCATTGGCTGATATACAGTCCATTTCTCTTGTCCATTAGCTTTTTTTATTTTATTGAAGTTTAAATCAGTATATTATAATACATCAAGTAAATATGCTGCTAAAAGATAGTATACATAAAAAACATTAAGAGAAACTGCCCATTGGCAGCTCTCTAGTAGTCAATCTAAACATGAAGGTCTCAATGCCATCTTCTCTTCAGACTCTCGGTGGATTATCAGGAATTGTGTATTAACTTTGGGCATTTTGTTCCATTTTACTCCTATTTATGGGTTGTTCACCCACATGCTTTACTTGACTTATGTTTGTACTTTTAAACAAACCAAAACATCGTAATCATTCTTCTAAAATTGAATAATAACGAGACTCAAGAGTCTATCAAAAGACTAATAAATCATTCTACTTTTCAATATAAGTTTTGCGGTGTTGGTCAATTTTAGATTGGTTTGGCTGAATTCTCGATTGAGGCAAGTCGGAATTCAATTAGCATGTTGGAATTTGCCCAATTTAAGTTTAGGAGATGTCCATTTTCTCAGGGTTAGGTCCATTTCGAATTCATCAATTCTAGATACCCAAGTCCATATACTTCATTTTCTTTTACTGCCGTTTTTTATTTATTTTTCAATTCTTAACCCATTCATTGTATTAATTTGTTTCCTTGTAAGTAAAATAAAATAATAATTATAAATGGAATAGTGCAATACCAGAAGAATTATTACTATTTTTTTAAATTAATCCACTATTCTTTTTTTTAATGCTTGAACATCTTGGATTTAATTGCTCTTTAAAGAAAATAGTACATTAAAAAATTAATTAATTTTTTTTTTAAATACAGCTTTTAAAATCTGACAATTTAATTTAATCTTATAAAGTCAAAGAAGATATTATTATTCGATTGCCATTCTCCATTAAAATTAGCTTAGTTTTATATAAGTTATTATTTCTGATCCGGTTTTATCCTAATCTTAGGGAGCGAAAGAAGAGAAAAGAAAACATGGCACAATTGAACATCAACTTGATAGTTATTGTTTATTGTATACGAATAACGTTATTATTCAAGCCGGCTTAAAATGTAATCATTTATTAATAATTTTTTTCTAATGTAAAATATACTTCTATATAGAAGCAAAGGAATTGGGTACAATTTTTGATGTAAAAAGGATCCAAGAACTCCAATATCTCTTGACTCTAAATCTGCATTTCCATTTCTTGTTTCGTTTGTGTCTGTCATATATTCGAGTCGTTCAATATTATATAATCCAAAAGTCCTGGTAAGAAACTCCCAATTTTGATGAAATTAAAAGTGAAATTGATAGAATCTATACAATATAAAGAACATAACAAAATATTTACTTAACCAGCGGTTAAAAACTGTCAAGTTATATTTTAAACAAACTATGCCTATTTCAAAAACTCTCTATGCTAAGTATAGGAGAGTTTTAGTTTGAATTATGTGTTATTCAGTTATTATTTAGCCTCTTCAATGATAGAATTTATTAAAATATAGTTCTTTTTCCAAAGATCTTGAGTCTATCAGCGATCTAATGAGAAATAAGAATATGAAATTAAGTGCTATGAGATTTCAACATATTTAATCCCTCCTAGTTATATAATGGATTTTATGTCAATTAATATCAATTTGAAAAATATACACCTTTGGGTTGTCTAATATTTATCTGATGGTCCTAGCCTTACTCAACGATTATTTATTTTTTAAGAAATTTTACATTTAATTCCTTTATTCGGGTACTCAATTACTATACTTGGAGCAGATAAAAGACCTCTGTAACATAATTAATATTTTTTATTAATAATTAATTTAATCTACACGCTAAAAGACACAAGGAGGAAGCTGAAAAAGAAGAATTTTTGGTTCATTTTTTATTTTAGTTCTACTATATTGATAAAAATAGATTATAATGCTCTTTACTAATAAATATCATAGAAACACATAAAAATTCTTATAAATGGCGTTATGTTACTATTATTTTTGGCTAAATACGGGATATTTTTTAAATATATATATATATATATATATATATATTATATATATATATATATATATTTTTTTTTTTTTTAATTTTAAATTGAAAGCTGACATCCACTGTTGCAGGTGCTTTTTGCTTCCACGTGGAGCTGCAAGTGCCTCGATATGCCGATGTTGGAGGGCACGTTATACTCAAGTGCGAGTACAACGTGCCCTCAGAAGAACTTCACAAAGTGGAATGGCTCAAAGGGAGCAAAAAGCTGTTCCAGTACGTCAAGGGCCGAACCCCTCCCTTCAGGAATTACACCATCACCGGTGCTGTTCTAGACGTGAGTACTTTTTTTTTTTTTAATATTTATTGATATATAGTACAATGTGTTTCAAATTTAACAATAGTAATTCTGATATGAGACCACATTCATATTATATATACAGAAATAATGATTAAGTCAAAGTGCATAAAATAGAAAAAAAATAAATTCATATATAAATTATATATATATATATATAATATGAATGTGGACTCACATCAGAATAACATTTTTTTTTTTTTTTTTTTTTTATGAAACAGGAAAGAAAAAAACAAAAAAAAAACAGCGACCTATAATTGAGATAAATACAAAGTTGACAAATAAATACACCTCATACACACAATCATAACCATATACAATATTTACAATCTGCTAAAGGGAAATGTGGAATCCAAGATATCCCAGCATCTCTCTCTTTCTTCCTCTCACTCTCTCTCTCTCTTTTTAAATTTCTAGATGTTTATTTGTTAATTTTGTATTTATTTTATTTATATATTTGGTTTTGTTATTGCCCATATAATTTCATTTCTAATTTCTGTAACTGATTTTTTTTTCCTGTAATAATGTTATAATTTTGGTCTTAAAGCTTTATCATTATTGTCTATAGACAAAATTTGTATTCTTTATGAATAAAAATTTGTTTAAAAACAACAAACATTTAAATACTTCTGTTTAAGAGTTATGAACCTGTAAACACATACATTATGGGTCAAAAACTTGCAAGAAATTATTAATATTTTATTGTTCTCTTTATCTCCATCTAGACTATTCTCCTGAATTTTCCAGCGGTCAAATATTGATATTCATTATTTCAATGGCATCATAGATAAATTAAAAAAAAGCTATGCCTTAACAAACTAATACTTTCGTAGGAATTCATATTGAAATTAATAATATAGGTAATATGGCATGGCTGCATGTTTACGTTGTTCATTTTACAAACCCGAAATTGGTAAATTTACTTAGCACTTGAGGGGTGTTTTATTGTTGCGATGGGTCCTATTGGTTCCGGACGGACCCCTGAGAGTGGAGAGAGACCCTTTCCTAAGTGAGGGAGGTCCCATTGAAATAATTCGGAGTAGAGTGTGTAAACAGACAGGGCGACAAAGAAAACCGGTAGCTGTAGGCCTGTTGCTGGAGTTAGAACCCAGGGCACGTCCGCCATGCCGGGCCCCACCCTACGTACCGGCTCATACTGCTTAGGCCCTCCCAGCCAATCTCCTAAGGTAATCCTTGGCAATAGCCCTCTTTTCTTACCATATTGAGCAAATTTAAATTCAAAAGGTGTTTGTAGGCCGCTAGCCAATGTGTTTCTTTCATTATTTACCGCCTCTCTCCTAACATAGCAGGTAACTTACCTTACTGATCAGAGCCGGATTAAGCTGAATGAGGCTACGCAAAGATTGAGGTTCCACTCTCTATTTTTATTCAATACACTCTTTTAAAATATTATGGAGCCACGAAGCACAGCAAGATGTTTACACATAGAGGTGGGACACTTCAGCATGGTGGATAATCGTGATGACGCACGTGGCCCTCGACACTTATTATTGTTGCTGTGGCTGCGCTTGGTGTAGTTGGTTAATCATTTCAATTTCTACGTGTTTAGATAGACGTTTTCTTTGTTTAATTATTTTGTGGTGTTCTTAGGTAGTGATAAAATTAAAATATGTCAAGAAAACAATGTGCTGCTGGAATTTATAAAAATTTATGATAAATTATCAAATTTCATTTCATAATAATACTAATAATAATAATAATAATAGGCTTAGCGAACCCGAAGGTTCGATGCCGATACCACCAAATTCCGCCTACACAGACTCGTCCAATGCTCACCATTCAAGCCCAAGCTCCCGAGATCAGCCTTAACGCAATCCTCCCATCTCCGCTTCGGCCTACCTTTCGGACGCCTACCAGTCGGATCAGCAAATACCAACTTTCTCGGAATCCGTTCGTCATCGAGCCCAACTTTACTCACCCATTTTAGTCTCCGCGATGCAATCAGCTCAATTATATTCACAGGATGCAAGTTCCACAATTCCGCGTTATGCAACCTTCTAAACTCCCCAGTGGCCTCATCTCTCTTTGGACCAAATATTTTACGCAATACTTTATTTTCGAAAACCTTAAGCCGCTGTTCATCCTTTAAAGTAAGCGGCCACGTTTCACATCCGTAAAGAACCGTTGGAAGAATAATAGTTTTATAAATTCTAATCTTTAAGTTTTTAGATAGAAGCCGCGAACTAAGTAACTTAGCAACTGAATAATAACACGCATTTCCCACCTTTAACCGGGACTTTATTTCTTCCTGGATTTCATTTTTTCTAGTTATAATTGAACCTAAATACTTGAATTTCTCTACGTGTTCAAAAGTATGACCTGATACATCAATATCTCCAAGATCGACACCGAATTTCATTTCATATGTAAGTGTAAATTTAAAGTCAAAGTTAGCTGTTTTTTGAAGAAGAAATTGGTTAGGGGTTCCAAAAAGTTTTTACATTGACATTTTTTGGAATAATCGCGCTGAGTCAACCCTGATGAAGGCCCACGATGTAATGCGAAACTTCGGCACATAAATAAACTAAGTTTGTCTAATTAAAATATTTTCGCTTGATGACACAATCCTAACCGATTCCTCCATAATATATTCTTAACAGTCAACAGTAACTGCATCATTATATAAGCTGTTATTGTTGGAACAAGGTAATTGTTTATAGTTGATTGTGCATATTATATACAGATGATAATAGATATTAAACTTACACATCCAATTATCACACAACTAACCACTTCCATAAAATGATTGGTTTGGAGTTTTATCTTTGTTCTTGCAATCATTTGTTTTTTTCGTCGAATCAAAATTAAAATGCCATGTTAAATACTAATATTATTATATTTAACTTTTCCTTTCCGTAACTATTAAAAGTAGGTTTAAATGACTATAGAGTTCCATAAGTTTTCCTCTATGAATATTTTGAAAATGAGTCTCAACAAACATTAGGAATTGGGCGTAAGGAGGCTTCTTGAGAGATGCTAAACGTTTTAGAAAAGATGAGTTCATGTATAACACAGTAAATCAATCTTAAGCAATTAATATTTGGTAACATATTGTCTATTGATTTTGCATAACAAATGAGGATTAAATGTATAGCAAATTGATAATGTAATGCATAAAATAAAAACTGCATTATGCAGTACTGATGTATATGTGAATTTAAAATTAATTAATGCATTATTAATTGAGTAAATTATTTGTCTGTACATTATGCTATCACCGAATGCTTTTGTCATATATTTTATTTAATTCAAATTAAACATTTCTAATTTACATCATGCATTTTGGTAAACTTGGTCCTATATATCTATTAACATTCTTGTTCAGTCAAAATATTAGACCAGTGTTTATTTATTTATATATATTTTATCTTAAAATGCTAGTAAGGCAACCATAAATGTAATGTAATACGGGCCAGTTACGTCCGCAGAATGAGTAGTGCGGGTTTGCAGACAAAAGTGAGCCCACTTATCTGTTATAAACACCTTAAAAGTTCAGAGCCAAGAACATAGTTCAAGGTCATAGTTTTAGATTTGATAATACTCTCACGATAGTAACTAGAAAGGAGAAAATAGTAATTTGCATTAACACAAAACAAAATAATAATAATGATAATAAACAAGGAAAGTCAAATATGTATTAAATACAAACGTATGGTTCTACTCCCATTGTTCGAAGTAAGCACTATTACATTGAAAACATAAAAGATAACAGCCTGTAATAACTTTGATGTAATTATGGTATAGGAGCTTTAAATTGTATAAATAAAAACATAATATACATGCTTCAAAGATGGAAAAGTTGGTTGGACGTGCAGACATAAAAAAAATTACACAAACAAATAAAACATATGATATTTGTTTATCGGCGTTTCAGCCTAAATTATAAGTCTTCATGAGGTTAAAGAAAAAACAGGATAACAATCTATAAAAGTAATAGAAAAATTATATTGAGGATGTATAGTCGACTGTAGAAACTATTATAGGTGGAATAGTCAGGAATCAGTCATTTTTTGAAAAGTTTTTAATTTTACTAACGTTTCGGCCCAAGCTTGTGAGCCATCATCAGGGCATTACTGAGCCACGTCCAAGCATAAAACTCAGACTAGTTTTATGCTTAGTTAGTTTCAAGACCCAACTAGTTTTATGCTTGGACATGGCTCAGTAATGCCCTGATGATGGCTCACAAGCTTGGGCCGAAACGTTGGCAAAATTAAATACTTTTCAAAAAATGACTGATTCCTGACTATTCCACCTATAATAGAAAAAATATTATAAATCAACAATATAATAGAAAGATATCTGTAATAAAAAATGGTAATAAATGCTACAGAAAGAAGCAATTCAATAAATAAAAGTTGATATTTTTCCGAATTTGAAACAATGAAGGATTTGAATTCCATTCGAGCGGAACGAGGAGCGGAAGGATCTGTCGAAAGTTTTTTTTTCCGATCCCTCAAACAAACAAATATAAATAATAAATTAAATATAATAATAATATATATTATAGTATGTGTTTACTTAGAATACCTTTTACAACCTATTGGTATTTGAAGGCTCATTGATTAAACAAACTATAAAATTATACTCTCTGTGCGGGTCCATATATTTTAGAGTTAAGGGGCCTCTGCTTGTCGATTGTTAAGATGTCGGATGTTGCAGTTAGATTAGGCGTCTGAAGGGGAACGAGTGTTGCGATAGTGGACGGAGGATTTGAATTAAAATATATCTGAGGTGTTCGATCGGCGTTGGGATTGGATAACTTGGAAGAGAAGGCATTCTAGGAAGTACTTAGCAGAGGTAGGAAGGGTAAAGCCACTTTAACTCTTCGTAGAATCAGGTGACAGAAGTTTCCTTTGGAGATCCCAAAGATTTTTTTGTGATTTTAATACCCGTTTTCTATGAACATGACACGTATCACGTCAGCTAAACGCTTTTTAATTCCTTAGAAAAGATTTTTAATTACATTCTGAAAACATTTTCCCATCAACCATCGCCAGTCATATCTAACTCTTCAAGGGTCACATGTGTTTGATTGAATTCTAATCCTGACGATAATCATTCTACACTAAGCTCTCAATTCCGACCTCATTCAGGTATTTGTCCACAATGATGGCTCTATAGGGACGGAATTATCCTGTTTTAGCAAGAATCTACGTGATTAGAGGCTTGTCGAATACGTGTACGATGTAATATAACCTGATTAGTAAAACCAAACACAAAAAAATCTTTAAAAAATTAATTAATTATACCATATTAATACATTTTAATAAGGCGCTCATTATTTTGAAAAAGTACATAAAATACAATTAATGACATTACAACAACTAGGCTAACGAAAATTGGTTTTTCGATAAATGGTCTTTTGAAACCCAAAAATGTCTGGTTAGCAAATAACTTCTTACCAACGACTTCCAGGAAGAGATAACGTAATAACAGATTTTAGAAATTCTACGCCAATGATTGCATTTAATTAGTCGATTTTACCATAAATTAATTTAGAAGAAAATGGGATTAATTATAATTTTATAAGGTTGTAAAAAAGGGGTTTTACCGTTACTTCCTATTGTTCAGAAAGGATTTTAGTTAATTCGAATTAAATTAAATATTCATTTCTTTTGTATTTTTACAGTATATGCTGCCATTTTTACATGATAAAACATAATTATAATAAAACATAGTTATAATAAGATATGGTATTTCGTAAAATGGGGTGAATCGGAACAGTGGTGTGATAGGGAACAAAACTTCAATGTTATTTCAAGTTGCGTGAAAGCAAATCACTTTGCCGTATAGGAATTAATTTTGGTGTGATTGGTTGGCCACCCTGTAAATAATACGACTGTATGGTTTTGCTCTGTTGGTAATGCGACTTATTAGTTCTACCTGTGAAAAATTGTACCAGTTTTTAAAAAAAAAAGTATGAAACTTTCATCTATATAGCTTATTCAGTATCTCTTTACTGTTCTTCAAGTTGTCTTTTTGAGTAAAACTCCACGCTCAATATATTATTTGCAACGGTTTTTTAGCAACAGATATTTTAGGTTATGGCATCCAGATTTTCTAGAGTCTAGGGTAAATGGGAACACTGGACACGCTGCCCTCTGCTGAAAACTCTTATGACGAAGACTCGAGTGACCAAATTTCTTTACAAGCTATTGTCGAAAGCTTCAAGGAACTGCTTAAGAGACTCTGCCATTGCGATAAACTGAAGCCTAAAAAGAAAAAAGCTACTGTGATTCCTGGGAAAACTGTAGCAGTTTCAGTCTTTGAATTCCAAAACGAAGACATTGATGCCCATTTAACTAGCAAGAAAGCCACAACACTCGAGGGGAAGCTTATTTTAGCCCATGTGAAGTTGGAATAGCGAATCGGATTTCTAAATCTGCCAGATTCTTGGGGTCAGTTTCGTTTATCAATGATCAAAGTACATACTCGAACACCATTTACTGACATTTCTCGAAGAAGTGTCATGCTTTAGAACTTTTGTAGAATATGATGGACCTAATTTCTAGAATATAAGTGAGTAAAGTGATCTTTTTTAAAATATATGTAATCTAATTTCTATTTTTAAAAGATTTCAAATAGAAAAGTAAGTTAATAAGTATTTTAAACTTTTTTCATTCACCACAAAAGTTGTAAATGCAAACACAATAACATTTTGAATGTCGTTCCTATTCACCCCTACTATGGACAATTCATTCAAAACATTCAATTCAAAACACACACCCAGTGAATATGTAATGGTTAATTTAAATATTGTATTATCTGGTTGTACGTAAGATTCCTTATGTTATGACATTACATAGTGTCAACTAAAAATATATAATGGAATACTAACATAATTTATTAGCGGACTGTATAAATAAGAGTTTTTCTCTAGTTAGTGCTTGAGTAGCTTAATAAAATTATGTATTTATTACTTTCACTTACTATATATAGTAAGGGGAAGTATTGCGATCGTGAAAATTTTCAAATTCAAGTTTTCAACGGATTTACACGTTTTAGGGTCACCTGAGTCCAAATAACCAAGTCCTGCAAAAAGGTGTGTGTGTATGTGTGTCCGTGTGTGGTAACTCCCGGGCGGAAACGAAAAATCCTATGAAACTGAAATTTCATATTTAAGACAACTATACGCCCGAGACATTACAAAATCTTTTTCATCAAAATGAGCTCACCAGAAGAGCCATTTCATATTATGCATTTTGCACCTTTTTTCGATTGTCTCGAAAACGGTTCCGACGATTTTAATCAAACTCGCGATATCGATGTATAATTTTATGGGCTTAAATATCATTTAAGTTTTATTCTGATAAAAATAGTCTGACAGGGCTTAAATGCCGATATTTTGATTCTTCTTCTAAAGTACCTTTAATTTTGTATATTTTATAAAAATAACTATATTATCTAGTTAACGTTGATAAATAACAGCTAAATATGCGAATTGAGCAAATTTGAAAAGCAAATGAAGGAGAAAACTGAAAAAAATATTGTTTTAATGCAAATTTTCGTTTTTGAACATAAGAACAGTGATATACATGTGTAATATACCGTTGGAAAGCTAAAGAGTTTAGAAAAAAAATATTATCTAATACACAAGAGCTTGTAAAAGTTAATAGAGAGTGATAAAAAGCCGATAAATCTAAGTGATTGTTGTAGATAATAATATCATAGATTTTTTAATAAAACACGTGTTTCTATATAAATTCAATTTAATTAATTCTTTAATGGTTTCACTAAGTTTTATCTCTTAATGTTTTTGAAAATTCTTTAATCGATCCAAAAAAACGGTGGTAAGTGAAAGTCGTGTGTTGTCCGCACCAGATTTTTTTTTTGTTTTTAAAGCTAATCATAGATATTCGTATATTTTAATAGATTTTGCTTTTTTTATTTTGTTAAAGCAAACCAAAAAAGAGTGGTGAGAAATGTTATCGCTCGTTATTAGTTTCGTGTCGACTGGTAGCATGCTTGCTCCTTATTCCTTTCTTCTTTTTTTTTCGTGCAAGTTTTCATTTCCTCTCGATACAATCTCGGCTTTGACACATCTTCTGGGTATTTTCCCATCTGATCATCAAGAGCCTCTTCGAAGTGCCATCGAGTTCTTTTGTCATCTTCTCCGGAGGAAATGACCTGAAAACGTCCGCTGTCTCGATCAATTTTCGATGTCTGCTGTGTACGCCCTAGGTGGCATCCTTTCTTGACAACCAGTGAGTCGGTGGAATTAACTAATGTCATTATGGGGCTATATATTTACTTGGTTTACGATTCATTGTTATAAGATTTATACTGAATAGAAAAGGAAAAAAAAAACGCAAATAAATACACAACTTTAAAACATATATATTAATGCCCATATACGATACAATATTAATATCTGGCTGGAATAAAATCGGATAGAGTTGTAAATTTAGATGCAATATTTTATTTGTATATCGATTTTACTTACTTAATGGTAGTGTGACTAAAAGAGGTTTACTTATTGTAGGATAGAAATCTTTAACGAGTACCTGACACCGATGAGATTCGAAGCCACCATTTTACGTTTTCTTCAAAGATCGGGATAACTAAGGATTTTTCGATTCCTTTAAAAAATCCTAGAACCTGCGGCATAGGAGACTGTTATGCTCATCCTTTACATCACAGATGACGCAATAAAATAGTTTTAATAGACAAAGTAAGAAAAAAGAAAAAAGTTCTTTTCTTCTGATCATATTGCCGGTGTAGAGAGGATAGACGTTTAGGAAAGCATCTTTCTGATTTTAATGTATCAAAATTTAAAGATAAACTAATGCATTCATGTCGGTCTAAATTTGATCGTCTAGGCTTAGAGCATTATAATTTATTTTTAAAATATCATATTAATTACTGATCCTATGCTGATGACACCTGCGTGTTATCAGTTCATAAAGATCCATTTGTTGCTTCAAATACCCTTCAAGCCCACATCAAAGACCTAGAAGTATGGTGTCAGAACTGGAGAATAAAAATAAATTCCAACAAGTCCCATCAAATAACCTTTACCCTTCGCCGTAAACCTTTGACTTCCTGCCCTAAAGTATCCTTTAATAACACTCAACTAGTTCCTGTTGAACAGATCCGATACCTAGGACTTCTTCTTGACAAACGCCTAACTTGGAATCCACATACACGACTAAAACGACAAGAAACTGCTCGCCGCTTTAGGCTACTTCAACACTTACTAGACAAACGATCAAACCTTCCTCTTAACTACAAAAGGCTCATCTACATGACTATTATAAGACCAATCTGGACTTACGGAGTAGAGCTTTGGGGCTCTACTAAACCATCAAATTCTTCCCGCATCCAATCCTTACAATCCAAAATCCTTCGTAAAATCCTCAACGCTCCTTACTTTGTCACGAATAAACTTATCCATAAAGACCTTAATGTTCCCTATGTTACTGATTTGGCCCAGACCAGGTATCAATCCTTTCATGACAAACTCCATTCTCACTCTAACCCACTAGTTTCAATCCTGTCTTCCTCTTCAATTCCGGATAATCCTCCGAGGCGCCTGAAAAGGAAATGGCCCCGGGACCTTCTAGTTTAAAATATTTTTAGAGTGCTGCCACTGGGTAGTGTCTCTACATGTTTTTCATGACAGTTTTGTATATTACCATCACATTTACTAGATGTATTTTTATTTAATACAGTTGTAAATATCAATAAATATGTTTAAAAAAAAAAAAAAAAAAAAAAAAATTACTGATAAGGGATCACTTGTAGCTGGGTGGCTAGCGTAACAGCCTCACATGCTAAAGGTCACGGGTTCAAACCCGCAGGTGGTCCTAGGATTTTTTAATGGGAGTAAAAAATCCTTAGTTACGCCGTCCTTCGGAGGGGCCGTTAAAAGGTGGTCCCGAGCCTGTGCGATGTCAGGTACTCGTTAAAGATCCCTATCCTAATAAAACCTGGATAGGCAAAATTTAGGACTCCCACTGTAGCATCGTCCGATTAGCCATAGTAGCATAAAAGTGACGTTAAATAAATAAACAAACAAACAATTACTGATAACAGTACTAATAGTGTATCATAATCATTACAAAGACAAAAATAAATTAAGAAAGAAAAAATAAATTGTAAATATCTGGAAACAAAAAGTCTTGAATTTCGAGGATAAAAAAAAGAAAATGTTTTCATAGTAGATTGCAAAATATGATTATTGAATAAATAGGTAAAGAGAAATGCTTTATTTTATTAACTATACAGGACAAAACCGTGCTGTCCAACTGTATTGAGTTGTTCTTTACACAGCGTCTAGATTATTTTATGAATTTTCTTAACTTTTTTCTTCTTTATTAATATCTGGTTATACTTAGTATTACCCAGAGCTATGGTGAATCTTTTTTTAAGATGACGGAATGACGAACTGTATACAAGTCACTTTAAAAATAAAAAGATAGGTTAAGATTTTGCTGTAGAATTCTATTTGTTAAATTAAATGTGTTTTGTCATCATTACGAAGAGCACATTAAAAAAATAATAAATTTTGGGCTATACTTATCTGAAAAAGAAAACCTTTGGATTTTCTGTGAATGAATGCCCTCCTGAAAATCCTTTATAATAATACACATGCTTTAAATTTCAAACCAAATTAATCCCAGAACCGATCTAGTGTTAATATTAATAATTAATAATAAATGAAATATCTATTATTAGTGAATGGCCATTGAGAGATCTAGTCCCCTTTCTTAATAATTAATTCAAAGTAATCTGGTCTTACCATTAAGAGACTAAGGCCTTGAGGTCGGATAACTGGCCTAAATAGGCTCGACTAAACCCAGCAACCGAATTTAACTTGATTCACTTTACTAACTTACACTGAATTAATTGCTCGGCTTGGAATCGTCCATAAAATAATTTTTAGAGCATTGAACCATCGCAAATTGAGATAAAAAAATAAAATAATTTGGAGGGCTGAACACACGACTTTTACTTACCCTCAAACTTTTTAATGAAGTTAGTGATGAAAAAAGTTTTAAAAATTACATGAAAAAATGTATTTTGTATTGAATAATTCAAAAATGGAAATATATATATATATATATATATATATATATATATATATATATATATATATATATATATATATAATCAACAACAATCAATAAGTTTTATCCGCTTTTCTGCAATCACTATAAATTTGCCACATCCTGTACATAAAATTACATTTTTTTCTAAAATTTTTAACTTTTCAATTGTATATTAAACATCTAACATAAAACATATATATACACATAGGTTTACCCGTCTTTTATTTTTCATCTTACTGTTACTATCTCAATTGGCTTTAATCGTAAAAATAATGATTATTATTTTATCCAATTCTATTGTACTTATTTGTTCATTCTATTTCTATTTTTCATCTATAATCATTACTCTTACTTTTAAAATTTATTTCCATTATTATTATTAGTGCGATACCTCCCTAAAAGGAAGGCGCTAAGCACTTATGACTCAATTTACTTTATTATTCTTTATTATCCTCTTATTTTTATTAGGTTTCTGTATATTTTTGCAACTATTATCACTACCTTCTAAAACACGTTCAAATAGTGACTATCCAAAATTAAATTGTTGATTTTAAGGACAACCGAAATCATCACAAATATAATTTAATACATTCTTGGGTAATGTACTTACTTTTTACTTTTATAGGCGTTCCAACGTGGGTTGCCTTTTACATCAGGGCAGAGCACCATAGGTCGCGGTCCAGCCAATCTCCATCCTGAAGACCTCGGCCTACCATTTCTTCCTCAACTCCACCAATCCATCTACCTCTGGGTCGTCCTCGTCTCCATCTTCCTGGCGGTTGCCAGTCCAAAACTCGATTCGGCCAACGCTCTGTAGGCATTCGCCTTACATGGCCATACCACCTTAGTCTTCGCTGTCCAATTCTGCTGTTAACAGACTGGCGAACCTCCATTCTCTCCCGAACAATATGATTCCGAAGTCTGTCCCTTCTTGTAACACGTGTACATCTTCGCCAAAAGTCCATTTCCACTGCTTGAAGCTTGGAATATAGCATGGATGACATGGTCCATGTTTCGGCTGCCTACGTTAAGATGGGCTCGACGATGGTGTGGAAGATTCTTCGTTTATTTTCCTTTAAAATCGTCCTCCACAGAACCGGATGCAGCATGCGTGTGGCTTTTCGAGCTTGCTCTGCTTTTTTCCTAACATCAGTTTCTGATGACCCAGAGGAGTCCAGGTACGATCCTAGATATTTAAAGACGTTCACCTTTGTGCATGTCTCCGAGTCAACATTTAGATCACTTTGGGTAATGTAAATACGCAAAAAAAAAAAAAAACCCTTTTTATTTATCTATACATCTAATATACTATTATTATTAATTGATTATAATATTCTTTTATCTTGTATAATAACCTGTTGTTTATCAATAGTAATAACTTGAAATGAATAATCTTTTTAACTTACAAAATAAAAGGTACCTTAGAAGAAGAAAAGTTAAAAATAGCATCAAATAAACCCTGTCGGACTATGTCAATCAGAATGAAACCAACATGATATTAAAGCTAATTATATTTCACATCGATAGAGCTAGTTTAATCAAAAGTTCGAGCCGTTTTTAGAAAATAATTAAAAGCTACAAAATCTACATAACTGGTTCGTCGATTTTTGTGAAAAAGTTTTTATAACATTTCAGACATATACTTGTATTGAATATGAAATTTCATCATCGTAAGACTTACCGTTTTGTGCTAGCTTTACCATACAAATAGGTTTTTTTTTTTTTTAATATGTTTTATTAATGCATAAAACAAAACAAATAGTTGAAACATCCGATATATTCATATATTAAATAAATTAGTAGCATTTATGTTTACTAATTATTTATGTTTATCTCCACCTTCCTAAATGTAGGCGAAGGCGGTCTGTTTGGAAATAACCATGAAGCTGGGAAGACTAAATATTACAGTCAATCCCAAAAAGACGGACTGTCTTATTTTCTCCTTCCAGAAAAACAAGCGCCGACTTCCAAGAACCTATAAGGTAGCGGGCATAGTTAGCAAACCGGCGAACAGTATATTATATCTTGCCATCACCATCGAAAGGCACTTGACACTAACCCGTCACTGCAATAGAAATATAAAGATGGTGAGGGCCATGACATACCGACTTAACCTTCTTCTGACGGCTCCAAACCTATCATCTCGCCTCAAATTAATGATTTATAAAAGCGTGATCAAGCCATCACTGCTGCATGGTGCACCCATGTTAGCTAGTATAAAACCTTCCACGGCGAAGAAGCTACAACATTTTCAGAACGGCGTGCTGAGACGTATAGTAAGACATACGACGTCACAAAAGACTAAAACAGACAGTTTTCTTCTTTGACAGTCTAAAATTTTGTACAAACCAGACTCTTTCCCCAACAGGTAGGCCACAGAGCTGGCATGTAAGGAGCCTCAGCCTTCACTGAGGATTAATCAATGAATAAAAAATCCGGTGAGCCCCGTCACCGGTGAGAAGATTAATGACATACCTACGAAGAAAACATCTTTTCCCACCTACTCATTCCTCTCTTAAATATACATGTAATCCAAACTGCAAGGGCTTTGAAATAAAAAAAACCCAGTAAATTGTAACAGCTTAAGTAAATTAATATTTTGTGTACTGATCTTTCGGATTAGTTTTAAGAAATATCATAGATTGATAAAAGAAACATTAATTTTTTGTACTCTAGAAAATTGGTACAAAAACAATATTCAATTTATGTTATTATTTATGGCTTATACAGAGCGTTACGTCTATTAAGGTTACTCACTTATGGTGTGGGTGAAATCAGCGTTTTGAACGTTGTGCCTATTTCCACGCAATTAATTAAAGATTACCAGATTAAGCATGCTAATGCTTGAGATAAATATCAACGTTCATGTATTTTAATTGGGCCCGAGTTTTCTAATTACGGTTAGCAAGGATAATTATTCAAATTTATTCTGGTTTCCATGTTTTCATCTGAATATATCCAGTCTATCTCATTAGTTGGATATTTATGTCTATAAAGGTTACATAATACATACATAAAAACAGCAAATCAATTAACGGTTACATCAATAGTCATAATGTTTTCCAAATATCACCTTACTGAATAAATAAGTAGTAAATTGTCGCCTAAGAGTACTTGACCTCAATAATAATAATAATACACGAGGTAAACAATTTAAACTAATTTTAAATGTTTTAAATAATTTATATTTATTTTATGTGAGCTATAGAAACATTGAAGGAACTTGTAGCTTGTGTGTTTTCTTTGTATAGCTTGATCGGTCCTAGTTTCAGCTTTAGTTTCCTGGTTTATTTCATATAGAGAACATTTAGGTTGCTTAAAAATACATAACAATGAACTAAAATAATTACTAATTATTTTTAATTTAAATATCGTTGATCCCCACGCAAGACTTAAACGACAAGAAACTGCTCGCCGCTTTCAGTTACTTCAACACACTGGACAGACGCTCTAACCTTCCACTTACTACAATACCAAACGGCTTATCTGTATGACCATCATAAGACCATCTGGACATATAGAGTTGAGCTCTGGGGTTCTACTAAACCATCATATTCTTCCCGTATTCAATTATTACAATCTAAAGTCCTTAATACTCCTTACTCTGTCACGTATAAACTCATCATAAAGAGCTTGCAGATTTGGCCCGAACCAGGTATCAATCCTTCCATGACAAACTCCACTCCCACTCCACATCACTAATTTCAATTGGTTCCTCTTCTATTCCTGACAATCTTCAAACGCGTTTGAAAATGAGATGGCCTCGGGACCTTCTAGTTTAGGTTACCTACCGTAGTGCTGATAATGGACAGTCTCTCCTCATGTATTTTTCATACTCACAGCTTATTTACTTAATGTATTAACCAATACAGTTGTAAATATCAACAAATAAATTAATTAAAAAAACATACTTGTTTTCTCGCCATATTTTCTCACAAGTATGGAAGAGTGAAAGATTTTCTATGAAGCCATAATAATTAATAAAAAAATCTATAAAACGTCAAATATACTCCATCCATGCAAATAATATCTTGAGATATATAATGATTAGTGTATAATCTGATTACCGGTTTAAATAAATAAATAAATAAATAAATTCTTTATTATTCTGGGACAAGTCCCTTTAGAATAACATCTACATAACATGTAAATTGGACTTAAGAGTCTTAGAGAAATTAATTATTTATAAACAATTTGACTAGAACTAACAGAAAACAGACATATGCAAATATGTTGAAAATAGAATAAAATAGAGTCAATTACAATTTTATTCTGACTGGATGGTCATGAGATGAATGAATAAGCGGGATTTGAATACAGGAAGAGAGTTGGAGTGACGGATAGAAAGAGGAATAGAATTCCATAGGATTGAGGATCGGATAAGGAACGATCTGTCAAAATGTGCAGATTGGTGGGCCGTTGTGTATAAATCTGAAGGCCTAGAGCGTGTACAGCGGGAATGGACAGAGGATTTGAATTGTAAAAGGTTGAAAATGTATGATGGACGCCGGGATTGTTTAGTGCGTAGAGAAATGGGTAAATTTTCTATGCAAAAGTAATATTTTGGTATTTCTCTGAGAGCATTATTCGATAGCAATGCCTTGGAGATAAATACTCTAGGAAAAGTTACATTCAAAAAGTCGCTAATTATGTTAACTTTAGACATTTTTGGAACATTTATTGGTAAGCATTTAACTTTATTGGTCAGGATTTTTTATTACACTTGTGAGAACTATCAATTACTATTTGAAGTTAGGATTTCATTGTAATTCTGTCATGGTATTTTATCAAGGTTTATTTTAAATGTGTTAAATTACATGAGTAAAATAAGAAAACAGACATATCATTTCAGCCAGTAAAAAAGGTCGTCTATATATTAATTGAATCTACTAAAGACTTACTCTTGTTTTGTTTTTTTAAACAAAAACATATTTAAGGTTATATACTTTTTAATAGCCCGCCAAGTCTATTTAAAAATATTAATATAATAATAATGCGGGCACATTGCACTGACACACAGCTGCCTTCTGAAAGGACTGCATCCTCCGACCTGTAGGACTTGTGCGGCACCTCTGACGGTGGAGCACATCCTGCACTGCGAGGCCTTCAGTGGTGCAAGAACGGAGTACGGTGAGTTGACACCAGACTGGAAATAGCTCTCGGTGACAGTGAAACGTGTGATCAGAAATTACTGAAGTTTAAAAAAAAATTAAAGTATTTAATCTCATTTAGGATATAATGTCCTTCAACCATACATTTACTATTATTGTGTTATAAATGATACTTTGTTAAAAATTCTGTACTAAAAAGAGAAAAACAAACAATTACGTATATAGCTAATGACCCTTAATGGGTAGATGCTTTGTATAAATAAATAATAGTAAAGATAATAAAAATGCCTAAAAATGGCCTCTAATTCATTTAGACTAAATCATTTTTTTCATTCGAATAAAAATACTAATATATCTTTGAACAAATCGTTTCGGACCCTTTATTTTCTGACTATATTACTTTAACGAGAAAATTACCTTCCATAACTTGATTAAATGAAATGGAAAAGAAATAAATATGGGAAAACTCGTTTGGATTTTCGGAAAAATAAAATTGTTACCTTTGAAAATGAGATTTTTTATTCTTTTATCTTTTTGTTAAAACCACATTGAGGTGGAGTGGAATGCAATTTAAAATTTTCCCTTATACATCAAAGACCACTATAAAGGTAGGTATTATATTGTAGCCGCAGGGTTGAATGTTATTTCCTTATAAATCCAACATCATGAAATTAAACCAGATAAGAATCCCATTTCTGAGAGTTATGCGCAAACCCTCTGGAACAAAAGATTCTTATTGTATTAGATAAAAAAAAAGTCATTGAATATTATTAAGCTATCAGTGTGCTCAATTGCTTTATATAGTGAATTTGGGTTTGTCTGTCATACCATGATTCACAAAACGATTAATTATTAAAATATATATAGTACTATTAGTTCTTTTCTTCCTGAATCGTATGAAATAATCTATTTTTTTATTTATGTAATTAATTATTAAGTACATTATCTTAATTGATATAGGATAATCATAAGTTTACAGCGGCATATAAGTCAAAAATATTAATACACTTTACAGTACAAAACTAACACTAGAAATACTACCAATAGCTTTGCAGACATAATAAATAAGTTAGATATTAATTGATATTTTATTGAGGAAATAAAAATGGTGGGGCAAATACTATTGCAGATAAATGGATCATAAATAGATATTCAAGAATAATTAGTAAAATGTTTTATGTCTTTTTAGTGTACTCCCGATTAGGGATTGCAATCCGGTAATCCGGCGGATCCGGCATCATTATACTTTTACCGGATCCGACAATAATATACCGGATCCGGTAACCGGATCCGAATATAGCAATTTCTGACCAAAAATAGTGCAGTTTAATAAAAAAAAAAGTACTTTAAATGCGTTACATTTGGTGTACATGTAGAGTGGTGTCGTTCGACGCCAAATTACATCACGTCATCAGTTCAGTCCAGCATCATTTGTTCGCTTTTCACGAGGCAGTACATGTGCTCTTGTTTTGTCGGTGCTACAGATATTATTATCTTGGATATTCGCGAGCTATAGCATCCTATAAGTTGTATGTAGAGGAACTTCTGAAACAACTCTAAATTTTTTTTAGAGAAATTGTTCACTCAAGTACTGAATTATATGATAAACTGCTTACAAATCTATTGAAATCTAGGAAGACTGAGCTACGTTACTGCTCACGTCTTCCTATACTTCACTTTTTCAGATAGCTCAATTAATATATTAAGTTACTTTATAAAATCTTATATAATTATCCTTGCGTAATTAACTCAGATTGGAATTGTGATAACAATAATTTTAAATTATTTGAGAATGCTAACAATCACAAAAAACTCTTATATTAATGATAGACACAATCATATTTTGATGAATATGTCTGATGAATGGCATAATTATCACAATAAAGAGGAGTTTGTATTATGAGTATAAATCTTTAAATTATTGTACTGACAATATTTGTTTTTTAAATAGTACGTAAGTGCTAATAACCTTAGTTATATTATCAAAAATCAATTTTGATTTTAGAAAAAGGGTGGTAGAAAACAAATAGTCTTTATTTTCAGCAAATTGTAATCAATAGCCGACTGTTTTAATAGCCATTAAAATTTTACTAGTTACCTAAACTACTAAACTTTCATTTTTTTGCTCCATATCTAATCCTAACATAACTTTTATTTTATGAACTTCCTATTATGAGTACAATTATACTCGAATAACATACTAACAGTTCATATTGGACCGAAAAGTGAAAATCAACCTGATTTAGTCGTACCATCCGGATCCGGCCGGATCCGTCCGGATTGATGAAATTCGGGACCGGATCCGGCCGGATTGGAAATGACACCGGATTGCAATCCCTACTCCCGATGTCTTTTAAATAGCTAAACAGTATTTCTACATCTTCATTTTCTTACAAGACATCTTTTAAGGTTCATGCCAATTTTGGGGGCCAATTAAGGTTCTGGAATAGGGGGCACTCTAACAATAAAAACGTTATCACATTATTTAAATATGTTGATCTCTCAGTAATGTAAAAAAAAAAGTTAATTATCTTTTATTTTAAATACCAATATAACATATTTGTATTTATGTTTTGAAACATTTTTATTTCTTTAACTTACTTAATATTTACAATATTGTACAAATCCCATATAAACTAAGAATTTCCTTATAACTACAGTTTGAAATATTAATTAAATTTGATATTCTTATTTTCTAAATAGCTTTCAAAAGGTGTAGGAATCACTGATTATCTTATTTCCTTCTCATTTTAGGTCTTGTTCATGTAAAAATTAACAGCACTAAAAATTGATTTATTTCTTTTCCCGAATCAGCATTTAAAAAAAAATTGAAAAAATAAAATAAAATAAAACCACTACAAAAAGAGACAGAGAACTAAATATTTTAAAGATAAGTAACACAAAAGTTATTTAAAAAAACTTTACCAAATATTTGTATTTTTCCAGCTAATATTTGTTTATAATAATTATTATTAATAAAGTTATATTCCCTTTCCATTATTAGTATTACTATATATCGTATTACATATCTTAGCTTAATTAAGCCTTAATACCCTGTAATCCCGAATTAGCAATGTCCTGATGATGGATCAATCCCTAGGATTGTTTAGCACCGAGCATTGGCCTGCTAAGGAATCCTATGTTACAAAAAAACGCTGAAAATTATTACACAATGTTTCATTATTTACAAATAACTTTATCAGGGTATAAAGGTTTATATACCAATTCACAGGCAATTAACTAATATGAAAAGCCATAAGCAATCGCTAGGAAAATAGTAAATCACAACTGCTAATTTCAAAAGCTATATCCTCTGCTGAGCCGATTCTGAACCAATTTCGATGATTCTTATATTTTATCTACCTTAAAAAATAACTGAGCAATTGAATTAAATCTGTTTTGATCGGCCGCCGTTTTAAAAATTACCATCTGCTATCAATGTCTAGATGTTAGGACCATCCTTGGATGCGTTAGTATTTTTGTGGAAAATATGAAAAAAAAAATGGTCCAGTAGTTTCGGAGAATTGTCGCGGAGGGGGACAAAAACGGATTATTTTTAATTCTTTATTTGGGTTCTATGTATCCTGAAACGTTAGCACTATCATAAGAGAGGGCATTTTTTTTTATTTGTTTGGTCGATAACAATGATCCATTATTGACAATTATTATTCCATTTCTTCATAGATTCGACATTCTGATACTCTTCAGACCTTCAAATCCCGCCTATTCGATTACTTCCTCTCTATTCAATTTTCAAAGAACCCTTAATAGATTTGCCAATTCAATTTAAATTAGTAGAAAAAAAACATACAGAAACGTTTATTTAAATATAATATCTTACATTGTGGTAATCTTGCATATTTAACTTTATTATTTCAATAATTTTACATCAATACAGTAAAGCACTATTAATTAAAATTTTGTACATATGCACATATGTTTCTGTTTAATATTTTGTCTAGTTTTGTTATTAATTATTAGAATTATTATTATAAGAAGCTACCTTTAATTTATCACAATTGTTCACTTTATGATTTCTATTATTTTTTGTAAAATTATACAGAATAAATGAAGAATTTATTATTATTATTAACTGATAAACAAAAAATATTAAACAACTCTTTTTTAACAGAATTTCATAGTAGAAACAATTTATGTTGATACGTGATCTTGTTTGGTTTACTCCTAACAAATGTAAAATCTTCGGTGATTTAACTCTTCTTAGACAGTCTTTAAAACCAGCAGACTTTTATAATCATATGTATTCAACTCCCAGATAATTTAATTATTTCTGGTGTCTCTCTAGATTTTACATTTTAAAGATAATACCCTCTTCCTTTGTAGCTACTGTTGTACAAGAATGACGAAAGAGGTCATACATTCCTGTTTAATCCTGGATGTATGGGGCAGGTTCTGGATATGGGATAATCCGGACTTATCGGAGCATCTCAGACTGTGTAGGCTAAACCTTCCCCATCCCTGCTATCTCCCTTCACCAATGTTTGTCTTTGTTATTTCCCTCCTAACGTTGATTCTGCTCAAAAAGCATTCATAATTTTTCTTCTGATCTCCTTGAAAAACATTAAGTTCCCGTGTTTAAGCGAACAACTTAAAACTCCTCTTAACCGAGGTTATAAAATGCTTATTTTGCATTAAGGTGACTTGGCTTAGCTAATTTATTTTGTTTAACTTTAATTTTACTTACCTATTAATTTATTTTTATCTATTTTTTCTTAATTTAAATCGATTTGCGTACAAGGCGAAATTGGTAGCTTTTATATTTACAGCTTACAATGAATAGCTTAGCAATATAACAATAATACAGTAGTTCTAATTATTTATTAAATGCTTTAATGCCTTTTTAGCTAAATATTATAATTAATTTTACCACTATTCTGAATTTTAATATCCCCAGCATATTTCATCACAAGAATAAGTTTTTTTTTCATGGTTGCATGGCATTAGAAAAAAAATGTAGTGACTAAAAATAAGGTTAATAAATCACATTATCACTTATAGGAAAGGTTAATTTATATATTAACTTTTTTATGGAAACCATATGATAATCATAAGGTTGTTGTCTTAATATTA
Source organism: Piezodorus guildinii (assembly GCA_023052935.1). Classification (NCBI taxonomy): domain Eukaryota; kingdom Metazoa; phylum Arthropoda; class Insecta; order Hemiptera; family Pentatomidae; genus Piezodorus; species Piezodorus guildinii. Next base: position 76,842,952 of record CM041296.1, read on the forward strand.
AAGCATAACTCTGTCCAATTGGGTTTGAATACTCAAGACCTTAATATTTTCAAAAATTATTAAAAAAATGTTGAGCTTGCGAAACGCTAACTTAGACATAAGTACTGAACAAAAACTTTTGAATAGATTCATATTAAGAAGAATAGTAAGAAGCAAGTTAACATTTTTAAAGCAAATAAAAACGTGAAACAAAAAAATATCATTATAATTATATTTATCTAGAAACATAATTTTAGCCCTACTTTGGAAAACAAGATAAGCCACCTTAGGATTAAAACCATCTAATAACATTAACATCAATTCAATAATGTCATTCATTGTCAAAATATTGCAAATCATATATTATTTCCATCTATTTCAAGATGAATTACATCGGAAGGCAAAACAGTAACGCTTAAGTACAAGTACATGTTTTTAATAACAAATCTCTCTCTCTCTCTCTCTTTCTATATATATATATATATATATATATATATATATATATATACACACACACAAATCACGCTTGAACGGATTGACCGTGTTCTCTAATTTTGTTTCATATTTATATTAACCGGAAGAAGGATTTTATGAATTAAGAAAAGATAAACGTTACTTGGGTTTATAGGTTTGTATTTTTTTATTTCCTAAGGTAATCTACATGTATAAAAATTAATGATCATCGATTATTTGCTGACGTGAAATGCTTCAGTATTGATAAAGTGAATTTTAAATTCTGTCTTGCATGAAGTAAAATGTTAAGGACTAGGGAGTTTTTCTGTTATATATTCAACAAAAGGAAGAATGGACCCCTCCACCGGAACCTTGTTAAAATATAATTGGTTTTCGGATTAGAATTCAATGAGATTTTATGGACTCCTATAACGGATCTCAAAATATTTATTTAATTCAGCTATGATAGTTTGGTAGATTGTTCATTCATTAAATTTCATTTCGTGCACCTAATTTTTCATCAAGTATTTTTTAAATTGCCTTATAATGTATGATTACAATAAAAATTCAGAATATTATTTTATGCTGTATACTAATTTAAAACCTCCGCCCGTGAGGATTTGGCTACGTACCGGGAACCCACGGCCTGTTCCAAGCCAGGATAAAGGAGGAGGGATCGAGGAGTAACACCTCGTTAATAAACCCTGGTCCAGCTGGCCCGGCTGGTAGTACCTTGTGAGGGCTCCTGTCTAGGGTTACAGGATCGGGTGGTAGGCGCTCGGAGTCGTGGTGAAGGCAGGCCTACTAGGGGATCAGGACCACGAACTCAAACCTGCTAGTGTTGGGCAGCGGCAACGCTAGTATCTCAATGAGGCTGAAGGTGGCATATTGACTGGTTAGGCTCAATGAGAATCATGGAGTAGAATACATACTACGAGGGTGGACGCAGCTCTAAAGTCGTGGTGAAGACAATGCGTCTAGAGGGTGAGAACCTTGAACACAAATCTCCCTGTCCTTCTGGTAAAAAGGTTGGGCGAAGGGCTAACTACCCGTTCCCGGAAAACGTATACTGTTTTGAGACCTCAAAAAGAAATAGCCGGACTGTCTTTAAGGAAACGACCACGGATTTGTCATATGGATCTTTCATTTGCCCAATGGAATATTTTATCTTTACATAGACTGGGTTCACTTCGGCAACTTCTACAGCAGCTGGACCTTTATAAAATAGACCTGGTCGCTCTACAGGAGGTGAGGTGGGGGGGAAGAGGGTCCTGGAGAAGCGGTCCCACACCATCTACTACAGCTGCCACGATCAGCAGCATATTTCTGGTACTGGGTTTGTGGTCAGGGGAGCAGCCCGAGATCTTGTTATATAGGCTTTGCTCCAGTTAACCATCGAATCTGTGTTATTAGATTGAGGGGAAAATTCTACAATTACACTGTCCTGAGTTGCTATGCTCCCACTGAGGTAGCCAAAGAAGATGAGAAAGAAGAATTCTACGATCAGCTAGACAGGACTCTGGACAGCTGTCCGAGGAGTGATATTAAGGTCATCATGGGGGACTTCAACGCCAAAATCGGCAAGGAGGAAGTTTTTAGGCCGACCATAGGAAAATATAGCCTCCACTACGAAACGAACGATAATGGACGTATGCTTATTAACTTTTCCGCATCAAAGGACTTGGTTGTGGGACGCACCCTATTCCCTGGAAAAAGGATTCACAAAGGTACCTGGCGCTCTCCGGATTGTAGGACGGTGAATCACATTGACCACATATTGGTCAGTAGGAGGCACAGATCCAGTTTGATGAGCTGCAGATCATACCGAGGGGCTAATATGGACACCGACCATTACCTGGTAGTGTCCAAAATGAGAGCCAGGATATCAAACGTTAGGAAATCCATGGGAAAGAAGAGAGAGAGAGAATAGCTACAGCCAGACTGAGAATGCCGGATGTTAGTGAAGATTACAGTCAGAAGCTTGATGAAGCAATCGTGGAAAATGGTGTACCAGATGGGCCTGTGGAAGAACAGTGGAATGCGCTCTCGTCCTTAATTAAAAGAGTGACCCGGGAAACCCTTGGGAATGAGGAACGAAGAGTGCAGTCTCAATGGTTTGACGAAGAGTGTCCGATCGCAACAGAAAATAAAAACAAAGCGTACAAAAACATGGTTCAGAAGCGACACACCAGAGGAGCATCCAAGAAGTATTCAGATAGGCGGAGAGATGAAAAAAGGCTTCACCGTAAAAAGAAAAGGGAATGGGAGAGGAAGCAGCTTGAGGAAATAGAGGAGCACAGTAATCTACGAGAATCTAGAATCTTTTATCAAAAGGTTAATAAGAGTAGGGGCGGCTTTAAACCGCGTGTCAAGGCATGTATAAATGAAGACGGGTCCATGGCCACGGGAAAGGATGAAGTTCTCGCTCGATGGTCCCGTCACTTCGACACTCTTTTAAACGCGGGAGACCGAGAGGTGTGGGAAATACCAGGTGCAGATGATACCGAAACTCCCGACCCACCTACCTTTGATGATATCGAAGAGGCTGTCAAAAGACTCAATAACAATAAGGCTCCAGGTGAGGATGAGATTCCTGCTGAGCTCCTGAAGCATGGTGGAAATGAGTTTATGAGAGCCCTCTACAACGTAATCCTCACAGTCTGGACCGAAGAGAAAATTCCTGAACAGTGGAAGAAAGCCATTATTCATCCACTCCACAAGAAAGGTGATATCCTGGAATGCTCTAATTACCGTGGCATATCGCTTTTACAGTGCGCCTACAAGGTTCTCTCCAACGTCATTTATGGTAAGCTTCTACCATTTGCCGAGAGAAAGATAGGTAAATATCAGGCTGGTTTCAGGGGAGGTAAATCAACAACGGATCAAATGTTTGGCCTGAGAATGATTCTCGAGAAGTCCCAGGAGTACAGAATGATTACCCATCATCTATTTGTGGACTTCCGGAGTGCTTATGATAGCATAAAAAGGCCGAAGTTGTACGCAGCGTTGGTAGAGCTTGGAGTTCCTCTGAAATTGGTTCGGCTGATCAGGATGACAATGGATGACACATGGTGCACTGTACGCATTCAAACGGACCTCTCTCCACAGTTCGAAACTGCAAAAGGTATTAGGCAGTGTGATGGCCTCGCCTGTTTGTTGTTCAATTTGGCTTTGGAAAAGGTAGTGCGCGATTCAGGGATACAGACTTCGGACACCATCTTCAATCGGCTGGTCCAAATTCTCGGCTTTGCTGACGACCTGGACATTGTCGCAAGGTCATTTGAGTCCTTAGAAGATGCTTTCCTCAGGTTGGCGGAGGCAGCGAAGGATATGGGGATGCACATCAATCAGGAGAAGACAAAATAGATGAGAGCTGGGCCGGGAACAGAGACTGCAGACCGACATCCTGTGATAATGGGCTCATTTGTGTTCCAGAGCGTTGACCAATTTGTGTACCTCGGATCAGTAGTAAATTGTGGAAATAGGATTTCCGGGGAAACAAGTCAGCGTCTCCTCAAAGCCAACAGGTGCTATTTTGGCTTCAGAAAGCACCTGAGAAGTGCCTACCTCACCCGTCGCACAAAGTGCCTTTTGTATAAGACCCTCATTAGGCCCGTCTTAGCTTATGGATCTGAGACGTGGACCCTCACTGTTAAAGAGGAGAGGGATATCCTCATATTTGAAAGAAAAATCTTAAGAAAGATATTTGGGCCAGTTAAGATCGGGGAAAGCTGGAGGCGGAAGACAAACTTGGAGATCTACCGGATCTATGACGAAGCTGATGTGATAAGGTTAATCAGCTTAGGAAGACTGCGATGGGCTGGCCACGTAGTACGGATGCCAGACGATGAAATTCCCAAAAAGCTGCTGGATGGGAGGCTCCACCGGACAAGGGGAAGAGGAAGACCTCGGCTTAGATGGGAGGACACCGTTGCCTGGGATGCTCTTCGCCTACTTGACGCCCGCAACTGGCGAGCGGCTGCTCAAGACCGAACCACCTGGCGAAGACTTATTGAGGAGGCCAAGGACCACATCGGTCTGTAGCGCCACGGATGATGATGATAATAATTTAAAGGAACGAATGAGAACCCTCTCTCAAACATTTTGATAGATTTATCCATAGTAAAGAATAATTCAATATATCGGCGTAACTAATGGGTTTTAAAACTTTTAACTACAATTCCTGTTTTTTACGTTTTTCTATGAGCTACGCTTCCCTTAAAACGGAATGTCTATAGCCTTTTAGACACCAAATATTACAGTAAAATGATGAAATCGGGCAAAGAAAGAGCATAAGTCTAATTGTCTATAAAAGGGAGAGAGGATGGGTTACGCACGAAAAAGAATAATTTTACTATTTTGAAAGATATGACCGATTTTATCATTATAGTGAAAAGTTTGGTGTCTTGAAGGCTATGAATATTCCGTTTTAAGGGAAGTCTAACTCATTTAAAAACGCAAAAAACAGCAATTGTAGCTGCCAAGTTCTAAAACCCATAAGATGCTATTAAAAATGATATTAAAAGATTCCATGTTTTGCGAAAATTTTCCACATATTTAATATCCATAAGATGGTGTTAAAATATTTTATACTGTGGACATAATAGTAAAATTAGTCCTTTTTATGCGATGTGAGTAGAATAAAAAATATATTCAGTCTTGATTTAACAGTGCATTGTTTGTCTTTATGTGCTCAATCACTGTATATGTTTTCGTTCAAAGCCGAATCCGTCATCGGTTAGCTCCTATTGTTAGAGTTATGCTGAAATCCGTTGGCGTGATATCGGTTAGTGGGATGGGACTAACTTCCTGTTAATTTTAAGCTGTAGTAATTATTAGTCTAATGGATTGGGGAAACTCCATTGCTCTCACACCTTACTACCCGACTGTAATATTGATTTATTGGATCGCTTAACCGATTCATAAAATTTGTGAATGAATTGGCTCATTCCGATTTATTACTATCATGTTGTTGTTTAGTTATGTTTCTTGTCTAATTAAAAAAAAAAAAAAAAAAAAAAGGAAATAAAAAATCACAGATAGTCTGATCTTAACCATAATTAGAATCATGCAGCGGTAAATAATTTTCCTGTAGTAAGACATTTATTATAGCTGAATTTCTCTCAATTCGTTTTTAAAGTTGCGTAAAGATCAAAGAAACTCCTCAAAACTGGTGAATAAGAGATATCATTTCTTATTTAAGGACTCACTATAAGAAACTGTTGGTGCACAATAGTAAACTAAAGGCCGCATTAATAATTCGCACAAAAATAAATTACGATTCGACTAATATGCCATCTTTAGGTACCAACAATTATGTCTTTATGGTTTGTAGGTAATTACATAATGAAACCTCATCTCTTGTGAAATCACCTGAACCATAAAGAAATAAATTATTTGGCAATTAAAATCGGCGTTTTATCCCAAACCTAGTGCATTTTTATATAAAGTTGAAGTAGTAAAACAGCCTTTAATTTACTACTGAATTTTTTACCTGCATTTGTTAGTAAACTTTTTTACTATTACTTACCTATATATGATATAAAAAGTAAGCGAAAGTATTGCGATCATGAACATTTTCGAATTCGGCTTTTTACTAAAAATTTCCGAGCTGATGACCAAGTCTCACAAAAAGGTCTGCATGTGTGTGGTAACTCTTGCTTGAAGACGGTACGCTGTATAAGACTTCATATTTTAGGAGCATATAAGCCTTAGATGTTACAGCTACTTTTTCACTAAAATCGGCTAACCATAAGAACCACCTTATACTATACATTTTCCTCAAAAACGGCACAAACGACGCGTTGACATCACAAATTCGCAGGCTGATGAAAATATGGAAATCGAGTTTGTGGCACGATAAACTTAATGCAACACATGGGGATCATAGGAAGTTTTGGAAACTTTTACGTACAACAACAAAAAAGGTGTCTTCAGTAAGAATCCATGATGGTGATAATATCATGCATACAGATAAGCAAGCGGACATACTCGCTGAATATTACGAGAAAAGCTTTCGAAACCAAGCTTCATACGATATGCCCCATGAAGAATTCCCTCGCCAGCAAAACTTTATATATGTATCACCTAAAAAACTTAAAACGATCCTTCGCAGAACAAAGGGTAATAAGGCACCAGGAAATGATGGGATTCAAACAATCTTATTAAAACAATTACCTAAGAAAGGTATCATTCACTTGGCAAATCTTTACAACTCCTGCTTCCGTTTAAGATATTATCCAGATACATGGAAAAAGGCCATTCTCATACCTTTGCTGAATCCAGCGAAAAATGGAGACAAACCAGAACATTACCGCCCGGTATGTTTGCTGCCACATTTAAATAAATAAATAAATAAGTTCTTTATTATTCTGGGACATGTCCCTTTAGAACAAATATACAAAATGTACAAAAAAAAGGGCTTTAGAGTCTTAGAGTAAATTAATTAAATATAAACAAGTTAATAATTAATGGTATAAAATATACATATTTAAATGAGATGAAAAAAAAATATATATAAAAAAATAAATAAATAAAAAGCTTATTTAGAATTCTATTGAGCCTGGATGTGCAATAAGTGATCAAATATGCGGGATTTGAAGGTAGAAAGAGAATTGGAGTGACGGATGGAGGAAGGGATAGAATTCCATAGGATGGAGGATCGAATGAGAAAGGATCTGTCGAAATGTGCAGTTCTGTGGGCCGTACTGTATAAATCCGAAGGCCTGGAGCGTGTAGAACGGGAATGGACAGAGGATTTGAACTGTAGGAGGTCAAAAATATATGATGGACGGCGGGATTGGATAATTTGGTAAAGGAATGATGCAAGGAAATACTTGCGACGATTGGAAGGGTTAAGCCACTTCAACTCTCCATAAAGTTGGGATACAGAGGTGTATCTAGGGACCCCGAAGATGAAGCGAACAAAGGAATTGATTAAGCGTTTTATTTTTACCTCGAGATCCCCAGACACACCACCATATACCGTACAGCAATAGTCGAAGTGGGGGAATATTAGGGAGGTAACGAGGAGTATTCGGGTTTCAAGCGGAAATAGGTGACGGAGGGAATACAGTCGCTTTAAGGTTGAAAGGGGACGTCGAGAGATTTCTAAAATATGATTTTTGAAGGATAGACATTGATCGAAGGTTACTCCCAGATTTCGGACAGTAGGGTGGAACTTTATAGGATTACTATTGAGGAACAAGGTTGGAATATGAGGAACGGTTTTCAGAAGGTGAGGGGATCCTATTACAATTGCTTTTGTTTTTTCAACATTTAATTTTAACTTATTCACTTCAGCCCAGTGGCTTATTTGATTTATGTCCTCTTGTAATTTTTTTGTAGCTAGTAATAGGTCGGAAGGTGGGAAGGAGAGGTATATTTGGAAATCATCAGCATAGAGGTGGTATTTAGAGTGATTGATATGGAGAGGGAGGTCATTAATGTAGATAGCGAATAGGGTAGGAGATAGAGACGATCCCTGAGGGACACCACAGGATAGAGGTAGGGTACTGGAAGGAGGTTGATCTGGCACTACTACATACTGAGAACGATCGGAGAGAAAGGATTGAAACCAGCGTAAAGCACTGTTGGATACTGGTAGATTTTGGAGTTTGTTAAGAAGTATACTATGGTCAACCGTGTCAAATGCCTTTGAGAAATCTAAGAGGATGAGTATAGTTAATTTTTGATGATCAATGGCATTTTAGAGGTCTTGTGTTATTTTAAGGAGAGCGGATTGGGTAGAATAACCAGGTCGAAACCCGGATTGGAGAGGACTAACTAGAGAGTTTTCTTCAAGGAAATTTGATAGTTGGGTTTGTACAAGGCGTTCGAGCGGTTTTGATAGATTGGAGAGAATAGAGATAGGACGGAAATCTTGCGGTGAGGCAGGATTCGGAACTTTATTTAGTGGTCGGACGAGGGCGGTTTTCCAGGAAGAAGGAAAAGTGGAATTTTGCAGAGAGAAATTATAAATATGATATAATGCCGGTATGAGAGATGGGAGGCTGGATTTTATTAGTTTTACTGGAATATTGTCCGGTCCATAGTCGTTAGTACGGGATTTTAAGATTGCATTGAGTAGTTCGTCGTTGGACACGTGAGAAAAGAAGAAACTGTTGGGATTGAAGCTTCGGTAAGTAATGTCAGGAGCTGTCGAGGAATCAGAAGCAAAGGATATGAAATGGTTATTGAGTTCGTCAGGCGTGATTTGGAAAGAACTGGGGTTATTGGGTTCGGGAAATGACAATTTTCTAAGGATTTTCCATTTGGATTTATTATCAGGAGCATCGGAAAGGACAGAATGGATATGGAGGGATTTAGCACGTCGCACTGCGCATTGGGTTTCATTACGGAGCTTCTTGAAAGATACATAGTCTTCTTGCAAACGGGTGCGTCGAAATTTGCGTCTCGCCGCTTCCCTTCTCTTCATCATATCCTTTATCTCGGGGGTAAGCCAAGGCGCAGTAGGACGGAGTAAGATTCTGGTTTTCAGGGGAGCGTGGATGTCTAGTATGGATCGTAGGTTTGAGGTAAGAGTGGAGACCATAGGATCAATGGAGTTGTCGGAGTATATCGTGTCCCAGTGGATAGAGTCCAGATCAGGTTGAAGAGATTCATAGGAAAGAAGGTCTAAATTTCGATATGATATGATTCTTGGGTTGTAGGATTTGACAGGTAGATCATAAGTAATATGGATAAGGTCGTGTGATGATAAGAAAGGAACGGGATGCTGCGATGAGGAAATAATTTTTACAGGAGAGTCAGAAATATGTAGGTCTAACCAGGTATCAGTATACTGAGAATGATGAGTAGGATGATAAGGAACGAGGTACAGATTGAGGGAGTATATTAAATCGGTGAGGAAGGATTTGTCGCTGGACTCAGATAACATGTTAGTATTAAAATCACCAGAGATAATTATATTATTATATGCTGAGACCAGTTGGACAAGGGAGGATTGGAAGAGGTCATCAAATGGAACACGAGGAGGTCGGTAGACAACGGCGTATAACAAGTGTGAGGAGATGGTTGAAATTTCAACAAACATGTATTCTATGTGAGGAAGGGGATTAGGAGGGGACTTCAGTAGGATTTTGGCTTTCAGGCTATCGTGAATATACAGCCCGACTCCACCTCCCGTGCGATCAGGTCTGTCATGTCGTAGGAAACAGTAGTTTAGAAGGGAAACCTGAGAGGAAGGGATAAATGGTTTTAACCATGTTTCGGAGACGGCTACTATATGATAAAAGTTGTCAAGGAAATATTTTTGGAATTCATCATAGTGGGCTAAGAGGGATTGTGCGTTTATGTGACAGGAAGTTAGGATATTAGTCATAATGGGAGGATTGAGAAGAGGAAAAACTGAAAAAAGCATTAGGACTGAAGGATAGGATATAACAATTTTTCGTCCAGCACTCTATTTTGGATCGAAATAAAATACATATATAAATAACATAAATATGATTAAATAAATACCAAAATAAAAATAAAAACTCAAATAAAAATTCCACGATAGTAGAAAGAAGAAATAAATCACATAAAAATAATTTAAGAAACTGTTAAATGAAAAAAAAAAAACAATGTGGTACAGAGAAGCTGTCCTTTTTTCACTTCTATGACAATGGAATCTAATAAAATATAATAATATGTAAAAATGAGATTCGGTAAAAATAAAAATATATATCTTTAATACAAAGTGAGTAAATAAAAAATAAAAAAAATCTTCAATGTCTTCTAGATAAAAAAAAAAATATATATATATAATAATAATAATAATAATAATAGGCTTACCGAACCCGATGGTTCGATGCCGATACCACCAAATTTTGCTTACACAGACTCGTCCAATGCTCACCATTCAAGCCCAAGCTCCCTAGATCAGCCTTAACGCAATCCTCCCATCGACGCTTCGGCCTACCTTTTGGACGCCTACCAGTCGGATCAGCAAATATCAACTTTCTCGGAATCCGCTCGTCATCGAGCCCAACAACTTTACTCGCCCATTTGAGTCTCCGCGATGCAATCAGCTCAATTATATTCACAGGATGCAAGTTCCGCAATTCCGCGTTATGCAACCTTCTAAACTCCCCAGTGGCCTCATCTCTCTTTGGACCAAATATTTTACGCAATACCTTATTTTCGAAAACCTTAAGCCGTTGTTCATCCTTCAAAGTAAGCGGCCACGTTTCACATCCGTAAAGAACCGTTGGAAGAATAATAGTTTTATAAATTCTAATCTTTAAGTTTTTAGATAGAAGCCGCGAACTAAGTAACTTAGCAACTGAATAATAACACGCATTTCCCACCTTTAACCGGGACTTTATTTCTTCCTGGATTTCATTTTTTCTAGTTATGATTGAACCTAAATACTTGAATTTCTCTACGTGTTCAAAAGTATGACCTGATACATCAATATCACCAAGATCGAAACCGTTTCTGCTACTAATCATATACTTCGTCTTATCGGTATTTAATTCGAGTCCTATTTCTTTACCGGTTTTTATTAACACACTTGTATTTAGTTGTATGGTTTCCGTGTCTTCACCTAGCAGTACCAGATCATCGGCATACCCCAAAACCGGAATCTTGTCACCCATATTTAAGCCATTCTCGGTACACATCACCTTTTCTATGACATATTCTAAAGCTATATTAAATAACACAGGTGAAAGAGAGTCACCCTGTTTCAAACCCGATCGCACCTCAAATCTCTCGGAGTAATTATGACCGATTCTAACTTTATGAAATGTTTCCGACAAACACATCTCTACTAGGTTTACTAACTTTCTAGGTATTCCCTGTTCAATCATGATGTTATATAGCTTCCGACGATCTATTGAATCATAAGCCTTCTTAAAATCGATATAAAGTTGATGGACTACACCGTTGTATTCCAATTTTTTCTCTAATATTTGACGTAAGGAAAATATTTGGTCAATAGTCGAGCGATTCCGCCTAAAACCACATTGGTAATCTCCGATAATTTCCTCAGCGTATTCCGTGATTCGACTAGTTAGAATTGACGAGAATATTTTATAGCATACTGGGAGAAGGGAGATCCCACGATAGTTGTTACAATCCGACCTCGGTCCTTTTTTGTGAATCGGAATAAGTATTGATTCTTTCCATTCTTCGGGCATTTTTTCAGTTTCCCAAATCTTTTTAACTAAAAAATGTATTTTGGAAACGCCCGCTTCTCCACACGCCTTGATTAATTCACTCGTGATATTATCATTTCCTGCGGCCTTATAAAGTTTTAATTTTCCTATCGCCATTTCGACTTCCTCTTTACTCGGTGCGTCTATCCATGGTTCAGCGCTCTGATATTCAGAGAGAGGAGATTGATTATTATTTTCCGTATTTAAGATGCCGTCAAAGTGTTGTTTAAATTTATTTAATATCTCAGAAGGGTCCGCAATTATATTGTTATTTGCATATTTAACCGCATTCAATAGAGGTTCAAATCTTTTACGCGATTTGTTTATACCTTTGTACATCTCTCTTACGTTATTTTCGTTTCTGTGTTTTTCTATTTCTATTATTTTGCCTTTAAGATACTCTCTTTTCTTATTTTTTAAGAGTTTTGAAGTTTCATTCTTTACTAACCGAAAAAAAGCCACATTATTATCGCTTGGATTATTTAAGGAATTCAGTTTAGCGGTTTTTCTTTTTTCGCACATATTTTGACAATCCCTGTCGAACCAAGGTTTGTTCTTTTTATTTTCGATTTTTCCAAGACATAAATTACCGACCTCTTTAATATTATCCCTGATTCCTTCCCATAGTTTGTTTACATCTTTGTGTTCCTCGTCTGAAGATTCCAAAGCTTCGAACCGATTTTTTACTTCTATCGCGAATTGTTTTCTAATTTCGAGGTTGTTCAATTTAACTAAATCGAAATTCTCGGGACGAATATAGTTCGGTGTTCTCTTTTTTGTATTTAGCTTTTGTCGAAGTTTCGCGATTACTAATTCATGATCAGAACCGCATTCTGCACCCCGATACGATCTCACGTTAATTATGCTACTTTGCCATCTGTTTTGTATTAAAACATGATCGATTTGATTTCGTGTTTGTCCATCCGGCGATGTCCACGTATACTTATGAATATCCTTATGTTTAAATGTAGTACTTTTGATTACTAGGTTTTTCGAAATGGCAAAGTTTATTAGTCGGGTCCCATTATCATTACTATATTCGTGCAAACTTTCTTTACCGATTGTAGGACGATATACTTCTTCCCTTCCAACCTTTGCGTTCGCGTCGCCTAGTATTATCTTAATGTAATTTCGTGGTAACTTATCGTAAACCGACTCTAGTTTATCATAAAATTATATATATATATATATATATATATATATATATATATATATATATATATATATATATATGATAACTAAATTGGTATTTACTAACAATATTAGAAAATGAAAATATGATAAACTATAAAATAAAAGATTAAAATATTTACTATATAAATAAATAAATAAAGTTTAAAAAAATTCTTCATTATAGGTCGAAATAAAATAGATATGAAAATAACATAAATATGCTGAGGTAAATACCAGAATAAAAAATATAAAAAATCGATAATACAGAGAAAATAAATGGAACAAATACAATTTAAAGAACTAGTAAATGAAAAAACAAAACAAGATTGAATATGGTACAGATAAGACGTTTTTGTTTCATTTCTATGATAATCACAACTGATAAAATATAATAGTAGATAATGAGGTGTGGTCAAAATAAAAATAGATATCTCTAATAAAAAGTGAGTAAATAAAACATCTTCCATGTAAGAGAATAAAGTGTTTTCTATTTCAAAAATGAAAATAAAAATGAAGCCTCTCAAAAAATAAAATAATATGTAAATGAAAAGACATTCTTCTGTATACAAAAATATGATACATACATAAATAATTAGGAAATAAAAAAAATAAAAAAGTGATAAAACTATTAAATAAGAAAGTAAAATATTTACAATATAAATAAAGATAGAAAAATCTTCATTATAGCTAATTAATAAGTCTATTGCATAAAAAATAAAATATCCATCATATGCAGAAGGAAATAAGAAAATAAAAAAAATCTTAACTGTGTAACTAAATAAATTTTCCTCTGGTTGAAGTGAGAAAAAATGAAAATTTTGACTTAAAGTTTTGGAAAAAAATAAATTATATGCAGATAAAATACTTAGATAACCATAGTTAAAAAAAGATAATGTAAATAAAATATAACTGTAACTACATTGTAAATAAAAAATAATCCAATTTAAAAAATAAGTGGCATTTGCATGTTGTGAGAAAAAATGAAAATGTAGACTTAAAGTTTTAGAAAAAAATAAGTTACATGGAAATAAAACACTTAGATTGCGGTAGCGATAGATAAAAAAGAATAGTGTAAATAAATTATAGCTATGATAACACTGTAAATAAAAAATAATCCAAATTAAAAAATAAATGGCACTTATACCTTTTAGACAGATTAGAGCAAAATTAAAAAAAAATAAGATATCTTTTTAAAAAAAAAAAAAAAAATTAATACAATATTGTAGTGACTGGGAATCATGAATCAAATAAAAATGTCTAAGTCAGATGGTTTATTTACCATTACCGCCGGGTAACCATCGGACTTCCTACACCTGACGCGCCCGCCACTAAACCATACATATTTTATCTTGGACGACACCTTTTTCTGCCGGGCCAGCCAGTAAAGATGTCTATTAGTGGGTGTCATCGCCTCGCTGAGGTAGATAGAATGGCTATTATTTCCTTCCCAACCCAGGTGGCGCGTAGAAAGGTCCCTTTTAATTCTTCTCTGTCGAATTAAATCGTCCTTTACCGCTTGCCGGACGAATCGAGCGATGATGGTCCCCGCGGCTCCCGCTTCCTTGGGCTTGAGGCGTACAGCGTGGTCCAGATCTTCCGGGCCCAGCTTTACGCCCAGCGCTGCGCCGACGCCGACTATGGTGCCAGTCACGGTCTCACCTGGCCTCTCCGGGATCCCTCTGATCTCAATTGTATTTTTTAATTGAATTTGCTCTGAGATATTTAACCTGTCTTCTAAAACGGAGATTCTTTCTTTTAATAAATTATTTTCCAATGATAACTTCTCCGCTAAGGCTTTTTGTTCTTCAAGGAGGCTTTCGATTTTTTGAAGCTTCTCCATGTTTTCGAATGAGAGTTCGGACTGTTTTTCAAGGGTTTGTTTAATGTCTTTTAAATCGTCGATCCCTTGAAGCCGAGTCTTCATCTCTCTAACCTCCTCGGTGAGCGTCATTAATACGTTAATCATGGTAGCGGGCTCGTGGGCCGACGTTGGTTGCGAAGTCGTTTCACAGTCGAGGCAAACCCACTTTTTATAAGCCTCTGGATCAGTGGCATCTAATTTGACACACTTTATATGGAAAATATTTTGACAAACAGGGCAGATCAACTTCGCCTTCTCGTCTCTTCCGACAGATTTGGAGCACATTTTACAGTTAGCCATTTCTTCTATTTTTATATATATATATATATATATATATATATATATATATATATATATATATATATATATATATATATATAAATATATATTTTAATGTTTTTAAATTGAACTGTGAGAGAAAACGGCAACAATAATACGAAATGTTATAGCGTGTTTATTTGGAGAGAAGCAGGATTAGACTTCGTAGATAAGCTATCCCCACCGCTACCACTCAACGGCACTGACTATATGAAGTTATAATTTTCGTGTAGTTTATAAAGTTTATTAATGATGCCAACGATTTTTTATAACTATATAAGCACTATATAATTAACTGTTGAGAATTATCGATTTGAAAAGTTGAAAATTATAAGTGTTCTATTGAAATATAACAAATGTTACCAGATAAGACGGAGAGCTCCTTACACCACAACAAATACTCTAAGACTGAATTTAGGAAAATTTTTCGAAAAAGTAATTATCAACTACTTAAGAGATTTCTGCACGGATCACGACATTATTCCTCCCGAGCAAACGGGGTTCCAATCTCAGTTAAGTACTGAGCATCCACTGATAAGGCTACAAGCGGACATTACAAGAAATCTAAGAAATAATCTGGCCACAGCAATGATTTCTATGGATTGTTCTAAAGCCTTTGACTCTGTGTCGCATGGTTCGCTATGTCAACAACTCATGACCTTAGACTGTCCGGAGCAAGTTTTCTCAATCATAAAATCATTCCTTATGAAGAGGGATGTCTCGGTCAAGGTGGGAAACAGTTTATCCAAGCCCATAATAGTGAATCGTGGGGTTTCCCAAGGTGCCGTCCTCTCTCCCATTTTATTTAACTTGTACACGGCTCGCGTAGTAGGAGAAAACTACGACCATTGCAAAGTAATGGCGTACGCTGATGACATTGCCATTTATAGTTCAAGTACTAACTCATCCAAGGCAATGGCGTATGCTGATACCACTGCAAACAAAATAGTGGAAAAGCTCCGATTTTTAAATATAATCGCAAATCCTGAGAAAACGGATGGTATAATTTTTTCTTTCCAAAAAAATAAAAAGAAATTACCTAAACAGTTTACGATAGAAAATGTAAAGAATTTCCAGGAAAATATTATACCTAGGAATCAAATTTGACCGACACTTGACTTTTGCAGGTCACTTTAGAAAAAAACTAAATCATGTTAGAAACAAGTAGTACAGACTAGCCCGTCTATCCTCGCCACACTTAAGTTTGCGACTGAAAATCATTATTTACAGTAGCTTCATCCGGCCAGCTCTGCTGTACGGTGCTCCTATGTTTCCTCATATCACACAGCACACAGCGAAGAAATTGCAGCAATTTCAAAATGGGGTGGTAAAAAAAATATGCAGAAGCACTTCACTCTGGAAGGAAAAAACTCTCAATGTCCATACAATTTTGAACATCCCAACTGTGCAAGAGTTTATGAAGCGACGCCAGGTAAGGTTTTTTAAAACTACAAAACAAATTGCGAATCCGCTAGTTTCTAGCTTAATACCTCCACCAGCCCAAAAACGGTGGCAAAATGCTGTTTTATCTGAGTAAGTTATTATAGAATAAGATAGGCTTAAGAGGTAATTTTAAGGACATTAAACAGCCAGAAGCAAGCCCCGTCGCAGATATACTTCATTTTGAAAATAAATTTAAAACATTTAAGAACTCCATAATTCCTTAAAATGTATGCAAGTTACAGAAGAAGGAATAATTTAGTAACGAAAACGATTAATTAAGAATTTTAAATTAAGGGGCTAAGGAAAAAAAAATAGAATGATAATGTTTTAAAGCAAAAATGTCAGTATTAGATAATCACGGGTATGGATAATCCCTACTTGCTACTGTTATGGAATAAAATTTATATCTGACAATCAAAAATAATCATATCTTTGTCCTACATATACTTAGTTAAAAGTTTAACTCACTGCTACCTCAGGTATATTTCTATTGTATAACCTCACCTAAGTTATTATAAACAACTTTCTTAATTCGCAGGAATTTAAAACAAATTGAAATAGTCGCGTGCAAAGCCGCAAGGTACAGCTAGTATAAATAAATCGTATACCTTAGTTATCTTTTTTTTTTTAAGTATTCAATATACATATGAATAAACATATATTCGATTTATGAAAGAATAAAATGAATATTCTGAACATGAACGGCCGAAGAGGTACTCAATACAGCCCGGAATTGAAAAGTGGACTCTAATGGTGAATATGTGTCGGTTGGAGCAGCTGGAAGTTGTGGGCAATGAATTCGGTAGTGGGAGACAATCCACCGGTCGCACAATGAATAATGTAACAGAAAGTTAGCAATTTTTCTCGCCTTTTCCAATTTTCTTTATATATTAGCCTTATTTGAAAACCGTTATAATTTATGGAAACTACCCCTCGCTTGTTTTCCCCTCATATTAGGTTTTTTCATTAAAAAAAAAAAAAAAAAAAAAAAAAAAAAAAATCCCTAAATCTACATCTAGTATCCGTTTTAAAATGGAGGTACAATTCGAAAATTTAATAGATGACCGTATGTATGTAATCAAATATAAGGTGGTCCAGGTTGCGATCAATAAATGTTTATCATTAAAAAAAAAAAAATTTAAATATTTATCATTAAATCCTGTTATAAGGCCTTTGACCGAGTCTGTCATCTGGGAATGCTTTACAAACTCCGAAAATTCCTCCCTCCAACATATTTTCTTATGATCCAGTCATACCTCACTAATAGATCCTTCATAATAAATCACAATAGTTCCTATTCCTCCTCTGTTTATGAGTCTGCTGGTGTTCCTCAAGGCAGCATCTAGGACCCACTCTTTACATAGTCTATACAGCTGATATCTCAAACCATCCTCAAACTTTCTTCAAGCACTTACTGAAAAAAGGGTCAAAGCTTCCTCTTAACTACAAAAGCCTCATCATGACAATCATAAGCCCAATCTGGACTTATGGAGTAGAGCTATGGTTGGCTACTAAACCATCGAATTCCTCTCGTATCTATTACTACAATCCAAAATCCTTCGTAAAATCCTTAACGCTCCTTACTTTGTCACGAATAAAATCATTCACAAAGACCTCCATGTTCCATATGTAGCTGATTTGGAAAGTTCCAGGTATCATTCTTGCCATGACAATCTCCATTCCCACTCTAATCCACTGGTTTCCACCCCTTCTTCCTCTTCTTTCCTGATAATCCTCCGAAGCGAAGAGAAAATGGCCTCAAAACCTTCTAGTTTGGAATATTTGCTGCTATTAAGTAGTGTTTCTATATGTATTTCATGTCACTTTACCGTTTGTCTATCACATTTGCTTGATGTATTTTAATACAGTTGTAAATATGTTTAAGATGTGAAAATCCTGTTAGGTATACAGTTATAATAGAGTAATATTTATGGTAAAGATTCATTGATACAATAGTCTAAACAAAAAAAAATGTATCTAAAATCATGTGCAAAAAGTGAAGTGATTTTGTATGTACTTTTTATTAAATACAACTTTTAAAAAGATTTATAATATAGGTTTAAAAAACATTTTTGAATTTTATATAAATTTTCATTCTACGTTTAGATATATCGATTTGATAAATAGGGAACTCAATCAGCCGAGCTCGGATAAAGGCCGATTTTTCAAAGGCTTCATCTGAACACATTCAATAAAAATAGAGTTGTTGAGTAACTTCTCAGTAAATATAATAGTTCTTTGAAAAATCATTGGAGAATCATTCAGTATGTTTTCACTTAAAAAAAGACCCATTATTTAATTAAAATCGTCATAAGCCTAAGGGTTTTTTTTCAATAGATTTTTAATCTATTGTAATTTATTGTCAGCTCGTTATTTTACCTCGTGTGATTTTCTCCAATTTTCTTTTTAAATAATTACATTTTAAAAATAAAATAAAAATATGCACTATTATTATTTTATTTTCCATTAGGTTGTTATAATGGTATTTACCGATGACTGTATGGGTGCCATATACAGCTTATTTCAGCTTTTATTCTCCTATATTTGCCATTGAAATATCGCATTTTGATTAGTTTTTACTCCTGATAAATACAGATTTATATATACCTATTCTATAACAACATAAATCTTACAAAACGATATACCTTTGGGTAATAAAATGTCAAATATCCTGTAATATATGTATATATTGTAAAAAATGAAAAATGCAATCAAATGAAAATGAAAAAAAAAAAATCTTTATTCTGAGACGATGTCCCCTTAGAACAAGAATAATGAAAACAAAAAATAGCGTATTGTCCAGTTACTTTAAAATAAAATAAAAAAACGACTGATTTGATACATCTATATATCTTTGCATACTTATATAAGCTTGGAGCACGCTCTTATATATACACATATTTATACTATAGAGTACCTATATTTATAATAGAACGGAAGATTGAGATCAAGGAGGTATTGGAAGAGTTGTTGTTTGAAAGAAGAGAGAGAAACGGTTTTACGGATAGAGATAGACAAGGAATTTCAAAATAATGAGGAGCGAACGAGAAAGGATTTGTGAAAGGATACAGTTCTATGTGATGTGGTATAAATATTGATTGATTGGGTTCTGGTGTTTAGCGAATGAATGTCTGAGCGGAGGGTGAGGATTTCAGTTATATATGAAGGTATTCTATTTTTTAAAGTTTGGTATAGGTAGGAAACATGAAAATATAGCCGTCGAACAGAAGGATAAAGCCACTATAACTCAGTATAATACCCAGAGATATGGTCACGTCTACGGGCTCCAAAATATATCTTATAAAACAATTAATAAGACGTTTCAATTTTGTTTCCAGTTCATCGGTAAGTCCTCCATACACCAGGCAAGAGGAAACAAGTAGCTGACGGGTTTTTAAAGGTAAAGGACTCACGGAAGCTATAGAGCTGTTTAAGTAAGGAAATAGATTTTCGGGATATTTCAGATACATGGTTATTCGAGGACAGATTTTGATTAAAAGTAACTCCTAGGTTTTTAACAGTTTTTTTTGTATTTGGATAGAAACTTTATAGAGGAAGAGAAACGGATAGTATGGAAGCGAATTCAAGTTTGGTTTGGAACCAATGAGGATTGCTTTGGTTTTGCCTGCATTGAGCTGTAACTTGTTTTTATTTGCCCATTGACAAATTTGATCTATATCCTTTTGAACTTTCTGGGATGCCTCTATGAGATCAGAAGGGCGGAAAGAGAATTAAATTTGTAGATCATCGGCGTAAAGATGGCATCTGGAATGATGAATACAATCTGGTAGATCATTAATATAAATAAAGAAAAGAGTTGTATATATTGCATATTGTGTAATTGTATAATAATATTGTATAAGAATTGCATTTCTAAATCGCGCATTTAAACGACTTGAGGGTTCATTAGATAGAATTAAATATATGATTTAGATAAAACTAAATGAAGAGAATAAAAATATGACAAAATATCGATTTCTTAGAAAACGTCCTTTAGTACCTTTTGGAAATCAACGTCTCAAATGTTATTTAAGGCTGTGTTTCAATTGTCTTCATTAGTACTTACACTTAAATAAAGATATTAAATTATTTATATTACAGGGTCCATTGAGTTTTATCACAGGATAGAAGGTTTTGAAATTAGTGTTTGAGCCATCAACATTGCTAAAAATCACAATATTTCTAGTAAATATAGATTTCTAAACAGCTGGATATATAATTTCAGCACTATAAACAATAAAAATAAGAAAACCAGAGGGTAAGAAAAAAGCGGCATACTGTATTTCACATTTTATTTATTTTAAAAAACTCTTTATAGTATTACATAAAAGTAATTTTCCTTTTTGAAAAATATAATTTCCATTTAAAAAATTCAGAAAAGGATAGCATAAAAAATTAATAAATATGTTTTCTAAGAAGGCGCCTATTTTCCTTAAATATCAACCCTCCTTTCCTTTATCAAATTTGCAATGCAAAGAGATTCCCACTTTAATATCTGGGAGAAAAAAAAAAAACCTTCCACCATCCGAATAATTAGGAATTTAAGATTAATGAAGATTATATTGCCTAAACGTTACATAATTTGGTTAATAAAGTCTAACGGGAAAATCTTATGGTTCATGAAAATAATTTAAAAAGGTTTCAACTAAATTTATTATTACTGGAAATAATTGAAATTTTCTGTTGGTTTAGTGAAAATAGTATCATGCGCCATAATATTTGAATATTCAATTGCATTAGTATCGTTCTACATCATGGAGCGATTTTAGTTCTGTGTTTATTCAAAGGCGCATAAATAACTAAAACAGTTTGAGAACTGCAAATATCGATGAGTTTTCATTTATGGATATAATATGGCAATTATGTGTTTATTTTACTTACATAAGCGTTTTGTTTTGTTACAAAATATTATTTGAATTATCCATTAAATTGTCTATAAATGATTTTTTTTTTTTTATAAATTAACTTCAGTTATCTTCCTGTATTTTATCTATCATATTATTATTATTATTATACTTTTGTGACATTTATTTTGTATTACTAATATTGAATCTAATTATACAACTTTTTTAGTTTATTAATGTCACTTTACCGACTTGGAAAACTTGCCCCGAGGAAGACCTCCGTCCGTAATAGACAACGATATCCTCAAACATACAGTAGGAGGAAACCCCTACCAAACAGTTAAAGGACTCTCAGCACAAATAAATGCAAGTTCATCTACCGTTTCCAGACATTTAAAGTGTATCGGGAAAGTAAAAAAGCTCAGTTTTTTAGTTCGGGGATAAAAAAGTTGGTGTCATGTTGGAAAATTATCTTGTTTTCATATCGTATTTTAATAAAAATTCTTTACCTTGAAAACGGACATTTCATGTGACACAACCCAATAACATCATTTATTTTTGAAGGTGAGGCGTATAGGCCTCGAAACGTAAATTGTTGTATTGATGAATAACAAAATTATGTTAAAAAGGAGAGACTGTTCCTGAAGATTTTATTTAAATTTACATACTCTTCCTAATTGGGTGAATATAAAAAGGTATGTATAAAAGAGTATGTTGTTTCTAAAATCTTGCTGACTAAATGGAAGAATATAACTTGCACAATCGCTCTTAAAAAATTACCTGAAACATGGATATTCAATAGATAAAAATGTACCATATACTATTTATTATAAATATTCACAAGTATATGAAGTTTTTATTGAAATCACCAGTAAAAAAAACGCTACAAACATATTTTAAACCAATAAATTAAACCTATTTCAGGGAGTTTCTTTAGTTAATAAAAGCGTTCGTAAGAAATATTACTTTACTACATGGTAATATAATTAATATTTTCTCGTATTATAAACAGTAAATTTTGTTTTTCATCTTTCTAAAACAGGGCTGAAACAATTTCAACAAATTACTTGTTCCTTCCAGAACAAATATTTGATAGGATTTGGAATACAGATACTTAGGAGGTATCAAATAAAAATAATCCATGAGTTAACATAAGTAGCTACAGGAGATACGGGTTTCTCCAAGAAGAGGTAAATAAAAGGAGAATCTAACCTACGTGATCCGAATCTACTTCCAAGTTTTACCTCCAGTAAGTTCGCTTTTTACGTTTCAACAGGAACATGTAAGGTGTCTTCGTGTGATTTATATCTATTTAGTTTATGTATTATAAATATATGTTGGCTTTTGTATATTGAACAGGTATTGTATATTATCTCATCTAAGATTGCAATAATTTCAAAGGTACTCATTAAAAAGAGAAAACAATTATATTATTCATACAATTGATGGATTTTTAAGTTATTTTAAACATAACCATTTATATAGTATTCAATTATTTATAAATTCTATTAAAAAAAATCTGGAAAGCCCAACACATGACTTTGAATAACAAATAAATTTATTTAAGAGTTTAGAAATTGAGATGAATAAAGGTTAATTAATTAATTACACTGAATTTTAATAAATCATGAATTTTAGCCTTTTTATCGCCCTCCACTAACCATTACAATTTCATATAGAAAATAATATTTTTTCCAAAACGTTTAATTTTCCAAGAGCATATTATACGTCTATGTTGTTTTGTTCAAAAACACCAAAAATTGCATTAAAAAATATTTTAGATCTTTCCTCCTTTACTTGGATTTTGTACGTTGGATCGTTCAACTTATATGTGAGAAGCAAGTTCTCCTTGTAATGCCTTGAAATTTAACATAAACTATGCTCCCCTGCGTGGAGTCCCAAGAGACAGCGGACAAGTGAGAGAAACCCCATGTGCTGGGAAATTGCTCCAACTCCCTCCTCATCTCGCATCGGTACCACAGGGTTAAGCAGGAATTAACATAGCTCCTCAGAGGAAAATATTTCATCTGTTTTGACGACGGCTACTGCATTGATACAGACGCATCAGTTAGGTACGCCTACATCGTTCCATTCCCGAAGAACTACTGCAATGATCCTGGACCCTACCGTTCGATATGAGACCAATGACCTCGATCAAGCATGTGGAGTGGAAAGGAGGAAGAGAGCCTTCTACGAGAAATGCATCCCTTTCCTAAAAGAAAGGTTCCGTGAGACCAGTGGCGAGAGACTTTTCTCCGTTAGAGGTCTTGCGGAGCGATCCCTGGAAGCACAAAAAGCTTTATGGAAGAAGTTGGGTGTCTATATAAAGATGTAGGGTGTTAGCAGAAAACGTGATTTTGGGCTACCTGGGAATTATCCACCATCACCTGCATGACAATTAATAGGGGAATTTATTTATATTTCGATTGTGTAATGAGCGATCCAAAGGTATAAATTTTCGAGTGTTAATATAGTTTGCCGTGGAAGGAGAGGTACCTGGTTCGGGCCGAATAAGCATCGTATGGAACATTAATCGATGGGAATAGGGGAATTGGATGGGATTTTACCTGAAAAGGTAATCCTAATTGAGGAGCAATTAGGATTTTGCGAGGATTCTTGGATTGTAACGATTTTATATGAGAGAAATTCGATGATTTAGTAGATTCTCAAACCTAAACTCCGTAAGTCCAGATAGGTCTTATAATAGTAGTAAAGAGGAATGTTTGAGCTATGTATAGTAGGTGTGAAAGTAAAGAAAGTTTTTGGACGTTTCATTCTTGCATAAGGATTCCAATTAAGACGTTTGGCAATGTGGAGTCCTTAACATTGAATCTGTTCAACACGGACTAACGGATGTTATTAAATAATACTGTAGAGCAGGAAGTCATAGGTTTAACGAGGAAGGGTAAAGGTTATTTGATAGGATTTTTAGAAATTAATTTGTATTCTCCAATGCTGACACCATACATCAAGAGCTATTTTGGAGTGTTGCAGGAAATAACTTGATCATAATCTAATGTAGCCGAATACGACGAAAAACATTCTTAAATTCGATTCATGCTATTACGTGGTTGGAAATTATTGCCGCCATATTCGTAAAATGGGAATAAAGGGAAAATCAGTGGTTGTTAGGAATAACATCCTGCCAAACATTGAATTATGTATGAATTAATAGTACAGGGAGGTAGGTAGGGAGCCTACCATTTATTGACCATGAAATATCCCTCAGGTCGCGGTGGTCTGGGTTATTTACAAAGCTAACCCACTGCCAAACCTCAGGCGATCCAGTCTGTTCCCTTTTGTGATTATTTATCTTTTGCTGTTTATTGTTTCTGTCAGCTCTTGGATTTAGTGGAACATATTGAGCTGGAAAAGGTGAAAAGAGAAAATAATAGAAGTGTTTAATCTCTATAATCTTTTATATTCATGTATCAGGAACCAATATATATATATATATATATATATATATATATATTATATATATAATGATAACGCACGATTTTTACCATCATTTAGGGCATTCATTCCCGAAGGTTTATAAGTAAAATATATTGTTATTAAGTGTATAATTATTTGAAGGAAATAATTTAATTTTGTGTAATCAAGTCATCAAAAAATTATTTCTAAATTATAAGTTGTAATATAGACGTATAATATATACCGCTGGAAAACGCAGCATTGTAGAAAAGTTAATATGAAATAAAATAAATAGAAAGGTTTTCTAAGCGCATAAACTTTAGAACAAATGTTATTTATAATGTTGTAGATGAGGAGCGTTTTGGTAATTTATACTGATAGTTCAGATTATATTATTCCATACAGTACTCAAGATTTTAGAAAAAATAGTATTTTCCAAATCGTAAATAAGTTATTAAAAAAAATGTTGTTATAAACTAACACTATTAATAATTTTTATTTATTTATTTATATAAATGCATCTACCCTTATTGGGTCATTAGCATACTACATAAATTTTGGTTTTACAAGTACATTACAAAGGTTAATAATTGTACGTAATTGTTGTTCACTTATGTCTTATATAAAAAAACAAAACAAACACAAATTTCACTGTACTCAGATTTCACTTAAGGTGTTCTAGTTTTTCACTAATTGATGGGCACACAGTCAAGGGTTCCGGTCGGAGTTGTCTTGTGGGTCCAACAGCTCGGTGGGTATTATTTCCTCGGAGAGAAGCTGTGCTGGTATCGTTTTTTTTTTGTTTTTTTGTGAACGGATTGGTTAGCTGTTATTGGAGGAAAATCTTCGAAATTTATTACTATGTTTTCACCTTCTTCTTGGGGATTTATTGTTAAGTTAAGCTCCATAGTGAGTATAGAGGAAGGAGGTGGACTTAAGTGGCATCGTTTGACGCCTGAAACAGACGTCGGTATTAATATTAAATTGTTGTCCACATTTAAAGCCGCATCTTTTTTTTTTTTTTTTTTTTTTTTTTTTTTCCTTCTTCTTCTTGGCATTGGAGCTCTCCATACAGCCAGTCTCAGCACATCATTACTAAATATTTATAGCATGAGTAGCTATTTTTAGTTTCTTCCTATATATATTTTTTAATCGAGTTAAGGAACTGTGTCACTCTTCCAATTTCTTCGGATTTTCTAGTAGTTAGTAATTGTCCATATATATTTACATTATTATAAGTATTTAAAAATTCCAGAAATTTTTTTCTCTGGGTCTCATACGCTGGGCACTCCATAATTATATGCTGCAGAGTCTCATTTTTATTGCAATTGTCACATTTGGACGAGGAGAGTACCCCGATGCGGTGCAGGTACACATTGCACACACCGTGGTTTGTTCTGAGTCGGGAGAAATTTTTGATAATGTCTTTGGGTAGGTTCATCTCATAAAACCAAGGCTTGTCCTGGATGCTTGTTATGTTGGATTTATAAAATCTTCCTTTATTTGACACTCCATAAAGTTCTGACCACTTCTTTAATAAATCTTTCTTGACCATACGGAAATAGTCAGAGTACGGCAGTCGGATGTCTGTAATGATATCTAGGGTGTCGGTGGTTTTTGCTAACCGGTCTACCTCATCATTTTCGGGGATTCCTACATGTGCCTTGATCCACATAAATATTATTTGTTTTTCATCTCTTATTGCTAAGAAATGCTCCTCTAGCACATTGGCTAAAATATTATTTTTAGAAATATTACTATTATTTTTAATTGATAATAGTGAGCTCATACTATCAGTTAGTATTAAAAATGTTTTATTTTCTGAACTATTTATAAATTTGAGGGCTTGTAGGATTGCGTATAATTCGGCATTAAAAACGGATGTATTATGAGGTAGTTTATACTGTTCACAATATTTATAACTGGGAATATAAACTGCCGAGCCTGTATTATCCTTTGTTTTAGAGCCGTCTGTATATATACAAATATGTTGAGGCCAGTTTTCTGATATCAAAGATTTTAGGTTTGAATTTATGACTATTGGAGGTAAGGAATTAAGTTTAGAGTTTATTACTATATTAAAAGTTTGGAACAGCATTTGGTATTGGAGGGTATAGAGTGGTAATTTAGTGCTGGAAAATAGATTTTCGGCTAAATGTTGATATTTTATAAAACTATTGTAAATAAGGGGGACATATTTTTTCTGTTTCCAATAAGCCTTGGTTAAGATGAGGACACTCAAAGATACAATTTTATTATAACAGTAATTATTCCTAGCTTTTATCTTAAAAAAACGTTTTATCGGTTAGGAATTGCCTTCTGAACTTTAAGTAGGTTTCCCCAGCCTCGTTATACAATGCGTCAATTGGAGTAGAATTAAGAAGTCCTAAACATAACCTTATACCTCTATTATGCAGCGTATCTAATTTCTTTAGGGTACAATCGGGAGCTTCGCCATAAATTGGTGCTCCATAATCGAATATCGCCTTTATAGTGCTTTTATAAAATAATAGTGACATATTAGGATCTGCCCCCCACTTATTATTAGAGGAAATGAGTTTTATTGTTCCCATTAATTTTTCCGCCCTTTTTTGAATTTCCGTGACGTGTTTATTCCAATTTAATTTTCTATCAAAACAAAGGCCTAAAAAACGTACTGAAGTGACACAGGGAAAGGAGATCCCTGCTAATAGAACCTGATCTCCAAGGGGGAATTTATGCTCTCTACTAAACGGGCAAACTACAGACTTGGAGACTGATATACTCAAACCTGTATCTAGTTGCCATTCTTTGAGACCTCTCACAGCTTCGTCTAGTAGATCCAGGCAACGGTTTGTTTTTTGATGCGTTACGTATATACAGATATCGTCAGCAAATTGTAACATATTTACATCCTCAGGCAAATATCTTTTTAAATCTGCTGATACAATAGTGAACAATAAACAGCTAAGGATACCGCCCTGCGGTAAGCCAATCTGTGCTTGTCTTGAACCTATGATGCGATTTTTTACCTTTAAAATTAAGCGTCTATTACTAATCAAGTTAATTATGAATTTAATAAGTTTTACCGGGATTTTAATAGCTTCCATTTTTTTAGATAGTATGTGGATTGGAATTGAATCGTATGCCTTCTCTATGTCTAAAAATAGGCCAATTGTTTTTTTACCTTCAGTAAATCCTATATTTATGTCAGAGTGTAGAATCATTAAGCTATCCACGCTCGATTTCCCTTTCCTAAAACCAAATTGGGTGTGAGGTAGTTTGTTCTGGGACTCAAGCCACCACTCTAGCCTAAACTTGATCAATCTTTCAAATGTTTTTAGTACGCAAGAACTCAAAGATATAGGTCGGAAGGAAGTGGCTAATTTTGGATCTTTACCTGGTTTTAGAATAGGTATCACGCAATATTCCCGCCATGTCTCTGGTATGTTATTAGTTTGCCATATATTATTGAATATTTTTAATAATTCGATTTTTAATTTATCTGGCAATTTATTTAACATAATATAGTGAATATTGTCTTTACCAGGAGAGCTATTAGCATTATTTTTGATTGCCTGTAAAAGTTCTTTGTAGGTAAAATTATCGGTTAGCCATTGATTATTTTCATCGGAATATTCACTATTTTCGTTTAAATGGGTTACTTGTGGCAATACTAGAGGAGGGGTTAATATTTCTAGAAACTCCTCGCACCAATCTCCAATGGCAGGGACCGGTCTATTACACGTTTTCGATTCTTTATAGCCGCTAATTTGTTCCATATTTCCTTGATTGGGTTGCTTTTTTTAATACTCGAGGTAAACGATCGCCATGACTCTTTTTGTTTTACTTTAGTGACTCTTTTAAATTCCGCATCTGAATGTTGATATTTTAATAGATTGTCGATTGTAGGATTTCTTTTGTAAGCTTTAAATGCAACTTTCCTGCGATTAAGATATAGTCCACATTCACTATCCCACCAACTTCTACTGTATTTTTTATTGTAATATGTTTTGTATAAGGGAATCGTGCGTTCACATGTATTGTTAAGAAGGTTAATAAATTCCTCATACTTAAGGTCGTCCGAGAGTAATGGAATATTTTCTTGAATAATTCTTTCAAATTCCGTCCAATTTGCCGATTTGATTTGCCATTTTCTAGTCGATTTATATTTGTTTTGAGAGTCATCTCGTATAGACTGAAAATTTATGATGATGGGGAAATGATTGGAGCCCAAGGGATCATCGTGAACTTTCCATGTGATACCATTCGCTGAATTAATTGAGCTTAATGTTACATCTAATGCTATATTCCCTTTCTGATGAATATTGTTCACAAGAGTTGGGGACCCGTCATTTAAAAGAACGAGATTAGTTTTTTCAATTGCTGAAACCAAGCTTTGACCCATCATATCGCACCTATCACAGCCCCATTGAAAATGATGTGCATTTGCATCTCCGCCTATGATTACTGGATGTTGAAAACTATTAAAAAGTTTTTCCCATTTATCTTTTGTCACTTTACTTCCTGGTTTTATATAAAACGATAATACCCTTAGGCAGTATTTTTTATAGATATTTATATTTACAGCGACTATATCAACATCTGGTACTGTTTGGAAATTTAATATTTGTTCGAAATGAAATTTCGACTTGATTAAGATCGCTACACCTCCATACCCATCATTTCTATCAGTTCTAACAATATTATAACCGGGAAAATTGACATATTTGTCTGGTTTAAACCAAGTCTCAGAAAGTAAAGCTATGTCAATCTTTTCTGAAAATAAGAAATATTCTAGGCTATTTTTGTTTGATATGGCCGATCTGGCATTCCACTGTAATATTTTTAATGTTTCAATCATAATATTAAGTGTTTTATGTTAGTAATTATCTAAATGTATTATGTATATCTAATATATATATGAATATTTTAATTCAAAGCTGTATTTTAGCCTATTAGCCGATTGTGACTATATTTTAATGGGTAAATTTTGAGTCCTGTCTTTTATCATGTTTTTAATTACCTCTTCGGAAACGTTTTCAGTTTTGGATGATAAAACAGAATTCACTACGGTAAGTAGAGCGTCAGTTAATAAATTTAATTTGTCTTCGTTTTTGAAAGGATTCCCTATATCTTTAAACATTTTTCCTTTGTATGGATTATCTGTGATAGGATGCGAGGGCAACAAAGGCACGGAAAATTCCCTGATTGTGTTTTCCCTTAACTGATCGTTAGAATTTTCTTTTTGAGGACTTAGAGTCCTTTTTCTTTTTGCAACCGTGATTTTATTTCTAACATAATTTTTAGAATTAGTCGAAATATTATTTGATTGTTCTAAAGTTGGAAAAGATTCTGTTTTATTTTGTAAAACTGCCCAACTAAACGATTTGCCCTCTATTTTGGCCTTAGCCTCGTTGTAAGTCAGGTTATGATTGCTCATTAACTCTTTGACCGTTTTTTGTTTTTCGTATTCTGGGCAAAGTTCTTTAGCCAGAGACGAATGATTTTGTTTACAATTAATACATTTAAATGATGTATTGGGTGGGCAGTTATCAGTTTCATGTTTATCCGAGCATTTCCTACACCGTGTAATTGTACTTTTGCACTGAGTAGTGTTATGTCCATAACGTAAACAATTGTGGCATTGGATTACCGATTGGATGTAAGGATGAACTTCACAGCGAACATGATGAATCGTGATATATTGAGGGAGAACCTGGCCTCTAAATGTTATTAATACCGTCCTAGTAGGTTGAAATTCAACGGTTTTGTTTTCTTTGTTAATTATTTTTTTAGTAAACCGTCGTACACTGATAACAGTTTGTGTGTCTGAGTATGGGGTTTTTAAGTTTTCAAGAATTTCCGCTTCTGTTAATTCTAGGTCTACATTACGGATAACTCCTTTTTTCTCTAGTACAAAATTTGGAATGTAAACGTTTAATTTTTTAGCTTTCAAATTTTCTGATTTAACCAGCGCATTTGCCTGTTCTCCTTGCCTTGTCACAACCTTAATTCTATTTCGACCTACTTTAAAGATATTTAAAACATTTTTATATATTTCCGGGCACGAATTATATAAAAGTTTCCCGATTGACATTGGGTGTAGCCGACCTATTCCTACTCCCTCAGTAGAGTTACTTTCAATAAATACAAAATAAGGTCCTAAATCTTTCGATTCGTAATATCTTTCTGGTTTAACCGTGTTTCTTTGTGAATTGTTAGTACTTTGGGGGTTAGTTTGTATCTGATTTTTATCGGATTGATTATTTCTCTCCGTTTCCATTACTACCTCTGACTCCAGCTCAATACTAACACCTAATTGTAATTGTTTCTCCCTGCTCTCTTTATCTGGTGGGTCTTTCTTTCGCCCGTCACTACTAGTTGACATTTTCAATTAAAATTAAATTTAAAGAAGGTTATGTAGAAATAGATCAAATTAAATGAAATGAGATTCTTATCTGGTGATCCGGTTGAAGCAGCAACAAAACATACTAGCTCCGAACAGCACGCCTGTTAAGACTAGAGTTTCGCTCCACACAATTTCTGATCTTGAAAGGTCTCTAAAAGTTCTTTAAATAAAGTCAAACGTTAGTGAAAACTACTAGGTTAACCTTAACTTGCACTGTTCCTAACTAAAACACTTAAAGTAACTGAATTATAATAAAACCATGTTCACAAACTATAAAACCATGTTCACAAACTTTAAAACCATTAAATGAACAAATATCATTATGAATGCAGTACAAAAACCAGCAATAATCACTAGAGATTACTATAACCAACTTTTCACCATGAGCTATCATATGGTTGTGTGAAGCCGCATCTTTGAAGCGTTTATTTTCGCTATAAATTGAGTTGCCATGGTTACCTGGTTGGTCTTGCTTCGGTTTGTCTTCTTTGATTTCGGCTTTGGTGATTGAAGTGTTGTCATGGCAACCGGTTAGAGTTGGCTGTACTGTTACACTATCGGGGATCGTATGGTTAGGTGTATCTAATAGGGAATGGCTGCCATTTATTTGTTTACTATTATTATTTAGGTTGGGACTTACATTATCGAATCTATTTTCACTACTTTGATGTTCTTGAATATTATTATTTTCACCCTCAGGGCAATCAGTAGATACGTGACCAGGTTGTTTACATATGAAACAGGTTAAAATATCTTCAGCAAGAAAAATTCGGTAACAAACATTGTCTTGCTCTATTAGTAGAGATGATGGCAGCTTACTGAGGTCCTCAGGTGGGATGTAGACTTGCCGTCGAAAACTGAGTACATGTGCTAGCCTGGGGTCTTGGTAACCGGCCCTGAGGAAGTGCATGGGGGAGACTAATCTAAGGCCTAACCTTTTAAGTTCGTTTTCTATTGTCTCATGAGGAATTGAAGGGCAAGCATTTGAGATAATTATGCGTTTAGCCGGATTAATCAGTCTTTTTATGAAAATTTCTTTGTCATCTATAATAACCGACTTATGATTGTTCAAAAGGCGGTCTACTGCATCTTTGCTATTAAAATGAATGCAAAATTGAGAGTTGGAAATTCTAGAAGTATAACGAATAAATTTTGGGTCTATTAGGGTTGCGATTTTGAAAACATACTCTTTTTGCTTTATACCGGGAAATGTTTGTAAAACTATTGCATTTTCTAGTTTAGAAAAACGATCTGTAGCGGTGGCTTTGGCATAACTGGTGGATTTTTCTGTAGGGTTGAGGTTAAGTGGGACTTGCAATGCATTAATTTTTGAGCTATTTTCTGTTCCTATTTTTTTCTGAATTTTTGGTGACATAGAATCTAAAGAAAGTAGAGACATTTCAGGGGCTGACATATCGGCACAGAGTCAAAACCACTGGGTGACTATTGGTGATGTGTAACCGCTTAACTTCTTTTGGATATCTCAATTTTCTATTGATAATTATTTCCACATTTAAATCATTTCACAAAAAATAGTAGTTCCACTATAAACTAAATGGGACTCCCATGGAAACTAAATTAACTTTAATACATTAAAATCTTTTTAGTAAAAGTGCTTATAGAACATGAGGTAGTAATAAACCGAATAAAACAGGAACCGTTTAACATAAAAAAAAATAAACTAAACCAATTTTTTTTTTAATCTTGGATATTTTTACAATTTATTTACAAGAGAGTAATAATTCTTGAAAACTACACTTATACAGTATTTATAGAAAATTGAAAAGTATTGTAAAGTTCATTGAAATATAATCAAAAAAGATAATAAAATAAATATATATAATAAAAAGTAAGAAAAAAAAACACATCAATCTTGCAAATAAATAAACATCTTAAACACACTCGTACCTATATATAATATTTACGACCTGCCGTTGGAACCTCGAGCCAGTCTTTACCTACATGTTTAGAGGAAAAAGCGGAATCCGATAGATCCCAGCGCCTCTCAGTTGAGATCTAGCGAAAGCTGTGTGCAAGCGTCATGGACTCAAACGTTCTGCACTTCACAGGAGAATCTGGACTGTGAAACAGCTCCTGTATCACTTCATAAACAGGTCTAAAATGTTTATGATTGTATAATTAGGTCTTATTGAATTTGACTTTGGTATTGGAAGGCTCTAGTCTTTTATAGCAACAGATGAAAAAGTAAAATATTTTGTAACCACTATGTTCGATTGTATATTTTAGTTTAGGTTAGGTTACTTGTTTTTTCCTAGGCGATCAACTACAAGGTCATTACGCCCTTTCATTATTTAACTTCTTACGTAATTTTGATTTTTTGACTTATGTTTTAACATCAAGGTACTTAAATTTCTTATTTTGCTTAGGTATTTTAATTTTATACATTTGTCTTTTTCTTATAATTATTATTTCACATCTTATTTATTTATTTTTTTTTTTAACTTACAGAATTTATACATTATAAATACAATTTTCAAACTAACTAGCATTTACCTTAAGACAGTATTGTAGAGAACTTTTTTTTTTTTTTTTTTCTTTTCTTTTTTTTTTCTTTTTATTAGATATTATTATTTTTTGAAGATCTCTCTTTTTTTTCAATTATTATTGATATTTTTTTCATTAAGAATTTGATTGGTTAAACTTTTACTTTCTTTCTTTAAACATTTTTTTTTTTTTTTTTTTTTTAATTTATTTTTTTTTTTTATTATTTATTTATTTTATTTTATTTTATTTATTTATTTATTTTTTTTTTGAATAGGTGTACACCATTGCCTTAAAGTCTATTTTATATAATTAAACGGTTACTGTTAGTATTACATTTTTTGGAATAATTGGGTATCTTTTAACAGTTTTATGACGCTGTCACTTGATTCTTTTGAATCTTTTAGAGCTAATTCGATGAAACGAGGTATTTTATAATATACGAAAGCTTCCTGGTATACTGGACAATTCTCAATTATATGTTGTACTGTAAGAGGTAATTGACACACTTCGCAGTTCGGTCGATTTTCTTTAGTAATTAAGAATTTGTGGGTTAAATTGGTGTGACCGATTCTCATTCTTGTTAAAACCACCTCTTCTCTTCGGTTTCCTCTGACGGAACTTATCCATTTTTTTGTTGTCTTTTTGACATTTCTTAACTTGTTTGTCAAAGGAGTATCATTCCAAGCCGATTCCCAGCTTTTCAGGACTCTAGCTTTTAGATATGCTTTGACATCATTAGGCTCGTATACTTGGAGTGGTGAAATGTTGAGATGAGCTGCTTCTTTTGCTGCTTTATCAGCTGCCTCATTGCCTGGTATTCCGGAATGTCCTGGCGTCCAGAGGAAATTTACCGTTTTATCTAGATCGTAGAGGGTTTCTAAATAATTGTTTATTTTATTTAGGATAGTTCCAGTTTTATTGATGTTTACAATACTCTGAAGAGCCGATAAGGAATCTGTGCATATTAATGTTTTTGAATGATTACCTTCTATGGCTAGATGAAGCGCTGTGGCAATCGCCTGCAGTTCTGCAGTATGGATCGT
The DNA here is from genome assembly GCA_023052935.1 of Piezodorus guildinii. Classification (NCBI taxonomy): domain Eukaryota; kingdom Metazoa; phylum Arthropoda; class Insecta; order Hemiptera; family Pentatomidae; genus Piezodorus; species Piezodorus guildinii. Next base: position 76,877,544 of record CM041296.1, read on the forward strand.
GCAATATGAGGGTAATTTATATTTAATCGCTATTCCACTTTTTATGACGGCAAAGCCAACAAACTCTCTTTGCTTAGATCCATCAGTGAATATTATTTCATGTCCAGAATATTTTTGAGAAATTTGTTGGAATTTATATTTATTGGAAGTAGGCTCTATACCTTTAAAAGTTAAATCTATTTTTATGGGTTGGTATTTCCATGGAGGAGATCTAACGGTTGGCTCAGCAGGATCTATAGGCAGGTCGAGAATTTCTTTAACGAGTTCAATATATCGTACACCTAATGGAGCAGTTTTTGTTGGGTTCATTTCATAGTTCCTGATGCAACGGGGATTAAATATATAGGAATAAGCAGGGTTTGTTTTTTGAACTTTAATCTTGGCGATATAGTTGTTAGTCAGTTCTTGTCTTCGGTAAGCCATAGGAGTTATGGAGGCCTCTGCACAGAGACTTTCTATTGGACTCGTCCTAAAAGCTCCTGTAGCAAGCCTGATTCCAGTGTGGTGTATTGAATCTAAGGGTTGAAGGCTATTTCTTTTAGCAGAGGAATATAGCATACAGCCGTATTCCATCTTAGGTCGAACAACACTAGTATAGACCATTAGCATTGACTTTCGATCAGCACCCCAGTATGTTTTGGCTAGTATCTTCATTAATTGCAACCGCTTTGAACATTCATCTCGCAAGTATTTTATATGGCTAACCCATGTTAATTTATTGTCCAATACCATGCCGAGAAATCTGATGTTTTCACCAAACGTCAGGATTTTTCCATACATAGAGAGCTGAGGAATAGCGCTTGGAGTCCTTTTTCTTGAAAACAATACTCCTCTAGTCTTTTCTATTGAGAACCGGAGATTTCTACTCTCAGACCAAGCTTGGAGGTGGTTCAACAAGCGCTGTAGTGTTCTGCACATCCACTCGTAGTTGCTAAACCTTAAAAATATAGCCAAGTCATCAACGTACAGAAATGCTTTTACTGAGCTTGGTATTACGCTGACGATTGAGTTGATTGCAATAGCGAACAACGTACAACTCAAGACACTTCCTTGTGGGATGCCTTTAGATATTTCTTTTCGACTAGAGATTGATTGGCCAACTCTCACTCTAATATATCTTTTCATTAAGAAGCTTTGTATGAACTTAGGCATAGCTCCTCTGAAGCCCCACTCATATAGTGTTTTCAGGATTGTTTCCCTATCTATAGTGTCGTATGCCTTTTCCATGTCAAAAAAGACTCCTATTCCTTCTTTTTTCTCGATAAAAGTGTCGAGAATCTCAGCTTCCATAGTCACAAGTTGGTCCATTGTGGATCTACTTTTTCTGAATCCGCATTGAATAGGAGTTAGGAGGTTAAATTTTTCAATCATCCACATCAATCGTCTATTGACCATTTTCTCTAGTAATTTAGACAAACAGCTAGTAAGCGATATTGGTCGGTAACTGTTGGGTTGGAACTTATTTTTTCCTGGTTTCAGCACTGGGACAACTATTGATTCTCGCCAGGCCTGAGGGTATGTAGCGGTTTCCCAAATTCTATTAAATATTTTCAAGAGTTCATTATTTATTCGAGGAGGGAAATGTTTTATCATCATATTGTGGACTTGATCTATTCCTGGAGAAGAACATTTAGTTTCGTCAATTGCAGCTTTTAGCTCCCAGATCGTGAAAGGTCGATTATAGTCCTGCAGGGATATGCTATCCTGTATAGGCGAAGTAAAATCTAATTCTTGGGGGTCATTATGTCGATTTTGATTGTTATCACAATTTGAAATGGTGGCAAAATGAAGCGCTAGACTTTCCGCTGTTATTTGTGGGTCTGATATTATTTCATTTTGGATTTTTAGGGATAGGGTTGCAGTATTGTTATTACCAGATATGCTATGGATTTTTTGCCAAATTTTTTTCATAGGAGTGTTGCTATTTATCGATTCCACATATGAAATCCAGGATTCTTTCTTTTTCTTTTTAACTAGATTTCGGACTAGAGCTTTTTGTTTTTTGTATTGTAATAAGTTTTCTTTATTTGGGTTTCGCTGAAAATCTTTAAGGGCTTTATTTTTTTTGGTGATGTATTTCCGACATTCTTCGTCGAACCATGGAGTATAATTTTTTTGTGGATTACCTTTTGTTTTTGGAATGGTTAGGAGAGCTGATTGTATAATGTTATGCGTGAAATTTTGGGTTAATTCATCTATGCTATCTGAATGATACGGTGCTGAATTGTTTATTTTGTCTTCAAATTCTTCCCAATTGGCTTTTTCGATAATCCATCTTTGATGCTTTTTGGTCTTAGGTATTTCGGAATAGAATCGCAATAATGTCGGAAAATGGTCACTCCCATATTGGTCTCTGCAAACATTCCAGGTCATGTGCGTATAAAGGGTAGGTGAGATAAAGGTTAGGTCTATCGCAGATGTGGATCCTGATCGTGGGCAGATGTAGGTGGCTTCTCCTGTGTTCAGAAGAAGTGAGTCTGTACTGTCGAAAATCCTTCGGATGATGTTTCCCCTCGTGTTTGTTGTTGGGCTCCAAGTGTGATGTGATCCATTCATATCTCCTACGACAATGTAAGGGGAAGAAAGACCAGAAACAAGTTGTGTGAGAGCCAGTTCATTGATCGTTTCTGTCGGTGGTAAGTATATATTGCAAATCGTCACATCGAAGTTAAGCTTTACTCGTACCACTATTGCTTGTAAGGGAGTTCGAACATCAAGTTTTTCCGAGTACAGGTCATTTTTAACTGCAATAGCGACTCCTCCGTGAGCTCGTCCTTGTTCTCTTATCTCTTTGTCTTTTCTGTATACTTCATAGTCTTTTATGTTCAGGTTTCGTTCGGGAACAAGCTTTGTTTCCTGTAGGCAGAGTACAGCTGGGTTGATGTCTTCTAGAAGTATCTTCATTTCCTCAAACTGCGTTCTTATGCCATTACAATTCCAGCTAATAATTGTCATGGTATTAAGAACATTGTGTGAGACCTACTGTTATTAGTTGTTTTATTTTCAAACTTAAGATACCCAATATTAATGGTAATTATAATATAGCATACTATAACTAAGTAAGCAAAATAAGAAATTTTTATTATATTTTTAAGACATATTAAAATAGGTAAGGGCAACTTTCTTTTAAATAGGAATAGAATTTGTATTGTCTTGTAGAAATTTGTGATTGTTGTTATTTTATTAATTGCCATAAGTATAATGTAAATATTCCTTTTATTAATAATTGACTTATTAATGTAGTGAAGTGGTGTAACTGTTTCGTAATATTTGTTTATGTCAACTGTTGTTAGATTAGATCTATTATACATTATTATTTATTTATTATTATAGTTTTATTCAGGTGGTTTCCATTTCATCACCACTTTTTGAGGAGTCTGTATTTCTTTTTTGGTTTTTACTCATAGAGTTCCGCCGTGGCAGTGGCGGAGGTTTCATTATTTCTGATGTTTTCCCCCGCTCTGAGGCTGAGGGATGTTGGACCTAAATTCCGAATTCGATTTTGAACGATAGCTCTTGCCGCTACTTCTATTTGTAGTGCAAGGTACTTCGGAATCAAGTGGCGTTTCCGTTAAGAGTTGGGCGGACGATGGAGTGGGGAAGGGAGAGGGGGGTGGGAGAGGGATGGTAATAGGAGAGAGAAGAGGGGTAGGGAAGGTAACGGGAGGGGATATATGTGGTGAGGGTGTGATCATCTTGGAGGTTGAGGGAGTAATAATTTTATCTGCAATATTGGAGTTTTTGAGTTCGTCAGTCTGAATTCCTATGTCTTTTCCTACTTTTCTACTACCTTTAGCAGCATCAGCATAATTTAAATTACTATTAGTCGGGTGCGTTTCTTTATACTTTCTTTTGGCCTCATTGTAGGGCACCTTTTCCTTAAACTGTATTGTTTTAATTTCCCTTTCTTCTAAAAGCCTAGGGCATTTCAAATCTAAGCTGGAGTGGTGATTTCCACAATTTACACAGTTGGGAACAATTGAATCACATGGTAGACCATTATGATCCGGTTTTGCACAGTGAACACATACAGGTGTTTTGGTACATTTATCGGCAAAGTGCCCGAATTTCAAGCATGTTCTGCACCGAATCGGATTTGGAACATACATTTTTATCTTTATTTTCTGAAATCCCACCGGAATACTTTCAGGGAGGGTAGGTATTGAAAAAGTAAGGACATATAAATGTGTTTTTCTTTCGGTTCCCATCTTTCTATTAATAATTCTTTTTATTTCCTTAACATTGAATTTTCTTAATTCTTCCAGAATTTCATTTTCTTCTACCCCATCTAGGTCCGGACAAAAAATTACCCCCTTGCTAATGTTTAATTTTTGGTGCGGATTTACTTTTATTTTGATTGTTGGGCCTAAATTGGTAAGTTTTAGAAGTTTATCCGATTGATCTTTAGTATTTGTTTGTACCAGAATAGTTCCGTTTCGTAGTTTTTTGACATTTTTCGGTTCCCCACACTGACTATTAATTGTTTTATATATCAAGAAAGGAGATACTTTTTTAAGATCTCCTTCTTCGTCTCTTTCTATAATCAAAAACTGATTTTTATTTATAAGTTCCGGTGATTCGGTTAAATTCAATTCATTCATATTTATCCAACTAGTTTTTTTCCTTTTTAAATTTGGTGAATGGATATCAGGTGGTTTATTCATATTAGTATGTTTGAATGGCTATTAATGACTATTATCGGAGGTTACTATTTGGTGAAAGGTTATTAATTTATTTTTATTGTATTGTTTTTTTTTGTATTACTTTGTCAAACTAAATACTGAATCCTACAAATTCTTTAGTAAATGAACATAAGTAACTATTCAAACTGGATCTCACAATAAACTATAAAGAAAAAAAAAAAAAAAATTTTTTTTTTTTTTTTTTAAATTATGTTTATGACTTAGCTGGGCGGGCAAGGGCTTTGCCCGCTATTAATCCGCTGCTGAGCGCTGATGGTTCCCTCAGCACAACTCCAGCGTAGTTTTTACTGGTCCGCACGCAATTTTTAACTTCCTTCTGCCAGCCAACCACGTGCTAAGTTCTAACCTAAGCGGCTTACCAAGTTTATTCACACTTTAACTTACGAATTAATCTATTCAAATGGTCAAAAACATTTTAAAACAATAACATAAACAAAATTAAAGAAAAATGACACATCAAATTGAACCACTTAAAGCAATAAACTGTTTAAACTTGAAATTAACTATAAGCACATTTGCACATCTAACGACAGCAAATAACCTCTCCTATAATCTATTTTAGTTTATGTAGGGAATAAAGGAAAAAATAATTGTAAAATGCTGTATTAAAAACAATTATAATAATTAAACAATGTTTCCCAAATAAGTTGGGTTACTGCACTTACACACCATACTTATCGACCTGAGCTGGTTATCCAGGATATTATTCAGTTACATTTCATGGTCAACTATTTATCATTACAAACCTACTATATTACATTTCTCGTTTCTGTTATAATTTATACAAAGCATTTATAAAACAATGTAAATAATTTTATGAAATATATAAATGTAAATGATAAGAATATAATATTCAAGTAAAAATAATAATAACAGAAATGTATAAGTAACCAATAAATAAAATTGACAACTAATTGAAATTCGTAAAGGTAATAGTGATTAAGCAATTTATGAGTGTTAGTGTATTTTGCTTTATTATTTTATATGATGAACCTTAGTAATTTACCAAAAAAAAAAAAAAAAAATGAAAAAAAATATATCTCTTTCAAAAATTTTTTCTGCCCTAAGCTGCCCACGGCTTTTCTCTAAAGTTTTTTTTTTTTTTTTTTTTTTTTTTTTTTTAGAGCAGGATATGGAAAAATGTTACTGATTTCTGTTAATAGTTACCGCTTGTGATATGGTTAACACTTTTCGATTTCTTCTTGTAGGTATGGATAAGGATGTTAACATTTTGTGAGTTGAGCAGTAAAATGATTCTTTCTTAATGTTTTTTCATGAAGGAAATCTTAGGTTTCCAATATTTATTTAAAAAAAAAACACCTTTTTTCTAATATCCAGTTATATAGTTTCACAAAAAAAAAAAAAAAAAAAAAAGAAGCTATTTTAGGTTTTTATATAAGGAAACAGCTTATTATATTCTTAGTAAAATAACGAACAAAAGAACACAGTACTATATTGTACTCACTCACATTTCAGTTCATTTTATTTTTCGTAACTTCCAACAGTGCGGTAGGATAGTGTCTGGAATAGTCTGAAAAGAGGAAAAGGACACGTTCATCCATCACCCCTTTCAGTCCCACCGTCCTGAGTGCTTTTTTTCTCCTGATGGAATATGTCTTACTATCACTAGTGTCCGCAAAAGACTGGACCTACGCCAGATGTTACTAATCTACAATAGTCCAAAGTGTCTTTATTGTTGCTTAGTGTGCAATGTTGTAGTTTTTTTATTTCTTGGTGTAATATTTAATACTTTTTGTTGGTTAGGTCATGTTTTAATAACAATAGACAATATACAAATAATGTAATATACATTACAAAAGTGAAAATGTCAAAAATTATCGAAGAATTATTTCCAAACTTATCCAATCTTATTAAACTTAACGTGTGAAATATATTGGGAGGAGCGGTGTGGTCGAGTGGAGAGAGCGCTAGTCTACTATTTTTATTGTACCGGGTTTGGATACTCTTATGGGCCTATCCGTTCTATATAAATTGGGTACCCAAAATAGAGAAACCCTGGCAGCTAAGTGTGATCTCAATCTAGTCACTTCATTGCACAATATTGGAAATTATACAAAAATAATTAATGGACAGTATGTCCATTAACGAACTAAATATGTATTATTTTGAGATACATTTGTTGTTTTTTTATCTTGTTTATTTAAAAAAGAGAAAGTTTTTCTATTTATTTTTCTTTCATCTATTAATGACATTATGTACAAAGTTTATGTAGTCATGTGGTTACCTAAGAAACTGGACTACTTTTGTTACAGTATTATATATGTTTAGTGTAATCTATTGTGTACTGCAATAAAGATTTTTTTTTATTCTCTGGTTGCACGGCCCTTGACCTAGAAACAGTACGATTATCTAACACGTACGTACTGCGGTCCAAGACCCTTCGTGGTTTGTAGAGGAATAGGATTTTTTTTTTCAGTTGGGACAAATAAATAAGTAAATGATAAAGAATATTTGGATATACAACCTTAAGGTTTTCGAGAATCAGCAACATAAGAAATATAATAAGAAATGGCATGTGATTTTCCTTTACTTAGAACAAAAGATTTGGTAAATACATAACTATTTTATTTTAGGATGTGTGCAGATTTTTAGGCAAACAGCTCATCCTCTATCGTGTTTACATAAATGTTTGATTGTTTATTTATTTAACGTCACTTTATGCTACTATGGCTTATCGGACGATGCTACAGTGGGAGTCCTAAATTTTGCCTATCCAGGTTTTATTAGGATAGGGATCTCTAACGAGTACATGACATCGCACAGGCTCGGGAACACCTTTTAACGTCCCCTCCGAAGGACGGCTAAGGATTTTTTATCCCATTAAAAAATCCTAGGACCACCTGCGGGTTTGAACCCGTGACCTTTAGCAGGGAGGCTGTTACACTAGCCACCCAGCTACAAGTGATCTCCGTGTTTACATAAATATAGCAGTATAATTTACTTCCTTGAAGACTCCTAGATCACCTGCTGGGTTTGAACCCTCGACCTTGGGCATAGATAGCGCTATTTCAGCCACGTATCACTACTTTGGGCACAGAATAGGAAAAACTCCTCAATGCGCAAGAACACGGTATTAGTCACGATAGTACCATGTGATTTTATGAGTAAAAAAAATCATAATATTAGATCACTATATCTATTTTATCCAAAGAGATCAAATTAATGGATTTTAAAATCGATAATATGAAAAAAAAAAAAAAAGATGGCCTAAATATATTATTTATAGGCCTCAAAATGGACCAAACCCATACTTAAGATTCTTAGGCAATATACTCTACTCTGGCGACCTTATATAAGAAAGTTATCAAGTACTCGAAAGTACAACAACTGCTGAGTACTGTACTTTGCAGCGAGCATTATTTTGATTATAGGACTCAGTAATTTTTTTTTATTCTGAGTATATGCCCAACACTGGTTTAAATAGAATTGAAAACGAGAAAGTTTAATTTTAATAATTATCAATATAAAAAAAGAGTAATATTACAGTTTAAGCTTATTTAAACATGTTTTCAACGCGTTTATAATACATGTTTTCAGAAGAAATTAAAGAAACTTTTCACAGTTTCATTTCCATATTAGTAGCATGAACTATCGAAGAAAAGGGGTTGGTTCAGAGATTTTTAAGAGTTCAACCTATCAACAAAAACCTCTAGAAACAAGTTCTAAATCATTCTGAGGTCCGTTAGACGTTTATTTTCGTCTAATACACATTAAGAATTATATTTCAAAAATTCTTTTCATTAATAATGATCAAGAAGAGATTGAAAGTGACATTATATTTCCGGCTGGTAAATTGTCAAGATGATGTGTGAGTACATTCCTTATGCACATTAGTAAATTCCTTTGCTTGAAAGAGATGAGATTATTACTGTAGTCAGTTATTTTTTTTAATGAAATTACTTTTTATTAACAACCTAATGCATATATATGTGTTTTTAAAAATAAATTTAAAAAAAAGAAGAAGATTGATTTAAGGGATTTTACTACATTGAAAACAGTCTGTTGTTAATAATTTAGATTCAGAGAATCATAAAAGAAAAAAAAAGCCATTATAAAGCCATTTAGTTAGAAATGTAAAGGGTTAGGAAGAGAAGGGGTGGTTATAATAACTGTGGGGGAACAATTAGGGAGGGTGAGGTTTTTACGTTGGGCGGCGAGCGTTGCGGTCAGCGAGCATAAATCATGCTCACCGGCCCTCGGCAAATCCTTACCTCTATGGCCATTTTAACGTTATTAGCTCTTTGGCCACTGCCATACAATGCCCACTCGGGAACGGTGGAATAAATTCATCAACTGTTTCTCATCCCGGGCTGCTATGATCGGCGCACAATAAATATTGAAAGAGTATCGTCTGGGTCGGAAATGACTCCCATGGGATACTGGCCAATAATTCATCAATCCAAGCCATTTTTTCAGACTATTTTTTTTTCTTTTTTTTTCGGTAAAGTGAGTTGTTTCAAAGCAATCAGTGTAATTTGAAATTGAATGAATTATGGGTGATTTTTTCTAGTGGAATGGTAGCATTCCTTGAAACATAGAATAGTGAATTCAATTTTGTATGCTCTCTTTTGCGATTTTTTTTTGTTCGTTGCTTATACAAGAAATATCGTAGTAAATTTTATTAATCAATAGCGTAATAAAATCCAACATAAAAAAAGATACTTGCTACTAGCTTGCTAAACAATGGTAATTATTATCAATCGCCACATTTAATGATTGACATACAAGTACATTACAAACAACGCTTACCATCATCTTGCCCGAGTGGATTCGAGGCTAAAGAGGTTGGACGAAGAGGTAGAGGAAGGCCCAGACACACTTCAGAAGTTTGAGTAAGGCAAGCCTTCGCGAATTGAGGACTACAATGGAGCAAGATAAAATTAGAGGACGAAGATATGGTCCAGTCTCTACAGAAAGGCATCTCACACTTATAGGCGGTAGACCTGGATAGATTATGATGATGATGATGATCTGGCATAGAAGATATTGTTTTGTATATTTTATACTCGTTACACCGTTACGAACATTTTTTGAAGCTTATTAATTTATGATTCGCATCAAAATAATAATTAAATATTATTAACTCAAATTTAACCACGAACTAATTGTGATACCAGAAAAACGCACATTAATCCTTCAATTCGATTAAAAAAAAAAAAAAAAGTTAAATAAACCGATTTAATTACAAAATAAATAGACAAATCTGAAAAAGGGCCATTTCTGTGTCACTTCTATTAGAAAAAAACGTCAAAGATGAGAAATTTTTGCCTAAGTCCGGAGACAAGTCTAATTGAGCCAAAAACAAAAATTAGATCTTAGAACAAGTCTAGTACATGCCATTTTCACAGCTATATATTACATTATATATATATGTAACTATTCTTCTAATTTAAATGAATTAGGAGTTAAACGATGCTAAAATAAAGTTTTAATTATTACAATTTGTTTGATATAAAATAATCAATTGGATAACAAATATAATTTACAAAGAACCTACTTAAAATAAAGAATTGTTTAACAGTCCTTTGATTAATACATTTAACTAACATAACAGAGATCTAACCTCCCTTGGTGAAATATTTACATATAATAATAAAATCAAGAATAATAAAATTCTTGATTTTACACCTCCGCTGGTCGGAGACTCTTTTGTTCAAGGGAAAAAACATTCGCTTCCTTTCATTTTTTGTTAAACTCCACTTCATTATATATATATATATATATATATAGATTTGGAAATACGTTTTCTAATTTGGGGTCACCCATAGCGTAGTTGCTAGCATAACAGCTTTCTATGACAAAGGTCGTGGGTTCAAACCTGCTGGTGGCCCAAGGATTTTTTAATGGCAGTAAAAAATCCATAGTTATGCCGTCCTTCGGAGGGGACGTTAAAAGGGTCCGAGCTGTGCGATGTCAGGTACTCGTTAAAGATCCCTATCCTAATAAAACCTGGATAGGCTAAAATTTAGGACTCCCACTGTAGCATCGTCCGATTAGCCATAGTAGCATAAAGTGACGTTAAACGAATAAACAAACAAACGTTTTCTAATTTTGAGTGGCCCTATTCTGACTTGGTCCAGCTTCCTCCTGTTCAACTATTACTATTCGTTACATAGACCAAATCTCCTTCTTTAAACTCGTGATCAATTCTTTTCTGAATAATAATAAAATACTTGATTTTACATATATTATATCTTCTATTTTATATACATAAAACGATGTGGCGATTTTTGGTTTCCGCGAACTCCTTCTGAACAACGCCACAGATTTTAATAATGTTTTCATTATAATTTTAGGGCATTCTTTCTGAAGGTTTACTAGTAAAATGAATCGCAATCCAGTTTTCCTTTAGGAGATATTATTGAACTTCTGTAAGCCAGTAATCAAAAAATTATTCTTGAAATATGGGTAGTAATATAGACTTAGAATATACCATTGGAAAACGCTTTTAGAAAAGTTAGTATCTACTAATATAAATCCTAAAAGTAAATAGAAATTTGGTATAAGCTCTTAAACATATAAGCATATGTTATTTGTTGTAACGCGAAATGTTATGGTTATTTAGTGTAGCAACACGTATGGTATCTTGTATGTTATTTTTTGCAATTTAGAGCTCAAGATTTTATAAAAAATATTAATTCAATGTTTAGGTTCGTTTTGAATAAAAAGACGATCCATATTTTACACTCTAACAATCCTTTTATTTCCTTCTCTCTCCTACGTTTCGGCCTTTGCCATTTTCAACAATTCTCTTTTAAATAGTCCTGCGTATTGCATATACAAAAATATATTTGTCACATAATAAAAAATATATACATTAGGCAGAAACCAAACTTGTCAGCTTGTTATTATATTAGAGTAGATAATAACAAGCTGATAAGGCTGGTTTCAGCCTAAAGTATACATTTTTCTATAATGTGACAATATAAATTTTTATATGCGCAATATTCAGAACTAATTAATGTACGATCCTTTAAAATGGCAGAGGCCAAAACATTGGAGAGAGAAAAATAAATAAAAGGATTGCTGAGTGTACAATATGAATCGTCTTTGTATTTGAAAATAACCTAAAGATAAATTTATTCACTCAAACAGATTTCATATATAATAATAATTATTAATTTAGGTTATTGTGAATTCGAAAATTCTGTAATTGGAGTGATTATCACATAATAAAGATCATCTGCGTATTGTTAAAATTTAATTATGTGTGGCGTACAGTATTTCAAATTTTAAACATACATCGGAATAAGTGTTTCTGTCAATTTAAATATACGAAGAGCGGTATCGTTTTAGTCGATAAAATCATGAATAGTTATATTATATCTGGGTTTCTCAAGATGGGGGGATACAGGGATGTGGTCAAATTAAGTCTGGATAACAATTGAGACGTTGATTTCTAAAAGTTACTAAAGGACATTTTTTAAAATTTATATTTTGACATATTTGTATTCTAATAGCTTAGTTTTATCAAGAGCCGTGATTTGATTTTATCTAAGAAACATAAAAATACTTTAAAACCGTATTTAAAAATTGCATTTCATTGCAAAAGGTACTAAAACCACAATTCATTTCATTCCAGAAGGTACTAAAAACATTTCCTTCCAAAACGTACTATATCCTCTGTAAACAGATATAACCTTTCTTTTCATTTCCTTCCAAAAGGTACTATATTTCCTACTAAATAGCAGAAGCACCAAACCCCGTAATATATTACCAATAATTTATTCTTTTCTTCATTTTCTGCTTTTATATTGCTTCATTAAGAATGTCTTGAATCACTGCTATTATTTTGATCAATGGTTTTAGCCTAATAATTAGTTTTTAGGCTCTTTTAAAGAACTTAGTTGCGTCATTTTGGTTCTTGTTGGTTGTCAATTAAACTAAGTTTTTTTTTTATAGTATTTTTGTTTACAGCAACATAAATTTAGTTTGAGAAATTTCAAAAACTCACATTTTAATAGAATAATGGTTTTTGATCAAGAAAACAGTAGGAATTAGCATTTCACGAACTTGCTAAATATGAGAAGAAAAATCTTGCCTGATTAAACTTAATAGTAGATTTTTTAATGTAAAATAAATGCTAAAAAGTTATTTATTTATCAGTCTTTTTTTTTTTAGCCCGAAAAGGCCTTAAAGACCACGCGAATATCATGCTTAGGTTTGCTTCCTCGACTTCCTTCTTTTCCATACTTCCCTCATGAGCTCCGCATGTTTGCGCTTTCTTTACTCCGACCACGCATAATCCCTTTTTTGGCGTTCTTTGACCACGTTCTTTTTATATATATGATCTTTTTATCTTCTTGGTTATCAGTCTTCATAGTTAAATTTTGTTTACACGTAGCTAATAATATAGATACATTTGCTAAACTCAAACAAATAGTAAATACAAGTTCAAAACAAACCTCACAATTACATCCTTTCTTGTTATAGTGCCATAAATAGATAAATTTTCTTTTGAATAATTTATTTTCTTTATGAAGAATAGATAATCAATGTAATAAATCAACAAAGGAAGATATTTCTCAGAGGGACAATAAGGAAATATACATAACTTAGCAATTAACAATAGGGGTACTCACAACGTTTGCTATAGCATGCTATTTGTGCTATTGTGCTAAACCCATCAATTTTATACAGGAAATAACTGTAGAAACTCGAAGGGTTTAGCAAAATAACACAAATAGCATGCTATAGCAAACGTAGTGAGTACCCCTAATATAAAGACGTTAGCTATTGGTAACGTTATATCAGGTTATATAAGGTTACAGTCACTGTTACCAACTTACCGCGCGTTACGTTCTTCCAAAAAGTTCTATATCCCTTTTAAATATTTCCAAAAAATACTATATCCACGTTTCATTCCAAAAAGTACTATATCCATATTATATTCTTTAAAAGTCAATGGAAAAGTGCAATAATTTAAAAAAAATAAGTTGGTTACAAAATTAAAAATCAACTTAAGATTTTAATAAAAAAATAATCATGTAAATTGGTCCGATAATAAATAAATGACAGATTTTTGCGTTTCCTGCAAAATTTTCTATAGTGGTATAGTGCCTTTTGGAAATCAACGCCTCAATTGACTAATGTGTTTCATAAAAAAAAAAAAAAAGAATTAATGAGCTTTTGGCAATCAATGTTGAATGTTAAGAAAATGCTGAAAGTACGCTTAGAAAAAAATTAATGAGCATAGAGTGGACCTTTAGAGGACAAATTAATTAAAGGGTGGAAAGAGTTGGTGTCAGCGTAGGGGCCTCCCATTGTCTGAGGCACAATGTCTCTGCCATTCATTTCTGCTCTACTTGTTGAGTTATATCCTCCTTTCTTCTCTGCCCTATTCCTCTTCATATCAACCACCATTTTATTTTTTATCACCGCCAGCTGAATTTCGGGTGTAGAAATATTTTAAGTTAAATTAGATTCAATCGGCACTTTATTAATTACACACACACACACACACACACACACACACACACACACACTAAAATGACTATTTTCACTATTTCGAAGGATTTGCCTGATTTTAATATCTTGAGGGATCATTTAATTATTCTTTTTACTTTCACATACCTATATATAATATATAGTAAGTGAAAGTATTGCGATCGTGAAATTTTTCGAATTCTATTTTTCAACGGAACTACACGTCATAGGGTCCCCTGAGTCCAAATAACCAAGTCCTACAAAAAGGTCTGTGTGTCCGTATGATGTGTGTGTGTGTGTGTTGTAAGTCTAGCGCAAAAACGAAAAGTCGTACGGAACTGAACTTTCAAATTTAAGACAACTATACGCCTGAGATGTTACAGCAAGATTTTATGCATTTAGCACCTTTTCACGATTTTCTCAAAAACGGCTCTAAAGATTTTGATTAAACATGCTATGTCGATGTAAAATTTAATTGGCTTTAATATCATGTAGTTTTCATTCTGATTGAAATAGTCTGGCGGGGCTTAAATGAGGATATTTTAAATTTTCTTCCTCTAAAGTACCTTAAATTTTGTACGCGTATATTCTATAAAAATAAGCATATCATCTTATCACCGTTAATAAGAAACAGGTAAAAATATAAGTTGAACGAATTTGATATCCAACTAAAGGAGAAAACTAAAAAAAATTTTTTAATGCAATTGTTTCACCGCTTGGTCACTGGATGGCACTGTCATCGCCGGACGCTCCAAGTAGTTCTAATACGGAGTGATTAAAAAAAAAAAAAACTCACTGAATCTCATAGATAATATTATAACATATTATTTAATAAAACACAACTTTCTGTGCAAATCAAATGTAAATAATTCTTTAACAATTTATTTTCGTTTCTAAATTTGTTTGAAAATTCCTAAATTTATATTAATAACAGAGGCAAGTGAAAGTCGTGTGTTGCGTGACCTAGATTTTTTTACTCCAAGTTCAAGTCGCCATAATCGTTGAAATAATTTTTAGCAATTGGCAAATCTGTTTACTAGGATACGATACAAAACGAGTATAAAATTATCCTAATTTTCCTACGAGACTTCCATTTTAACGACAATATTATCTCTCTACGTCAATGTTTCTAATCCCAGTTAAGCACTGAGCATCCATAATAATGTTACGCATGGATATTACAAGAAATCTGAGAAATAATCTGCCTACAGCAATTATTTCCAGCGATTGCTTTTAAGCTTTCGAGTTAGTATCGCATGGATTGCTATGCCACAACTCATGACTTTAGAATGTCCGCTGCAACTCCTTTTAATCATAAAGTCATTTATTATCCAGAGGAATATCTGGATCGAGGTTGGAAACAGTTTATCCAAGCCCATAAAAGTTACACGTGGTGTCCCACGTGGTGCGTTTCTTTCTATCCTGTTATTCAACCTGTACATGGTGTTAGAAGGGCACAACAGACATTGAAAAGTATTAGCAATATCATCAACCATTGTCATGTACTGTTCAAGAAAAACTAATTGAAGGCGATAACGTAAGCAGAGAACATGTCAAAAAATATTGTGGATTAGGGGTGAGCATAATCGAATTACGATTATCGGATCATTCGATTATTTCAATCATTCGAATTAATCGATTATCGGATTAATCGGTTCGGAGAAACGAATGATCATTCATAGTGATTTTTTTTTTTTTGCTCATCACATAAATCATATGGTATTTGGAACTAGGCTCAGCTAGCTCAGCCATTATAGATACGGAAATTGTGGCATATTGTCCCTCAGAATGTAAATTAATCATTCGAGCATTCGATTATGAAATCATTCGATTATTTAAATCATCGAAGTCCGATCATCCGATTATGACGATAATTCGATTATGCCCACTCCTATTGTGGATGCACTTGAATCCGGGAAAAACGGGTAGTATAATATATTTTTTTTTCAAATACATAAAAAAACTCCCACCTACCTTACGATCGATTATGTAAAAAAATCGATCTCAAGGGCAATAGTATATTTAGGAGTCAAGTTTGATGGACATTTAACTATTGTAGGTCACCGTACTAAAAGCTTTCTGCTGTCAGAACTAAAATTTATAAAGTGGCATACATTTAGATCTCACCATACTTAAGCTTACGACTTAATATGCTGATTTAGTGAAGTATCTTATGGTCAGCGCCGCTATATGGTGCTCCAATTTTCGTTAATATTATGCCTTATACTGAATAAAAGTTGAAACAATTTCATAGTAGAAAAACTAGTAAATTATGTAGTAAACCTACACTTTGAAAAGAAAATGCTTCCCGTTTCCATTAAGATTTTTTATTCCATAAAGCATGTTGAAAATCCATTATTTTCTAGCATAGGACCTCCACCTGACCCAAATCGGTAGCATGATGCTGTAGCATCTATAACTAGTACATAGATTAAGATAGGTGTTAGCTGTAGTTCTAGGAAACCAACTCAGCCTGAGTTGAGCCCCGCTCAAGTTATCGCAGAAAAATTCCTTAAAGTGTATTCTATTAAGCAAAAGGATTGGCAATCAAAATAAAATAAATCAAGAATCAGATCAAGAGGATCGGAAAAATAAAATTCAAAATTTAAGTAAAACCAACATTTTGGACTAAAGAATACGAATCGAAAAATTTCAGTGCTAACTAAAATTGCCACACTATTTTTTTCCTTATTTATAAGGCGGTAATACAGGTTTTAGGGTCCCATGAGCACATGTAACCAAATCGCCAAAAAGGTCTGTGTATGTGTGCGGTAGGCCTAGCACGAAACGATAAGTTTTATTGAACTGAAACTTCATAGAAGTGTATATATCTGAGAGGGGAGCCCCTGGCTGAGTGGCTAGCATGCTAGTCTCCCACACCAAAGGTTGTGGGCTGAATCCCAGTCCCGGAGGAAGGTTTAAAGCATTTAATTAATGGTACACAGCCTCTCTCCAAGGTATATGAGATTTTCAGCAAAATGGTGGCAACTCACAAAAATAGGCGTAGGGAGTGATGACTCTACCCTACCAAAATTTCATCTACTGACGCCTGGGTATTCATTCTCCTAGTAGATAATACCTCGCGGCAAAGGGCCTACTTGACCTGTCACGCCGTCGAAAAAAAAATCCTTAATTATGCCTTCCTTCAGAGGAGACGTGAAAAAGGTGGTCCCGAGGCTGCGTCATGTCGGGAACTCCTTAAATATTCCTGTACTAATTAAACGTATATAGACGAAAGATAGATGGGACTCTCAAATTTGCATCGTTCGATTAGCCTTAGGTATGAAGTGACGTTAAATAAATAAACAAACAAAGGAAACCATTCTGATAAACAAATAATAAAACGGAAAAAGATATATATGATGTGTCTCATCAGTTAAATAAAAGCATTATTTTTTAATGCGGATTATTTTTTTTGTTCTAGTTGTTATCTAAAAAAAAAAAAAAAAAAAAAAAAATCTGTACTTCTTTGATTACGATAAACAGAAACTAACACAAAAGGCTTAATATACAAAGTTCTCTTGGAGTGAACTGAATAGAAACTGGGAAGGTGCGGGAAACTTTGTCACGATTTGCTGACAACAAACTCAAGTCTGTTCCTGATTGGTAGAATTTCCTGTCCCACCCCACCAAGACATTGGAAGTGACACGACCCACTGACCCTGCAGTTTGTTATATAATCAGTTTGAATCAATAAAATTATATTATTATAAGTCTATAAGTCGTTCCATGGGTTTGTCAGGAAAATAATTCATAATTTTATTTTAGGTTTGTCTTTAAACACTCCTCTATGATTAACTGTTTACGTTTGTAGGATTATCGTTTGTATGAATCACAACATTTATAATTTCACTTCAAAAAGAAAATGTTAGTTGGTCCTTGTAGTACATCGCTACTTGGAAACGATTTCGTATTAACTAAGTTACCAAATCGTGATTTCATAAAATCAAAATCTGTTGGAATCTATTTTCATTAATAGAAAAAGTTATACATTTTTACTTTCACTTACATACACATGAAATGAATATAGAGTATGGTAAAATATTGCGATCGTGAAAATACACGTTTTAGAGTCCACTTAATCAAAATGACCAAGTCCCGCAAAAAGATGTGTGCGTGTGTAGGGGAAGTTTAGCACTATAAAGAAAAAAAATCATATTTAAGATAACTATACGCCGAGCAATATTATCATCAAAATCAACTAGAGCCAATTTATGCTATGCATTATGCACATTTTTACAATTTTCTCAAAAACGACTCTCACCATTATGACTAAACTTACTAAATCGATGTAACATTTTACGGGCTTCACTACCATGTAGATTTTATTCTGATTCAATTGTCTAAGCAGGGCTCAAATGTAGGTATTTTAAATTTTCTTCTTCTAAAGTAGTTTGTAGATTTAAAAAATTGAACCATATAATCTTGTTAGCAATAATAAAATACGAGTAAATATATAAGTTGAACAAATTCGTTATCCGACTAAAGAAAAAAAAAAAAAGAGCAAACATATTTTTTATTGTAATTTTTGTGTTTTTTTAACATACGAACAGTGATGTATAATATACCGTTGAAAACAAAAAGAGTTTGGAAGAAATATTATGTTATAAACAATACTGTTAAGATCAATGAGAGGGATCACTAGTAGGTTCAAACCCGCAGGTGGTCCTAGGATTTTTTTAATGGGAGTAAAAACCCCTTAGGTATGCCGTCCTTCTGAGGGGACGATAATAGGTGGTCCCGAGACTGTGCGATGTCCGGTACTCGTCAAAGATCCCTATCCTAATAAAACCTGGGTAGGCAAAATTTAGGACTCCCAGTGTAGCATCGTCCGATTAGCCATAGTAGCATAAAGTGACGTTAAATAAATAAACAAAATTAATGAAAAGTGATTCAATAAAAATAACTGATTATTGTATATAATAGAATTTTATAAAAATACATATTTCTATCGAAATTCAATTTAATTAATTCCTCAACCTTTTACTTACACGTACCTATATATGGAATATATAGTAAAAGGAAAGTATTGCGATCGTTAAAATTTTCGAATTCCAGTTTTCAACGGAAATAAACTTATTAGGATCCCCTGAGCCCAAATGACCAAGTCCCGCAAAAAGGTCTGTGTGTCTGTAGGTCCGTGTGTGTATTGTAAGTCCACCGCGTAAACGAAAAGTCCAATGAAACTGAAATTTCATATTTAAGACAACTATATGCCCGAAATGTTTCAGCAACTTTTTCATCAGAATCGACTCACAAGAAGAGCAACTTTATACTATGCATTTTTCACCTATTTACGATTTTCTCAAAAACGTTTTAACGACTTTAAATAAACTCGCTTGATTGATCTAAAATTAAATCGGCTTAAATATCATGTTCATTTATCAAGTTTCAGTCTTATTAATATAGTCAAACATGGCTTTAATACCGATATTTTAAATTTTCTTTCTCTAAAGTACCTTTAATTTTTTAGATTTTATAAAATTGACCATATCATGTGGTTAAAAAATTCAAAAAACAAGTAGATATATAAGATATAAGAATTCAATATCTAACTAAAGAAGAAAACTGCAAACATATTTTTTTGTTTTTGAATATAAGAACACTAATATAATAAATATTCTTTATTAATTCTGGACGAGTCCCTTTGGGATAATACAGCAGGAAATAAAAAGTGGACTTAATTGAAAACAATAAAATTAAACTAACAACACGAACAAATAAGATAACTATAAAAGACAGATTCTAATTAAAATGCACGAACAAGAAAAATAGGTGTATGTTATCATAAGAACAAAAAATAGACAGAGGAAGGGTTCTGGAAGGAGATTGACCTGGGGTCACTACATAATGTGAGCGGTTGGAGAGGAAGGATTTGAACCAGTGTAGAGCATTGTTTGGTAAAGGAATATTTCGTAGTTTGGCCAGAAGGATATAATGGTCTACAGTATCGAAAGCTTTGGAGAAATCTAGAAGGATGAGGATGGTTAGTTTTTGGTGTTCTATGGCGGATTGGAGGTCTTGAGTTATTTTTAGTAAAGCGGATTGAGTTGAATAACTGGGTCGGAAGCCGGATTGTAAAGGGTTGATAAGGGAGCATTCTTCTAAAAAATTTGATAACTGGATTTGTGCGGGCAAGCCAGTAGAGGTGGTGGTTAGTAGACGTCATCGTCTCCCTGACGTAGACTCGGTGAGTACTATTCTCTTCCCAGCCAAAGTAACGGGTAGAGAAATCTCTTTTGACTCTTAGCTGCCGCACCAAGTCATCTCTCACGGTCCGCCGAACTAACAGAGGAGTCCCCGCTTCTTTGGGCCTGAGACGAGCCACGTGGTCCAGATCTCCTGGACTGAACTGGACGCCCAGGCCCGAGCCGATGCTGAATACAGTGCCCAAAACAGTCTCGCCTGGCCTCTCCGGGATACCTCGTATTTCCAGAGTATTATTTAGGTTATTATGTTCTGCGTTATTTAAGCGGACTTCTAAATTAGGAATTTAGTTACCGTTGAAAAGCTAAAGACTTTAGAAAAAATAATATCTGATACACGGAATTGTAAAGGGTAATAGAGAGTAAATAAAAAGCCGATAAAACTAAATGTTTCGGGTTCCAGAAAAGGGTAATTCATGTTGACCGTGTTGCCTCCTGGCGACCTGTAAAAGAAGTAGACGCCCCTAGTGTTTCATTCGAACTAGGTCTAGACCTTAATTACTTAAGTTTTTATTTTTTCATACAGTCCACTATACAAAAAGGAGTGATCCTCTTGACATTGAGTTGGAGGTGATTACCCCAAACACTAACTGATTGTTGTAGATAACAATATAATAGATTATATAATAAAACACATGTTTCTATTGAAAATTAAATTTAATTAATTCTTTAACAATTTATTTTTATCTCTACATGTACTTATTATAAATTCCTAAATTGATTTTAACAACGGAGGTAAGTTAAAGTCGTGTGTCGCACACACCAGGTTTTTTTGTAAATTGTAATCCTAAATTATTTCTCGGATACTTGACAACGTTTCTCTGTTTACTGTTGGTACAGTGAGAACGGAAACTATTAGTATTTTTGTAAAGAAGATTGAAGTAGTGTGCTGAAATAAAAAGAGTGAATTATTTGTTGCCTGTGCTAGGGCGGAGGGGAGAGATAAATACTAGAAAGAAAACTGGAGCCGCTAGACATGACAGACCATTAAATGAACTAACGGGCTCTATAGCAGTAGCCTCGAGAAGTTGTAATGTTTCAACTTTAAATGTGAAAATCCCGTTGTCGGAGTTGTATTTTTACCAGGGACCCTCGGTCCCTTCTCCTATCGTCTAAAACGAAATGCTGAAAAGTTACCGCATAACTTTAAAATTAATCTTTTTGTTTGCCCCCTTGTAGGATGAACGTTCTTCGCTTCGTCCCCTATCTCATCCGACCTGACAAACTCTCTAGGTTAGTTATATTAAAACGGTTCTCTAAAACTCGTGTCTGTAAGCATTTTTAGATATTTATTGATGTAATATTCGAATATCTCATATTTATGGGAAGTTAGTAATACCCATACATGAGAAAAGAAGCCAAATTAATTGCTCCAATTGCATATCCATCTGCGTTTCTTCGGTGCTCTATAAACTATAAGCCTCCATTAGGGACAGCTGATTAATTCCAACTGTTGAACTTGACCTCCCGGAAGAGCAAAGTGCTTTTAACCCAACCCGCAAACAAATGATTAAGATAAATATGAGACCTTAAATGTGATAGAGAATTCCTAGGACGGAGACCGAAATATTAATCACACATTCTTATATCTGAAAGTAGCATTCGATTCGGTTTTCCGGAATAAAATTAGGAATCTATAAAGTCTAAAATTTGCACAGCAGAAGCTTGGTGCCTACCAAGCTGGATTTAGACGGAGAAGATCAACTATTGATCAAATATTCTCTCTAAGAACAATTCTAGAAAGAGGAAATGAACATCAAATTAAAACCCACCACCTCTTTGTCGATTTCAAGGCGGCTTATGACAGCATTAATCGAGAAGAACTGTACAAGGCCCTGGAAGGGTTCAGTATCCACGATAAATTTATACGGCTGGTAAATATGACAATGAGGAATGTGAAGTGTACAGTGCAGGTACGTGGGCATCGAACGGAAGAGTTTTCCTCAAGAAAAGGGCTCCGCCAAGGTTAGCATGCCTATTGTTCAACTTGGCACTTGAGAAAGCTGTGAGGGACGCTGGTATCCAAACAAATAGCACCGTTCACAATCATGTGATCCAGCTATTAGCTTACGCGGATGACGTTGACATCATAGGACGGTCGTGGCAGTCTGTCAAAGAAGGATTTTTGGCCCTAATGGAGGCTGCCAGAATGCTTGGACTGGAGGTAAACGCGGAAAAAACTAAGTACATGGCAACAGGAGAAGAACCCGTTGAGACCATCAATGTCGGCCCTTTAACTTTGAAAAAGTGGCTCAGTTCACTTATCTGGGTTTTCTTGGAACGCAAGATAATGCACCAGAGGTGGAGTTGAAAAGAAGAATTTTGATGGCAAACAGGTGCTACTTTGGCCTCCGAAGAGAGTTCACCTCCCGGCTCCTAGACAGGCCGACTAAGCTCCGTCTATATAAGACGTTGGTTCACCCAGTCCTGTTGTATGGATCAGAAACATGGGCTATTAGTAAAAGAACTGAACAAGACCTACAAGTCTTTGAGAGAAAAGTACTTCGACGAATGTTTGCCAATGATGTCTTTATGACCTTGAAGCTTGGCAGACTGCATTGGGCTGGTCACGTGGCTAGAATGGAGGATGAGAAGATCCCTAAGGCCGTTAAGACTGAAACTCTACACGGCATCAGAAGAAGAGGAAGACCGAATGGTGTGACAGCAGATGCAAGGAATATCCTGGGAGTGAGGAACTGGATGACGGCTGCACAGGATAGAAATAACTGGAGGGGGCTGGTGGAGGAGGGCCACGACTCGTCACTGAGTTGTAGCTCCGGATTGATGATGTTGAAGATGATGATGATGAAGTCGAAAAACATCCCAATAAAGCTATTAAAGGTTATAAAATTGACTTACTAAGAGCTGTAAGATGTTCACGCCTTGATAGAAAGGCGTATTTAATCTTGGAATAGGAGTAAAACAAGGTGAAACTCTAAGCCTCCTTCAGTTTATTGTTTATATATATGAGATCATCTTCATCTGTAAAACTAATAATACCATTCAAAACGTAAAACTAAAACCAAATATACCAATCGAACTGAATTCCTGTCATAGTACAATTCATCCTATTTGCGGGCGACATTGTTCATATTCCAGATTCCTCCGAGTGACTTCAGCAAGAAGTAATATAAAAGAACGAAGAATTGGAGACGATAGGAATCAATTCTCTAAAAAGAAAAATACTTTAGCTCAAGGTGGTTTCGGGATTGTCTGTAATTAAGAGCTGATGGAGATGGTGACAACTATCTTGGCACGATAAACAGTAGGTCGGGAAAAGTAGAAGTCTCAAGCAGAATATCAGAAGCTCATTCCGTCTACTATTTTAGATATTCCCAATACCGCTATCGGTAAATACAGCGACGGGACAGGATGTGAATGTCCAGTTCTCACCAAGACGTATTTGTGGAGTATAAAGTTAAATCCTGAATAAAAACTTACCAAGCCGTGTTACTGCAACTAGGATCAGAGAGCAGCTAAAGAAATGACCCATGCTGGAAACTATTTAGAGAAGACACAGGTTTTGTTTCAGCATTATTTAATGAAATTTACATTTGAACTTCATAATAAAACAAATAAATATGATAAAAGAAAAATGACATGAAAAAGACTTTTAGAAGATTTCTGTAACTATTCTAAACCAGAAGGTCTCGAGGCCATCTTATTTGCAGACGCCTCGCCGGATTCTTAGGAATGGAAGAGGAAGCAAGGATTGAAACTAGTAGATTAGAGTTAGATTGGAAGAGGAGTTTGTTATGGAAGAAGTGATATCTGGTTCGGGCCAAATCAGTAACAAATGGAACATTTAGGTCATTATGGATGAGTTTATTTGTGACAAAGTAAGGAGCGTTCATGATTTTATAAAGGATTTTGGATTGTAATGAATGGATACGGCAAAGCTCAACTCCGTAAGTCCATTTAGACCTTACGATAGTCATGTAGAGGAATCTTTATAGTGGAAGGTTAGAGTGTTTGTCTTGTAAGTGTTGAAGTAATCGAAAGGGCCGAGCAGTTTCTTTTCGTTTTAGTCTAGTGTGCGGATAAATGCAAAACTAAAAACACATTTTCTATCGATGAAACTATTAATAAAAACATTTATTTGTAATTAATAAATGTACAGATGTCTTATACTACTGCTATCAAAGCAAAATAAATGTTTTCTTAGGTACTTTAATATACTTATCTTTCTAGACTGAATAGTTTATGTGACATTTATCTTAATAAAGCTAACATTTAATGATTTCTTGTTTCTTACACACTATTATAAGCAACTTTTATAGGTTAATTGATGCTTCAGGTGTATAATGCCGCTTAAATTAAAGCTCTTAAATGCAATCAGATGATTTCATATGATATAGGTCTAAATAAAGCTTAAAGTTAGGAAAAAACCAACGAATTTTCAACCAATTACGGTGTGTTAGCAATAAAAGTTAAACTCCGACTAGAATGGTTTGCATTTATCTAAAACAAAATTAAGTAAGGCTATTTAAAGACAAAAGTACAGGAAGCAGCAAGAGGGTAAGTTTGCGGTGACTAGCTCACTCCCCGGCCAGCTAGCTAACCTGATTCAGACCACCTGCATATTACATGAGCACTCTATCCTTGCCCTTCAATAAATCATTCATGAGCTACCTTGAATCATTTTTCATAATCATTTTTAACTGTTGCCTATATCGAACTATGAAATAATTGGGATCGATGTGATTTTTTGAGCGAAATTTATCTGACTTACTATTGGGTTGATGCAAAATTAATGCAGGTTTTTAGTAGGTATTGTAAATACGCCATATCTTTACTTTAACCATATATATTTAATCAAAATAATTTCCATCTGAATCAATGCACTTTTGCCAACGTTCAACAAGCTTTCTTATTCCACCAGAAAAAAAATCCGAATCCCTGGACTCAATGAAATCACGAAAAGAATTTTCAATGTCGTCCTGGTTTTGAAAATTTTTCTCCCTCAAAAAGTTGTCCAGATGCCTGAAAAAGTGGAAGTCTGTAGGAGAGAGGTCAGGTGAATAAGGCGGATGTTGGAGAACTTCGTAGCCCAACTCGTGCAGTCGTCGAAGCGTTGATTGTGCAACGTGTGGTCTGGCGTTATCGTGGAGCAGGATCGGCCCCTTCCGATTCATCAATGCTGGGCAAAGACGTTGTAATTTTTGAGTTCCGAGTTCCGCCGCCATTTCTCGTGTGGTTTTGGTTGGGTCTTCTTCCACTTTTGACCTCAGCTGGTCGTTGTCCAGAGCAAGATGACGGCCCCGACCTTCCTTGTCTTCGAGGTCGAAATCTCCTCTGCGAAACTTCTGGAACCAACACTGCACCGTGCACTCATTAATAGCCCCCTGACCCCACACTTCATTAATATTACGAGCCGTTTGCGCAGCGCTGCGCCATAATTTAAATTCGTAAAAATAAATTTGACGAAAATCGCACTTTGACATTTTCGATTCAAGACCTTTGAACACACTGAACAAAACGATTTTACTAAACAAATTCATGGTGAAAGAGAGGGTATTAGATAAGGTTTGTTTTGGTATAATAATGATCAATGTTAGGATTAGCTTTGTTTACACAATTGGAATTAAGATATTGCAATAGAGGAAACCTGCATTAATTTTGCATCAACCCAATATTACGAAAGATTCTAAATTTAGTTATATTGTAAATCACTTCGAATCTCTGACCTTCTGCACATAGATAATAATTTATTAATGATTCATTGTGGAATACTAAATTTTTCATTAAATTTGAATATATTAAAATGTTACAATAATCTGAATTTAAAAGTAATAATCAATTTTTTTTTTCAGGTGAGTATTAATCTTATTCGTAAAGCTATGAATGACTGGTCTTTGAGGTAAGAAGTTTTATTTTAATGGATTGGCGTTTAATGAAACATTCGCTCTATATTCAAACTGTTACGTTTATTAATAAGTTTCCGTATTTTTATTTTTGAACATAACAACTTCTTTATTTAAATGAAATTACCCACATTTTTACCGTACTATTAAAAGTTACAGTCCCACTAAGGTTATGTGTGAGAAAGGAGTTGACTTGTGACTGCTCAACAGAAGTACAGTCAATAAACACTAAATGACTGAATCAATAAACTAAAAAGCTGTAAGGAATACATATACATATATACACAATATAAAACAAAGGCACATAAATACAAACATAAACCATATAATACTTTTTTTAAATTCTTTTATTAAAATTTACAACTGTACATAGTACAATAAGTTAATGAGCCATTTACAGATAATGAGCTTAAAAAAGTCTTAAAAAGAAACTACCCACCGGTAGCACTTTAATGTTTATTTGTTCAGCAGGTCTCGAGGCCACCGTCTTTTCAGACGCCTCGGAGGATTATTGAGAATTGATGTAGATGAGAGGATACGGACAGGCGGGTTTAAATTGTATGGAGGTGTATCTTTTTTTTGGGGAAATTTCTGCAACTAGTGGGATATTCAGGTCTCTATGGATGAGTTTGTTGGTAACATAGTAAGGAGCGTCTAGGATTTGTCGAAGGATTTTCGATTGCAAGGATTGGATGCGGGAGGAATTCGATGGTCTTGTGGACCCTCATAGCTCAATGCCATAAGTCCAAATGAGTTGTTTGTAGTAAAGACAGAGTTTCGATCGTTTGTCAAGTAAGTTTTTTAATAGTCGATATCTCAAGCAACAAGCAGTTTCTTGTCGTTTAAGTCTTGTATGAGGATTCCATGTAAGCCGTTTGTCAAGATAAAGTCCAAGGTATCGTATTTCTTCTACAGTGATGAGTGGGGTGTGATTAAAGGAAACAACGGGACAGGAAGTCATAATCTTACGTCGTAATGTAAAGGTGATTTGGTGGGATTTATTAGGATTTATTTCAACATTGCAGCAACACTTTGAATAGCTTGGAGGATTTCGAAAATTTAAAGCAACACACATTTTATAGGCGTATTGGTTATTTGTGTTCAGGGGACACTAAAACGTATATTTCCTGGGATCACTTGTAGCTGGGTGGTTAGCATAACAGCCTCCTATGGCTAAGGTCACGGGTTCAAACCCGCAGGTGGTCCTAGGATTTTTTAATGGGAGTAAAAATCCCTTAGTTATGCCGTCCTTCGGAGGGGACGTCAAAAGGTGGTCCCGAGCCTGTGCGATGTCAGGTACTCGTTAAAGATCCCCATCCTAATATAACCTGAATAGGCAAAATTTAGGACTCCCACTGTAGCATCGTCCGATTTGCCATTGTAGCATAAAGTGACGTTAAATAGATAAAAAAATGAAAGTATATTTCCTTTAAAACTAGAATACGAAAATTTGCACGATCGCAATACTTTCCCTTACTATGTATTTCATATATAGGTAAGTGAAAGTAATAAATAAATAAAGTTTCTTTCCATTTATTTGACACGAGGAAGTTCTTTTTTTATATTCAAAGATACATTCTATACTTCCATTCACATTTTATTTTTTTTAACTTTTGTACATTTCTTTTCCGACGTTTCGAGGTTTTCCCCCTTTCTCAAGATTTCTGTATTATGTTGATCAAATGGTTTATCCATAGCTTATCTTTAAATGCGAAGAATTCTTCATCATACGTTTAATGCAGCTCTCCATATTATAATATAAGTTTATTTCTATGTATTTAACACGAGAAATTTGTATGTATGTTTATATATTTGAATAGGCATTCTTTACTTCCGTTAACTTTTCTTATTTAAGACACTCAACCGCCGAAGAAAAAGTGTAAAAAAAAAAATAAATAAATAAATAAAAATGTGACAGGAAGTATAGAGTGCCTATCTGATTATATAAACATAATGTACATAGAAATTTTTTATGTTAAATAAAAAGAGAGAAACAATATTATAATATGTAGAGAAGCGTTATCCATACAATGAAGAATTCTTTGCATCTAAAGGAAAAAATGGATAAACTATTGGATCAACATAATATAGAAATCTTGAAAGGGGAAAAAGACCCGAAGCGTCCAAAAACAAATTTATAAATGACTAGCTGTGACACGCTTTGCTCGCGAATATTGCATTTCGTATTAATTTATGTGCGTTTATGGTAAGATTGGCTATATTAAATATCAACTATCAGCTACTCTTTGTTATCATTTAAAGTCCGATCTTGACTTCTTCCTGCCAAATTTACAGTAGCAAACCAGTAGAAGTGGTTTTACCCATAATCACTTAATATGAAAAAATAATCGTCATAAACCGTTGACAACCTAAATATGAATTAATGATATTCTTCGGTAAAACCTTACACCTGCATCACTGCCATATTATAAATTCTATAAATTTTATAAATTCTAACCTTTAAGTTTTTAGACAGAAGCTAAGTAATTTCGCAACTGAATTATAACACGCATTTCCCGCCTTTAACCAGAACTTTATTTCCTCCTGGATTTATTTTTTTCTCGTTATCATTTAGCCTAAATACTTAAATTTCTCTATGTGTTCAAAAGTGTACCCTGATATATTAATATCACCATGACCGCCACCGTCTCTGCTACAAATCATATATTTTGTCTTTTCGGTATTTATTTCGAGTCCTATTGCTTTACCGGTTTTTATTAAAGCACTTGTATACAGTTGTATAGTTTCCGTGTCTTCCCCTAGCAGTACCGAATGATTGGCGTTTCCCAGAACCGGAATTTTATCACCTAAATTTAAACCTTCTTAGTACATGTTACCTTTTCTTTGATATATTCTAAAGCGACTTCGTCTGCATCAATGTCTGTTATTATGATTGCTATTAAGAAGTTTTTAAAAGAATATATTTTAAAGTTCTTCCGCCTAAATGAGTTTTATTTTCTTGATACTGATTTTCTCCGCAGCCCGATCTTGACGTAAATCTATTCCTACGTGTTTAAATGTTCACCTCAGTGATTAATTGTTACGGAAAAATATAATTATAACGGGAAATTGAATTATTTAAAAATAAAAGGTAAATCATTTGAAATCATTGGGATGCGAGGTTTTCTCCCAAATTTTCCCCGTTTTCCCCAGATTTTCCCCTGGTTCTTCGCTCCTATTGGTCGCAGCGTGATGTTATATAGCCTACTAGAACCAGTAGTTTCTGAGATTAGCGTTCAAACAAACAAACAAACTCTTCAGCTTTATAATATTAGTATAGATTTAAGAATAAAAAAAAGTGAATGGAAGTATAGAATAACTATTTGAATACATTAATAAATAAACTAATAAAGGAATATTAGTTAAAAAAATTAAAACCCGTATTATAACTACCCACAAATGGTCTCGTTTCAGTTCTTGATTTCAAAGAACTACTTGTTGTAAAGAAGAGCTAATAAAACCTTGGAAGATAACTAATCGATTTTTATGTTGTTTTTTTTAGCTGCAGTTTTCAGAAATGTATGATCTCGTTTATCTTAACTTACTCCGGTGTCTTTACCTCTTTGATGTTATTAAAAAGACGTTAGGTGAGCAGTAGAGTGGTCGATGGGTGAGCGCTGCAACAAGCTGTATTCTTGTAGGCTAACAGGGCTCTTGGTTTTGATTTAGGGCCTAGCATTACTCCGCCTTTTCGCCCTTACTATCTTCATCCCCTCCTCACTTCTTTATTTATTCATCCCTATTTTTCTTCTTTATTCTCTCTTTTATACTTCTCTTTGTTCCCTTAAATATCCGTTTCTGTTCGATAGCTTTAGTTGTATGTAAGAGTAATAACTTGAATCGTCAAATAAGAAGTAATTTTCAGTTTCATTTGTTTATTTTAAAAAAAAATAATTTAAATAGAATTTTTAGACTAGGATAAGTCATTTGGATGGAGTTCTGTAATTTTAATTGTAAAGTTTTTTTTTACTTTCACTTACCTATATATGAAATACATAGTAAGGGAAAATTTTCGAATTCGAGTTTTCAAAGGAAATACACGCTTTTGGGTCTCCTGAGTCCAAATGAAAAAGTCCCTAGAAAACGTGTGTGTTTGTTTGTTCACTAGAGGTTGTACTCATAATTACATTTTTTTTTCTTTTTTAATCAAAACACTTTTCACTTCATAAAATTAAAGTTTATTACATTTTTTCACTAATAACAACAATTTTATTGAGCAGAATTACAACCTGTCCCAATTTGGGCATCAATAGTAGTGGTGAAAGATAACATGCATACATACTACATTCATACAATATTTACACAGTAATAAAATTACAATAAAACATATATACAGTAATGATTATTACTTTCACTTACTATTGTATATATAGTAAGGAAAGTACTGCGATCGTGAAAATTTTGGAATTCTACTTTTCAACGGAAATACACATTTTAGGATCCCCTGAGTCCAAATAACCAAGTCCCGCAAAAAGGTCTGTGTGAGTGTGTGTGTGTTGTTTTTTTTTTTTTGTTTTTTTTTAATTGTAGGGGAAAATCTTTCATAAGACGAAGTGGGCTCTTGAATCCACAACAGTGTGAGATTCTTACTCACTAAAAACCACCTACATTCGCTGCGATGTCACACCGCGGGACTGCTTGCAGGCATTACTTCGCGGTGGACAGGATGGCTAAGGGCCTACTTCTTTACTGCATACTTCTCGGTACTTGACCTCTTCTCGCTCGCTCCTGGGTTCTCAGTCTACTTCCGACTCTCGCAGCATAATCTGAAACAGTATTCCAGTTTTCTTGACTCGTCAACATGAGCTGTACCAGATTTTCCGGTGTGGATCTTTTACCCAGCATCATATCTAGCTGGACCTTTTCCTCGGTAAAGTTTTTAGAAGTGTGTGTGTGTGGTAGCTCCCGGGCGGAAACGGTAAGTACAATGAAACTAAAATTTCATATTTAAGACAAATATACGCCCGAGACGTCACAAAACCTTTGTCATCAAAATGAGCTTACCAGAAGAGCCACTTTACAATGCATTTTGCACCTTTTTTCCATTTTCTTGAAAACCGTTCCGACGATTTTGATTAAACTTGCTATATCGATGTAAAATTTAATGGGCCTTAATATCATGTAGGTTTCATTATGATTAAAATGGTCTGACAGAGCTTAAATTCCGATATTTTAAATTCTCTTCCTTTAAAGTACCTTTAAATTAGTTAATTCTGTAAAAATAAATAAATTATCTTGTTATCTCTGATGAAAACCATGTAAATATATCAAGTGGATGAATTCGATACCTAACTAAAGGAGAAAACAGAGAAAATATTTTTTTAATGCAATTTTTCGTTTTTGAACATAAGATCAGTAATATACGAGTACATGTATGATATACCGTTGGAGAGCTTAAGATTTTAGGACAAATATCATCTTATACTCAAGCTTTTAAAATTTAATCGAGAGTGATGAAAAGAAGATAAAACTAACTGATTATTTTAGATAATAATATAATAGATTTTTTAATAAAACACATGTTTCTATATAAATTCAATTTAATAAATTTTTTAATAGTTTCACGTATTTTTATCTCTAACTGTATTTGAAAATTCTTTCATTGATTTTAAAAATGGAGGTAAGTGAAAGTCATGTGTTGCCCGCACCAGATTTTTATATTTTGGAAACAGGAAATAACTATGATTTTTTTGTGAGTTTCCGAATCCTGTTAAATTTAATGATATTTTAGAAACAGGAAATGGCTATGATTTTTTTGTGAGGTTCCGAATCCCTCCCTCTCCCTAGACATAACCTTCTTCATATAGGCGTTGTTTTTGGAGTTTTACGCCTTAAAACAATTTTTTTTTCCTTACCCTCCGACTTTATTTACAATAAATACATGCATAAATAATCTATGTATAAACAGTATAGACTATAACTAATATATACATTCTTCGGATTAAACCTCGTTTTGCCAGAAGGCATTGTAATGTTCATTTCGCTCTATGCGCTTGACGAGAGGACTGGCTTAGTGCTTTTATTTAAGTAAAATGGGTGGTTTTAAATCTTAAAACTACAAATAACAAACATAACCTTTTTCATTCTTCAGAAAGGGAGCGATGATAGGAAGGGAGCGAGTGACTCAACATTTTATCAGAAGAATAGGACGGACTTCTTTTGACCCCGTTCCGCACTAGAGGTAGAAATTTAAACTTCGGTGAGACACGGGGTCATGTAACTCCGTTCTGTTTTTTTTTATCGGAATATGCGAGATTATCAAAGTTTAAAGCATATAGACATAATTAGTTTCAACTCTTGGAAAGGTCCATGCTGAAATAGATTCAAGCGTTTTTGAAAGTTAACATTTTACACACTGAGAACTAACAGAAAGTTAAGCACAGGGTCAATTCATCCCGTACCGCATGGAATATGTTAATGTCTAGTTTAAGCTTAAAAATCTGGTGCGGGCAACACACGACTTTCACTTACCTCGATTTTTAAAATTAATGAAAGAATTTTCAAATACAGTTAGAGATAAAAATACGTGAAACTATTAAGGAATTAATCAAATTGAATTTATATAGAAACATGTGTTTTATTAAAAAATCTATTATATTACTATCTAAAATAATCAGTCAGTTTAATCTTCTTCTCATCATTCTCTATTAACTTCTAAAAGCTTGTGTATGAGATGATATTTTTCTAAAATCTTTAGCTTTCCAACGGTATATCATACGTGTATATTACTGCTCTTATGTTCAAAAACGAAAAATTGCATTAAAAAAATATTTTTTCTGTTTTCTCCTGTAGTTGGGTATCGAATTTATTCAATTTATATATTTACCTGTTTTTCATCAGCGTTAACAAGATAATCTAGTTATTATTATTGAATCTACAAAATTAAAGGTACTTTAGGGAAAGTACCTAAAATATCGGCATTTAAGCCCTGTCAGACCATATTTATCCAAATAAAACCTACATGATATTAAAGCCCATTCAATTTTACATCGATATAGCGAGTTTAATCAAAATCGTCGGAACCGTTTTCGAGAAAATCGAAAAAAGGTGCAAAATGCATGGTATAAAGTGCCTCTTTTGGTAAGCTCATTTTGATGAAAAAAGTTTTGTCACGTCTCGGGCGTATAGTTGTCTTAAATATTAAATTTCAGTTTCATAGGACTTACCGTTTCCGCCCGGGAGTTACCACCCACACACACAAACACAGACCTTTTTGCGGGCCTTGGTTATTTGGACTCTCTAGAATATTATTAGCAAAATTATACATTTAATATGAATAATCCTTATTGCGAATTTAATAAAAGAAAATTATATCTAGGAAAACCAGTATTGCGCACTTTTCTTTTTTATTCATTTTCAAGAAAAGCATGTCAAGAAAGTAAGAAATGTGATTTATGATTTTATCGTATTTTCCTGTCTAAACAAAAAGGAAAAAACATCCGCTAACCCATAAAATACCCTTATCCTCTATTGGAGAGAAGGGCCAGGCAGGATTTTTTCCTTTTAGATTAAGAAGGGAGATGCAAGATAAAGACGGCATAGTCACGCCATTCTTTCCATCCGATAACGAATGCCGTAGCAGCTTTGATAACGCTCAAACTGATCGGATGACTGCGCTTTTATAATCAGTTTTGTGCTGTTTAAGAAAACTCTATAAATCTTGAAAAGAATATTTAAAGTGTTTCTTAATTTTAATGTCCTTAGGAAACTTGGATGCGAAGAAATTACTAAAATGAATGAATGAATGAATAATATTATTTTCTTTCGGGGTAACCCCCATACAAATAGAGCTGGCTACATAACAAATATAGAATAAAAAACATACTTCAATAAAAGAGTTAGCAAGACACTAATTCACTACTTTATCAGCTCTAGGTACATTGTATTACAATAAAACTTATAACAAAATAACTCAAATACAATATATGAATAATATAACAGTTTGCAATATAATAAATATATAAATATATGTTTTTACATTATATGGCGAAACACGATAAATAATATGATACAGTTAACAAACATGTTTATTCATTTATTATAAATGATCTGATTTGGCAACATTGCCTGGCATAATAATAAATATTTTTTAATTCATCAATATCATCGGTGGTAAACAGAGCGATAAAATTTGTAATGTTCATATTTAAGGCCCTAGGGATGTAATGGGTTCGGTACGGTGCGTATATGGGACATCGAATGAAAATGTGGAATAAGTCCTCTCTTTCGTTGAGGTTACATAGCGTGCAGTTTTCCTTAGGTTTAAATTGGTAGTATATATTGTTAAATGTTAATTTAATATTGTAATTTCCAGAGAGTCTTAATTGTGGAAATATTTTTATGACAGGGAACGGTGCGTTTGATAATAAGTAAGCTTGAGGTTTATGTATATTGTTATGAATGGACGGATAGAGTGGGTTTAGAAATTACTAAAATAACTACTTTTTACAAGCATTCTAAGGAAAACCTTGTGTAATCTGAAATTAAAGGTTAGAGTTTTGATGAGATTCAGTAGAATTACCTATTGTACTTAGTATTACTATGCAGTATACCTAGAATTTACCTGTTGGTTTATTATTTTTAATAATCTACCTAAAAAACAAAACAACCTCACCTCAAAATTTGAGAGCTTACGTTTACAAGATACGTAGAACCCGAACAATAAATAATAAAAAAAATCCGTTTGTTCACCGTCCGCCGTCCGCTACATTTCTCCGAAACTACTGGACAAATTTTTTTTAAATTCGCCACAAAATTACTAGGGCATGTAACAATGAGCCTAATATCTAGATGTTGATATCAGCTGATTATTTATAAAGTGGCGGTCGATTAAAAGTGATTTCATTTAATAACTAAAGTACAATTAGGGTTTCCTAACAAAAACACTTGAATAATTACAAAAAAGAGAGAAAAAATTGAAATTTTCAACAAAAATACACCTATAACTCAGTTATTTTCGAAGAAAAGTTATAGAAACAGTAAAGCGCGATTATATTATAAAAAATAAAAAAATGAAAAGAAAAAAACTTGAACATTGCATTCTACCATAACTCAGATATTTTTGATGATCAGAAACATATAGAAGTATTTTTCAACCAAAAAACCGGGAATAATTATAAAAAATAGAAAAAAAAAGAAAAGAAACGTACTAAAGAAATTAAATTTTACAGATAAACACGCCCGTAACTCAATTATTTTTTAAGATATAAAAAAAACGTACTTTTAGAATCAGTATAGCGAGAGAAAAAAAAAAAAAAAAAAAAAAAATATATATATATATATAGATTTATATATCCAAGTTACAAATAAGAAGAGAAGAGAGAGTTATTTTCCCAAAACCCGGTTATTATTAATGATATAGAAAACATTTAATTTGTTCTATAATCAAGAAATGGATCTGAATCGTTAAAAAAAATTCGTAAATGAAATTTTGATTATTTCACAAATTATTGTATTGTACACAACAATTGTATTGTTTCTGAGTACTGTGTTACTGTTTGTTATTGTATTATTCTATTCAAAACTCGTTTTAGTCTAAATGACCAAGTACCATAAATAGGCCAGAGTTTGTTTATTAATTTTGAAAGTAAACCATATTTTTATTTAGATTTTAGATCTATAAAAAAATTAAAATAATTGTTCGTAGTTCCTCATTTGGAAACATACAATACCCTGTAATTTAGTATCACAAATATATTATTTTCCAATATTTCTAGTTCTTCATTATTATCTTTTCATGTCGTTGGCAGTTTAAATTTCTCCTGGAGCTTTTTTTTATAATAATATATATTTACATTTATATTTATTTAACTATCTTTCTTATTCTCCTATATAGTTAAAAATATTTATTGTTTAATTTTTATCATGTGTGCAGGTGATTTTTGAAGTTAATTAGTTATACAACATTGAGAAACCCAAAATATTATATAAGGTTACATATTTACACTGTATTTTAATTTTATTAAGTCCAAATTAATACCATCTTCCTTAAAGAGGGGTCCATAAGGGCGGTATTGAAAAATGCTACGGCTTTAACTGGTCCTTAATTTTCTCTATGCCTTTGTATTGGAGGCGGTTAGTTAGAGGATCCTGGGGGATTGATCTTAACTCAATTGCAGAATCGGCCAATAGAGGACAATCAAGGTTGAGCCAATCAATGACCTGGAAACGAGATTAGCTTTATGATTGGTCAAGGGGTGCGCCTTGGGAGCCACTGATTGGAGCTTTCCTCCTAGCCAAGCCTCCCGATTCCCTCGAGTCATGAATTATGCAACCTCAGGTGACAATCGGCCCAATTTTCATGCTGACCACATCCTTGTTATAGCTCCCCATCTTATTTTACTGTAAATAACTCCAAATCCTTGTGACCTATATATTCCTTCTTCACATTCTTCTTTCTTTTACTCTACTTTACGCTATATTTTATGAAGATATATGCAGCATCCTTGGGTTGTTGATGGGGAGGGCAGCGATTTAATGAGGAAAAAAAAAAAAAAGGACTGATGCCCGACCCCAATCTAACTAGAAGCGATCAGTACTTGATTAAATCTCTCCTTGATTAAATGTTCTCCGAAATCATGTCATTTCTTTCTTTTAAGAATAATTAATTTTAAGATTACGAACTTTCTATTTAAAGATTTTTGTAATCCATAGTGGATATTAGGTTGTTATTCTAAATCTTCTCAAACATGAAATACTCCACAAAAATGTAACCATAAGCACTAATAACTCACAGGAGACCACAGAACGTTCGAATATTTCAAGGAAAACGCAGGGCAAGATAGAAGTGGCATGAGCCTGGATCCTTATCAGACAAAATCTATTTATTATATTGATTAGCGGACTAAAACCAAAATTAAGAAAAATGAAAATTCAAAACTTGCTCACCTCTACTGAAAACCTACTACTACTGACAGATCTTTATGGATGGCCACAAAATTTTTAAGGTCAAAGAATTTAATCATCCAAAGCAAACTGAATCCCAGACCAGGACAAGATCTGACAAAGAAAAAGCACAGATATTTGGTCAGTACCATTTTAGTGCCTTTAATCCCCATTCAGATATCAATAATCCTGGTCACATTGACTTCATAGAAGCAGAACTGGATATTCCACTCCAAATGGTTCTTCCTTCCAAAGCGTTCCATCCGTCCGAAATATCTAACATCATTCTTAGTTTACCACCCCACAAAGCTCCTGAACATGATCTTAAAACGTCGCGTGTACTAAAACTACTTCCTCGAAAAGCTATCCTATATCTCACTTACAGCTATGTAATTCTGTACTTTGTTCCACATACTTTTCTACTTAAATTAAATCAAATTAAATTCCGACGGAAATTATTCACTGCTAAAATGATATCGACGCCTGAAAAACCGCCAGAAAATCAATCTTCTTGCCGTTTCATCTAACATTACCAATCATGGGTAAAACCATCAAAAATCATATACTGAAACGCCTTTCAATGTCATCATATCGTGGACGTTGTCTCATCTTCTTTGGAGCGCGGATCGTCCTGCACGGGACATCCCATTTCAGAGACCTTAATGTATGTTGTTGGAATTGGAAAATAAAAATTAATTCCAGTAAACTCCCCCAAATAATCATTACGCCTCGTCGCAAACCTATGACATCCTGCCCAGCAGTATCCTTCAATATCACTTCTTTTGTCCACGTTAAACAGATTCGATATCTAGGACTGGACCTTGAAAAAATTACATAGAATCCTTATTCAAGACTGAAACGAGAATAAATTGGTTTTCGATGTTTTCGACTACTTAAACACTTACTAGACAAATGTTCAAATCTTCAATTTAACTAAAAAAATTAGCCTTTTGACTATCATGAGGCAGATATGGTCTTACGGAGCAGAGTTTTGAGGCTCTACTAAACCATCAAATTCTTCTCGTATCCAATGCCTACTGTCCAAAATCCTTCATAAAACCCTCTGTTCTCGTTAATTTGTATCGAATAATCTGATCCATAACGACCTTACTGTTCCATACGTTGCTGATTTGTCCCGAACCAGACACCATTCCTTTCACGAAAAAATCTATTTTCACCCTAATCCACTAGTTTCCATCATTTCTCCCTCTTCAATTACTGATAATCCTCCGAGGCGTGTGAGAAGAAGATGGTCTCTAGACCTTCTAGTTTAGATTACCTAGTGGACTGCTGCAAATGGGCATTTTCTCTTCATGCCTTTTTAATGTATTTTATCTGGGAGCTAATTTTCTTGATGTCTTAATGAATACAGTTGCAAATTTCAATAAATAATAAGAAAAAAAACTTCTCAGTTATAAAAATGTGCGTATGCAATGCAAATGAACAACAAACAAACATATGTATATTATTTTTTCGCAAAGTTATTGGAATTGCTCTTATTTCAATCTCATTATCTGAACAATATTTATACTTAGCAAGAGAAACCATCAACCATCAATATTTCAATGTTGGTAGGAAAAACGAAAATGTTTAGAGATCTGTGTAGTAAAAAATATTTAACAAAATCTAGGTCAGTTTTAATCCTTGATTTAATGTTATTGACTTTTAGAATTTTCGAAAAATTAACTCTTTTTTTTCCTTATACCATTTTATGCAGTAATATTTGTATGCTGATGTTGATAAGTTAAAGATTATGTAGATCTATTATTTTATTAATGTTTTATTATTGCATATAATTAACCCAGTTTTGGAATCATATTTGGATGGATAGATATTTTTTGTCACTTTTCTTCCCTCTGTTCTCTTCTCCCGAGTTTTAAAAAATAAGTACGTCCATTTTTTCCCTGCTCCATCAGATTGTTCCATTATCCGCTTTTACGAGTCATTAAACTTAAATCACATGGATCAGTACTTTGTAGCCTTTTTTTTTTTTTTTTTATTTGATTAATGGTATAATTCTCATTGAGCAAGCCGAAGTATTTATAACAAAATAATCACGGAGATAAGTATTCGTTGGATTTACTAAGTAATTTAAACATTCAAACAAGCTATTCACTCGGTCCCCTCAAACATACAAGACAAATTATGGTTAATTGGCTATTGAGTAATAAAACCTAATAAGTAATTATTAATTTTTGCTGAGTCATTTGTTTATATTTAACATCTAATGCTCCATGTTATATCCTCTCTTTTAATCTAAAACAACTTTAAAGGTCAATGCTAATAATAATAACATATGTTAAAAATAAGCTTTAGAGCAATCTGACATTTCATTTTTAACCATACTATCAATAAAACAATTTATTCACACTCAGGCTTATGCACTTAATTGCTATTGAAAAAGTTTAATTTAACTACTACATTATATTATTTAATTTAAATCTCTTACTAGTACATAAAATTATATTTTGACTTGGACGACTCTATTGTTATTATCATATTAAAAAAATATTAAAAGGCATTCTAAACTAGATGAACAAAACCTAAAACAGACTTACTGACTGTATTATTAACTACCTTAAACTTGGATCATTCATTATTAATGACAAACTATATTTCATTATTTATGTATACTGATATTAAATGAATAGCCCTATCATCTATAATCAGAAATCACAACACTTTTTTGCAATGTACATAAATTATATTTAAATATCATATGGTTGATGTAAATGAAATGAAATTAATAAAATATTTATTCTGAGACCAAGTACCCTATGAGCAAAAACAATGAAAAATAAGAAATTGCTTATGTATAGTTACTTAGATAAATATAACAACAATTCATACTTCTATAAATCTTGAATACGTTATACACATAGAACATGTACTTATAATACACATACTTATATATAAAAAATTATTACATAGACGAACATTGAGTTCGAGTAGGTAATAGAATATTTAATGTTTGAAAGAGAGAGAGGCAGTTTTGCGGATAGAGATAGCAAGGAATTCCAAAATAATGAGGTGCGAATGTATATTTGAGTATGTAGGGGAGCGGAGTGGCTAGTGGATAGAACAATTTGTTCTCTGGGTCCTGGGTTCGAATCCCAGCTGTGGTAAATATTATTTATTCTGTATTTCAACCGGAGGGGACTTTAGGATATGGATCCCGTCCTGGGGCAGCCTGTAAAAAGAGAGTACCCGAAAAATGGGAAAAAAACTGGCGGCTGAGAGTGATTTCGGCTAATCACCTAATATACGAAATAATACGAATCTTTATGTGTACTGAGCACATGACCCTTCATGAGTTGTAGAGGAACAGATTTTTTTTTTTTTTCCAATGTATATGTAGTAAAATTTATTATTAAGTACAAAGTTATAAAGAAGACTGTTGCATAGCCACTAATTTAAATAATGTTATACTGAAAAAATTGTTTAAAGCTACACTAATGTTTATTTATATTATTATTATTACTATAGCCTACAAGTAGCCCTGGTGTATATGTAAGGTGGTTTCTTAAAGAACAAATAAATAAATCTATAAAATCTATCATAAAAACTTTTATCCATTTAGTAATACATGATATGATTGGTGGCATTTACGATTTTTAATTATAGTTTGTATTATATTGTTTTCTTCATTGTTTGATTTGCTCGTGTTACCTAAGTGTCCTCTTCGTGTGAAAGCCATAATATACCGATTAAAGCTAGAATATGATGATTGGGAAATTTGTCAAGGTTCTAGTAATAGTCCCCGTAGCCAAGGGAAGGGCAGACGAGAACAAACCCAACAAACTAAAAATAGTTTTATCTAAGGGTGAGCACGAAATCTGAGCCGGCCTACGTCAACCGTCTTATCCTCCTAGGCTGTTAATTTCTGATAGGAGCTACTGGATTCCTTAATTAGTTTCACTAGACCAATTCTTTAAACCTCCTCAAACATAATATATTTCTGTCAGTCCTTTATCACCTTGTATACCTTTATCACAAGAGATCATTAGTGATACCATATATTATAAATATGTTATAGAATTTGATTGATTTTTTGAACTTGGAGGCTTAGAATGTCACTTTTTGATGTACACCATACACTTTCTTCTTCGTGGTCGATGATATTAGTTTGTTCCAAATTTGAGGGATTCCAAAATTGATACAGTATTTTATGTCACGTTTCACGGTTCCTAGAGCATTACGTTTGTTAGATAAAACGTGGTGCGCGAACTCACGAATTTCGCTCACCTCGGTTGTTAAAATCAATTTTAGAACTTTTAAAAAATGTCAGACAAAAAAAAAAAAAAGTTTAAATGTAGGAAAAATGAGTTTTAGATTGAATAATATAGCAGTATACAATTGTTATGTACAACAATCACCAAAGTTAATACCCTATCCGTCCCTTTACATTACTTTCCACAACTTGTCTACATTTTTAATCTAACTTTTCAACGGTATGTTATGCATCTATATTAAATTTTTTATTCGAAAAAAAATTACATAAAAGTATATATTTGCTCTTTTCTTCTTTAGTTGGTTATCAATTTAGCATGACTCATATTTAGCCGCTTATTATCAATGCTAATTAGTTGATATGTTCAATTTTATGAAAACTTCAAAATTAAAGATAGTTTAGAGGAAGAAACGTTGAATATTGGCATTGAAGCCCTGTCAGACTATTTCAATCAGAATGAAAGCTACATGATATTAAAGCACGTTCAATTTTACATCAATTTAGCTAGTTCAGTCTGAATCATCAGAGCCCTTCTTGAAAAAGGAAAAAAAAAAAAAAAAAAAACCTTGGGATCAGTACATATAGAGATTCGAACTAGGCCAATGAGATGATTCGGTCAAGATCATGCTCAGCCGTCAGGTTTTTTCACGATTTTGGGTACCCACCTTATAGAGACTGGGTGTGCCCCAAGAGGATCTCCCTACCCCAGGATCGTCCTCCGGCTGAAATAAAGAATAAATAATATTCCGCCACAGCAGGGATTCGGACCCAGGACCCGGAGCACAGTAGACTAGCGCTCTTTCCACTAGACCACGCCGCTCCCCGTTCTTCTTGATAAGATTGTAAAAAGATGCTAAGTGTATAGTGTATAGAGGCTCTTCTGTTTTGCTGATTTAAATTATTAACCTTTCTAAAATATGAAATTTTAATTTTAAACAACTTATTGTTTTCGTGCTTTACATACCACACACTTTTTTGGACGACTTTTAGTTAGACTCAAACTCAAACAAAAAGTCGAATTCAACAATTTTCAGAATCGTAACTCTTTCTAACTTCTATATATTTCATTTATAGGTAAGACAGTGTAAAATAGAAAAATAAGAAAATATTCTGGAACGAATTTCCTTAAAAGTAAAAAACACGTGCAATTAAAATAATTGTGTATTCTAGTGGCTAAATAAATCACTTATTATTTAGTAAATTTGCTAGTCCATGACTGGCTAGCACGCTAGTCTCTCAGGCCAAAGGTTATTAGTTCGAATCCCACTCCCGACGGTAACACTTTTTCAAGCATTTAATTAAATGGTTATTTACTCACAGCCTCTCCCCGGGTATGTAAGACCCGTCAGCCAACTAGTGGCCACTCGCATACATTAGCGTAGGGAGTGATGACCCTGCCTATCAATTTCATCTAGAAACTCAAGTGTATTCTCCCATCAGATCATATCGTGCGGTCGGAAAAAAAATTACTTGTCACAATTTTCAACCCCACAGCATAATAAACTAACTGTTGATAGTAATATTATGGCACACATTTACAAATTTAAGTCCTTCTAGGGCTCTTCCACCCTCTTATAAGGAGATACCTGAACATTGGGAAAAAATCTCTAGACTAAGCGTGATCTCGGCTTGATTCCTTCAATTGACCAATAAAAACTACAAATCCCAACTTGTAATGAACCCAAGACCCTTAAATTCAGGGTCCAGAAAATCAGAAATAAAAATTCTTTAGAATAAAATAATTTAATGTTGCTTAGAATATAAAAAAACCTTTTCTTGCAAATTCTTGAAGAATATGAAGGAGTGAAAGAGACGAAGAGGCATACGGTAGAAGGAATATATAAGTTGAATACTGCTACAATACAGGCTGAGCTAGCCAATAACTCAGCCCTAATACCAACTCTCCATTTTTATTAGCCTTAAATTGTCGGGCGCAGTATTCTCCGAGAGCCCACCTGAGAAATATCGTATTAGTAACTCAGAAATATAACTCCTTTCTGTCCGAGCTGCGTCGCTCTTTATTTTTGTCCTCTGAGTCACCTCAAGGAGGTTAGTAGAAATATTACCGAGCGATATTAAATTCTTGCTAAGTTATGATACTCACGAATATATGAATTGTTTTAGTAATTTGGCAGTTCTGCGACAGACCTATCCTTATTGAATAACCATATAAGCCCAACTTTTTTCGATCTCTTTCATTTTGTACCAAGCTATTGGTTTTACCTTTGATTAGAATCTATAGTGTAAATGCTTTATTTCAAAACAAAGCATTGCTGCCCAAATATCTGTAACTCCATATACGCAGTATACTGAGCAATATAATAGCCTGAGAGCAACGTTTTCGAAAATTTATTTTCTAATGGTTGGTTTTACTTTCAAATGCATATACAGAAAATAAAAGTATTGCGATTGTAGATATTTTTGAATTTCAGTTTTTACCAGAACTGGAAGGAAAGGGGCGAGAAGTAGAAAAAAAAAAAATGTTTATCGCGAACGTTTTAATCAATAAAGTTTTAAATTCAATGACTGAAAATGTATTGTCTTGGCAATAATAAATTATCGACCTTTTATCAGAGTACTGAGATAATTCTCAAACACTAGAATGCGACAAATATATTCTTGTTATAACTGAATTAAGTAGGACATGATTCTTCAAGAGGAGCTCAAGACCAAAAATATTCTCTTGATAAACCTGATATCGACATCAAGATAGACAGAACTTGAAAATGTAACTTTAATTTAAGTGGGAAAAGTGCGAAAAAAGGGCACAAGAAAAAAAAGACACATCTTCCATTTATTGGATAATGCATGTACTTCTGTGTCCTCTATCTGTGTGTATATAGGTATAAGAGAATTCTTGACTTTATTGTATTGATTCATTATTGTGTATATATTTTATTGTAATTTTATGCTGTGTAAATATTGTATGAATGTAGTATATATGATATCTTTCAGCACTACTATTGATGTCCTAATTGGGACAGATTGTAATTTTACTCAATAACAAATGGTTGTTGTTGTAAAAAAAAAAGAAAGATATTTTTGAATTTGAGTTTTTACCAGAACCGGAAGGAAAGGGGCGAGAAGTAGAAAAAAAAAAGTTTCTCGCGAAGGTTTTAATCAATAAAGCTTAAAATATAATGACTGAAAATTTATTTTCTTAGCAATAATAAATTATTGAGCTTTTATTAGAGTACTGAGATAATTCTCAAACACTAGAATGCGACAAATGTATACTTGTTTTAACTGAATTAAGTAGGACAGGATTCTTTAAGAGGAGCTCAAGACCAAAAATATTCTCTTGATAAACCTGATATCGACATCAAGATAGACAGAACTTGAAAATGTAACTTTAATCTAAGTAGGAAAAGTGCGAAAAAAGGGCACAAGAAAAAAAAAGACACATCTTCCATTTATTGGAAAATGCATGTACTTCTGTGTCCTTATCTTCTATGAAGTAAAGTACATTTAAAAACTTCTTACCTTTCACAGGCAACGCAGTATTCATTGCGTTTGTTTAGATGGATAGCGACGGATGGAAAGTGGATACTATTGATTATTAATGTTTGTGGCGAAAACGAGATGACACTAAAAATATTACTGGATAGGTTTATAAGATTTATGCATGGC
This sequence comes from Piezodorus guildinii, assembly GCA_023052935.1. Lineage (NCBI taxonomy): Eukaryota > Metazoa > Arthropoda > Insecta > Hemiptera > Pentatomidae > Piezodorus > Piezodorus guildinii. Next base: position 76,922,509 of record CM041296.1, read on the forward strand.
CTCTTTAAACAGTCACACGTCTCTCACTGGTATTCTGGTCAAAGGTGGCTCCATGAGGAATCCCGAAGAAAATACCTGCTTGGAATCTACCTATTCCACTTCTTCCGAACCAGGAAACCCTCCTAAATCTTTGACCTCCTTACTCCGTGCTCTTCCGTGCACACCCTAAATACTAGATCCCAACCCACCGATCTATGCCTACCCTCACATAGAACAGCATCCTATAAAAAGGCCTTCATCATCCGTGCAACCATACTTTGGACCTCTTTACCCATCTCCCTCCGAAAAGTGTCATCCCTAACCACATTTAAACACCAATTATTTATCCACCTCCTCAAAGATCAATATTCGCACATAAGTGATAAATCGAGACTTTGATAATACTTAACAAAACTCATTTGATGTTATCTGTTTATGCTTCTTGTTCTTTTCTTTATATTAACCTTTTATAATTTAATTGACTAAATAATTATATATCAAATGAAGCCAGACAAATTGGACTTTTTCTGTTCTCTATATGTTATTCTTAAGGGAAGAAATGTCACTGAATAAATACTATTTTTCGTTTTATTCATTCAATTTCAATCCATCCGTTAGATTTTTGAAATATTTATTTAATTTATAACTTAATTTAATTTTAAAACCAATTTTTATTCCACTCAAAGGTTTTCAGTTTTGCAATTTAACCCTATTTTATGCGGAACATGTGACACTCATCCTTTCCTGGGTCACAATGTGGATCGAAGCAGCAGTTCATAATGCACGACTCCTGTACAAAATCCTACCAGGATCAACAACAAAGGAAAATGCCTAAACAAATTTGAGTAGGCGCCAGGTTCTTCTTAAAACATCTGAATATTGTGAGGTTGTTCAATTTTGTATGTTACTTATCATTAGTTACTATAAAATTAAATATTTCGAAATGTTCAAAATAAAATGTGAATTTTTTAAAAAAATAATCGTGTTTTCGGATGTTTTGATCATTGATAACGTTGTTCTATATAACAAATGTGCTATCAAATATTGGTGAACTGAACCATTTTATTTCGTTATGACTAGAGACTAAATTTCCAAGAATTTGCACGTTCTATTTGCTTGTTTGTATCAACTTTAAACCCGGACAGCTGTCCCGTTCGTGCATTAGGAAAAAATATATATTTCAATTTTATAATGCACAAAATTGAACGTTTTGCCCTTTTTATTTTTATTTATTTGATTAAAATTCATGTTTAGCACATTTGAATTAAATTTGACCACTAAAGATTAGAATCACAATAGATCGAACCAAATTTTCGGTTGTAAAAATACACTGATATATTAATGATTATTTTAAATTTTATTTTATCATCTTTCTTTGATTAAAACTAGAATTAAATTGTAAGTTAAGAAGAGAAAAATTGGCTGGAAATATTAACACTATTGACTTCAGTAAGTAAACACGTCCACTAACATAATTCGTCTCATTGTTTTTATTAGTTTAACGTCACATTATTCATTTATCGTCACTTCCGAACTAGCCACTACAGATACTAATTTGAAGACGTTATTTTGTTGTTATTTTTTTTTATACAAAATCCTCTAGAATAAGTTCTTCGTTTTTATAGTTTAGGGTGTAATTTACAACAATTATTATTATTTATGTTGTTGTTAGCTTGGCACAATCACATATTGAAGCAGAAATAATAGGCCTATACAAAAACAGCGGTCAACTACAATTAAATATTATTTAAAAAAGAAACAAAAAAAACTTGTACCACTACATTCCATGAAGGGTCTTTGGCTAAGTACATATAGAGATTCGTACTGTTTCTAGGCCAACGGCTGTGCAATGAGGTAAAGAGGCCTTGATCCCGCTCAGCCGCCAGGTTTTTGCCTCATTTTTTTTGTTTACCCTATTTAAAGAGGCTGGTTAACAATGAATATAAATAATATTCTGCTACAGCCAGGATTCAAACCCAGAACCCGGAGAACAGTTGATTAGTGCTATTTAAAATTATATATATTTAATTAATTACCCTACATAGCATACCTTTATCAACTATTCACAAGCATTTCTGATCAATTTTTCAAACTGTTTTCAGTGAGTTCTTCTGGATTGACTTATTAAATGATTAGCTAATTAACAATTAAATTAACCATTGAATCAGATCTAGCAAACCACAGTTGCCAATTACCCTGTAAGGTAGAGGCAAATAACAAAATAAAAAAAAATATCAAATAAAACTATTTGATTTATGATCAATTATTTGATTAAAATAGTCAATTATTTAGATAATTTTGTCTAGTTCCCAAAACAAATTGTATATAGATGATTTACTCGAGTAATTCATATTTATTTGTTTTTAAATATTGGGAAATAATATCTTGAGATAAAAAAACTTTTAAAGGTTCCTATTCCATTTAGATATAGGTTTAATTTATTTTTCTGACGTTTAAGGTGTATATACCCTCAATTTTATATTTTGGGGTTTTGCTGCACTATTTCGCACATTCCGAGATTATTACTGCTCGAAAATCCCTTCTCTTTATAACTTATGAATAGTCATATTTTTTTTCATATTTATTTTCAAGTCAGTAAAATTGAGATTCATGAAAATTTACGATCTGTTTGCCAAATAACCAGAAGCAACACCATCCCCTGATTTCGAAAGAATTTAGCTTCATCCTTCTATGACAGAATATTACAAGTTAGTGAACAATAATCCGAAGGAATCTAATTAACGTCAAATTCCCCGGTTTTGAGGAAGTTGGAGGCGGGCCAGTTACTGTTCAATGTCGGTTTTGGTGGGAATGAACTTAGCTTGAGATTTCTCTAGAGGCTACCTAACGGAGTCTGAATACGAGAGCCATCCGATCATATTGAGACAATATTACCCCGGGGCAGACGTCTCAGAGGAAATCAAGGATGGTCCTTTAGAATATATACACAATAACGTCGATACAAATGTGACGGTCTTTTTCATTGTTTTCATGCACGATGTTTAACAGAAAAACATATCATCAGTTTGCGGAATATAATAAAGAAGATGAAACATCCATTTTTTAACTAAAATTGTTTTTATACTACTTAAGTACATTACGAAATAAAAAATAATTTAAAAAAGTTAATAAAAAAAAATAAGATGACCTAAAAAAACCTTTCAAGAAACACTAACTTTTTAAAAATAAAACCTATGTAAGAACAGTTCTTTTTATGGTTTCTTCTTTTTTTTTATTTCAAAATATTTGACTTTTTTTCTTTTTCAGGTTCATCAGTTCCAGTAGTTTTTAGAATGTTTTAACTTATTTTAATTTGAATATTTGTTTAATATTCCACAACTTTAAATTAAAAAAAAAAAGTATTAAGTTATAGTGAGAGAAGTTAGTTCAGGGTGCAGTCATGGCGTTTGTAGGAGGCCTATAATTTAGGCCGAAACGTCGGCACCAGTTTATTAAGTTTATATCTTAATTGTATGTTCTTTTGACTGCACCCTGAACTAACTTCTCTCACTTACTCAAACAGTCAACCATTTTCAGTTCACTATTAGATTATAGTTTAGGAATATAAGTAGCCATTTGATATTCTTTGAGTATTGTCTAAATGCATTTCTAATACAGTTGGAAGATTCACAAACATTATCATTACCATATATTATTTACTACTAGCTGACCTGACAGCCGATAACATCTCTTAACTATGTCTTAGAGAAATCAGTCAATCCGTTCACAGATCTTCTAATCAGCTAAAGAAATCTTATCTACTCCTACTCCTCAACTATTTTGCTCTATTCTTTTCTAGACATGTCTGATCTCTTCTCCCTGTTAGATTGAGTCAGTATCCTTTGGTAATCTTTCTCAGTTTACGACAACCAGTCATCAGAACAAGACAAACCCACATGTGCATCTGCACCACCATCAACCAGTGTGTCTGTCTCTAAGAACCCAGTTATCTTAAGTCTTTTTTCTCTCCTGTTTATCATCCCACAGCAAATCATTCCTCGTTTGTTCTATATAAGCTATTTCTTCACCTCACGAAACTCATAACATATTTTTTTGACCTCAGATCTGTTATGACATTATCACTAGTAAGCATGTCTCTGTATTCTATAAAAACTTTTATATGCTATGTATGACAATTCTCCTGATGTGAAATATCGATCTTGGTGGCTACAGCTTTTCAACTCGTGGTCCCTCTTTTCCTTTACGTTTCAATTCCGGAAAGTCTCAAACTTTCTGCAGTTAAGATCTCTATACATCCTTATATCTCTTTTTTCCCCTGCCTTATATCGTACATAATATTAAACATTTTTCTGTCCTTTCTCCTATCATACAAAATTTTAGATTTATTATTTTCAAATTAAAAAAAAAAAATTAAAAAATTAAAAAAAATTACTCTCCCTCAAAATTTGAGGTTGATACACCCGCTTGCGGCATTCTGATCTGTACTTAACACCTATTGATCCACACCTTTGATAGATCGTTCTTAATCCGATCCGCTTCCCTCTGGAACTCCATTCCTTCCAATACCCGGGACTTCCAAAATCATTCGACACTTAAATACCGTCTATTAAGCCATTTTCTATCAATTCCATTCCCAAATAGTACTAAATAGATGCTAATTTCAGGAAAAATCTACAAATAAAGCAGACAGATACATTTATTTAATTTTTCACTTTCAGGGGTACATCCAAGAGCGAATATTATTGGAAACTATCATCCTTTCCAAGATATAAGAATAAATTATATATTATTTTGCAAACATTTTGAAGCATTGTAATTTCCTTTAAGTTTTTTTAAAAAAAAGTTTTTTGAAAAAACTTTATATTTCAACTATATTTTCTTAAATTTTATTATATTTTTTATTATATCTTATTTTTATGTTCTCATGTTAACGTACATTTTTTATGTGATTTATGCATTTTAACTAGAATTTATCTTTTGAGATATTTTATTTGTTCATTTTATCAGGTAAATTCAATCGTTTTCAATTGTATTACTCTAAGACTCCAGTATTAAATCCATTTTTTATTTCCTGTTTATGATTCTGAAGGGACTTGTCCCAGAATAAATAAATAATTATTATTATTATTATATAATGTTCAAGATATCAACAAGTTTTGACGCAGCCAAGTCAAAAAAGCCGACAAGGATTTTCATCATACTTTAAAGCTTCTTCCCCGTAAATGCTCTATAGATTTTTTTAGGGTAATTAATTTCAATATATCTTATTATTTCATGACTCATTTTATACCTATAATATGGATGGACACTGAAAGTGGCAAGGTGATTAATATTTTAAAAAAAAGATTTATCCAATCCTAGGCAGGGTGCGGTTGTGTGTGGAAAAGGCTGCACAGCTGAAGTCCGAGCAGAGCTTGAACAAAGTATTTAAATAAATAATTAAATTCTTTATTACCCTGGGACATGCCCCTTTAGAATAAAATATAGAGAATATACAAAGTTTGCTTTGGAGTCATATAGTATATTAAATACATATGAACAAGTTAAGAATTAATCATATAAACTAGACATATTTAAATGTGAAAAAAACAACTCGCCATAAAAATGAGATACGGAGGTGTATCAAGAGACCCCGAAGATGAATCGAACAGAGCAATTTATTAATCGTTTTATTTTTACCTCAAGATCCCCAGAAACACCGTCGTATAACGTACAGCAATAGTCATAGTGGGGAAATATTAGAGAGGTAACGTTCTCGGATTTCATGCAAGAATAGGTGACGGAGGAAATAAAGTTCTTTAAGGTTGAAAATTTACGACAAGAGAAAAAGTATTTGTATATTTTTTCCCATTTTGGCATACCTCTGTTCAGTTTGTTTCAATGTCTTCTTCTTAACGTTTTCCACTAATTTTAGTGAGGATAGTCGACATCAATATCTGAAGAGGATTGTAAATAATTGGGTAATTTATCAGCTATAAACATAGCGGAGCAAATACGAGGGCTGTATAAGAAAGGGATTAGCCGGGACGGAAGAAAAAGGAAGCCAAGGAGTGGAGAAGATAAAGGGTAGCTGGGTCACGCAAAGACCGAAGCACGCAACAAGTTGCTGTTATCGTATCCTTTGGGAAGCTCGTCACTGCCGCACTGTCATGGCAGCTAGCAACTATCGTTTAGACTCAGGTTCCTACAGTTATTATGTTATTGATGGTCTAGAACAGTGTATCAGGAGACATACAATATTTCAAAGCAGAAGTCAAAGGGCCGCACTACACGACGATAGAGACAGGCAAATAAAAGCTGAAAGTTTATGATAAGTCGGCGGTTGTAAATCATTAGACACTTTCAACTTGGAAAGGCAAATTTTATTACCAAGCCAAAAAACCAAGCCCCGCAAAAAGGTCTCTGTGTGTGAGTGTGTGGTAGCTCCCGGGCGGAAACAAAAAGTTCTATGAAACTGAAATTTTATAATTAAGACAACTATATTAAATTTAATAGGCTTTAATATCATATAAAATAGTCCGACAGGGCTTAAATGCCAATATTTCAAATTTTCTTCTTCTAAAGTACCTTTGATTTTGTAGATTCTATAGAAATAAGCATATTAACTTGTTACCACTGATGAAAAATAGGTAAATATCAATAAATAAATTTATTGAATAAATTCGATACCCAAATAAAGGAAAAACTGAAATAATATTTTTTTTACTGGAAGGAATTAGTCCGGGTGGCGGTCATTAAATGAAACAACTAAATAGTTTCAACTATTTTATTGTTTGCCAACGTTTCGACCCCCTTTGTGGGTCATCATCAGGGCGCATGGTGGGAGAATGGAAACTCCCATTGGAAAATTGAGTTTCCATTCTCCCACCATGCGCCCTGATGATGACCCACAAAGGGGGTCGAAACGTTGGCAAACAATAAAATAGTTGAAACTATTTAGTTGTTTCATTTAATGACCGCCACCCGGACTAATTCCTTCCAGTAATTCTCAACGGTCAACTAATTACATCCACAACAATATTTTTTTTAATGCAACTTTTTGTTTTTTAACATAAAAATGGTAATATACATGTATAATATACCGTTGGAAAGCTAAGATTTTAGAAAAAATAATATTATCTTATAAACGAGCTTCTAAAAGTTAATAAATAGTTATGAACTCGTTTGTTAGATTTTTCCATGTTGAATTAAAAATTAAACATGTTTATATGTATAAGAAAAAAACAAAACAAAAAAAAAACAGAAATAATATCATATGTCTATAATATATGGTATACAGGATGGAAGGTTAAGTATGGATGACAGAGAAAGCTAATATTGGGGTCCAGCGGGTCGATGCTCGCCTGTTGCCCCTCACTAATTCAATACCCTCCAGGCTCTGCATTCCCACCAGCTACTTATTTTCAGGTCCAGTATCCTATCTCTGAATTCTAGGTCTTCTATCGTTGGGAGGAATTAATATAATTACTATAAAACTACAGGCAATATGATACAGCAGGCGTACATTTAAAAAAACAAAAACAAAAAAATATTTTATCTCTTTGAAATATTATTCTAAAATGTTGAAAGGACTTTTAATCATTTATGGGTGGAATACTCTGATATAGTACACCGCTAAACAGAACTTGGTACGACCGTCAGTATGGAGTGGTTGGAACTGCAATTTTACCATTGCAATCAACCGTGTTGTGAGCAGCATTGAAAGACGGATCAAAAACTAATTTTTTAAATGTGGAATAGAATAAAATTATTTGTCATTGGGGAATACCCCCTACAAAGAGAGCATGGCTTGGCTATTCACAAATATTTTTGTAAATTATGTACACATGTTGAAAAAGGTAAATTAAAAGTACTGAATAAAATAAAATATCTGTTTTAAAAATAAGAATACTTCTGTTAGAATAAAAAAAAAAAAAAAAAAAAAAAAAAAAATTCTTAAAGGCTGTTTATATGAAATTTTACAGTACAGTACAATTTCAGTTTGTACTGTTCTGTAACCTCCCCCCCGGGTATGTGAGACCCGTCAGCCAAAGGGTGACTACTCACAAAATTAGTCGTAGGAAGTGATGACCTTACACTAAAAATTGCATCGTGAAACGTGAGTGCATAATTGCAGGAGTTTACACCGCGAGGCCCAAGGCCAACACGGCCGGTCGCGCCACTGGAAGAAGAAAAAAGAAAACTGTTCTGTAATAAATACATTCAGATATGCAAAAATTTTGAGTCAGTTTTGCGGATGAAAACATTCGTTGGTAAAATCTCTCTAATACTAGTAATTCTATAAATATCAAATTAAAACAAAAACCAGCAATGTAACAAGGGTCTGCTTTAGATTTATTTGTCATCCTAATACTTAAACTTAAATGTGAAAGAAAGTAGTTTAAAAATTCTCGAAAATTAATAAAAAAAGAGACCTTTAGCGAGTAAAAGAGAAGATACTCATAAAAGAGAGATAGTCGCAGTTAATTATTTTTTCTTTAATAGGTTAGTCATAGCCCAACTTCTACTAGGCCTTTTTGTTATACGAATTTTCAAAAATGACAAAAATTTACTTTTCGCGACGCTTACACAGAAATATAAGAGACTGGAAGAAAAATTATGAAACCATTACAGATTATACATTTGTGTTATGTGTATATGTGACATGAATTTTGTGATTGAAACATAAAAGTTGAAACTTTGATCCATTACTCTTAATTATTTTATTCTCTTGTATGCCTGATATGGTAGTGAATTGGTAAAGATGGCACTTTTGGAAAAGCATCTAGCCAGATAGAGATAAATTGTATGTCTGGAATACATAAAATAGTTCTTGTAACCTCCGCTACTTTAGAGCAGTCTACCATAATCATAGTAACTATCTTAGCTTTTTTTTGTCTCAAATGATATTGTGGATAAATTCGTTTTCAGATTAATATGTCATATCCTAAATATATAAATAGGGATGGATAATGTTCAATTTTATAAATCAATTCTGTATCATAATAGCTTACAAGATAATGAAACTGTATAATTATTAATTTTATAAGAGAGAATACCTTTCGAATATTAAATCCCACCGTCCCTATTTAAATCGATGCCTGGCGTGGGGTTTCGCCAATGCCGCAGGGCGAAAACTTCCTCCGCCAGGAAACCAGATCCGAGAACCCAAGGCTGAACTTTAGCCGCGCCGCGAAATGAAATGAGGGAGCCTAGATGAGTTAGGAGTTTCCGATGGAGTTAGCCGGGGAAAGAACAGAATGAGCTCATTGAGGGAGGGAACGGCTTGCACAGATTCCTGATGAGTCCGCTTGTCATTCATTCCAGCCCTCTATCCCCAGTCAATGAGTGCTAAATCATGCAGGCTTCTCTTCTATCCGTATGAGGGTCAGGATTTCAAAACGTGCAAATAAGTTTTATAAAGGAATTTGATACAAACAAAATTATTATTAAGAAATGATTGGACTGTCTTTGCTTAACCTAGTTTGTTTATTTCATGCTACGTTCCAACTTATATATATATATATATATATATATATATATATATATATATATATATATATATATATATATATATATATATATATATATATACATGTTCAAAAAACTAAAAATTACATAAAAAATATGTTTAATCTTTTTTCCTTTAGTTGGATACGGAATTCGTTTAACTTACACATTTACCCGTTTTTCATAAATGCTAACAAAATAATACTTTTTTTTATTTTTTTTCGAATATACAAAATTTAAGGTACTTTAGAGGAAGAAAATTTAGAACATCGGCATATAAGCCATGTTCGACTTATTAAATCAGAAAGAAACCTAAATGATGTCAAATCTTATTAAATTTACTTAGCGAGTTTAATTAAAATCATTTGTGGTTTAATTTGAGTCGTTTGTGAAGAATGGTAAATGTAGGAAACATAGACGTATGCATATAGGAATAATTAGTTACGGAGACTTTCTCTGAAATTATCGACAAACTCTGTATATTTTTATGACATAAAAATAAGCTATAAATATTCCAACCATATTGTTGTACGTAAATTTACTAAGGAACAATATAATGTTAAAGTGGCCAATATATCTTAAATAGAACGACCAGGGCAGACTTTTGTCCCGAAAAAGTGCTTTTGGATTCACTGAGCGTAGGTTTGTTGTCTTATCCCAGGAGCTTGGTTTGGACAGTAATCATTGAACAAATGTCTTTAAGCAACATTTTTTGGCATTTACATCGAATCTTCGGGTCCACTTGGCCTCATATTATTAAAATATTATCTACAACAATCTCTTTGACGAATAAATAACGAAAAAAATATTCCCTACTGAGCAATAATAAAAAAAAAAAAAATTTTATACTGCCTATCAAACTTATTTTCTTACAATATGAAAAATCTTACTAAATAAAAAATAATACTACGTTTATAGCTTTATTAAAGTTACCCTTTGATTGTACCCATTTTAGTCACAACCTTTACTTTTCAGTCAAACCTTATATATTTAACTCATTGTATCACTCCATAATGTCCATCCTAAAAACTATAGATTATAATTTATTAAAAAAAAAAAATAAAAAAAAAGGATAATACACGCTTCGTCGTTAACAATGAACAGTGCCAGACTCGCAACAATCAATGAACGTTTCCTCCTTGAGTTGAAAGGAGTTGTACGTCAGAGAGATTGGTGGGGATAGGGAATTTCCTTCCCTCTCCGCTGAGTGTGGCCAACTCGAAAAATCGTCTTTCCTTTCCTGGCATGTCCACTACGCTGAGTGTGGGCGCGCCTTTAGAATTTAAAAAAGTAACCAGTTTTACTAAATTTATGGCAGTAATATCACGAGTGGGAATGTCGTACCATTACGATAGAAACAATTCAATAACTGTGCTGATAAGCTGAAGATTAAACATTTCAATTTAAAAGTTGGAACTAATCCTCAATGTTCCTTATTTTTTCACGAATCGACTCATCTATAAAGATTTAAATTTCACCTATGTTGCTGATTTAGTCCGAACTCCTTTCATGACAAACTTCATTCCCACTCTAATCCACTATTTTGAAACCTTGTCTCCTCAACATTCCCTGATAATCCTCCGAGGCTTCTGAAAAGAAGATGGACCCGAGACCTTCTGGTTTAGCATAGTTTTTGGTGATCTGCCAATGGGCAGTAAGATATGTGAATCATGACAGTATAATCTTGTATAACATTTACTATATTTATTTTATTACACAGTTGTATATATCAATATATATAAATATATAAACATAAACAGAATCTGTTTTTCTATAGGGGCAGGTCCCAGAGTAATAAAACCTTAATTATTATTATTTATTTACTTCTCCCTCTTCCCACCCGTAAGCTTCTCTTGTGGCTCCTACCTGTTACAAGGAGGAAATATTTTCTCGGATCATACCTTTACCAAACCATAAACTCCCAGCACCCTCCATATATTCACAGCATCCTTAAATTCAAATCCTCAGTCCACTCTCTCGAAACTAGATCCCGCCATTCCGACCTTTACATTCCCACCCATAGAACTAAATCTTTTGATCACTCCTTTTATATCCGTTCTGCAACCCTCAGGAATTCCCTACCTACTCATATTCGCCATGCATCTTCCTTTCTCTCATTCAAATTTCACCTTTTCCAACATCTTTTGGCATCCCAAATAGATGCACAACAAATGTAAAACTGCAACTGACTTATTATAACCCTAAAGCTAGTGCGGAATAATTAGTCTGTTTTGTTTTTTTATAATTCCTTCAACCCTATCAGTAGCCTTTAGGAGATTTCTCTGCTTTCTTTCTTTTTTTTTTTTAATCTTGTGTGTTTATTATCCATACTTTTTGTACATGAATGTATATAAGTCTAGGTAGTGTTTATTTTTTCTTTTTGCTCATTTGTAAATACAAATTAATTTTAATGTTTTCTTGACCAGACTTATGTGAATATCTACTGTTCATTTCTGTTATTCTTAAGGGATATAGTCCCAGAATAAAGTTTTTTTTATATTATTATTTATGCACGCAGAACTGTGGAACATAATGAAAAGAGGACAAAACTAACTGATTGTTGTAGATAATACTATGATGCATTATTTAATAAGACCCATGTTTTTATCGATACTCAAATAATTTATTTTTCAATTTTTTTTTTCTTCTTTAACTTTATTGATAACAATCTTAAATTGATTTTTAGATCGATGGTATGTGAAGTCGTGTTAGGATACAGACTGGCAAAGTTTTGGTTATACTACTCAAATTTCGGCACTCTATTGAAACAATGACACAAAAGGAAAAGAAAAGGTGGAAAAAACCGTTTGCCCAAAAGCCTTTTAAGGGGACCAAAGGCCTTAAAGCAATTACAAACTAAGGACCTAATATCTTTTAGGAAGGTAAGTACCGGGGCGCCCAATCCTTCTGATTAAAACCTCTCATGTCTTCTGTCACGCTCACCATTCATCAGCCTAATACAGTCCTCTGTAATTAACTCCTTTTTTGTAATCTATCTTTTATTATAAAATATAATTTATGAGCAGCTTAATTACTTCAAGCGTATCTAAGTCAGATGACGCTGGTTAATTTTTAATGAACTTTGTTACGAACATTAAGTCCTACGAAAAACTGGAAAAACTTTCTGATAGGTTTTGTTTTATAAGGCTCGTCGCATATTTTCATTTTAATAAGTCCATTAAGCAGGCTATGTAATCGCCTTTGTTATAGCGGCGTTAACGTTTCACGTTTCTTTATTTTGTACTGTATTAATAACAAAAGCTTTATTAATAATTGCTTTTAGTTCCCTTTTTTTATTTTTTATTTTCAAAGTCGACATTTTTACTGTCACTTATATTTACAAAACTAACAGTATAAGTAAACTAACATCGCGACGTACAAAACCTGCGATAATTTCCATAAAAAAATTATAAGACTTATAATGACAGCTCCTCGGTACTTAAATAATATAACTCTGCATACGGACATACAACATCTAACAGTCGACGAAAACATACGAATTCTCTATTCACGTTATTATAGCAAACTACGCGGACAAGACAATAGACTTATAAAAGATATGTCAATAACTGAAATGTCTGTTAGCAGAATGCTAAAAAGAAGCTGGCTCAGAGATCTCCTCTGCTAAAATAAAGCCTAGGAAGTAGGGCTGCTGGGCAATTTCCTTCCCCATGCATACCTATTATGTCCGCTGATTATGTTCTCTGCAGCACATGTTCTTATCGTCACATATTGCTTCTTACAGTTGCGAATAAAAAAGTATGAAGAAAAAGAATTTTTGTATTTTTGCAAAATTATATGTAGTAGCTTAAAATATTTTAAAAATCTCAACCGATTTGAGGATGAATTTTCCAAAATCCAGCCTTATTGCGCATATAATTGGCAAGGAAAACATAGTATAATTCAGTATGGCGATCATAAAAAAAAGTAAAATAAAATAATAAATAAATCACATACGAATTCCATTAGAAATAACTTTTTAAGAATCCCTAGTTCATTATATCATGCATTTCACACATTTTTAAATTCTCCAAACCCACGGTTAAAACATTATAATTAAGCTCGTTAAATTAAGGTATAATAAAAATTAGGATTGATATGGTGTAGGTGCTATCCTTATTTAAATACTATGGTTGGGGCTGAATTTTCAAAATAAATTATGTCCTGTTTAACAGTAATTATGATTATTATTTTATCATCATAATCCTGATTTTTCTTTAGCTTTAATAATTCTAAGATTTCGTTTTTTGTCCAAACCTAAAAGATAATAAAACCAAAAAAAAAAAAAAAAAAACTGTATTACTAATTCAAATTGATGTTGCCAACTATGAAGATCAGTTAAAGAATATTGGTTTTGCTGTATGTTATGACAATCTTATACTTTATTATTCTCAGCCAGATTAATATATCATTTAAATGTATTATTTAATTCAACAATTGCCATTACTAGTGCTCCGTTATCATATTTCATTTCATCTGACACATGAGCTTCACGCTGCCAAGAATATTTACAAAACCCTGTGGAGGTTAATATGCACTGCTTATGTTACTTTCCAGGTTTCATTTACGACGTCTTTGTTTATAAGACTAGTTACTTCCACCTTGAAATATATGTAAATTATATGCAATGTTTTAACAGGATCATTATAGGTGGAATAGTCAGGAATCAGTCATTTTTTGAAAAGTTTTTAATTTTGTCAACGTTTTGGGCCAAGCTTGTGAGCCATCATCAGGGCTACAAACATCAGAACAAAAGAGATACATATCAATATCATAATGAAAATTTTCTTTTGAATGTAGTGAAAATGATAACATTTGAAATAAAACAGAAAATATACCAACATACTTAAATATTATAGATACAAATAATGATAATATGATACATAATCTGATGATGATAAGCATAACAAATTTTACAGAACTTTAGACTATAATATAGAAGTAAAAAAAAAAAACATATATATAAACGTACCATTACTGAGTCATGACCAAGCATAAACTGAGGAAAACCATAAACATAGGTAGTATGGGGAGGGGTTCATGTAAAAACCCTGAAGGTTTTCCCCTCTAAGTGTAAATACTACAGCTTATCTTTGTTTTGAAAAAGTTTTAACAAAATTATATATAATGGAAAAAACAAAATAATATATCCGTATGTACAATAAGGCTCAACATTTTTAACAGAAAATTATAAACATGTTGAGCTAAAAAAAATGAAAAAATGAATTTTTTTTTTGAAAATAATACATTCGGACATGTTCTATTCTATTTAAGAATATTAGAGTATTAAGGCTGTACAAAAACATATCTTCTACATATTCAAAAATAATAAAATAAAAAGACTTATACTAGTACTCAGTGCCATATTACCCACTTAGCCTATGTTGACAGGTTGTTCATTGGCAATGCCTTTTAGGAGTCACATGATCCTTAGAAAAAAAAGATCTTAAAATCCGTAAAATGAGTTATATTTAATATAAGTTAATGTAAAAACATTCTCTTCCTAAAAAAAACCCATTCATTTTTTAGAAATGTTTGGATTTTTTCAAGAAGATAATGTTTCTACATCAATATATATATATATATATATATATATATATATATAGAACTTCCCGCATTTTATATTTCATTCATACACATTCATCCCCATTCATGCATTTTGGATTGGTATCACTGAGCATCTTATTTTAGCGTCCAATTAAAAAATATAAGCTAGGTTCCATGCTTTGCTCAAAACCTTGAATCATACTATGTATTTATTTTATATTTTAGTATTCCACTTATATTGATTTATTAATGTAAAACCCGTAATAGAACCCGTAGAATTAGCCTAATAGATTCTCTTAAAACAGCAACACTAGCAATTTGTATTTAAAGAAAATGGCATATCACCACTACTAAGTTCAAAACGCCATATCTAAGCCAATTCTTAACCTTTCTTTTTTTTTTTTTCTAGTACTCATTAATTTGGACGGCTGATTGACGGATTTTTTATTTAGTCCTTATTCGGGTTCTTCATATCTTGAAGCGTAAGGCCTCAAATCTTAAAGGGAAGATACATTTTCTTTTTTTTTCGATTAAGAAGGTTCATTATTGATAAGAGTAAACCAAAAATGTAAGTGTTAATTCAAATAAATTATAATTATGAATCTCATAAAAAATTACCAAATAAACACATAGACAAATACAATATCCAACAAAACAAAAGAAGGTTTAAAATTTAATTTGTTTAGATTAATTTAAAGCAATATTATTAAATGTTAAGCGCACTCACTTCCATTTGCCATTTTTCAGTTCAAAGTACTATTTATATAAATAACTTATGAAAGTATTGATTGTAACATTAATAAAATAAATATCATAAAATCACAAGTATACGGTTTTGGAAAAATTAGGATTAATATAACAAAAAATATAGAATTATGAACAAACACAACGCTCACCTCCAATAGTTACATTCGATATTTAACGGATAATTAAACTATAATATCAGAATGTGGAGACTGTCAGAACATATAGTCATGTATAATTATGTTTTAATAAATATAGCCTCTGGCCGAGTCTGGCTCCCGGGATCGGTTTACAAACTCATTACTATTTCCTCATTATCCAGTCCTTTCTCACTGATCGATTCTATAAAACAAATAATAATCAAAATTCCTCTTATTTTTCTCAGTCTGCTGGTGTTAACCAAGGCAGCACCCTGGGGCCTATTCTTTACAGTCTAAACAGCTGATATCCCAACCCATCCTAGCTCTCTCTATTCTACCTATGCTGATGACACTATATCAGTAGATAATGATCTAATTATTGTCTTCCACTCTCTTTAAAGGTCGATATGTACTTATCTGTAGTTATGAGTTATGATACTCCACTAAACTATTCAATCCTTACAATCCAAGAGCCTTCGTAAAACCCTCAATTCTCATTACATGGTTACGAATAAACTCATTATAACGACCTTCATGTTCCATATGTCGCTAATTTGGCCAGAACAGGATTTTTCAAACTCCATTCCCACTCTAACTCACTAGTTTCAATCCTTGTTTTCTTTTCCATTCCTGATAGTCCTACGAGGTGCCTGAAAAGATGCTACCAGCTCTAAACGAATTTTTAAATTACTTCCTTTAGTACTTATGTATTTACATATATTTCATTGTATAATATTTCCATCAAATTTACTAACTTAAAGAGAAAAAAGTTTCTATTTAATTTAAATTAAAGTTATTAAGATTCGATGGAACATATGATTTAGTTTAACAATATTAAATTGGTTCGTATAATAACCGCCAATAATCTTTCTCTTTTTAACGGCATATTATTCGTCTATATTACTGTTCTTATTACCCAAAAAATTAAAAATTATTTATAACATTATTTTACCTGTTTTCACCTTTAGTTGGATATCAAATAAATTTAAACTTTTACCCGTTTTTATCAATGCTAACAAGATGATATGGTTATTTTTCAAGAATCTAGACAATTAGGGATATTTAAGAGGAAGAAAATTTCAAAAATCAGCATTAAAGCCCATTAAATTTTACATCCATATAGCGATTTTAATCAAAATCGGTTGAGCCGTTTCTGAGAAAATCGTAAAAAGGTACAATGCATGTACAAAATGGATCTTCTGCTAAGCTGATTTTAATGAAAAAGTTGATGTAACGTCTCCGGCGTATGGTTGTTTTAAATATGAAGTTCTGTTCCGTACTGCTAGTCGTTTATCTGCTAGACTATTCACACACACGGACACACAGACCTTTTTACAGGACTTGGTCATTTGGAATCAGGGTGGTATTTCCGTTGAAAGCTGGAATTCGACAATTTTCACGATCTCGATACTTCCCCCTACTATATATTTCAAATAGGTAAGTGAATTAAAAATAAATAATATTTCTAAAGGACTTAATTATAACCTGTTGTGGGCTACTATCGCTCATAATACATCATGAAGCTACCCAAGAGAACTCAATAGATATCTTGGATGCACACTCCCGCCGGGAAACAGCGCTCATACATTGTGTAAGGTGCTCTGCCAGGCTAATCCTCCAACACCTCATGCCTTAATAATTCAGCCAAATTACTCACACAACCTCAACCACAAACCTCTGGCTACCATCAGGAACTGTCAGCTTGTGAGTTGCACCAAATATCGTTAGCATTGATTGGAATATTCATAATCGCTGGAAAAAAATAATAAACATTATATATATATGTTACTGTTTCAAGGTTGAAAAAAAAATACATAATAAAATAGCTTGTCTCTTTTTTTATTATTTATTCTCATTTATGAATATACAATTCGTTTAACTTATATAATATTAATATATATATATATATATATATATTAATATATATATATTATATATTATATATATTATATATTGTGTGTACTAACAAGATGAAATGTTTTGTTTTTTTAATTGTACAAAATTAAAGTGTAGTTCAAAAAACAAAAAATTAAATATCGGAATTTAAGAGGTTTCAGACAATCTCAATGAAATTAAGACCTTCATGGTATTAAATATAAATAAGTAAAATTATACAATGATATGGCATGTTCTATTTAAATCGTTAATGCCGATCTGTAGAAAATCTTAACAAGGTGCCAAATACCTAGCATAACGTTCATCTTTTAGTTCGTTGATTTTTTAACATAAAAGTATATATGGACATATCTTTTGTCTAGTTTTGTTATTATTGATTAGAATTATTATTATTAGAAGCTACCTTTTAATGTATCACTATTGTTCACTTTTTTATTTTCTATTATTTTTGTTTGTTTTATGTTTTTACTCTAAAACACTAAAGTTCTGTTTGTATGCTTTGTAAAATTATTCAAAAGGGACTTGTCCCAGAATAAATAAAGAATTTATTATTATTATTAAAAAAGTATGTAAAAGCTGCAACATCCTCATCGTTTTAAAATTTAAAAAGTTCAATATCGTAAATCTCGTTTTTCAGCTACTCTTACAATATATATACTATTATGTAGGACTTGTTCATTACGACTCAGAATACCCATAAACGTGTATTTTCGTATATAGTTAAGTGAAAATAAATCATAAATCGCATACTTCTTACCACCTAGATACTTACGTGCTTCCCTCTCTTTTTTCACATTTCAATATAATTTTATCTTATTTTTTATTTATTTATTCTGATTTATACAATTCGTCTCGATGGACAATAACAATAGGGCTGTAAGATCACGTAAATACAATATTTACAGAAAAAAAACAGAATATAAGAATTAATATAACTATTTGATTAGTAATGAAATATGATGTAATTAAAGTTCACTTTAGGTTTGCCCTATATTAATTCAGATGAGATATTTATATAGCAGGAGATAAAACACTAATCCATGGATTCCAATCAACCATTAGTGGATTGAGGGGCTAATTAGGGTATATTTTATCATACTAACACATGACCTAAAAAAAAAATATAGTGTTATATTTTAAGGTCATGTAATCCGTTGAAAGAGATAAGTGCCGTATGTACACAATGTGCCATAAAGGTGCAAGTATTGATCCTTGAGGTCACCCCGGCTGTTACTGGACGAATAGGAGTTCTCTTGGATGCTGAGGCCTATTCGCGAATAAAGTATATCTAGTTGGATTAAAATAATAATTCACAGGTTTTATAACCTTCTGAACAATTAACGATCCCGCTATGAATACTTAAAACATCAGGAACCGCTGCATATTTAAGTAAACAACAAAAGAAACCGAAGTTATATTCGTACGGGGCGACGATTGAAAGCTCTTGTACATGTGAGATAAAATAAATTGGACTGAATACGGAATCAAGATTGGATTGAGGTAAAGGGAACTCCGGTGTATCTCAGTCTTCTGAACCACCTCAGTACTTCAATATTCTACAGGTGGGCGTATTAGGATCAAATTTATATTTAGAATGTTAAAAAAAGAAAATGACAAATTGTTTTTAAAATATATATAATAAAGTCCTAGTAAATGATTCTAAATTAATTTTAAAGAAATTATATAAAAAGCGTAGTTGCATTTGCGATGAACAGATTCCCACAAGCTAGGATGTATTTAGGAAAGATGTGTTTTATTCTATTAATTTATGTTTTGTATTTTATTTGCTAGGTGCCTCTGATGAAAACGTTAATATTACTTGAAGTCATATAATTATTATACTTTACTTATTAAGAAATTTTATATATTAGCTAATATTATTTGTCTTACTAAATAATATTGCAATCTGCCGACAAAGTAGTTTAAAAAAATTAGAATATTCATTTGTTAATAAAAAATATATATTATTACAAACATTTTACATTATGTATACAGATATGTCATTTATTATTATTTTAATTCATATGTTGTCATAAGTAATTTTCTTTTTTTTTTTTTTTTTTTTATTAAGAGATAATACAATCTGCCATCTTCTGGGGCAATGAGTAAATAAGTAATAATTATTTTAATTCATAAGGATTCACCATTCTTTGCCACTTGTAATACAGCACTATAAATAAGTATTGTAACATCATGTGTGCACTGACACCAGAACAAGAGAAAAAGAAGCCTTAATCGGTGATGAAGATGGAGCGAAGATTGAAAATACACCATATAAATTCTCATGTGCATGTGAAATGAAAATAATTTAGGAAATTTGGAGCATGTGTTTTGGCAGGAAATATATCTTTTAGGATCTTTAAAGTCCAAATGACCAAGTCCCACAGAAAGGTCTGCGTGTGTATAAGATCTAGAACGAAATTAAAAGTTTTAAGAAACTTAAAATTCATATTTAAGACAACTATAGCTTTTTTCAGTCAAATTCATAATTTTTTCAGTCAAATTCATAATTTTTTCAATCAAATTCATAATTTATTCAGTCAATTTTATATATTTCTTTACCCATTTTATACAGTTAATATAATGAGGTTTTGATACCAAGAACTTAACATTTTTATCAAATCTTGTTGTTGTTTATTCATTTAACGTCACTTTATGTTCCTTTGCTTAATCCGACGGTGCAGCGGTTTGAATTTAGGATCTTTGAAGTCCAAATGACTAAGTCCCACAGAAAGGTCTGCGTGTGTATAAGGTCTAGAACGAAATTAAAAGTTTTAAGAAACTTAAAATTCATATTTAAGACAACTATATATGCCTCTAATATAACAGCAAGGTTTTCTCAAAAATCAATGAACCAGAAATACTACTTAATACAATACCATGGATTTTTCAACTTTTTACTATTCCCTTGAAAATGAGCTACACAATTTTAGCTAAATTCTATAGATGTTATATTAAATTAATTTAACTGCAATTAGATGGAAACAGAATAATATGGCTTATCTACCAAATATTTTAAATTTTTTTGATTTTTGTTCATTGCAAGATTACTAACCGTCCCTCAAGTTATTTGCATTTACGCATAAAGGTTGAATATAAAGTATTAAAGATTTAAAGATTTAATATAAATATTAAAGACTGACAAACTGCAAACTGCATAAGTATACAGAGATTGAGAGAGAATATGTATTAACAGCAGAGAGATCGATAAGCATTGTCCTACATAATGCAATACCCTCAGATTACCTTTCTGAGAGGACATATTTCTTTGAAGATGGATTGCAGAACCCAACATCTGAGCTGATAAACGCTCGGGTACTGGGATCTTGTGTTATGAAGAGGCCTAACAATACATGACATAACTCATGAGTACCGTGAACAATCCCCAGCTGCTGCGTCCTCTATGCTTTTCCTTGTTGTACGTCCTGAGTTTACGGTTGTCTGAAGAATATAATATATGTACTCTAGTGATTTTAGTGCTGAGGTAGTTGGAAATTTTATGCTTGGCTGTCAAATCCAATATTACAGAACAAAAATATATGTTTGGTAAAGCTGAAAAAGACGTGTTTTAATTCGTAAGTCATCACTTGAATGAGATTAAAGAATGAACCTTGGGAGTCAGTCTCGTAGTAGGAAGGTGTCCTATACGTTATGACTACCCAAGAAAGTAAAATTCTATAAATCTCGTCCGATGTTTTGTTTGAACTTTGCGATAGTCCTTCTTTGAAAATTTATATTTAAACAAAAGGTCAATGCTTATACGATCAAAATTTCTAATACAAGTATTAGACTGATAAATAAATTCCTAAAAACTGACCCATTATATTCTGCTATTAATAATATATCTTCCATTTCCATAAACTCGATGGAAATGGATATCATACGTGTTTATGTCACGTATGAAAATAGTATTTTATTTATTCGTGGCCCATTAAAACCTTAATTTCCTAAGCATTATAATTTCACTCCATAAATTAGTTCTAACTGCATGTTGTAGGAAGAAAGGAATGTAAAAAGGCCATTATGTAAATGACGATATACGTGGCATTAAAACTAACAAAGTAGGGAAACATTCAATTAATGCAATGTGTGAACCCCATTTTTGCCAACCAATGTTTGCAGGAATAAAATAATGCAAACAATTAATTAATTTCTATGTTGTTTAATTTTTTTAATACATGAGAGCCAATTGTACTCTTTGAATGTCTACCAGTTTTAAATAAACATTAATTTTTTACTTTCACATATCTATTTATGAAACATATATTAAAGGAAAGTATTGCGATCTTGAAAATTTTCGAATTACAGTTTTCAACGAAAATAAACGTTTGAGGGGAACCTGTTTGCAATCAACCATGTCTCGCAAAAAGAGCTGTGTGTGTGATAAGGCTAGCTCGAAATTATTGCTAATGACGAAGAAGACTCAGCATTTATGATAGGAAGTTATTATAAGTTTATAGGAAAGGAGGCCTGGAAATCAGCTAATCAAAAACTGAATCTTTGGCAATAAATAAAAATAGATACGCAGCTCTCAAAGTTGGAGATTGGTATGTAATGTCAACTGAACACTTCAACTATTTAGGGAGGTAGCACTTCGGAGGGTAAAAGTATTGCAAACACTAAATTCCGTTCTGTAGAATAAGGATATACAGTTCAGGACAAAGAAGAGGCTCTTCCATGTATTCGTCGAAAGCACAACACTATATGCCGCAGAACATGGGCTGTTCATGCTGGCTCAGCCAGAAAACTTGTCTCAATGGAAATGGATTTTAACAAATACCAAATTATGAAATCGGGGTAAAGGTCGAGGAACCCCTTAACATCCTTCATTCCATTGAGACAAGAAAGCTGAACTGGTACGATATTTTATGAAGATGTCTGACGACCGATGGCCGAAAAGAGTTCTCTGCCATGTACCACGTGAAGCTATGGCGGCTTGGGGCCTGACTGAGGAAAATTATAACGACAAAGCGAAATGGTGAATAGGATTATTCGAACACGATAACTAAAGTTTAAGTTGTATTAGTCATATATACATATATGCTAGAGATTAGATATTGAAACGTTTGTAGTATGGTTGCTGGTATATAGTAATTCTTATAATTATTAATAATATATTTAATTTTTTTTTTACATATACATAAAAATATTTGTTTTTAATGTTAAAAGGAAAAAATATAATAATATATTTTTTTTCTGTTTATTGTATGTTAGAATTTGTATTTTAAAAAGTGTCCAATAACGAAAAAAAGTAAGCTGTGTAAATAGCAACCCAGTTAAGTTGGGGAGCATCACTTTTTTAATTAAATATATCTCTCACTCGGCATTGAAACTTCAGTTTGTTAAGCCTATTATTATGCTATTGTGTATTATCAGGTTTTATCACATGGAATTTTGACTGCTTAGTTGCTAGATGCAATTCTATTTTTGGAGTCTCTCAGTATTAAACAGCCTAAAAAGATTGACTAAACTGTCATTTGAAGAAGGAAACTTGATTGTGCCAGACCATTCTACAGAGTAGTCTTTAAACAAGAAAGAAGAAAAAAAACTCCTATGAAGAATCAGAAAGGAAAAGTCCTACTCTGAGAGAAAGCATAAAGGATTCTTTAGAGGACATACCAATTTTACGTTTTCATTTTTAGAGTCGCAGGCACACATAAACCCTGATGAAGGGAGATTATATGAATTCTTCCCCTTCCCATTTCGAGGTTTTGATGTTGTTTGTCAAGGGACTTTTTCCCCCACGGTAAGGGCTGGAGTACGCCCTCAGCCCATTTATTTCCACCAGGTAACGAGGTAAAAAAAAAAAAAAAAAAAAAAAAACTACCCCTCGGGGCTTCCTCATCACACATACAGAGGCAGTCCCTCTCTGTCGGTTCGGGCCGTTGTGTTTTAGTGTCTGCCTCCTGGGCTTTGCCCAATCCCGTCCCTTAGGGGGGCTGGTAATTACAGCTTTCGAAGGAACGATCTCCCGGCTAATAAATTCTTATTCCTTTCGAACAGTGTACAGATATACGAAAGCGATACATTGCAAATTTTCTTTTTATTTCAATTTGGATATTATTGAATACTTTTAAATTACAATTGCTTACAAAGGATTCAAGGTGGGGAGGAATCATATAAGACACAGCACAGATAATTCTAAACATATATTTAATGAATAATAACAGGCCGAAGAGTTCAGAATTACTATTATTTGTAGTAATGATTAGAATACAAATATGTAAAAATATCAATTTCGTAAAAAATCTACTTTAGTACCTTTTGGAAATCAATGTCTAAATTGAGAAAACCTGGTTGCTAAGTGTGATTTCATATGCACAAACACATATATAATAATAATAATAAATTCTTTATTTATTCTGGGACAAGTCCCTTCAGAATAATATCCCAGAAGAATTAAACTTAAGCATCAGTGTCTTAGATTAAAAACACAAACAAAAACAACAGATAAAACAAAGAAAAGGAATACTAATTATAAATTCTTATAATAATTTAGAAAAACAGAGGTCGGAAGAGTATTGGAATGATGGATATAAGAAGGAATATAATTCCTTACGAACGAGGATCGGATAAGAAAAGATCTGTTGAAAGCTGCGGTTCGATGAAGCGTTATATACAGGCCTGAAGGCCCCGAACGAGTGTTGTGGGAGTGAACGGAGGATTTAAATGAAAATTTATTAGAGATGTAAGATAGACATTGAGATCGAAGAACTTGAAGTAGAAAGCATACCAAGAAGTACTTAAAACGGTAGGAAGGGTAAAGCCACTTTGACTCCTCGTAGAATCGGGTTACAGAATTGTCCCTGGATATCCCAAAGTTGAAACGTATCAGGCTGTTAAATAATATATATATATATATATATATATATATATATATATATATATATATATATATATATATCATAAAATATATGCATATATGTAATCGTATAATGAAGATCTAAAGAAGGCTTAATGTTCATAGATTCCACGGATGATTCACCAATTTTTTGTCTACTTGCATAGTTCAACCTTCCATGATTGTTTTAGTCATCAAAATGTTCATAAAATTATCTTTAAATGCCTTCACACGTTCATTGTATGAAAATAGTTTTAATGAAATGAAACGTCTTAAAATATTTTTTTCTGTTCTTTTTGTTTTGTTGTTGTTTTTTTCTCTTCCATAGAATATCGTATTTTGCCGCACTGACTTAAATCGAATAGAATATGTCTGTTATTAACTTGACCGGTGTCTGAGTTGAAGAATTAAGCCTTCTGATAACATTCAGGAGCTAAGAACAGCTTTAGAAGAGAAATGGAAGGAAATCACGCAAGATGATGTAGCGAGTATTATTAGGAGCTTTAGTTTGTCGTTCATGTGAGAGGATGAATATTTAAATGATTAAGTTTATTTTATTTCAAATAGTACTACCTTTAATTATAGTTTCTTTATTTTATATATCATGACTTTATTTAGCTAATAACTTTAATGCAGTCCCTCACAAAAAAAAAGAAGCAATTTATAAATTAAACTGTTAAAAGTGTATTTTTTAAATGAAAAAAATGCATATTTGTTTTCATTTTTTTTATTTTTTTATTTTTACCCTGAGGTCGAAAAAAGTCCATGATAACTTTTATGATATCGTTGAAACGTAAAATATATTTTTCAGGAAAATGTATATTTCAAAGGAAACTTTTTTGTATGAGAGAGTTCACATTTATGATTGCCATTGGGATCGCTTATTTATTTTTTTTTAGAGCTTTCTATCGTAGTTTAGAAATAAACGAATCTGTACCTCTTTAACTACACGTGGAGAGATTATGCCAAACGTTGATTGGCAATCAAGCACTGAGAAATTAAAGATCTCTTTCTATTGGCCATATACCAGTGGCGCTTTAATTCTTCATCAAACTCGTTCGATCAATGAGAATTATCAGTTTTTTTTTTTTTTACATTAACTGTCTTTCCTTTCATTCCTGAATTAATATTTTGTAACATACAATATTTTTATATTTTACATATATTATTAGATGTATGAATGAAAAGGTAGCTTCGGTAATGTTGTTTAGTGTATTTATGAAGAATTGACTTGATTTTTTTTTTTTTTTTTTTTAATAGGAATGCAGGATTTGAAAAATTCATCTAATAATTAGTAGCAATTAGTTAGAATTTCGTGATAAAACGAGAACGTATAATTTAACAAAACAGCTAATAATCTGATTACGGTGATAAAAGATCTTAAGACATAACTTTATTTTTATTTTTGCTGTTTAAAATCCCTCTTGTATATGTATATATATTATATTATATATAAGTATGTCCACGTTGTGGATTAAATCATGACAGAAATAATTTTCATCAGTTTTATTTTGGAAATAAATTAAGTTTTGAACTTTATCAAAGATCATCGAAGAAATTTCTAATAACTAACTTGTTTGTTTGGTTATTCAGTTTACGTCACTTTTTGCAACTGTGGTAAATCGGATGACGCTACAGTGGGAGTCCTAAATTTTGCCATTCAATTTTTAATTAGAGAAAGGGATCGTTTTTACTTCTCCTCTGAAGGATGGATCAGGGAAACATAGGGTGCAATTTATATCGGTTATTTAAAGTCTACAACATAATACTTATAGTGTCAGGAATGTTTGATATTTTTACATATTTCAATTTACCGAGGCAAATAATAACTTATAGAGAACTAGATAATATATTTTTAAAAGTTGAGATAGGAAGTGAGTTATACCATTTTTAACTCACTTTATATTTCAAACTTAATCATAAGTGTTGATTAGTGACAATATTCTTTTAGTTTCTATATTTATATATTACTTTTTTTTTTTTTTTTTTTTTTTTAACCAACTGGCCTAAATGTATGTTGCGTTGATTTTGATATTTCGTGTACGTAACTTACTATCTAATTTCATTTTTCTGCGAACGTTGCTTTAGCTTTCTATTTTATCATCCGAACAGCCGATAATTTTTTTTTTTTTAAGATGTCTTCCTGTAATGTACCTTTAATTTTTAGTTGATTAAAAATAGTAAATAAATAGTAAGCGGGGTGGCCTAGTAGATGGAGCATTAGGCTAGTGTTCTCCGAGTCCCAGGTTCCAACCCCCGCAGAGGTCGAATTATTTGTTCTGTTATTTCTGATGTGGAACTACCCTGGGGTATGGAGTGGACACAACTAGAGTCTATAAAGTGGGTACCCAAAATTGGTGAAAAAACCTGGCGACCGACCATGATTTAGGCCTAATCACCTCCTTGCACGGTAGTTTGCCGTGACATAGCGCAAATCTCTATAAGTACTGAGCCCCGGACCCTTAGTGGGTTGTAGAGGTACAGGATTTTTTTTTATTTTTAGGTATAATAAAATCTTTTCTTATAGTTAAGATTCATAAAAATATAGTTCAAACAATTTGATTACAAGTTGAAGGAGAAAACTTTTTGAAATTAGCACTTTATTCTGTTTTTCCGCAAAATTGATTTTTAATATCGGTTTATCATTGAAAAAATAAAGATTTTGGAAAAAAATGTTATTAAACACACATTTCAAGAGGGTAATATTGAGTAAAAAGATAGCACAAAGTTAATTGATTGTTATAGATAATTTATAAATAGAAGTATCTTTTGAAACAGTATAATTATTTTTATCAAATTCAAATTCTTTTTATTTTTTTTTTTATTATTATTATAAAATTTAATATCATTTCAGGAAGTGAGGTAAATGAAAGTTCTGAGTTCTTAACTTTAAAATACTGACTGTGTATTTAGTTAATATACATGATCATATTTTATCGTGTGCTTACAAATAACAATACTTTATTATTGTAATCCTAAGTAAATTAATTTTTAGTTTATTATTTTCAATAATCAACCTTTGTATTCGACCAAAAAAAAAAAAAATATCCCTGCTCAAAATTATATTTCAAGAGAAAAGTTTTAGAATCAGTAGAGCGCGATAAGCAAAAAACAAAAAAAAAAAAATGAAAAAAGGAAATAAATTGAAAAGATTTTCGAGAAACAGAGAGCAAAAGAGATGTGATTCCCTTATAACTCGGTTATTATTGACGATAAAGATAAAATGTAAGGTGTTCTGGAATCAGGAAGTTTTATTTTAATTAAAATCGAAAGAAAATTAAAGGAAATAGTAATGCAGTCCTGTATAAATGTTTTTGGTTTATTATTTTCAATAATCAACCTTTGTAATCGACCAAAAAAAAATTTGAGAACTTATGTTTTGAGATACGTAGAATCAGAATAATGAATAAAAAAAACCGTTTGTCCGAATTAATAAATAATTAAATACTGAAAATTCGGTAAAATATCATATGATAGAGAATTAAATTTATGACAAAATAAAAAAAGAATTATTGAAATTCTGTTATATTGAAAACTAGCTAGCTGAGTTATAGCGTTTTGAAATCAGCAGTAGTGACATGATATTATCCTTTGAATTATTGCTTTTCATGTTACTTAATTGCCTATCAAAAGCTATATAAACAGTTATGCCCTAATATTGTTATTCGGAAATAATAAACCATTGTGTAATAATTTTAAGCGTTTTTTTTTTTGTTTACCTTAACAAGTCCAAATACCTGAAGTATAGTTCAACGAACCTTGCCATGTTTGTTGGGTATCTGGGGTGGTCTGGAATCGATCGTCTGCTTGTAGGTGTGATTTATTCCGCGGATCTGTCAGGATCCGTGCCCGAGGTCGGGAAACCTGCTAGTCTTGCTAACTAACAACTTTTATCGTTCATCGATAATGATATCGTTTAACGATTATTAAAAAAAAATAGAGTTATAGAACGAAATGTGTGCATTTTACGCAATATTAATAAAATAGTATATATAAAAAAACATGTTTATACGTGTATGATAAATTTCTGTATATATGTGATAGCCAAGAACGTATTCAAACACATAGTATTTTGGGTGAAAGTGCTCATTAATTGGTTGAACATATTTTTTTTTTTAATTTACAACTTTATTATACAATACAATAAGTTAATATACAGAGTGAAGAAAAGTCGTGATAATTTCTTAAACTAGCCGGCGGTAGCTCTTCCCTGCCTATTTTAAGGCAGTAGGTACCGAGGCCACCTTCTTTTCAATCGCCTCGGAGAGCTATCACGAATATCTAAGGAAGACAGATTACGGACAAGTCAGTTTGTTTGGGCAGGGAGTTTAGGATGATAAGAGATGTATCTATCACGGGCTATGTCTGCAACAAAGGGGATGTTTTGGTTATTTTGGAGGAGTTTATTTGTGGCAAAATATGGGGCATTCAGGATTTTGTAAAGGATTTTGGATTGTAAGGATTGGAAGCGGGAGGAATTAGAGGGTTTAGTTGAGCCCCAAAGCTTAATTCCTTATGTCCGAATAAGTCTGATAATAGTGATGTAAATCAATCTTTTGTATTAAACCGGAAGTTTTGAAAGTTTGTCTTGTAAGCGTTGTAGTGATCGGGATCTTCGAGCAGTTTCTTGTCGTTGCGTCATAAACATCTGTCCTGCTTGGAGGCCTGCGATAATGCAAGGAGATGATATGTTCGTAAGTCTTCCGTGAGGTTGTACATAAATTAAGTGATATTTTTGATAATGCGCAACATGTTTGTATATAATTGTTTAAATATATAGAATATTTAATTATAAATAAAATAATAAAGTCGAGTACAATAAAAAAAATTAACATTTATTAATCTAAAGAAAAGTATAAATACAGCAGCAGTTGTGAAAATAAGTTGTCAGTTTGTTATCAAGACCAAATTTTCAGATAACAATTTATTCTATATTAATTTTAAACTATAATTGGAAAAATAATCAAAATTAAATGATACTGATACTGGTAGTGAAGTGGCCGAAATGATCATTACACATGATTGTTAATTGTATCACTACAACCACTGAAAAAAATTTCAGCAGAAAATAAACATCTGTCCTGCTTGTAGGCGGATAATGCAAGGAGCTGATATAGCCATGATCATGCCTGACAACAAGAGTTTTCTTCTCAGTTATGGAGACAGGATGAGGCAAATCTCCTACCCCAATTCGCTGCACGGCTAATATAATTTAAAAATATAAAAAAATCGTTCTAGCGATGAGCATACAAGTAGAAGAAAGGCACTTTTAATACCATACTTCTCAAAAGTTACATTCCGTCCAATAAACCTTCTTAATCATAGGTTTATTACAAATGTACGCCTTTCTCTGATAAACAATAGAAAAAATCGTCCAATACTGACATATCTTTCCCCTCTGCGGCTCAGTTTATTAAAACGGAACCGTGGCAAATCCGTACTTCTAGGACTCATAGAATTAAGATTAAAAAAATTCTGTATAAATAAAGTTCTGACAGACTTTCCTAGTTCAAAAGTAACAATCAGGACTGAAATTGCATATACACTGATTGGTCTAAAAGAAAATATTGATTAGTTGTGTGTAGGGACAATCATTACAATCGTGCTGTAAAATCAATAATGCCTAAAATTGTAATAAGCAATCAATAAGCTCAGGATAGTCAAGCCTTATGTTCTCAGAAAAAAAACAAAAAAAAAAAAAAAACGAATAATCAGCTGACGTGAAAGGAAGAAGTACCGTTGGTTTATTTGAGAATTGGACATCCAGGCCTCTCATATCAATATTTAATAGGAAAAAAGCACCAGCCTGAGTGTATCACATGTGGGGTACCACTTACAGTCATTCACATTATTACTGAATGTTATGCTTATTAATTTAAACGACTAAAACATTTTTTTTTAATTCCTGTTAGGAGAACAGATTAAGAACTTAATAGTGTTTTAAAAATTTAAAAAAAAATAACATTTTTTTTTTTTATTATAGAGATATTTACAACTGTATTAACACAAAAAATACATCAAGTAAATGTGACTGTTCACACATGAGATATGGACATGATAGGCGTGAGAAGAATCTACCCATTGGTGGCACTTCAAAGGTTTTTCAGACAAGGAGGTCTCGATGCCATCGTCGTTTCAGCCGCCTCGGAGGATTATAACATTTAAATAATATTTTTGTCAATGACAATAAAACAAATGACCCTTGTGGTTTATAATCCTTAACAATTAGATAGACCAAAGACCAAAGGTAAATGTAAATGGCTAGGATTTCCTCAAGAAATAAGTGAGAATAGTTTCACATTCTGTGAGAAAATCCAAATATGCAGGAGAGAAGAATCAACTTCTTGTACAAGTGTTACTACTGAGCAGAAAATAATACTATTTGCCTCACTTATAGTAATTTAAGATTTTAAGTGACAAGATTAAATGTATGCCTTCCAGTCTTATAGGAATATTGACTATAGGTTTTGTGGATTTGTCTTCGATTTCAGGGACGAATAACTGCTATTAATGAGCTAAATAATTTCATTTCATCTTGAAGTATTCATGACTTTAACAGCAGTGTCTAATTCTTGAGAGTGGTCTAACTACCGTTGGAGATAGAGGCTCAGCAACTTTTCTTCGGTTTATTATTCTCTATAATAATATTAATGTTTATTTCTAACATAGAATGCTGCTTCTTTATCTACTTTCTCGTTCCCCGGATTCCCAGAATGAGTGAGAACCGAGAAGAAACTTATTTTTCAGAAGAAATTTAATGAGTCTTAGAAGTTTTATACTGTTAGTATATTCAAAGAACCAAAACTCAGTAAACAACTTCTTGCTGTTCCTTAAGTATTTTAAATAAAATAGAATAGAAAAAGGTATTTATTCTGGGACAAGGTCCCTTAAGAACAATTCATATGTACAATTAAGATATATATAATGTGTCTGGCTACAAGACCAAAGCAATATAATTATTTCTCATCCACAATGTTTTATAAAAAAAGAAAGGATATAATAAAACAATAGAGTAAAATAAATAAATAATAACTTCTTGTGCATTTAACAAAACTAAACATTGAAATTGATTTATAATTGATCCATATAAAAATATTAACAATAAATAACAAATTTTCTTTTTGATTTGAAATATCTTATTGAGCGTCTGTTTGGGATGACAATAGGTACTGGAATAGCTGGGACTTAAATGATGGCAGGGAAGAAGCATGGCGGATATGAGTAGGTAAGGAATTCCATAGAGTAGTGGAGCGGACAATAAAGGAATGATGAAAAGTTGTTGTTCTATGGGTAGGAATATAAAAGGGTAGGTAGGTAGGGATGGTGTTTTAGGGCGATAAATGACGAGATTATTACGCCCGTAAAATTCATGATGGTCATAGAAGCTTGTATAATTTCTTTACAGTGCAGAATTTTTAATTACTTCATACTTACTTCTAATAAATTTATTAATGATGGTCCATTCTATTTTATTCGTTTTTTAAAATTTATTTATTATTATTTATTTCTTTATTTTATTATTTTTTTTTATTTTATTTTTTTTTATTTTTTTTTATTTTTTTTTTTTTTTTTTTTTTTTTTTTATTTTATTTTTTTTTTTAATTTATATATATATATATTTTTTTTTATTATTATTAATTTTTTTTTTTTTTTATTTTTTTTTTTTTTTTATTTATTTATTTATTTATTTTTTTATTTATTTATTTATTTATTTATTATTTATTTGTTTATTTTTTTTTTTTTTTTTAAATCTTATTGTATAGTTCGATTTCTTTTAGAATTTCTATAACTAAATCGAGAACCTCCTTATTATCCCCTAATAATGATGAGAGTTGCCTAGGCAGGCCTCGAGAAGAAAACGCAGCTGCGTACAGCGGGCAGTCTTCTAAGATGTGCTGCATTGTCAGTGGAGTAGAGCACCGTTCGCATGTTGTTACCTCCGCTTTATCCATAAGGTATCCGTGGGTGAGTCGAGAGTGGCCTATTCGCAATCTGGTGACGACTACTTCTTCTCTTCTACAGCCTCTCACGCAGCTTCTCCAGGGTTTTGTCGTATTCTTAATTCTCCGCAGCTTATTTTGAGGGAACACTGACAGCCAAGAGGTTTCCCACTCGCTGGAGATCTTATCTCTTAACCATTTCTTAATATCGTGCTGTTCAAATAGTTTAATTGGGGGAATATTCAGTTGTGCGGCCTCTTTCGCCGCTTTGTCTGCTGCTTCATTTCCTGGTATACCAATATGGGCTGGTGTCCAAATGAAGGTGACAGTCTTTTCCAATTCTTTTAGTATGAGGAGATAATTTTTAATAGTATTCATAGTACTGTTTGTTGAATATTGGTTTCCCAGGGATTTAAGTGATGATAGGGAATCTGTACAGATATAGATAACACGACTGTTCGAATTAATGGCTGTATATAAAGCTGAACTAATAGCTTGTAGCTCCGCGGTGAATACAGAAGCAAAGGGTGGGAGCTTATATTTTTTGATCTTCTGGGCAGAAACGACAGAGCAGCCCACTTTTTCTCCTGTCTTAGAGCCGTCAGTATAAATGATATGACAGTCTGAAGATGTTTCGTTGATCATGGCGAAGAATTCTTTGATCAGCATGTGTCGGGGTAATTTTTCTTTAAGACTTAGAAGTTTTAGGTTTATTGCAGGTGGAGAATAGGTCCAGGGTGGGTTTTCAAACGAGGTGCGGGTAAAATCGACCTCTCGTTTTATTAGCATAATAGTTGCTCTTTGCCTGATTCCTAGAGGTGCTGAAGAACGGGGTTGAGCATCGTAGATTTGGCAGTGTTTCGGTTGGAAGATAAGATGATGAGCTGGGTTGTCGAGTTGCGGTAAGAGTTTCGAAAGATACGATGAGATGATTTGTTGCCGTCTGAAGATCAAGGGAGGAACACTGGACTCAGCTGATAAGCTCGTTATTGGAGACGTTCGAAAGGCACCAGTCGCCAGGCGGATTCCAGAATGTAGGATGGAGTCAAGAAGTGATAGATATGTAGATTTGGCTGAAGAGTAAGACTCACAGCCATAATCAAGCTTTGATTGGATTAAGTTCGCATAAACCATCAGCATACTTTTCCTATCGGCTCCCCAGGAAGTTCCAGCTAGAACCTTTAGAATATCAAGTCTTTTCCTACATACTTCCCTAAGGTACTTTATGTGGCTGATCCAGTTCAACTTTTCGTCTATCAGTAATCCGAGAAACTTAACATCAGTAGAGAACGTAAGGATATTTGTTCCTAAAGTGAGGTCAGGAGCGACTGTAGGGTAACGTTTTCTCGAAAAGCGAATGCATTTGGTTTTGTGTGGGGAAAATTTAAAATTATTCTTCCTTGCCCAAACTTCGAGTTTATTGAGTGTATTCTGGAGGATTCTTTTCATCCACTCTATATTTGTGTATCTTAAGAAGATTGCCACATCGTCTACAAATACAAAGGCTCTTACAGATCGGGGAAATATTTCTGTAATACTATTAATGGCTATAGCGAAGAGAACACAGCTGATAACACTTCCTTGAGGAAGTCCACATTGCATTACCTTAGGATTAGAAAGGGTATTGCCTATTCTTATTCTTATTGTTCTATTTGAAAGAAAATTTTTAATGAAAATAGGTAGGTTCCCACCAAATCCCCAGTCGTATAATTGTTTGAGGATTGTGTACTTGTTTACTGAGTCGTACGCTTTCTCTATATCAAAAAATATCCCTATTGCTTCTTGTTTAGTAATGAATGTGTTAAGAATTTCAGCCTCAAGAGTAGCAAGGTGATCAATGGTGGATCTTCCTTTCCTAAAACCACATTGCACTGGGGACAGTAAACTATGCTTTTCTAGAAACCATAGTAGGCGTTTGTTTACCATTTTTTCCATTAACTTGCACATGCAGCTGCTTAGAGAAATCGGCCTGTAATTGTTGATTTGAGTTTTGTCTTTTCCAGGTTTGGGTATAGGTATAATTATTGATTCTTGCCATGATGCAGGAAACTTGTGTGCTGTCCAGATTTCGTTATAGAGATGTAGGAGGGCACGCTTGCAAGTTAGTGGAAGATTTTTTAACATTAGATTATGAATGTCATCAGGTCCAGGAGTGGTTGGCTTCAGTTCGGCGATGACTTGATCAAGTTCGGTAATGGAGAAAGGAAGGTTATAAATATCATTGGTGTTCAATGGAAAAGTGAAATCTGAGGTCGGAGTCGAATCTTCGTGGTTAGTTGGAGCGTCTGAAAAGTATTCTGCAAATGATTCGGCTATTGGTTCTGGGTTTGAGATGATTTGATCATTTATTTTAAGGTAAATTGTATAACAATCGTGGATTCCTCTAATGGAGTTTATTTTGTTCCATACATTTTTGATGGGAGTGTATGCATTAATCTGTTCTAAATAGGTGAGCCAAGACGTTTTCCTTTTGTGTTTAACGACGTTCCTGGCTTTGGCTTTAAATTTTTTGTATTGTATAAAGTTGGTGGTAGTGGGATATTTTACAAACTTTCGAAGTGCTCTATTTCTGTCCCTAATAACTTGACGGCATTCGTCATCAAACCAAGGGCAATGGTTCACTTTTGTAGATCCTCGAGATTTCGGAATGCTTTCATATGCGGCGTCTATTATGTGTTTCGTGAGCCCTGTCGTAATTGTATCAATATTGTCTGCGTAATTTTGGAATAGGAAGGAAAGTTTTTGTTGAAAAAGGTTCCAGTCAGCTTTTGAAGTGATCCACCTAGGATATTTCTGGACTGGAGGGAGTTGACTTGCGAGAGAAATGACCAGAGGGAAATGGTCACTGCCGTGTTGGTCTGGTGCAGTATCCCATATGACTCTATTTAGCATACTAGGTGAACAGAAGGTAATATCTATGGATGATGGCGTTGTGTACTGTGGGCTTATATACGTAGTATTCCCATTATTCAATATGATACTATCTGTGGCATCTATTACACGTTTTATAGAATTTCCCCTACTATTATTTGAAGGTGAGCCCCATGATTCATGTGCACCATTCAGATCCCCAGTAACAAGGTAAGGGGTAGGAAGATCACCAATCAGTTGAATCAGAGCAGCTTCGTTGATTGCTACGCTTGGAGAAAGGTAAATATTGCATATGGTGAATGAAAAGGTGTGGTGAACTCTAACCGCTAGTGCATGTAATGAGGTATTTATAGCTAATTCTTCAGAAGGATATTGTTTTTGGATTGCAGTGATTATTCCCCAGCTTCCCGGACCTTCAGATACTCTATCTTTTCTGAATACGTTGTACTGTTTTAGAGAAAAACTGTTAATAGGTTTTAGCCTGGTTTCTTGGAGACATATAGCCCAAGGGTTGTATTCTTTCATTATTAATTTTAATTCTTCAAACTGAGTCCTTACTCCATTGCAGTTCCAACTGATTAGATTCATGTTTTTTTATGTATAGAGGTATAGAAAAAATAATACGTGAGATTGAATACAATTATGAGATATTGGTTTGCATAAGAAATTATACAAGCGATGCACAGGAAAAATATTATAATATAGACTAGAAATAGAAATTTTATTTTGTCTTTGGGGCTTCTCCATACAAAGAAAAAGATTATAATAATCGGATGAAAAAAAAACAACAGATGCAGAAGAATTAAAAACTGTAAACATCTGTTTAAGGTAATATGAATTTTCAATTTCAGGAGTGCTTGTATAACTGTGATTATTATTTTGATAGGAATATAAAAGTCGGCATGGCGCGATCTTGTTTGGAGGGAGTGGACTGACAGTTTAAATTGCAGAAGTCTGTAGATATATGGAGGTAGCTGGGAGTTTATTGTTTGGTAAAGATATGATCCTAGGAAATATTGTCTTCTGATAGAAGGATGGAGCCACATTAACTCATTGTATAAATGGGTCACATGAGACCTCTTCGGTGTACCAAGGACAAATCTTAAAAATATGTTCATAATTCGCTTTCGCCTGTCCTCGCGCACAGCCGAGAGGCCACCATATACCATACAGCAATAGTCAAAGTGGGGGAAAATAAATGAGGATACAAGGAGCTTTCGGGTAGACAGTGCAAGAAGATGACGGGAGCGATTGAAAAATTTGAGGGTACTTATTGTTCTTCGGGAGATTTGGGCAATATGGGGTTTCCAGGAAAGGGTTTGGTCGATGGTAATACCTAGGTTTTTGACAGAGGAAGTGAAGGTGATTGGGTGATCATTTAGGGTCAGACTCGGAAAAAATACTTTGTTTCGCAATATTGTTAACTTTTGAATTTGGAGTATAACTCGGTAATGACCAAGATTGTCGAAAATTTTAGCAAGCGGAATAGATATTTTGGTGCAGGTGTCAGTAATATCGCTGCTGACAGTAAATGCAAATGTTAGGTAGGGCAAACCACAATGAATGCGGTAGGGAAGTGGTGCCTACTTGGGAATGGTATTAGCTTCCAGAAGAGCGCACAGGTGTCCCCGCCATGGCTAGTTAGGATATTGCTTTAATAATCCACCCGCGATTAATGAGCTCCGATTCATGGCCAGCTAATTGCGTAAATTCCTCTAAACCTTGAGTGTGATTGAGGCTTCAATCAATAACATGAACACTCCATATCTCATTATTCATAATTATTTGTCTATATATATATGCATATATATATATATATATATATATATATATATATATATATATATATATATATATATATATATATATATATATAAATATAAACAAAAACGCTTAAATTCTTACATAATGGTTTATTATTTCCAAATACCTACATTAGAGTATGACTGTTTATATAGCTCCTCAAAGGCAATGAACTAAAATGAAAAGCATAAAAAATTCAAAGGAAAATGATCAATTACCACTGCCAATTTCAATACGATATATATCTGTCATTTGGTAACCGATATCAATGATTATTTTTTCGTTTGGTAAATAAAAAACTACTTATATATCCTTTCTTTTTTTTCTCTTCGATTCGTCACGGCATCTAGATCCTAAAACTAAATACAATGTTTTCTCGCTCATAAAAAATAACTGAGTTATAGGCGTATGCGTAAAATTTCCTTGTTTATAATTATTCGCGGTTTTATCGTTAAAAAAATATTCTATCTTCTTTAAAAAAAAATCAAAAAAACTGAGTTATTGAATTAAATGAAATGAAATGAATGAAATAAAATTTAAAATTATGTTTATTATATTTGGTTTCCCAAGAATAATATACAGTGATCAGGGGAAGTCTAATTTGTCTGGCTTCATTTAATACATAATTATTCAGTCAAGTAAATTATATAAGGTAAATTATAGACCGATGAGGTGATGCCCACCAAGTGGAACAGATCAGTTATCTGCCCTATACATACAAAGGGTGACAGGTTACTTTGCAGCAATTATCGAGGCATTTCACTACTATCCTGCGCCTATAAAATACTGTCTAATATTCTTTTTAGACGTCTCATACCATTTGCTGAGCGTGAACTCGGTCCCTCCCTACCAGAGTGGATTTAGGAAAGGAAGATCTACCACAGACCAGATGTTCTGTGTGCGAACAATTCTTGAAAGAGGCCATGAGTACAAAACCAAAACTCACCATCTTTTCATAGATTTTAAAGCAGCGTATGACAGCATAATACAAGAAGAGAATTTAGAGAACATTGCCCTCAGAGAATTTAATATACCTGAGAAACTTACACGCATGATAAAGATTACCATGAAGGAGGTGAGATGTATGGTGAGAGTAAATGGTGACTGGTCCGAGGAATTTCGTGCAGATAAAGGACTCCGACAAGGGGATGCACTAGCCTGTTTGATGTTTAATCTAGCACTTAAGAAGGCCGTAAGAGATGCTGGTTTACGTAAAAGAGAAGGAAATATATTTACCAGACTGGATGGCATCGGCTCAAGACCGTGATGATTGGAGGAGGCCAAGACCCGTGACCGGGTTGTAGCGCTGTGAAATAATAATAATAATAATAATAAATTATATAAAGTTAATAAGAATAAAAGAAACATAAAAAGAATAGATAACATTAAATATGTAAGGAGGTCAAAGATATAGGAAGGTTTTCTAGCTCGCAAGGATTGGAAAAGGAAGAGACCAAGTAGGTATTTTCTTCGGGATGGAGCCACCATTATCCAAAATAATAGTAAGAGACGGGTTGCTGAGTGTTGGCGATGGCCAGCTTCTCCCCTCATGCCTGAGAGTCTGTGGCTCTAGCGCCCTCTCTTAGTCTCCACTGGCTTATTCAGACCGGTGAATCGACTGACTGAGAGGCGCTGGGATCTCCTCGGGCCCCGACACCCACTTGTCGGGATTTGAGTTCCCAGGGGCAGAATGTAAATATTATATATATATATATATATATATATATATATATATATATATATATATATATATGTATATATATATATATATATATATATATATATATATATATATATATATATATATATATATATATATATATATATATATGTATGTATGAATGTGACCAAGATTATTATTATTTATTTATATTATTTTTATCTTTATTTATTTTTCTTTGTAATTTTTATTTATTTATTTTTTTATTTACTGTACGTAATGACTGAATGACTTCTTATAGTATTAATACTCATCGCCCTAGATTGTGGCAGATTGTATTATTTCTAAATAAATAATTAATTTAAAAAAAAGAGAGACGGGTGACTCTAAAGAGGCCGTATATAAATCCTATAGAAATACTCAAAAATTAAATCATATTTAGTCGGACTCAAAGTCTTGGTATTAGGATCATTGTTGAATTTTTGAGTAGGAAAAAACAAATTGTTTTGTTGACAAGTAGTAAAGATCAAAGAATGACCCTTTGTTTTTTCCCCTCTGATTTAAGAACAGTTACTATTTATAATCCCTGTTTTCTTTTATGAACACTTCCTCCACGCTTTTTGGCTGAAACTTTTTTATGTCCACAAAGTCATCAACAAATAAGTTCAGGTAAAAGGGGTAAAGGGTCTTTCTGAGAGGAAAAAAGCTTACTAACATACTTTCTTTGCTAGCGCAATCCTTTCATGTTAGATTTGGAAAACCTAAACACCGGAAAAGCCTTCTTTTGTATAAGGAGAAGATGTCATTATTATCTTAGTTGTATCAAGACTATAAAAATAACAGGACATGTATATT
Source organism: Piezodorus guildinii (assembly GCA_023052935.1). Lineage (NCBI taxonomy): Eukaryota > Metazoa > Arthropoda > Insecta > Hemiptera > Pentatomidae > Piezodorus > Piezodorus guildinii. The sequence continues at coordinate 76,962,235 of CM041296.1, forward strand.
CTGATATTCCCTTTTATGCACCTTAAAACATTTTTTAACATTGTTAATTTGGTGGTTCATCACTAAATCGTAAACTTAGATTTACTTCTCTATTCAAAAAATCAGGGTCTCATTTATTTGTAATAGAAACATTTATTCCGATTAAATAATATTTAAAAATGTCCATCAAATCACTCTTCTTTTTTTTCAATTTTCGTCCCTCGTTGTTACCTTCAACGACTTCTAAGGTTTCTAAGAAGATTTTTTATTTTATTTCAGTTTTTGATATTTGAACTGTAATATTCTTTTCATATTTTATTTAATATGATAATTCATACACCTATTGAATAACTACTGACAATGTGATATAGCTAGTTACATCAGTTAATTATACCAAAGAAACACAGATAAACCTATTTCAGAAAGAGAAAAATATTAAATTCGACTTTTAAGCCCTCTTTGAATATTTTAATGAGATAAGAGGAATTAATAAAAAACTAAAAGACGGTTAAAGAATAAAAACATATGTTAGCTTTCTGATATCAAAAGGCACTTACAGTAATAAAATATTTATTACAACCGAGTAACATCTCAGATATATGTACACTTCTTTTTCTTCCAGGAGCGCGACAGGCCGTGTACGCCTTAGGCCTCGCAGTGTAACCTCCTAGGAGATTATACTCACATTTCTCGACGCATTTTGTAGTGTTGGGTCATCACTCCCTACGCCTAATTTTGTGAGTGACCACCATTTGGCTGACGGGTTTTACATACCCCGTGTGAATCCCCATTTAATTATATCCCTATAAAAGCCCCGCTGGGACTGGGATTTGAACTCAGCCACGGGCTCCCCTATATCTACATTTTTTTTCTACTCTTATAATACTTTATTCAATTTTCATGTGATCTCCCGTTTTCACTTGTACCAAACTTTCCTTGAAATATACACTAAAGAAAATTATTGTGATCGCGAAAGTTTTAGGGTCACTTGAGTGCAAGAAATGAAACCCCGCAAAAAGGTCCGTGTGTGTGTACAGTTCTCTACCTCAAAGTTGTATCAAAGCTGAATTTCATATTTTAGGAGAGATCGCTTAGATGTTACAGTAACTTTTACAACGAAAATGGCATACTAGAAGAGTCACTTCAACCTTGCGTTTTAAACCTTTGATTTTCTCATTAACGGCTTTAACAATTTTAATTAAATGTGGTATATCGTTGCAATACTCAATGATGTTCATTCTGATCGCTCATTATTTTAATACTTCATCCTCTGAAGAACCTTATTTTTTTTATTTGTAGATTCGAAAAATAATTAACCGTTTCATAGTGTTAGAATTCATAAAAAAAAAATAATAATAATAATAGTAATAAAGAAACAAAGAAAAATGGAAATAACGTAATCTATCATAAACAGCTGTAGAATATGATGCATAGTAACGAATATCTGATAAAATTAAGAGATCCGTGTAGATAATTCTATTATATTATTTAAACTAAATTTTTTCATCAAAATATCATAATCCTTTTTTAAATTTTTTTTTGTAATATTTATTTAAACTAGTAAAGTAAGTGTTGTGCGCTCCTATTTTTTTTTTTTTTTTTTTTTTTTTTTTTTTTTTTTTTTTTTACGCTTAAGCACCCACTCAATCATACGCATTTGCAATATTGCGGAAATTTGTTTTGTTTATAGGATTTATGCAAGGCACCTTAGATCTTGTATTTATATTGAAAACTAGAATTCGAAATTTCGAAATTTCCACAATCACAATACTTTATATTTCAGCTATTAGTAAGAGAAAAAAATCAATATAGGTCTTAGAATGTATTAATTGTTAAACAACTAATAACACAAATAATAACAAAACTAAACAACTAATACATGAACTGATATATGAACAAAATAATATTAACGCTCAATTGATAGAATTAGATATATCTCTAAAACCTATAACCAATTTTTTTTCTAAAAAAAATTTGTGTGGTCTACTTCTCGTAATTATAAATTATTGTTATTAATAGCATAATTGTTTTATGATCAGAATGTATTCATTTATATATTGCTTCTGATTTAGAAATTACAGATTTTTTTAATTAATAATCCAGGGATTGGTAAATGTTCACTTTATGCGTGTCACATGGATCTTCGAGTACCCCTTAAATTAGAGAAAATACAAGTTTTTGCTTGCCGAACTGCCGTGCGGGTTTAACATACGACAAACGCCGGGCCTAATAGGCAGTTGGTAGGATTTCTAGCCTAAGGGAGAGGGAATTAAATCTGATTCAGTTGCTGTTAGAGCCCCGCACTGCTGAAATTACAACACTTAATGGGCTCATTAGAGTTGGCCACAGATGCTCTTGAAATATTCAATGAGTCTCTCCTCCATCCCATCCGTCTATCCTTTAACCATTAAACTTTAACAGAAGTCGAGTTTATTTTTTATAGTTTCTTTTTTCTTTCTAACTTAAGTAAAAACTATTTGAACAAAAAGAGCAATAAGTAGGTAGCCATAAGATCCATGATAAACAAATATTCCTATAGCATAACTAAAAGAAATAAGCCTCGTCATTAAACATTACCAAAAAAATATTCGTAATTTTTTTTCGATCAAAGTCAATTTAAAAAAAATTAATTTCATAATTTCTTCGACCCCCTTTAAGTAGTCAATTTAATGAGGTTTTTCTATCAAGAACTAAATATTTTTATTAAAGCATGCTGCTATTTATTCATTTAACGACAGTGTGTTACTGAGGCTAATCCGACGGTGATCCAGTGGGAGTCCTAACTGTGCCTATTCAGGTTTAATAAGGATAAGAAATCTTAACGAATTATTGTCATAGCATAATCCCGGGATCCATTTTACGTCCCTTCCAAAGGACGGCATAACTGAAGATTTTTTACTCCTTTTAGTACTTCCGCTGTATCACCGTCAGATTAGCCATAGTAACATAAAATGACATTAAATGAATAAACAGGAACATGCTTTAATAAAAAGATTTGGTTCTTGATAGTAAATCCTCATTAAATTGACTGTGAAATTTATAGAAAAATTATGAATTTGATAGGAATTTTTTTTTTTTTTAATTCTACTGCAATACACAATTTAGAGACCTCTTCGTCTAACAAAACAACGTCTTTCAAAAAAACCTGTGGGTGTGCTGCAATTCTAGCTTATAAACGAAAGGTCCTACGTAATTGAAATAACATATTTAGAATAGTTATAATTGTAAAATAAGTTGCAAATGACCCTTGAGGTCGAAAAGCCCTAATAAATAAATATATAGCTGGGATGTTATAGCAACAGTTTAAGTATGTTACTCTTTCTTAAATCTACTATTAATTGTTCCTAATAACATAACATACTTTAATAGACTAGATATAGAAAAAAAAAACGAAACTTAAGAAAGTTCCAATCCTGAAATCGCAGTGATTAAAATTCCAAAATGAACATAGAATTACTTACAACATCAATATAACTTGAACATCTACTATGTCCTCTTCGATGAAAAAACAACAACAAACTTTTGTCCCACCAGAAAAAAAGTAAAAAGAAATTGAAAAGCACATTGATTCTCTGCCAAGTTAATGCGAGACCCCAACATAATGAAATTCCAGCGGTGTCAACATGTCCTGTCGTTGCAAGGATTCAGCTCGTCTAATTTATAACGATTTAAAGTTCTCACCTGCTTAATAAGATTGTTGGGACCATAGGAATCAAGCAGCTTTGGAAAAAAGACCAACGGCGTCATCATACATCGTCTTGAAAATGAAAAAAGAAAGAATATTTAATCCAGATGTTCATTCTATATGAAAAACTGTTACGTTTTTTGCTTCGATTCTATTTGCCATTATCCTTTCTGGCGTTAATTTAATAGACAGTCATTCCTAATATTTTCCTTATTCTTTTAGTATTTCACATTTGCTTGAATTGTTAAAAAGAAATACGGAAAATATTTTTGGAATGATATGTTAATTGAACGAAAAGAATCAATATTTTAATAAATACTTTAATAATATGTTAATAAGCACTGCTATAATTACCGTTTTCCAAATGGATAAGCAGAAGTAAGGCTTAAATATCAAAAGCCTTTCCATCGTTTCTCCACAGGTAGACAATGGAGGTGACCATGAAAAAAATTACGTCAATCCTCTCAGTTTATGAATTTTCCGATTGAGATAGTACTTACCCGTTTTTTCCGAAAATACAAACCTTTTCAGTTTGGTCCAGATACAGGAGCACGAATAAAAAAAATAAAATCTAAGGTTGAATAGGTAAACGGCTTTTGACAAGTAACGCAAACATTTTATTTTGAAAATTTTATTTGAAATACTTTCGATATTTTCGAATAAGACACAGGAAGAACTGTGTAAATATATTAACAGTAAAAATATATTAGTTGATATAAATAACTTTAATAACATAAACTTAAATGCACTCAAACTTAAATGACAAGGAATCAACAAATTTAAAATTTTACTGAATAAAAAATTAATAAATAAATTAAAGATTTGAATATAATAAATATAAATATTAGATGATTTTAGTTAAATATCCGGAACTTTAAATGATAAAATCGTAATAATGTGATAATAAATATATGATTATAGGATGAATATATCCGAGGAGCCATCGGACAAGGGAGAGAAGTTGGGTTCCTCTGTTGTAAATGCGGCAGTCTGAAACCCAAGCCCATGTGCTGGGAAATCGCCCCAACAACTCCCTCTTCATCACGCATCGGCACCAAAGGGCTAAGATTGAGTTAGCAAAGCTCCTCGGAGAAAAAGATTTCACCTGTTTTGACGAGTTTTACTGCAGTATTACGGACGGATCAGTTAGGTACAAAGACATCGTTGCATTTCCGAAGAACGGAGCTACTGCAATGATCCTGGACCCTATCGTACAATATGATACTAATGACCTCGATCGATCGGGTGGAGTGGAATGGAAGCAGAGAGCCATCTACGAGAAATGCATCCCTTACCTAAAATAATAGTTCCGTGAGACCTTTGGTGAGAAACAGTTCTCCGTTAGAGGTATATTGTTCGGGTCTCGCGGAGCGATCCCTGGATACACTATGAGATTTTTGGATGAGATGGGTGTCGAAATCAGAGATTTAGCGGTGTTAGCAGAAAACGTGATATGGATCCCTGGGAATTATCCACCGTCACCTATATGGCAATTAAATGGTAAATTTATTTATATTTCGATTGCGCAATGGAGATCTAAATTTCAAGTATATTGTAGTTGCGGAGAGAAACAAATAAAAATTAAATTAAATAAATAAAAGAGAAAAAAAATTAAATATTAGAAATTTGTATTGGAACAGGTATTGATATAGTTTGCTGTGTTGTTTAAGCATCCTCATGTAATACGCAACATTACCAAATAAATAAAGTTTTTCTTACTTTATCTTATAAAGATTTCATTTTATAATTATTTTTTTTAAATGTCTTTTTTTTGTTTCAGGTGAGTAAACATTGTGTTTCAAGGGCTTGTGAAGGTAATATTAGTGTAATGATGCATGCAATTATTTTTATCCTTCTTTAGTTTTCTTGGTAGACTAATAAAATATTTAGAGATATGGATGTTCTTATTTCAGGTACAGTAATAGGTAGAGTTTAATATATATATATATATATATATATATATATATATATATATATATATATATATATAATCTCCGCATTTATTTCGGTTTTAACTCGATTTATTTCTCGCATCTGTCACAATCCAGTCTATCAGCTAATGTGATAAAACGATTTGATATGCACATGATAGGCTCAAAAAAAGATAGTCCCAAATAGCACACTGTTCTAAGTTTTAATTGGTACTTTACTGTATAAATATTGATCTCGCATCCAACTCAGTTTTTTCTAATACGTCTTTTTTAAATAATTTTCAATCATTTTTTTTATATCTAACTTTTTTATTGAGTAGTATAAAAATCTGTCCTCATTAGGACAATTATAATAGTGGCTAATAACAACAGTCATAATATATTTACAAAGCAATAAAATTATAAAATAATAATACAATGCATGTGCAATAATGAATCAATAAAATATGTAAAAGTTTAAAAATCACTCTTACCTATGTTTGACATTTTTATATATAATATATTATAATTACCTTGACTATTATTTTGTCACATTTCTCTCGTTTTCGACCTTTTTCTAAGAATTGTAATGTTAGGATTTTAAATTATAGTAATTAATGAGCTTTACTTTTTTAGTTAAAATATATCAATTAAGTTTACCTCCTAAATTATTAATTCGAATTATTTTTCGACTCTGAATATGACTTAGTAATTTTTTTTTTTTTTTTTTTTTTTTTTTTTATATAATACAATGATCACAAAATGCACCCTATGTGCCTTGTGATTGAAAGTGAAATTATGACCTAGTAGCTATAGTAATTTAACAATCTGAAAGTAATGTGGTCTTTTTAATCATTTATTAACATTAAAAATAGTATTAATCTGTTATATACTCCCTGACTGATAACAGCTAAGCAGGTTTTTGAAACTTGTCGACCTGCTATATTCCGCTTAACGTCACACTGTTTAATATGAAAAGGTGTAAAGTGATATTAATTTAGATAATGGCATATTTTTTTCTCCCCTTAGAAACCTAATTCATGATTCAGCTGGCAGTTGACGTCATCAATCATTCCCACGTCATAACTCGTTTCCTCTTTTTCTTACTTAATATAGTCAAAATTTTTCTTTCATATTTCCCTGGGAAATTTTCTTCTTATCACCTCCTCCTCTCCCTTGGGAATTTTCATAAAATTTACATTAGGTTGAAGAGTTTTCTGTGCATTAGCTTGTACGATACAAGGCAGGTGATTTATTGCTCTCCGCGGCGATTCATCAACTCCTTAATTCGTTATTAAGGTCTACAAATTACGCCAGTTAGTGTTTACCCTTCATCCACGAAGTTCATCCTACCTTACAGCCTTAAGTTTTTAAATCATAATTATTATCTGCTATAAGGAAACTTAGTTTTGTTACTATTTAAAAACAAGACAAAAACTCCTTTAAACCTAGCTAATTTTTTTTTCTTCACATATCAGTTATTCCGCTCCCGTCATCTACATCCACTCTCCAGTAGGAGGCTCCTAGTATCCTAATTAGTTTTCCCACACTTTTACTATGGATGTGTGGTATATGATGGTTTATAGACTATGCTTGAGGACAGACTGAAGCGAATCATGAACATCTCTATAAGATTTGTTTTCTGTAGATCTAAAAGGTCACATGTTGTCCACTTATACAGCGAGTTAAAATGGCTCCTCCCCCCAACCCGAAGGAAATATTTCCTAGGATTATACTTTTACCATACCATTAACTCCTTATGAACCTTCCTATATCCAGTCTCCTTCAATTTAAATCCTCACTCCCCTTCCTTGAAACAAGATCACATATTATTCTGACCTTTACGTGCCTACCCACAAATCTAAAATTTTTGATGGTTCCTTTATTGTTCGCTTTACTACCCTCTGGAATTCTCTACCTACCCATATCCGAAATACTGCTTCTCTATCCTCTTTCAAATCCGAACTTTTGGAATACCTTCTATCATCCCAAACTGACGATTAACACTAATGATATTTTAATTCTAGTTATTAAATTTTAAATGAACTAAATAAGTGTCTACTATTTAAATGTATTGGTTGTCAATTAATTTATTTTTCATTTTGTTCAACACATTCGTTTCCGGAAGATTTTTTTTGTTTGTAAATAATAACTAGATATGCTAATTCTGTATGTTGGTCGGACATATTATATTATATCATTTTGCATTTCAATGTACATAATTGTTATTCTTAAGGGACCCACGCAGTACCAGAACAAAATTTTATTCAGTTTTTTGTTTAACGTCACTTAATGCTACTATGGTAAATCGGAGGATGCAACAGCGGGAGTCCTAAATTATGATTATCTAAGTTTTATTAGGATAGGGATCTTTAACGAGTACCTGACATCGCACATGCTCGGGACAACCTTTCTACGTCCCTTCAGAAGGTTGGCGTATCTAAGAATTTTTCACTCCCATTAAAAAATGCTAGAGCCACCCACAGGTTTGAACCCGTATCCTTTGGCATATAAAGCTGTTATGCTAGCCACTATGCTATACGTGACCCTGGAATATTTTTTTTTTCTATTCTATTCTATTATTTAAAAAAATATTGCTTACTTTTTTGTAATATTTACTTCAATACAAGAAAATTCAGAGCTATATGCCCATCTATTTAGTTAAATAAAATCATGTTTCCACATTTTTAATTCTACTGTATTTTTTGTCTGTACGTGTGTTTGTAGTATATTTTTTTCCTATTTAATACAGGGTCATATTTTTTTAAATATTTTTTTTATATTTGACCTCAATTAATTAAAAGGCAAATTGTGAATTGATGTAAAATGCTCCTTGATTTTATAAGTCTTTTTAATACAATAACCAATAAAAAGTGTTGTATTACTTGACAAAGTAAGGGGTCACCTGTGATGTAGTAGCGTAACAGCCTACTATGCCCAAGCCGGTAGTTGTTTAGGGTTGGTGACCACCATGAAGTAGTGGTCTCTAGGCTGAGCGATGTCAAGTGTTGGTTTAAGATACTTATCACAATTAAATCTGGATAGGCTTAATTTTGGACTACCACTGTAGCTTAGGCCGATTAGCTAAAATAATAATGATAAACATACTTGGCAAAATAAAAACTATTTGACGGACATAGATGTGCAGATATCAAAGATAGTTTGGGCACCATTTTACACTCGGCAACTTCAAATCTTGTTCTATCTAATTTTCAATTTGAGCAGACCACCTTATTATTACATTAAACAAACCTTAAGGTATAAACTTAAAACTTGTTTTAATTTGGCCATCGACTGTTTTATGGATGATCCAGCTATCCATAAGGAAATATACCTCTGATACTTATCAAATCCCTCCGAAGGTGAATAGTTTTTTTAATGTTTCAATTAATTTTTAAAACTTAGGAACCGTAAAATTATAAAAAATCTGTAGAAGGATTTTAAAGAATTTTAGATTTAACGTACACACTACGACAAAAAAAATCCAAAGTTTTTAGCCGGTACAACCAACTTCCTCAGACCGACTCTGAAAATTATCTAGAACTAACACTCGACCGAAGGATGACTTGGGGCCCACATTACATGACTTAAAGAAAGACTCTAAACCAGCGCTTGAAAGTACCATACTGTTTTCTATCATAACCACAAATTTATAGCTCAGCAAAAAATACTCACATAAAAAAACTGCAATAATTTAAATTACAAAATTTGACTCATAAGGACATTTGCTTGATATCGTAAACAACGAAACCCTACATACTGACCAACAACAAGCAACAGTTAACCAACATATTCGAATTCACTGTTCTCGTTTTCACAGTAAACTGCACTAACATGACAATAGACTTACAAACGACATGTCAATCGCTGAAACGCCTATTACAAAGAAGGCTCAAGAGAAGCTGGATGAGAGAGCTCCTCTCCTAAATTAAAGCCTAGGAACGGGTGCTGCTGGGCACTTTTCTTCTCCATACCTACAATGTCTGCTCAATTTTTTATACAGGACATTTCCTTATTGCTCTATAGCTTTTGACACGTGTGAATGAAGAAATATGATAAGCGAATTTTTTTTTTTAGTTGTTTTTTCAGAAACAAATAATTGTTTAATTTAATTTTTTTGTCGTCGTATTAAACGATGCCCTCTGCCCAGGCTACCTACACGTATTACTTTTCAAGATTTCTTTTAATTTTATGAATAGTTATTCGTAGCCTTTGGGTTTTAAACGTTCATTATAATAAAAAACGTGCCTTTCATTAAACCTCAACGTCCTTTTTATTTAGTTACTATGGTTACCGATTGGAAAACTTGATGGCATTATTATCCTGTCGGAAGTGTTGTGTTTGAAATGTGGTCGTCATGGGACCACGGGTTGATTGAGCAAATCGAAGCTTTTCAAGATAATTGTTATTCGGACACTCACCACTGACGACTGATGTGACATAGTAGTTGTTAAAGCTGGTCTTTGGCGAAGTGTATAATCATAATAGATTGTTAACGACGTTAAATTGTACATGGACGAATAAACTAAATGCTTACTAAATCACATAAGCCAGCACTTTTAATGCCAATCGTCTTCTTGATTTGGACATGAATATGAATATGTTTATGTTTATGTAATGAATATGCTATATGTTTGCCACTATAAAATAAAAGCCAATGATAAGGAAATCATGATAGACTGTTTGATAATGGAGTTCATAATATTATCTCCTGTAGTCGAAATTCAATTACACCGCCTGAAACCCAGGAGATCAAACAGTTTTACACATACTGGTGAATTCCAAGCATAAATGAGATCCGCCAACTGCAAGCAGAATGTGAAACCTCGCAATATTAAGTTCCTCTTGCCAACTTTTATGACTTTGCGTGGGATAACGTTTGATGCTGTGAAGCTGCGTCGTTCATTCAAGTTTTAATCGACAGCTCCCGTCAAGATTGCTTATTGCGTATATGAAAATGATTTAGAAATGGTATTTCGTAAATTTCGCTATGGTTAAATTTAGAAGTAGGTTAAAACTTCAAGTGCATTAGTTGGTTTAAACGCAATCTTATATATGATACGAATGAAATATAGCTAAATATGAAGTACGAGCAATATTTGAACGATGAGATCACTTATGGTGCCTCGTGTGGTACCGAGTCTGTGAAATTAAACGATGTATATTGTTTCTACACCATTTCTGTCTGTAGATAAATTGATTGTGTGTGTTATTTGAATTTCACGAAAACCACAGACAACACAACTTTATGTTCAGAGAGTTCAATTTGTCATGGTTTGAAACTCCACGAACAACTCCAGGCAATACCTATATTGGATTAACTTTGGCCAGAAATTTCTTCGTTTTGCGTATCGCTAATTCTGGTTTTCTTTTATTTTTTTCCTGAATTTCGTGATGTTTTAATTATTCTATCTAAAAATTCGGAAATAAAAATCTGTTTCGGCATTGCATCTAGGTAAATAAAACAATGGCTTTAATAAAGGCAGGTAACACGATTTCCCATTAATCAAGATGTGCCCATTAATCGTCAGTAGCGTTATGTTTGATGAGAATGCCAAATAAGGTTTGAAAATTCAACTCATTGCACTTATGCGCCTTTGGACTTCAAAATACCATGAACCGTGGATCCATGGCGATTTGTGAGTTCCTAAATACAATTTAATTGAGGATTATTAGCGCTGACGACTATTAGTTTTTAAAATAATAGCCTACGCTGGCTCCCACTAGTGACGCGGCTGAGAGAGAGGCGCATTGATCTCTTGGATTCTTTTTTTCTTTGGAACAAGCTCTGTCTATGCTGATGAAGATGCAGATAATAAATATTGAATATAGTTAGAGTGTGTATAAGATGATCATTTATTTGTAAACCTTGTATTTATTTTTATTTTTGTATATATATATATATATATATATATATATATATATATATATATATATATATATATATGCGTGTGTGTGTGTGTTTTTGTGTGTGCAAAATTTGAGTGTATCTGTAAACATAGGATGAATTGATTCGCTAAGTATTATTATTATTATTGTCGTTCATATTGAAGCCAATTGTATTATTTCTAAATAAAGTTTGTTTTAAAAATAAAGCCCTTACCAAATTCATTAAAACATAGAGAGTTATTGTGTAGATAATAATAACTAACTTTGGAAGATCGAGATCCATAATACATAAAACATTGCATAAAAGGCATGATGTATATTTCAACTGTACGTATCTGTTCTTCTTCAGAGGCGCAGTCCCAGAATAACTTGTTTTGTGTATTTATTTATGAAATTTTGAACGAACCACGGCTGAAATCTTCAACAAGATTAGTAATAGACCTCTCCGTTTATAGAATTATGGTTACCTACTGCTGCATCGTAGTTTTATGGTAGCAACGCAAAGATGGATGACCTCAAAGCTGTTAGTGGGTTATAATACCATATCGTGCCGCCTAATGTATTCAAGCTACATAATACTAACCATAAGAAAAAATATAATAAGCAATGTATATCTATATATTAATTTTAACATTATAGTGCTTAGGTTATTTATTAATTCTACAGTTTTACAGCGAAAAGAAGAACCCTAAATGAAATAAGGATCAGAGAGAACAGGTTAAGGTTCAAGTTAATCCTGTTTTGAAATAGCCTTCGATCTGATGCCCGAGCTAAATTATTTCCTAACTACTGGGTTAATATTTTATCAAGAAGCTTACTTTGAAGGAGGAAATTTATTGTCCCCTTTTACTCACCTTATTGCCCTACTCCTATTGGAAATAAAACTCAACTGATATATTAGCTTTGGTAGAGGTAATTACTTTACCCTTATTTAATGATACTTTTTTTCTTTTTAACTGCTTCATCAAAAGTTTTATTTACGTCTACTACTTTTTTTTTTTTAGATATAATGTGGTATATACCTACTTATCATCCATTAATTTAGTCAAAGGATATGATTTGATCTAAATATAACTCTCTCTCTCTCTCTCTCTCTTTCTATATATATATATATATATATATATATATATATTATTTATTTATTTTCAGTTTTTCCCTGGAGCCATGTAACTGTATTGAGGTATAAAGAGAAAAATTTTGTTTAAATGTGTATTACTTTTTTTAAAATAGATACGATATATAGCATTTAGAAGATCACGGTTTACACTAATTTTGTTTTCGTTTTTACATCTTAACTTCTATTGCAACCTTTTTTTTTTCTTTTTTTTTTTCAATGATTGGTGTATTAACGCTACTTGATTACTTAAAAAGCTACTGCTATATTTTATGCTTTTTAACACATCCTCCGCTGTATATACGTGTATCAACATATGCTGTTTATGAGGCTGTTGTTTATTTGAGGTATAATGTAATTTGGTCGGCATTAATATCATTTTTTTATTCATAAACATCTAAGAATTAGTTCTTAATTTCTGATAATTAATGAGAAAATTGAGCAGATAGAGATTCGAACTTAAGGGGAAAAGTTTTCGCCACTTTCATAAATGAATTTTAAATTAAATAGTTCATCATTTTCGTAGATTTTTTTTTTCTTATAAATTTTCAAATTTTACCTCTTGCGACTTTTAAATGTCCCTGAAAAAAAAAAAAAAAACAATCAGGGGAATGTTTGTGGTAGATTCTGTTATTAGTGTACTGGAGAAATATTGAATCTTCTAATTTAATAAAGGTTATTGTTATTATATTTAAATGGATTCGTGATAATTAATTCAATATTATAACCATTGAATGCCCAGCAGTATCCTCTGTATTGAGGCAATGATATTGTTCTACTGAAGGTATTGTGCTGCGTTTGGAAGGTGGAGATGAGTTTCTGAGGGCTTGTGGCATTATTGATGAGGAAAGGGGAGCTAGAAGGCTATCTCTTCAGCTTCTGACAGTTCTTCAGAAAGAGTCTTTGCTATTTCATTAGGACATGCTGTATTCTCAGTAACACGTTTTGTCATCACATGTCTAACAATCTCATTCACAGCCTTCAAGAGGTTTTGCTTAAGCTTACTTTTAAACATATCTATGTTAGCAAATAAAGCATACATAATAATTTGTTTAACCCGTAACTTGAATGGTCCATAAAATGTTACATAGCCGGTATGGTGGTGTCACGCGGACCGCAATATTTGTTAATTCAAAATGTTCGGTGTTAATGTTTCACATAAAAATGGATTTAACAAAAGGAAAAACTGTAAAATTAAAATTACAAAATATTAGAAATTTAAATTAGGACATGAGTACAGGATAAATAATTAAAGATACCGTGTTACTAATAATTTAACAATATACACAGTTTAACTCTTCATAATAAAGATTTATTAAACTAAATGGAAATCAATTTTTTCGCAGATTTTTTCAATCATAAATATTACAACATATGCCATTATCAAACGATAGCAATTATGAAACAAGTAATATCGTTTTGAGGAACGTAATAGTTGGTTTACCAATTCGTTTAAAATAAATTTATATTAGACTGTTTGTTTATTTATTTAACGTCACTTTATGATGCTGTGGCTAACCGGAGGATGCTACAGTGGGAGTCCTAAATCTTGACAAAGTTTAATTAGGATTCAGGTTTTATTAGGATAGGGGTCTTTGACGAGTACAGGCTCGGGACTACCTTTTTACACGTACATCCCCTCCAAAGGACGGCATAACTAAGGATTTTTTCGTGCCGCCTATTGTCTTCAAGCTTCATAATACTAACCATAGGAAAAAATATAATAAACAATGTATATCTATATATTAATTTCAACATTATAGTGCTTAGGTTATTTATTAATTCTACAGTTTTACAGCAAAAGAAGAACCCTAAATGAAATAAGGATCAGAGAAAAGTACCATTATTAGAATGTAAAAAATACAAAAAATTGAGAAAAGCTATTGGATTGCCACTGACGCTTAACCAAATACTCGGCGACGAAGAAAAGCATATATCCAAACTGTTTGAATATTTAAAGATTGTAGGGTACTACAACAGAGTATAATGTAATGTGATGACGCCAATGACCCTGTAGGGTAGAGGCGGATAACAAATAAAAAAAAAAAAAAAAAATTTATATTAGACTGTTTGTTTATTTATTTAACGTCACTTTATGATGTTGTGGCAAATCGGAGGATGCTACAGTGGGAGTCCTAAATTTTGAAAAAGTTTAATTACGATGCCTGTTCAGGTTTTATTAGGATAGGGGTCGAGTACAGCTCGGGACCACCTTTTTACACGTACATCCCTTCCGAAGGACAGCGTAACTAAGGATTTTTTAATCCAATTAAAAAATCCTAGGACCATCTGCGGGTTTGAACCCGAGTAAAAAACAAATTATTGGGGCTTCCAGGATCCCACCATACTCCCATACTCGGCTAAATAAAAACTCACTCACTAATGATTCTGGAGCCCTAGGAGGGTAGAGAGTAGGAGTCTCTCAGAAGGTATAGGTTAGATTTTCAGCTATTGAAGAGGTATGTTACTATTCAGATTTCTTTTTTAACCAGCATCAGTTTAACTAACATTCAACAGAAATTATTATTGAATGGAAATTCATTACTTCTTTTAAATGAAAACTAAATGAGAATAATTATTTGTTATAATACCATGTCTTCTAAGTGATACTCGTATTTATCCTGCTAACTAATCGCTTGTTATATAAAAACGTATTGATGTTTGAAGACTTCGAATGAACCAGTAGAGAATATAATACAAATGAAGTGAAGGTTAAAAAAATATACATACTGTCTGGACAGCGCATGTCAATTTCTATTCCGTTTACTTGCAGTTGAGTGTTAATACGCAGTACAATATCATATGTATTGCTCATCATACAAGAAGAGGAGGAAAGCTCGGAGGGAAGAAACAATATTATACCGACTTCGAATAGGACATTGTCATTTTATCCACGGCCATCTCCCCAGAGGTCTGGAGGTTCCAACATGTGAGGATAGTAACACGTTACAAGCATGTACTTACTACTAGAGTGTCCCCTATTGGAACCAAGTCGGCAAAAATAAAATTTATCGGGATGGTTTTAGATTTTATATTAGTATATTTTAGAAGATAAGGAAACATGAGCCGTGAAATTGTTCGTATTACTTAAGAAACGAACTATTACAAAAGAGTGTAATTTTCAAATCATGGCAATGACCCTCTGGGGTGGAGGAAAAAATAAAAAAAGAACAAATATTTTTGATTTATTTATAATATATGCATATTAATATATTAATTAATATATTTATAATTAAAATATTAATATTTTTGGTGTCTAAATAAATAATTAGTGAACAATATATATTCCTGAAGTTTGTCTAAACTCGAAAACTATAGGACATGTAAACTATTATTTAGGTCGAGCTTAGAACCTCTGTTTATTAATTAGTTTAGTTGTAAGTACTTCCTAAAGGTCAGAATAAAATCGTTCATTCCAAAGAGCGACGGAAATGGCTAAATTATTGGAGGATCCGCAGACTTTGCCATTCCCTGACGATGGGAGTTCCATGACTTTGCCAGCCCTGAGTAGCCCCCTTATCAATTGGAATGAGAAATTTCCATGGCGCGGTCTCAATCCATTAGGCCCGGTTGCCATTAGTGACTAAAAACAGTTTTGTTCGTTATCTATCTCCCCCCGCCCTTTAATTAATTTCATCTGGGTGTGATTCATCATCCTCTGGCATCCACAGTCCTCTCCTATTAGCCAATTCCTCCCTCCGATATTTCCCGAGTTGCGTTGCTTGGCGGCAACAATTATATTATTTGAAAATAAACCAAAAAACGCTGCAAATTATTACACAATTGTTTATTTATCTTAGGGTATAACTATTTATAGCTTCTAATCTTTTCGATTTTTTCTCCATCTTTGATAACCGTGTTTTGGTGGAATTTCATCTCTTATAATTTGTGACTTGAATATATAGATCAACTTTTTATTTATTTTTTCTGTTTATCGCGCTTTAATGAATCTAAAAATGTCCACATATTTTTCTTTATCTTCAAAAATAACTGAGTTATGTACAGATTAATAAATACATTTTTTTCCCCTCTTTTTTATCATTATTTGTGGTTTTTAGATTAAAAAACACGAACAATTTGTTTTTCTTTCTATCTTCCAAGATAATGGAGTTACAAGTGTTTATATAGGCAAGATTTCATTTTTCCCTTTTTGTCCGTATTTTTATATTTTTTATTGCTCTTAACTGATTCTTAAACTCAATACGTTTTTCTCTATCTTCAAAAAAAAAAAAAAAAAAAAAAAAAAAAAGAGAGAAAGTTATGGGCATATTTATGTTTGAAATTTCAATTTTTTTTTTCTACCTTTTTTATACTTATTCGCAGTTTTTTTGGTTAAAAAATACTTTATTCTATATTTTAAGATAGGCTTTTCTATATCTTCAATAATAACTGAGTTATTGAATTCAATTACTTCTAATCGGCAGCTATTTTCAAAATACCCATCCCATATCAACATCTAGACGTTAGGATCATCGTTCCTTGCCCTAGTATATTTTTATAAAATTTCCAAAAAATCGGTCCAGTAGTTTCGGAGGAATGCCGCAGAGCGCGAACGGCGAACAAACGGATTTTTTTATTTATTCGTTATTCGAGTTATATAATAAACATAATATTTTCTTGCTATGTGCACTTTTCGTTACGATGAACTAATAATACAAAAGTGATAATCATAATGACAATTAATTGGTCAAACTGAAGTTTTTTAAACATAAATTACACTAGGGGCGAATCGCTAGTTTAACTATTATTAATTTATTTATTTTTTTTTTTCAAAGAAATTTACAACTTTATTACAATAAAATACAATAAGTAAATGTACTAATAGATCAAGTGGGCGTGATACAGGCATGTGAAGAAACTACCCAGTGGTAGCACTTCAAAGTTTATTCAGCTAAGTAGGTCTCGAGGCCATCGTCTTTTCAGCCGCCTAGGAAGATGATCAGGAATAGGAGATGAGAGTTTGCGGACGAGTGGGTTGGAGTGGACGGGTAATTTGGAATAAAAGGAGGAATATCTAGTTCTATTATTTATTAAACGTGTCATTATTAGTTTTATCATCAATATTATAAATTTATGAAAAAGAGAATGATGATTTTCCGAGCTCAGGGTTTTTCGTCGGTTATTTTTAAGTGTCTTTCTTTAAATATATAAATTTTGCTTACATTCAAGAACTGTTTTTAAGAGATTCGTGTAGCGTGCAAGCATGATTAAGTTGCTGACATTATTCGCCTGGGACCTTGGCATTAAATGTGTGCTGATATTAATTGAGGTTAAAAATAAATATCGAACGCCTTCGTGATGAGCTCATTTAGCCATCGTAATTAAGTCAAGCTCGAAACCAGGCCTCATTCACATTCAATGGCCTTCTCCTCCTGAGTAGAGTATTCACCTCCGGTCTAACCCTTAACTATTCTATCGGCTCTCGATTCCGCCTTCTTTTCACTCTTAGAGTGGCTAATCGTGGTCGTTTGAATGGTTCTTCTTTTCAGTGAAATATCTTTCAATCAGGATAAAGAACGAAAAAAAAAACGCAGAAGACTCAGTTTTGACATTTCTCAGGATCATAAATATTATAAATTTATCCTTATTAGGTTGAGAATTGGTCGTGATCCACTTGAATTTCTAATGATAGATCTTCCTTAGCAATTTTTTTAAGTAGGGGTGAATTTTGTTTGTTTGAGAAAGCTAGGGTAGCCCCATTTAAATGAAATGTAACACAAACAAACGCACACACACACATCATATATATATTCTCCGACAGGTATGCCGAGTTGAAATGGCTCAATCCAGTTTCTCGCCGACAGTATTTCCTGGGAGTATTCTTATTCCGCACTTTTAATACCCAAAGTCCATCCTACATCCTTAACCTATTCATCCCTTGTTCATCAGTACATTCGTTTAACACAAGATCCCAACCCACTAACCTCTATTTGCCTTCTCATCGAACATCATTGTTAAAAAATCTTTTAGTTTGCGTGCCACCTCACTTTGGAATTCCATACCTATCTCTATACGAAAAGCATCTTCCTTAACCTCATTTAAAAACAAATTATTCCATCATCTCCTCAGTGATCAGTCTTCCGAATAATTGAATACTATAATAATATTTCTTCTTCTTCGTTTTTATATATATATATATATATATATATATATAATATTAATTATATTATATTTTTCATAATTTTATTTAGCATAATCATAACATTTATATATGTCAAATGGATATAACTAATTTGAATAATTATTTTATTTGTGGTGTATGCTGATCAGATATTTTCATTATAACTTTCAGTTGTTTATTTTATTTATTTATTTTCCCTTTATTAATTTCCCAATAATGTTTCAATATATATTTTTATTAAATGAATTCTTCAAATTTCCAAGATTGCTTTATTTGGTGATGTAGGGAAAGGGCGGTGTCAAAATATCAACCACTATACTTCTTTCCTAGAATAGACCCTGATTCAAAAGGAATAATAATTCTAATTATTAATTAGTGAATAATTAAAATAATAATAATGAAAGAAAGCGGACATCATGTTTATACACTTTTAATAATATAACCATAACATAAATGCATACCTTATAATAAATTCATAACTTATAAACAAAAATTAAAGAAGTTTTAAATAACGGGTGTTGAATTAATGAAAACAATCGAAAATTAAAACAAAATGATATATAGAAGAAAAAAAAATTGTCTATACTGATATGCGATGCCAGTTGATACTCTTGGTTGGTGGCTCACTCGCTGCACTTCAAAATGTCGCTGTGGCGATGTATATTGTAGCGGGGCCCGGCTGGGTTGGCTTTACTCTCTCAATATTAAAAGTAAACACACACAATTTGTACTAATTTATGAATGTAGGAGAGGTCTTGTTGGGTCAAAGACTGAGCATCGTGTGTCGATATGATACTATCAACCATATGTTTTTGTTTTTTTTTAACAACTGAACTATTACTATTCTAATGCTACATTTAACGTTCAAAATTAAATGTCTTATAATATTTCAGTTTAAAAAAAGCTTAAATTGAAACTAAACATGACCATTGAAATTGATGAATATTATAATTAATAAATTGAAGTTTAGTTGGGCTTGAACAGGTAAAAAGGAAGAAAAAAAAATCTGAACCTATCTACCCATGACCATGCCAACGACCGTGCAATACGGTAATTAGTTGTTTTTTCTTTTATTAGGTACCCACTTTTAAGATGCGTACTGCCACAGGAGGGCCTCCATACCATAGGATCGCCCTTCGGCTGAAATAACAGAATAAATAATATTCTGCTACAGCCGGGATTCGAAGCCAGGACCAGGAGAACAGTAGTAACTCTATCCACGAGACCACACGACTCACCACAATTTGGTAAAAAAAGTTCATATTTAGTTCACGGTTTTGAACCCAAGATTGTAATTAAAAAACTAAATCTACACCCAATGCGTATGTATTTCAATCTAAATTTATATATACCTCAAGATAAAGGATATAAGAAGAATTTTATTACAAATGCACTATTAGCTAGGAACTCACCCATAGATAGACAAGGGTAGATTGGGATTCCCCCGGTAGATGAGACATTGGTATGCGTGTGTTTAAAATGCGCATTTCTTTATAACTTTTTACTTTTTTAGTCAATTTTCTGTGAATGGAGTCTTTGTATCACTATAACCATTGACCCATATAGACATAATGTTATATTAATAAATGAAATATATACTTATTTCAAATTATATAACTCTGGTTTCCTGTTTATTATTATATTGTCCTCTTATTTTGTAATCTTTTTTTTTTTTTTTGTTAACTACATCTTTATTTTTTCATTATTTCTGTAATGTGTGGTCCAAGGTTATTCAGTTATATAATTTTCGGTTTTTATAATCTTTAGTATTCTTTCTATGAATGTGTATGTATATAATATTATATATTATATATATATATAATATATTTTTTGTTTTTTTTTATTTGCTATCTAATATTTTTACATTATCAATGTTGCATTTTTGGGGCAATTTTATAATATGCAATACGTGGGATATTTGTGTTCACATTTTACGGTTGGATATGTGCTCAGCTATTATAGTTTTTAATTGTTGCATTTTTGTATACATTTTTTTTTTTTTTTATATTTATGCATTTTCGATTGCGTAATGTTCTAAAACTTAGACAGACTTGTAGTAGTACACCTAGTTTCGGCAAAGTCATTTCTTTAGGACTCTCTCATAAAAAAAAAGCATTGGTGGCTATTACGAAAGTATGTTAAATAAATATTGGCAATAAAGCCGCGATAATAAAAAGACAAAGGCCTAGTGAAAAAGTAAGAGGGTTTAGTAATTATCCTTGTGGCGATAAAAGTGACTGATAGGGCCATAAAGGGGGTGCTTAGAGCCGGCAAAGGGCCTCATTCAACCCCGTCTCTTCTTTCCATTCCTGTCTCCTAAATTAATTTATCGAGAAATCCTGACCGCCTGTAATAGATGAATATCTAATTTATGTGGATTATTTAAAATTTATTTCATGTTTATACATGATAATGAAAAAAAGTAATAACCAATAAAAAGAATTTACAGAATCGTATCTGTAGCGAAATGAATTACAAGTTAAAACAGAGAAATGTTAAATACTAAATAATTATGTTATTTATTTGGAGACTGTGGGAAAACTAATTATAGATAGTAAGGTTTCTTTAGTTATAATTTTTATTTTACTATTTATTATATTTTTGCTGTTGATGTTTCTTTTATATTGCTATGTATTGAGAATACTAAGAAGAAGTTAAATAATTTTATAGATACAATAAACCATTTGGATATTTAGTGATTTTAATGATAAATTAATTAATAATAATTAGCGTTTGTCTGCAAAAAATGGAAGGATCACTTATAGGCTATAGGGGATGATGGATTAACATATATTTATTTTAGACCGACCAAATTTATATTTTTTAAAGGAAAGGTTAACAAATTTCATTTTAACTGTTTCAGACGCATCATCGTTTTTAAAATACAGAATTGCTCAACCCTCTAGGAAGCCCAAATGCTGTATCAGCTGGCTGGCCTATGTTACCTGACAGTCCCTGCTTACTTACTATCTATTGTGGGAGCGACAATATTTCTTTGAGATCGGACATTTTATTTCCGACGGCACCGTTGGTTGGATTTCGAATCTGAAAAGTGCATTCAAGATTTTTTCTGTAACGTCGCTCAATTCCACTTTTTTTTTTAAAAATACATAATAATGATTTTAGATTTAGTATTTTCAAGTAAAAAATGTTTAAAATTACTTTCCCGGAATCTCCTCTTTACAACGAAAAAAAAATTACTCTCAGTAAAACTTGTTTTATTTATTTAGAAATAATACAAGTGATTCATTCCATATGTTCAGTGAATACAAATAAAATTACAAAGAAAAATAAATAAACCTAAATAAAGAAAAAAATAATAATCTTGATCGCATTCATACATATATACAATATGTCATTACTATGTTCGGTGGCATATAGGGTAATAAAGTAATTTACTTAAGATATACATTTATTTATCAAACAGCACT
This sequence comes from Piezodorus guildinii, assembly GCA_023052935.1. Taxonomy (NCBI): domain Eukaryota; kingdom Metazoa; phylum Arthropoda; class Insecta; order Hemiptera; family Pentatomidae; genus Piezodorus; species Piezodorus guildinii. The sequence continues at coordinate 76,984,364 of CM041296.1, forward strand.
TATTATTATTATACATCAAAATACAAAGTGAGGCATTGTTATTATCGAGAATACTGAGGTTCTATTTACCACATAATATTACATAGAGGTACCTTTGACAGATCTGTATCATTTCTTTCCTGGCTTGACCCCGACATGGCTGGACTTCCTTCCTCTTCCTCTCCGCTCCGGGCTCAGACTCCTCAGGTACTCCGCTATCCCTCTGTACGAGTGGAGGGGTCTATTTTTTGTATAGCCCTTCTAAGAAGCCTTCCTGCTTGTCGCCAGGAAACTACTCTATTTTGTACAAATCAAAAATATTTCTTCACCTCCCAATATTCTCGATACATAGCATCATACAACAATTAAGCCCGAGGCCAGGAGATCCCAGCGCCTCTCAGACAGTCGCGTCACCGGTCTAATAAGCCAGTGGAGTCTGTTCAAATAAAAAAAAATATATTATTTTGAAATGAAAATCGGACTTCTATTTTGAAGAGATCGAAGGTTAAAACAAAATCGACCGAGAGTGTGCTACCTAATGTCTAAAAAATAAATTAGTGTCGTCCCCTTTAGCCTAAAAGCTCTTGGCACTTGTAGCACTTCTTTGTCCCGCATTACCTGGTCGAGGTTGCACCAGATGTATGACCTACCCTTCGTCCTGGAAGAACAATCGAATAGCAACACGAAAAGGACCGATTTCCGTATTTCCAACCAAATCAGTCGTATTATAGCGATGGAGTAAAGAGGAGGGGATGAAGAGGAAGAGGGCGGGTCCCACCAGAAGTCCAACAGCTAAGTTTCTTGATACCTTTAATGTAATATTATGTGGCAAATAGTAACTTACCATTCCCTCAGTATTATCAATACTTAATCTCAGATATAAATATGCTAATGTAAATATGTATAATTATTTCAATATGTGTGTAATTTAATTGGATTGGAGTCCGCTTTGTTTTAGTCTCTTCTATCCCACCTGATCTAATTGTGCATTGATAAACATAATACTTATTGGAAAGGAGCTACAATGGTCTTATATACTACAGCATGTACATAACTAAATATACTAATGATGCAGTTATCGGAGTAACCGGTGAACTTGTGGAGCAGCTGCCGAAAATATAGCAGTACACAAGGTTATTTCAGCGTTAAGGGCCCAGACTTTAGAAAAAATTAATGAATTCAAAACAATAGAAAAAATTCCTATGATGATGTATAAGAAAATACGTGGTTAAGGAACTATATTCAAAAATTTCCGATAACGACAATATGCTCTTATTCGTTAAGCGAACGTACAATTAAATTAGCCTTATTACCATAAATTATATGCCAAATTGAAAAAAGCGTTTTCTGATTCATATTTCATTTTGCTATTTTTAACCAAATAACAGATTTCCAGTAATATTTGTAATAAAAATAGGTGGATATTAAAATTAATTGATAATGAATTTGAGGAATATTTAATAGGTAACAATGTACGTTTCGTATATTTGAGTTTAAAGTGACACACAATGAACCTAATGTGACGATTTCTCTTAGGATTCAAGGCAAAGACCATATCAGCTGACTGTTGACTACCAATCTGCCGGTGACAGTCTGTTAATAGAGCTTTCTGTGGATGTATCCTTGTAGTTGTGCTGAATCCAGATTTGTATCTAACATCATATGTAATTATAAGAATGCGTCTTGTTTTATTTAATATTTTCTCTAAAATTAATTAGTCTAGTTTTTGAAGCTAACGCTGCCCTAGAAAAGCAGCCGGTCAAAAACATAGCAATATACTTTAACACATATTAAACAAATCTCCTAACCTTCACTAAACTACAGAAAGCTCATCTACGGGACCATAATAAGACCTATCTCGACTTACGGAGTTGAGCATTGAGGCTCTACTAAACCATCAAATTCTTCTCGTATTCAATCCTTACAACACAAAATCCTTCGTAAAATTCTCAAAGCTTCTTGCTTTGTCACGAATAAACTCACCCATAAAGACCTTAATGTTCCATATATGTTGGTGATTTGGCCCGAACCAGGAATCAATCCTTCCATGACAAACTCCACTCTAACCCACTAGTTTCAATCCTTGTTTCCTCTTCTATTCCTGACAATCCACCGAGGATGACAAGATGACCTCGAGACCTTCTACATAAGATTAACTGGAGTGCTGCCAACGGGCGGCGTCTCCACATGCATTTTTCATGATATTTTATTTCACATATTACTATACGTATAAACCAATAAAGTTGTAAATATCAATAAATAAATATTTAAAAAATAAAATATACGGTACTGAGATTTTTTTTTCGGTAATTACCAATAATTTTTTTTTAATAATCATATATAAAAAAAAATCGGTTAAATACAACACATGAAAGTTACTTACCTCAAGTTTTTAGATCAAGGTTCATCAAATGAGTGTAATAAGGAATTCTATTGTTTTAATGGAAACATTTATTTGATATGAAATAATAGATGATAAAAGTTGTCATAGTGACTTTTCATAACTCCCATTTTACGCTTTCTACGACTTCTTTTAGATTAAAAAAATTATAAACTTTTTAGGTGCATAAACAGAAATGCCACATCTATTGCACTATTTGTATTTGCTGCAAATATAGTTTTACGTGAGAAATATTTCTGTTGTTTTCTTCTTGTTTAATATCATCCTAAATAGTTAATTATTTGATATCAATAATATAAACAGTACTGTAGAGAAATAAAGTTTTAAAACAGGCATTTAAACCCTGTGACATTGTTTATACCAGAAGGAAACCTAGTTGAAATCAAAGACTGTTCAACTTTACATAAATTTAGTATGTGTTATAAAAATCGTTTATTAAAAAATCGGAAAAAAATGCAAAATTCATGATATTACGTTGCACTTCTTGTAGATCAACTTTTTAAAAATGTTGCTGTAACATCCGAAGTATTTACTTGTCTTAAATCTGATACACTTCAGTTCCATAGTACTTATCATTCCTGAGCTAGTCTTACTACTACCTCACACTCTCAAAACGAGGAATACCGTTGAAAACTCGATTTCAAAAATTTTTAAGACCACAATTCTTTTTATTAGATACTATACATTTCATAAATGTGTTATTTAAATCAAAAAGATATAGTATGAGGAAATGCATCCTATCATAACATTAAAAAAACGCAGCAAATTATTACAAAACGGTTTATTATTTCCAAATAACTATATTAGGGTATAGCTGGTTAAAATCAACTAACTTAAAGCAGGCAATATTCAAACGAAAATGAAATATCACCACTGCTAGTTTCGAATTTTTGATTAAAACAGTGGGGTAAGTTCATCTCGAAAATATTTTCGACTTTTCTCTACCTTGAACAAAACCAAGTTTTGGGGGAATCACTTCTCTTATAATTCGTGACTTAACTTGATAGAACAATTTGTTTTTATTTTTCGCTCTTTACTAATTCTAAGACACTATACATATTTTTCTCTATCTTAAAAAATAACTGAGATATGCGGGTATGTATAGGGAGTGCATTTTAATTTTATTTTTTTCTGTTTTAAAAATAGTAGTGTACTGATTCTAAAGCTTTATAGGATTTTTTGTCTCTATCTTTGAATAAAACGGAGTTATTAGCGTATTAAAACAAGATTTTAATTTTTTTTTTCTTTTCTTTATTTTTTCAATTTATTTATCGCGGTTTCTTAATCCTGAAATTCAATCAATTTTTTTTTTTCAAATAACAGAGTTATCGACGTATTCAGGAGAATATCCCAATTATTTATTTTTATTATTTTTTTTTACAATTATTCGCTATTTCTTGGTTAGAAAACTTTAGTATAATGTTTCTTTATCTTAAAAAAAAAAAAAAAAAAAAAAAACTGAGTTATTGAATTAAATAACTTTTGGTCGGCCGCCATTTTATAACCATTCGGTTAATATCAACGTCCAGTTGTTAGGATCAATATTGTATGGAATACTATTTTTGTTAGGAATTTCAAAAAAACTAGTTTCGGAGAAAAGCCCCGGACGGTAGAAAACACGATTTTGTTTATTCCTTATTCGGTTTCTACGCATCCTGAAAGATAAGCCGTCAAATTATGATTGGGGGGAGGGTAATTTTTTTTTTTTGTCCATAACAAATGTTTATAATTTCAAATAATAAACCGAAAGCATAAATATTTTGTGCTTATATTTAATTTTTTTTTTAAATGTATATATATCTAAACATAAATAATTTCGTATATAAATAATTTTGGTTATTTGCGTATTTGCGCCATTTTAAGCTAAACTAAAATGCGAAAGCAATATTTTCTCCTACTGTATGTAAGTAAAAGTAAAATTAAAATAATATTTCATTCTCATAACAAAACCTTATGTAATTATGTTTTTCTTTGTGTTGTTTTTTACAAATGTCACAATCGCCCAGATATTGTATCAGAACTGATAAAAGCCTCTAATCATATTAAATTGGATCTTTTAATCTGCAATACCATATCTGTAAATAACAGTGAATATTCCCCAAAGAATGTAATTATAAGTTATCAACTGCAGTCTTGTTTTCTTATCGTCATTTCTTTTAATTATGACTTAGATAAAGGGCACTGATTAATGATGATTAGATGAGGAATCCAAATTCTTTTTTTTTTTTTTATTTATTTATTTAAAGAAATTTACAACTGTATTAAATAAATACAACAAGTAAATAGGCTTTATATATGATTAGTACACATGATAGTCCTGAGAAGAAACTACCCATTGGTAGCACTCCAATGTCTTATGTTAGAAGGTCTCTTGGCCATCTTCTTTTAAGGCGCCTCGGTGGGTTGTCGGGAATAGATATGGAGGAGAGGTCACGGATAAGCGGGTTTGAGTGGGCAGGGAGTTTGGAATGAAAAGAGGTATATCTGTAACGGGCCAAGTCTTCAACTAATGGGATATTTAGGTCTTTATGGATGATTTTATTAGTAACAAAGTAAGGAGCATTGAGGATTTTACGAAGGATTTTGGACTGCAAGGATTGGATGCGAGAGGAATTCGATGGTTTAGTAGACCCCCATAGCTCAATGCCATAGGTCCAAATAGGCCTGATAATTGTGATATAAATGAGTTTTTTTTAGTAAGTAGGAAGTTTTGAGCGTTTGTCAAGTAAGTGTTGTAGTAATCTGTATCTACGAGCAGTTTCCTGTCATTTCAGTCTAGTATGAGGATTCCATGTTAGGCGTTTGTCGAGGTGGAGTCCTAAGTACCGAATCTGTTCAACAGGAGTAAGTAGGATATTGTTAAAGGATACGGTGGGGCAGGAAGTCATAGGCTTACGACGTAGAGTGAAGGTGATTTGATAGGATTTATTAGGATTTATTTTGATTCTCCAGTTTTGACACCATTCTTCAATGGCTGATAATCCAAATTCAAAAATCAAACGGTGTCATGAAACAGCTGGTGTAGTTGGAATAAAACTGATCCCACTAAAGATTACTTCATTCATTTATTCCACTTCTTACCGACACCAATGTATGCCCATGTTAACGCGTGTTAATGATGCCATAAAGAGTAGTTCTGCTATATTACAATTTTTTTTTCTCTTAGGTCTGTTTTGTATTAATTTATTTTTTTTTAGGAAAACCGAAAAAATCTGAGAGACGAAGATACGCTTTTGTTATCATCGAGCGCATCAGCTGTATCTTCTGAGAAATCAGAAAAAAAATCTTGATTATGTTCAAGATAAATTAAAGCTATCAGTACATACCTGAGAGATCAGACGTAACATTTCTTCTTTTTTTCCTTTATTATTATTTTCTATATGCAAATTAGTTGTGAATATATAAAAATATTATTTTTAATAGTTACAACACATTAAGCTATTATGGGTATACCTTATTCTATTTGTAAGTTGGTGAATGGTGAATTTGATAGGATACAGTTGAATATATTTTTTATATACATATTTATTGATATCTACAACTGTATTTTAAAAAAAAATACATCAAGTAAATGTGATGGTTATATAGAAAATGGTCATGAAATACATGTAGAGCCACTACCCAGTGGCAGCACTCTAAAAATATTCTAAACTCTCTAAAAATATTCTGGTCTCGTGGCCATCTTCTTTTCAGGCGCCTCGGAGGATTTTCAGGGATCGATGAGGAAGCAAGGATTGAAACTAATGGATTGTAGTGGTAATGGAGTTTGTCATGGAAGGAACGGTACCTGGTTCGGGCTAAATCAGCGACATATAGAATAGTAAGGTCTTTATAGATGAGTTTATTTGTGACGAAATAAGGAGCATTGAGGATTTTACGAAGGATTTTGGATTGTAAGGATTGGATACGAGATGAGTTTGATGGTTTAGTAGAGCCCCATAGCTCTACTCCGTAGGTCCATATCGGTCTGATGATGGTTATATACGTAAGTCTTTTGTAATTAAGAGGAAGGTTGGAGCGTTTGTCCAGTAAGTGTTGAAGTAGTCGAAAACGACGGGCAGTTTCTTGTCGTTTCAGTCTTGTATGGGGATTCCAAGTTGAGCGTTTATCAAGGTGGAGTCCTAGGTATCAAATCTGTTCAACAGGGGCTAGCGGAACGTCATTAAAGGATACTGTAGGGCAGAAAGTCATTGGTTTAAAGGTTATCTGGTGGAATTTGTTAGAATTAATTTCAATCCTCCATTTCCGGCACCATACTTCAAGGTCTCGGGTGTGGGATTGTAGAGTTTGGGAGGCTGTAACAGGATTATCTACTGATAGCACACTCGTGTCATCAGCATAGGTAGAAAGGAAAATTGTTTGGATGGGTTGGGATATCAGCTGTATAGACAATTGTGGTGGATGGTGAACTTGATAGAATACAATTGAATATATAAAAATATTATTTTTAATAGCTACAACACATAAAGCTATTATGGGTATACCTACTTCAATTTGTACGTTGGTGAATGGTGAATTTGATAGGATACAGATGAGATCAGATAATTAATAATCATTTATTCTTTTTACATACAAATAACAATATTATTTGTAACAATTACTGGTAACGATATCATAGTTACTCTAAACATAGAAGCTTATAAATTAATAGTGAACAAAACATTTCTGTGCTAAGCCATATATATGTATATATTGCGATATCAATAATGTTTTTAGATTTTCTTTTCAATTTTCTTTGGTCAGTTATAACTTATAATTTTTCTTGTAAATTTATGTTATTTTTAAGGGACTTTGTCCTAGAAGAATGTTACTTTTTTGTAATCTAATTTATTCATATATTGCTTATAAAACAATACTTTTCTTAGTTTCCACAAATAAAACCTTGTTTTCCCTATTAAAGTTTTATACTTTAATATAATACAATGATTTTTATTAAAAAAAAAAAAAAAAAAAAAAAAGCGAAACTTGATAGCATGATTGTATTCATTATTCCGTATTATCTAGTAATAATATGTGACGAAACAAGCAGTCTTTATGATATCTTGGAGTAGAATGTTCATCGAATAATATCTGGAAAAACCCTCCTCACTCAGATTACATGCCTGTGAATTCCAGTTGTTAGTTGTATATATGTATATAAAGCGATTCCCATAACCACAGTATGAACGGTGACAATCGTTAAAACAGTTATCTTTATAATATTAGGTAAGTCCATAGCATTTTTTTTTTTAATGTCTTTATATTCATTTTTCAAGTGTCGTAAATATGAAGTATATTAAAATACACTAATAATGTGAGCATTAGATATGCCTTAAGGTTGTTAAGATGTCTTTGTATTTATGAAAAGTGTGAGGTATGAATATTTAGTTGCAGCAATATATTTATATACATACATAATAGTATAAATATCGGTTCTAGGGTATACATTAGTTCAAAGTCGAAAACTACACAAATTCACAGAAGTGAACGAATCCACAGGGTTCTTGAACATTTGATGAAATTTAAGTATGGGTCAATCCTTTCGAAACCGCCCAGGTCTTGCCGCTTGAATTTTTTTTATTTTTTTACCAGTTATTTTCTATCGTTTCCTGAATATAAAACCGTAGATAAAATATCTTTTTGGTGAATAATTTTATTGTTGCAGCCGTTTTAATACAGCTTCGTGGCTAAATATATGGTGTATTGGAAAAATCTTATTCTTGCAATTTTGTAGATACCAAATCAAAAAAAAATCTATCAATAATATAAGAAAATTCTTTGTATTTTTTATCCCTAGCACTCATTACCCAATTAGTGAAAACACTTATTTAAGAAATTCCGGCAAAAAATATATAAAGGAAAAGAGAACTCACCTTTGATTATTTTTTCCTATATAGCTTGGTCATAGTCCAACCTTAAGTAATAATTTCGATCTTGAGAACGTAGTCATTTTTCGTATATGAATTTTCATTTACGAAGTTTACAAGGAAATAACTCAAAAGAGGCTGAGTGAAAAATTATCAAACTAATACAGATTATCCATCTATACAAAGAGTTTAAGTGATATAAAATTGGTTATTGAAATTAAGCTGGTTCTGGAGTTATATTATCCGCTTCGCTGTTTATATATCATTTTCTCCGGTAATTTTGCATATTTCAGAATGAAATAAAAATTATAATAATAGTTAGGTATTATAGTTACGTATGATATAAATCTATGTTACAGTCCTTAAGTTAGAAAAAATAAAAATTACATTACAAAACTATGTCTGCTTCTTTTTGCCTTTAATTGGTTATCAATGTCATTTAACTTTTATATTTAATTATTATTAATCCTAAAAAGATATGTTTAATTTTTTGAATTAGCATAATCAATAAAACATAAAAGAAGAACTTGAAAATATCGGCATTTATGCCCTGTAATATTATTTCAATCAGAATAAAACACACAATATATTAAAGTCCATTAAATTTTACATCGATATAGCCAGTTTCCAAAAAATCGTTAGTCATTTTTTAATAAAATAGTAATAAGGTGCTAAGTAGCACTTTCGGTTCGCCGTTTTTGTTCAAAAAGTTAGGGTAACATCTCGGACGTATACTTGTCTTAAATATGAAGTTTATGTTTCGTACGAATTTTCGTTTTCGAGCTAGACTTACCAAAAACACACAGACATTTTGTAGGACTTAGTTATTTGGAAAAACGGAATAATTTTAAATTGACTTAACTCAAAATATTTGTGAAGCCTTTGACCTTCATAAAAATCACACTCTCTACACGGACAAATATAACATTCTAAGTGATATGATTGCTTGTGTTTAATGCTGCTTTTTTCAATTACAACATTTAAAATGATTATTTTCTAACATTCCGAAAATAATGTTAAATCTTCGGTTAATAAACAACAAGATGAGTGGCAATTATAATCGCAGAAGTTAATGAACAATATTTGATTTCCTTATAAGTATTTGAATAAATACCTTCTAGTATATATTTTAAATTTTAGGTTGTTTCTATTCATTGAACGTCATTGAATGGATAATAAATACATTTTGCTTTGGAACACCGTTTTACGTTCTATCTGAAGGACGGCATTACGAACGAATAATGGCATTACTCCCTTTAAAAAATTCTAGGACCATCTGCCAGGTTCAACATTAAATTTTAGTTATTCTTCGTTTTGCGGATTCAAGTTGAGTACCAGAGTACTTCTTTTTTCTTCATTTCCATTTCTCTCTTGGTCATTTCTATAATTTAGAATTTCGAATTTCGGTATAGAAGAATTTCACACGTGATCTATGTAGCCATTTTGATGGGAACCACTTGCCTAGACAAAGATTAGTGTTATTAGCATTGAACCTTTGGTTTCACTTAGACCTTAAATAATTTAATTTTGTAGTATGACCTATAGATTAACATCCCCAGTCCTCAACATTTGTTTTTCTTTACACAGACGGTTAAAACCAGAACTCTATCATAAAACGAAAATATACCTCTAGGTGTATACATTTTCAATTTTATATTTAATTTCAGATAAACAAATGAAGTGGCTGTACTTGTTGGTAGCATTGCTCTTGGCCGTTGTGTCAGCGAGGCATCATGAACCATTCCCGCAACCCGATCGTCCATGGCTACCACCGACTCGATTTCCTAATCCGTTACCACCGAAGAGACCGTTTGGCCCGGTCTTTGTTTGACTTGAAGGACTACATCAATTAAGGGTTTATCCAACTACACCATCAATGCAAAACGGGAACATTTTTACTTACTACTGATTAGAAATGATGTTTGCACGTATATAATTGATACTGTAAAATAAAATATATTTGTTCCTAGAATAGTATTAAAATAATTATCCCTTTTACTTACATGACAAACAACTGACATGAGCATACTATCTTACACGAAAATGAAAATCTGGTTCGGGCAACACACAACTTTCACTTACCTCTGTTATTAATATCAATTTAAGAATTTTTAAACAAATTTAGAAACGAAAATAATTGTTAAAGAATTATTTACATCTGATTTTTATAGAAAGGTGTGTTTTACTCCGTGTTAGAACTACTTGGAGCGTCTGGCTATGTCATCGCTATCCAGCGTCCAAACGGTGAAACAATTGCATTAAAAAAATATTTTTTCAGTTTTCTCCTTCAGTTGGATATCTTATTCGTTCAATCTATACATTTACCTGTTTTTTATCAACGGTAATAAGATGATATGGTTATTTTTATAGAATATACAAAATTAAAGATACTGTAGAGGAAGACAATTTAAGATATCGGTATTTAAGCTCTGTCAGACTATCTCATTCAGAAGGAAACCTACATGGTACTAAAGCCCATTAAATTTTACATCGATATCGCGAGTTTAATCAAAATCAATGTAGCCGTTTTTGAGAAAATCGTATAAAGGTGCAAAATGTATTGTATAAAGTTGTACTTTCGGTCAGCTGATTTTAGTAAAAAAATTGCTGTAACATCTTAGGCGTATACTTGTCTTGAATATGAAATTTCAGTTTCATAGAACTTTTCGCTTTCGTCCTGGAGTTACCACACATACACAAACACAAACACACAGACCTTTTTGCAGGACTTGGTTATTTGGACGCAGGGGACCCTAAACGTGTATTTCTGGTGAAAACTGGAATTCGAAAATTTTCCCGATCGGAATGTTTTCCCTTACTATATATTACTATTCGGACTTATGGGGAACAGCATAAAGGTCAAAGATCAAAATTACATTGGAAAATTGTAAATACCCTTTTTTATGTATCTTTTTTTTTTTTTTTTTTTTTTTTTTTTTTTTTTTTACTGAGAAATATTACAATTTGTTAAATAATGAACAGTAGTAATAGTGATGTAATAAACATTCATACAGTATATACAGACAATGATGATAAAGTCAAATTACATAAAATCGGAAATAAACAAATTCAAATACATACAAAAAATAACAATTAATAAAAACAAAAAACAACAACAAACAAATCAAAGCAACAACCTGTAGTAGAGATAAATACAAGTTGGGAAATAAATAAAAATCATACAAGCAAACTTAACTATATACTATCTGCTAATGGGACCCTAGACTCGGCTGCTCCCTCCACAAGTGGGGGGAGAAGCCGAATCCAAGAGATCCCAGCGCCTCTCACCCAGCGCATCACTGGTGTAAGCCAGTGGAGGCTGAGCTAGGGTGGAATAGCCCCAAACATACAGTACATGAGTGGAGGATCTGACCAGTGTCAGAACTCCAGAATAAATGTTTACAAAACGTCAGGGGGCCACTGCCGTTTCAATCTTCGAGGAGGATTGTAGGGATGGGTGGAGCTGGAGAGCGATTGAGCAAGAGGATTAGGATGATGAAGAAGGTTCTGAAGAAATTTGGAGAATTTTCATGGTACCAGGTCTAATACAAATGGAATATTAAGGTCGTGGTGTAGGGTACAGTTGGTAACGTAATAAGGAGGATACGTTTGATGTTTGAATGTTTAGTTGTCCCCATAGGTCAAGTCCGTAGATCCATATAGGTTTCAGTACTGTCTTATATATTAGTAATTTGTTGTCGACTGTAAGGTGAGATTTTCTATTTAGTAGTCTGTATAACTGGCCGAATCTGCGGTTGAGTTCTTTTCTTTTAAGTCTAGTATGTGTGTTCCACGTCAGTCTTTTGTCTAGTAAAATTGTATGTATGCTCAGAAGACTAGCGAGGCGCTGGCCAAGAGACCTGCTATACTGATAACCATTCTTTTTTTCAAAATCTATTTTATGTATTTTTCCTTCTCTATATCATTTGATTGCATATTGCATAAGTAGATAGCAAATTTTATTTTAATATCCAAACTCCTAATAATAAATAAATTAATAAGTTAGTTCACAACGTCACTACTATATTTAAGAAAGTATTAAGTTACAATACAGAAAAATATAATGTTAGTACAGTAAAAACACTGAGTTAAACCGACCATATTGTTTCATAATTTGCTATCAACATTTTTTAATGACAATATTCCGAACATGTGATGGAGACAAAGGGAAAAGTAGTAGAAATGATAGGCATGAAGAAGAAAAGTACCCAACTGCACCCCTTTTTGAGCTTCAATTTTTGAAAAGAATGTCTCTTATTCTGCTTCTTATTGATTGCATCTATTGGCATGTCATTTATAAGTCTCTTGGCATAGCCGTGAAGTTTGAAATCAAACGCGAATAGTGAGTTCATATTTTTGTCTATTGTAGGTTGTTTTAGGTCGGCTTGTAGGGTTTTGTTGTTCACGTATTATAATTTTTTTATCCGAATATATATTTTCCGGAACTAAAAATCTGTAAAGCATATGAGTTTAAGTATGTATTCAGTTTCTGTCCAATTTTATGTATGATGTTGATGATTTATATCCAACATTTTAAGGTGTATTAAGTCGTTAGTTGAGAGTCTTTCTCTTCATCTTGACGTGTTGGTAATGTACTGTGTTATTGTAAGGAATTTGATTAAATTTTTCCTTCCCAATGTTTCTTCGAAGTGTCAACGTTATGTTTTGACATGTCATGATTTAAACGAATTTTCCGAAGAGAGAACTTTAAACTGTTCTCATTGACCCAACATGTTGTAAATGGAAACACGATAACATTTTCAATGTCGGTGTTATTCACCCCTAGTGTAGTATGAATGGGAACAGTCATATTTTTATTCATTTTTCTCAAAAACACATACCCAGTAAATATGTAGTATAGGGGATGTGAACCTAAGATTTGATGTATGGTTCAATTAAGTGAGATAAAAAATAATTTTTTTATACAACCCAAGATACCATAGGTGTTCCTATTCACCCCATTTTACGGTATTGATAGAGGAACCTGATAGTTAAGATAGATAAATGGATCAATAGTTGAAGATAAATTAAATAGTTAAGATTTGTGACGGGTCTGATGTGTGTCATGCGGAGTGAGGTTATAAACACACAGCTGGTGGGAGCAAAGAGGTTATGTGAAATGGTCATAAGTCACTGACTCAAACATGTTTGTATTTTTGTTCTCTTTATATTTAATTGGAGCTCATTTTTATTTCTTATTTTATTTTCTGTATTTTATTATTATAGAAAGATTATTTTATTTTACAGTGACAAATCCATTGTAACTTCTCACCAGCTGTTGTCTTCTATCTCTATTATTATTGTGCGCTCTTCATTTTGTCTCTCTTCTGTGTTTAATTTTTTATTCATCATTTTATTTAACAATTATACCTACAGAACAATAAAACAATATTTTTGTTACTATTGTGCAGTAAGTGGCTGTTATTAATTTCACCCTCAACCCCTCTGATGATTTAAAAGGAACGTGTTGGTGATTTTTTTTTTTTTTTTTATCCTAGGGAGCTGATTTAATTTATCACAATTTTATGTACTACTCGATTCTATGCAAAATCTGATATTAGATGGCATTTGCATATCACAATGCAATGAGAATGTTGAATAAAACATGAGAAAGGGAAATGAATAAGTAATTAATTACTCTTAGAGAAACATAATTATTATATTTTTTCTAATTTAATACTATAAATATGATTTTATATATATATATATATAATATATATATATATATATATGTATGTATGATTTATAATTAACCGATTTGTAAGCCCTTGTAACGTAGTTATGCCAAATGATACGGTGGGTTCCTTGTCGGTAATGGAAACCTTCCAGGAAAAGGAATTGGTTTCCTTGGTTGGTGAGGATGTGGCATTGGTGCTTGTGCTAGTACAACCGTAGTCACAACAGCTGCCAGTAATACCAACAAGCAGTACAGCCGCCTCATATTTCTGAAACAACACGTAAGATGTAAATCTATCTGTTTAAAAAAAAAAGAATTAAACCTTTCATTTTATGATATTGTTCTCAGATAAAAAGAAAGTAAAGAAATATTACTAGAAATAATTTTGAAATAGCACAATGGAATGTAAAAAGAGCTAGCAGAACAAAAAGGAGATTCATTAAATTAAAAGAGCTGTTAAACTGAAATATTATCAAGTATTCATCTAAAAATTCTAGGAAATATTAAATAGTTAACCGTATTACATAGTTAAATAGCTACCATACACTATACATACATAAAATTTGACCAGTCTCAAAATTAAACACATAAAATCATAAATGTGGGATATAATTTTTTAAATATAAATTAAACTTCCTCAATTTGAAAAGAAAAATACTAATAAATACTAAAATAAAAAAAGCTATATTATTGTACAATGGTTTATTTCTTCCAAATAACTTTATTAGGGTAACTGTTCATAGCTGCAGATCTTTTTGATTTTTCTGTATCTTTAATAACAACCAAGTTTCGGTGAAATTACATCTCTTATAAATTGCAATTAATATATAGATCAACTTTTTTTTCTCTCTCTTTATTGCACTTTACTGAATCTTAAACTCTTACATATTTTTTTCTATCTTCGAAAATAATTAAGCTAAAGGCGAATTTATGGTTACAATTTCTTTTTTTTTTTCTTTTTTTTTTTTCTATTTTATTATAGAAATTTTATTTTTTTATCTTCGAAAATATCTGAGCAATTGAATTAAATTACTTTTAATCGACCGCTATATTAATAATAACCAGCTGATTTCAACGTTTAGTTGTTAGAATCATTGTTGCATGCCCTAGTGTATTTTTGTTGAATTTCAAAATAATTAGTCCAAGGAGGGCGGAGAAACAGATTTTGTTCTTATTCATTATTCGTGTTCTACGTATCTTGAAGTCCTAAAGTTTTCAGGGGGGGATAATTTTTTTTTTGTCAATTACAATGATTCATTAGTTAAAATAATAAACCAGAAACTACAAAAAATGTACCTTACAGTATTATATGTTTAATTGTTTTTATGGACATCCCGTCTTGTACTATTTTTGATATATTTTCTAATATTTCTTGTAAAATAATTTTTGTTTGTTATACATTTCTAAACAATTGCTTACTACGCTTCGTTATATATTTTATACAAAGAGGTACTCCCAGTTCTGACTGCATGGTTATAGTTTTAATGTTGTATGAAATATTTACACAGATTCTTAAAAATTTATTTAGGAATGTTTGCAATTTTCGATAGTTTCTTCGGGAATATAAAAAACAAATATAGCTGAATATTGTGCGTGCGTAAGTAAAAATCGTTCGTATTCAAGCTTTGTATAACAATAATTTATTTGTTACATTAATTTAAATTGTTTGTTAAAATATTGGTATATTTTATATCACTTTTATATATTTTATGTGTATTTTGAGAGGCGGGCATCGATAGCACCCTAATAGAAGCTGTGAGACACCTATACCGAGATGATATCTACCGAGTGAAGATTGGAAAGCGGCTATCGGAGCCTTTCTCGGGAACTAAGGGTCTGAAGCAAGGATGCAGCATGGCGCCGACTCTCTTCAAGATTTACCTTCACATGTCTGTAAGGCAATGGTTTGACCAGTGTGGAGATGTAGGACCCTTTATCGACGATGAACAGCTGGTCTCCCTTTTCTTTGCTGATGACCAGGTTGTGTTTGCTCGGAGGAAGGTGTGCCTGGAGATGATAATGTGCTCTCTATGGGATTGCTACGAGTCCATGGGACTCAAAATAAACTTCGAAAAGACCGAATACATGGCTATAGGCTCTGAAAATGACGGTGATCTAAATGTTGACTCGGAGACATGTACAAAGGTGAATGCCTTTAAATATCTAGGATCGTACCTGGACTCCTCTGGGTCATCAGAAACTGATGTTAGGAAAAAAGCAGAGCAAGCTCGAAAAGCCACACGCATGCTGCATCCGGTTCTGTGGAATAGGACGATTTTAAAGGAAAATAAAAGAAGAATCTTCCACACCATCGTCGAGCCCATCTTAACGTATGCAGCCGAAACATGGACCATGTCATCCATGCTATATTCCAAGCTTCAAGCAGTGGAAATGGACTTTTGGCGAAGATGTATACGTGTTACAAGAAGGGACAGACTTCGGAATGATATTGTTCGGGAGAGAATGGAGGTTCGCCAGTCTGTTATCAGCAGAATTGGACAGCGAAGACTAAGGTGGTATGGCCATGTAAGGCGAATACCTACAGAGCGTTGGCCGAATCGAGTTTTGGACTGGCAACCGCCAGGAAGACGGAGACGAGGACGACCCAGAAGTAGATGGATTGGTGGAGTTAAAGAAGAAATGGCAGGCCGAGGTCTTCAGGATGGAGATTGGCTGGACCACGACCTCTGGTGCTCTGCCCTGATGTAAAAGGCAACCCTAGTTGGAACGCCTATAAAAGTAAAAAGTAAAGTAATGTGTATTTTAACTTACTTTTAATTCATATTGTATGTGCGCTGTGATTGTTTCATTCAGTTCATTATAAAAAATTTAGACTTTAGCAGTGGCGTTCGGTTCTTCGCTACGATTGAAGAAAATTTAAAATATTAGTTTTTAAAACATTTTACTGTACTTTATATTTATATTTATTTTAAATTAAAATATAATGCCCAAATCTAATAGAATAGTTACTTTAGAATGACGCTACTTTTTATACTTTAATACACACAATTTTTCTTTTGATTTTCTTCATATATTATTCTA